>CM076581.1:1256156888-1257356888 GCA_034641835.2 Pinus albicaulis
TCCCCTTTATGAAACTTGCGTATACACAGAGATCTAGATATGTCATTAATTCTTCACTTAAACCATTCCATCATTTATTCTTCAGATATTCAATAAGTAGTAAACATGTGCAGTAAGAACAGAATAAACCATCACACAAAGCATCACACATGAACACCAGGATTTTTAGGTGGAAACCCAAGTCGGGAGAAAACCACCGCTGCAGTTGCTCAGCCTTCAATATTTTATTATAGAGAAAACATATTGCAACATATGTGCTGGCGCAGACTTGACCAGCACGCAGGCACCCACCTGCGCTCGTTTACCAGCCTCTCCTGGAAGGGAGCTCCAACCCCCTGACTCGTTTACCAGCCTCTCCTGGAAGGGAGCTACGACCCCCCGATCTCGTTTACCAGCCTTTCCTGGAAGGGAGCTACGCCCCCTGACTGAAGGCTACAACCCTCGGCACCACCTTGGACCACGTTTCATCAATTTTCACACTGGATCCAACCACTTTAATAGAACACAACTTGCAGGCCACAATTCATCATATTTCCAGACCGAACCCTTTCCATACTTTTAAGCACAACCATACATCATTAACAGATTCATATCAACACAGATCAGATAGCATAAACACAGCAGAACAGCTCAGATATTTCATACCCCTTGCTTCAGCAAACCCTAGTTTGCATACGCTCTTTTACTTCACTGATTTCGCGTATATACGCGCTTCCGTCCACACAAACCGGCGTATACCTCAGTGTATATTTTATTGCGCATACGCGCTTTCTCTTCGCTGAAGCTGCGTATATACGCTCTTCCTCCGCGTCGAAGTAGCGTATAGATCTTCAATTATTCCAGAGCAGCATACTTCTTCAGATCAGATATTCAGTTCAGATTTACCCTTTCACTTCAGACAGATGTTCTCCTAGATGTTCGCCTCATCACAGATCTAGGCCTTCCATAAGCAGATCTAGTAAATACAAGTGCATTTCAGATCTAGATCCCCTTCTTCATCATTGGTGCATCATACACTCATATTTATCTTCAAGTGTAACCCTTTCCAACAGATCTACTTCAGAGAGAAGTATTCATTCAAGCTCAGACATCTTGCACCCACCTCATATTGTGCACAATGAATTTCTTCTCCTTTTATATGATTATCCTTTTTCAATACCATGAGCCCCTTTTTCAATACCATGGACCAAAACAATACCATAAGCCCAAAACTACCTGGACGGGGTCAATTAGGCGGATCATTACCCAATACTATGGGTCAATACCATGGTGGTTACCCTTGGATTTGCACTTTTTGAGCGCTTTAGCCCATACGCGACTTGTAGCGTTCCTTTCCGCGTGCATACGCGACTTCCCCTAGGCCAATCCGCGTATACCAAGAGACATGCTCTTTTTCATCATTCTCTGAGTACATTCTGAAATCCTTTCTTCATTGCCTTCTGTAAATACTGTAGATACATCAAATTTCCTTCATCAAGGACATATTCTATCAAACACAACTTCATCAAGTAAGTTGTCATCATCTTCATCAAGTGGGTTTCCTTTCAAGTACAACACTCAACATCATATCATCAACAATCATCATATCGCTTCAGATTTACATCATTTAACAAGTCCATCAAGTCAAGCATAACTTCATCAGGTGGAGTGCCATCAAGGACAATACATGTCAACAGTCGCACGTCTTCATCTTCCTTCAGTGGGTTGCCATCAAGGACAACACTCTGCATCATATTTCCAACAATCTCCCCCTTTGGACTTGATGGCAACCACGATGGTGTTTGGTTACCACAGCAGTTAGATACCATGTCACTCTCCCAAATATGTCACATCATTACCTTCTCTTTATTCAAACACCATGTCACTCTCCCCCTTTGACATCAAGGGCAAAGGGCGGATCAAAAACCAACATTCTTCCCCTTTTCTCCTCATGTGGAAGAAACAGTCTGCAGATCTGATATGTGCTGAAGTGGCCAAGCTCCCCCTGAGTCCATGCTGAATCTCCAAACATATTTGTCAATGAAGTACATGACTCTATGAACTTCCTATCACCAAAGACTCATACTTACATCAAATATCCAACCACGTGGATTTACATATAAGACTCAAGTACCCAACCAAGTGGGTTTACAAAATTTGACTCAGCTACCCAACCAAGTGGGTTTACAAAAATGACAAGTCCTTACATGACTGAATATTACAATTTTTACATCACGGGTCTCAACAAGACCTTTTCACCAAAATATAAATATGATCATTTATGACCAACACCAGAAAGTCCTCAAGAAAGAGGACATATTTCAGAACCATAATAATGCCAACACTGCATTATAGTCAGCAAAGCTAATGCTCCCCTGAATCTGTGCAACCATGCATCCTTTTCATATGACTAAGGCTCCCCCTTAGTTTGTGCAACCTGAACATTTTCACCAACAAATCATCAAGGCATCTTCATCAAAACATTAGAAACAGATTTATGAGAACTGGAACACCACCAGAGATACCAAACAGTATCAGAGATACCAAACAGCACTTCAGCTGTGCTGAAGAGAGCTGATCCAACCAAGAATTGTCAGAAACCAACCATACGCGGTTTTATGTGAAGTAACTAGCGTACATACGCGACTGTGTCTCAGGAAACCCGCGTATCTTAAGACACCTTCTAAATTTCAACCAGATCTGATTCTTTGTAAGGCAAAGACAGTGTTCAGCTTCTTTCTGAGATATTTGACTGCTTCCCTGAACTACAGATATAACAGAATAGTGTAGTTGTGTCTTCAAGCGTCATCCATTGGTTGTAGCATAAGCCCATTAGTAACTAAGCCTTCGGATCTTTTGCAGCATCAATACATTCTTTCCAAAAGAGATTATCATATCAGAACAGCATCTTCAGATATGTGTCAAGCAATCATCCATGTGGTCCAAAATCACCATGATCTTCAAGAGGTAACATGAAGTAACATATGTAGGCAAAAGATCTCAACCATAGAAACCAAACTCTATATGATCTGAAACAAATGATATCCAACTCATCCACACAAAGATACTTATCAGCAACTAGGGCTCAAAATCTTATCATAATAATCCATGTACCAAATCATCATCATTTGAGCATGAGTATCACCAAGACCAAAGAATAAGCAGTCATATTTCCAACAATGCAACCATTAGAATTCAACCTGCTACTCCCCCTAAACCAGTGCTTCTTCCTTAACTTCTGCAATCTGAGATACCTTCAACAGCAAGTCATCAATAGCAATCTCTGCATGATCTGTCCTCATCTCTGAACTATAAGACTTTCATCTCAACAATGAATGCTCTTCATCATAAAGCAACCAGGCTTCATCCATAATATTCAACACAAGAACCCATGCATCATTTCATTATCATGAGTATAACTAGAATGATGCTAACGGTGCAATCATCAGCAGTCAGACTGATGCTCCCCCTGGACCTCTGCTTCAGATCTTCAGCTATCAGATAAATTTTCTTATCATCAATGCATACGCGACTGCGTCTTCTGGAACTCGCGTGTATACGCGACTTTAGTTAATGGAAACTGCGTATGGAAAGTGAAGCATAGAAAATTTCCATCTTCCTTCATTTCTTCCAGAGCTTGTACCTCCTGTACCTGTCCTTTCCACATCAGATGCGCTGTCAGAAGTAAACATAAACAGTATAATCAAATCAACCATGAGAGTCATCATGCATTGCTCCTCTTGTGACGATACATTACTAGATCTCATAATGTATCTCACATCATTCCTGCAGTCAACAAGAAAATTCAGCTTCAGAAGCGGATGACTGCAGTAGGGTCATAATTCCCTACGTTTCTGATCGGTCCTTCATCTTGAATTGAGTGTTTTCTTCAAGAAAATCATTGTTTTCTAGAGCATCAACAAAAACATCCTTTTCTTCTCTAGATTGTTTCTTATTCCATCCCTCCATCTTCTTCCTGATTTGTTTTCTATTTGTGTGCTGAAATTTCTCATATCTGTTCGACCTGCATTCCTTTCTTATATGTCCATACTTGTTACAAGAATAACATCTCATGTGTCCAAAAAAATAAGCATAAGAATCATAATGAGTATTTCTATTCTTCCTCCTTTTACAATCAGTTGCTTTGTGTCCATACTTGTTACATGAAGAACAATATCCCTTGAAGAAACCAGAGTACCTTTCTGTGTAGGAACTGTTTGTTTGAGGCTGAAATGATCTGCTCCTGCAATTTGCTGCAACATGTCCATAATTATGACATTTAAAACATTCAACATTCTTGAATGAATTCCTTTGAGAATTCATGATTATTGGTTGAGCTTTTGTCTCTTTCAACACTTCAGGTTTTGCATTGACATCCTCTGAATTTTTGGCACTTCCTTGTGAGCTAGATTCTCCTTTAACAGTTTCATGGAAACCAAGACCATGTTTGATAGCAGGAGACCTTTGATTACTCAGAATATTGTCCAAGATTTTAGTACTATCATGAAACCTCAAAAGTTTAATCTTTTCTTCTAATTTACTTTTGAGAATGTTTACCTCAACCTCCAAGCCTTGGAATTGCTTGGTCATGCTTTCTTCTTTCCTTATTCCATCTTCTACTTGATCCTTCAGATTTAGGATTTCTTCTTTCAACCAATTTCCGTTGTCTTCACATGTTTGCTGCAGCTCTTCATTCTTCTTGTTTGATGCTATGAGATCTTCTTTGAGGGAGACAATTTCTTCTTCAAGTCTTGCATTCTTCTTATTTGATTTATCCAAGTCTTCTTTGAGGGAAACGATTTCTGCTTCAAGTCCTTCCTTATCAAATGATGGTAGATGTTCCTCACTCTTCTTACTTGATGCTTCAAGTTTTGCTTGTAGAGAGATGATTCCAGCTTCAAGACCTTCATTCTTCCTTTTTGATTTTTCAAGATCTGTTTTTAGAGAAACGTTTTCTGCTTCAAGTCCTTCATTCTTCTCATTTGATTCTTCAAGTTCTGCTTGCAGAGAGATGATTCCAGCTTGATATCCTTTACTTCGATTGTATACATCATCGAACATCCTTTTCAGTTTAAAGCACAAAGCTTTGGAGGCAGCGTCCTTCTCATTAAATATTCTTTGTTGATCTTTGATAACTTCTTTTAAATCCTCAACATCATTGCTTGCATAGATAAGATTACAAGGATCACTATCAGATTCATCTTTGTCAACTTCTGTTGTACCGGTTTTCTGAGACATCTCCTTACCTTGAGTATTTTGCTTCTTTGCCATGAGTACTTGTAGAGCTTGGTCAGAATATTTTTCGGCTTCTTCTAGGTTGATAGCATATTCTTCACTATTGTTTGTACCACTAAGATCTTTCAAAGGATGATCCCAATCACTATCAGATTCATCTCCTTTGATTTGTGGTATCCATGTTCTCTGAAATATCTCCTTTCTTCGAATAGGCTTCTTCTTTTGCTTCTTTCCCATTGCGACGGATCTCCTTCAAGCGATCAAGCTTCTGCAGAAGGACCACCCTCTGATACCAATTGTTGGGAAAAATACTGAGAGGGGGGGGTGAATCAGTATTTACTGCATAATCAAATCTTTTACTTTTTCATTCCTTAAAAACCCATACGCTACTTTCCTTCAGTAAACTAGCGTATATACGCGGATCCCATTTATGAAACTAGCGTATACACAGAGATCTAGATATGTCATTAAATCTTCACTCCTATTATTCCATCATTCATTCATCAGATGTTTAATAAATAGTAAACATGTGCAGTAAGAACAGAATAAGCCATCACACAAAGCATCACACATGAACACCGGGATTTTTAGGTGGAAACCCAAATCGGGAGAAAACCACCGCTGCAGTTGCTCAGCCTTCAATATTTTATTATAGAGAAAACATCTTACAACATATGTGCTGGTGCAGACTCCTACCAGCACGCAGGCACCCACCTGCGCTCGTTTACCGGCCTCTCCTGGAAGGGAGCTCCAACCCCCTGACTCGTTTACCAGCCTCTCCTGGAAGGGAGCTCCGACCCCCCGATCTCGTTTACCAGCCTCACCTGGAAGGGAGCTACGACCCCCTGACTGAAGGCTACAACCCTCAGCACCACCTTGGACCACGTTTCATCAATTTTCACACTGGATCCAACCACTTTAATAGAACACAACTTGCCGGCCACAATTCATCATATTTCCAGACCGAACCCTTTCCATACTTTTAAGCACAACATCACTTACATCATTAACGAGAATCATATCAACCGCAGTCGGATAAACGAAACCACGGCGAGCAGATTCGGATATTTCATTCCTTGTAATAAACCCTAGTTTGCATACTGCTCTTTACTTCCTTTGATTTCGGCGTACTCTACCTCAAGATCCACAAACCGGCGTATTACCTCGGTGTATATTTTGTGCGCCTCCTTTCTCTTAATTGTATATCATCTTCCTCCGTCGAGGAAGTAGGCGTATAGATCTTGATTATTCGAATGACATCTTTGGATCGAGATATTGATTGATTTACCCTTTCACTTGAATGATGTTACCGCTAGATGTTAGCCTCATCCGCACTCTGGAAACCTTCCATAAAACTAGATCTAGTAAATACAAGTGCATTTCAGATCTAGATCCCCTTCTTCATCATTGGTGCATCATACACTCATATTTATCTTCAAGTGTAACCCTTTCCAACCAGATCTACTTCAGAGAGAAGTATTCATTCAAGCTCAGACATCTTGCACCCACCCTCTTGTTGTGCACAATGAATTTCTTCTCCTTTTATATGATTATCCTTTTTCAATACCATGAGCCCCTTTTTCAATACCATGGACCAAAACAATACCATAAGCCCAAAACTACCTGGACGGGGTCAATTAGGCGGATCATTACCCAATACTATGGGTCAATACCATGGTGGTTACCCTTGGATTTTCACTTTTTGAGCGCTTTAGCCCATACGCGACTTGTAATGTTCCTTTCCGCGTGCATACGCAACTTCCCCTAGGCCAATCCGCGTATACCAAGAGACATGCTCTTTTTCATCATTCTCTGAGTACATTCTGAAATCCTTTCTTCATTGCCTTCTGTAAATACTGTAGATACATCAGATTTCCTTCATCAAGGACATATTTTATCAAACACAACTTCATCAAGTAAGTTGTCATCATCTTCATCAAGTGGGTTTCCTTTCAAGTACAAAACTCAACATCATATCATCAACAATCATCATATCACTTCAGATTTACATCATTTAACAAGTCCATCAAGTCAAGCATAACTTCATCAGGTGGAGTGCCATCAAGGACAATACATGTCAACGAAGGAAATAATTATATGGTTTCTGTTATAGGTCAAAATACCTCCTCATCAGCTCAGAGGGGAAGACAAATATGGAAGGAGTACAAAGACCTAAATTAAACCTATTTATGCCAGGGTAACATCGGTCTATAACAACACAAGAGCGTTATAACATAGCTAATCAGTGAATGGGCCGCAGATTGTGACTAAAACCTTTTGTTTACTGCTTTGGAGGGAAGCGTTACCCGTGTTTTAAGTTTGAATCGGGAAAAGCCCACGGAGAATGATTTGAATCTCCGACTTTCCCTCACAAGAGGATCAGTTCATAAAAGAAACTACAACACACCAGTTCATTATTGGTCATTACCATAAGAAGATTGAACTCCAAAGGAGGAAAAAGCACAGAGATCAAGGAAACATCTAAGTTTTTTCCATTTCCAAACTAGTGGAAAGAGAAAGGCAACAATGGCTTTCTCCCTCTCCTATAAGAAGGAGCTGAAGGCTCTTAATTGAAGGTCGAAGGATTGCTAAAGGTTTTGCATACTTGTGGAATAGAGAATAGTGTGAAGGCCAAGAGTCAAAGAGGTTCCTAGAGAGCTTGTTGACTTAGACTTCTTCACTTGAGAGATAAGAGAGATTGGGAGACTGAGGAGGGCTTGGTACAACCGATGGTTGTAATCCTCCTTCTTTCAAATCAATAGAACTGTGTTCGTTTTGTCCATTCAATGCTTAATATCATCATTCTCGTTTGAACGTTTACATTGCATGATATGAATGGCTCAGATGTGTAGAATTTAGTAGTTCATTATATATTAAATTGATTTGATAGGATATATGCTATGTTAGAAATTACACGGGTGCTTTGACTGATTGCAGGATTAAGATTTGGAGTCGGCGAAGAAGGACTCTTGTTTCGCTGCCTAGCGCTCTCCAAGGGACTCCAAGATTGTCAAAGAGGTAATTCTCTATCGTATTCCATTCAGTTATGCAAAGTTAATATGAACATGCTCATGCCATCTTTGTGAACAACACAGCTAATCTTACTGTCTGCCTCGGGCACCGGAAAGCCCTAAGAGGGATATTCGAAAAATTACACCTAAACGGTTACCATACTTGAGAATTGGTGACTCCACTGGGGAGTTTCCCCATGGTTTCCAAACTATTCCTTCCCTTCTTTCTTCTCACCTCTATTCACTGATCCTTCCGACCATTTTCATGCCCAGTAGACATACCAAACGCTCGCAGAGTTCAATCTTGTTTCTGTTGACCATCTGAAGTACTTTACCCTGGCTAACGCTACCTTTGTAGGTTCTACAACGCATTATAACGTTGTCTTTGTTTAAATACAGTGCGTTATAACGTTGTATTTACTCACAGACAGAGCATTACTCAGCCAAAACCTTGCTGTTCACCACTGTGACTGTGTTTTAGCTGCAGAGTTTTTGGTCATCAGTATCTTTCCTCGATTGAATCCCTGTGCTTGTCTTCTGAGCTGGCATTTTTGTTTGTTCTTGTTTGAAAATTTAGTAATTGAAAGCATTTACTTTTTAAAGAAGAATTTTTATTTTTATTTTTCTGCATTTAGTTGAGTTTATTCTGAAAGTTTCAGTTCATAGACTGTTAAGAAAAGGTAGACAGAAGTCTGAATCTTGAAAGATGAACTGCGTTATTTGAATGTTAGTGCATGGATGTTGAAAAGAAACCTCTCCTTGTAGAAATACTCTTCATCGAATTGAATATCTAGAGCATTTTTTGCATGGTTTCTTGAGTCAGAGTCTCATCACATTTCATACGTCCACTCCCCCTCCGCAAGACTAATAATCAAGTACACTAAGAATAAAGCGATAATAAAATCAATCAAATCTTTTTTGAGCTCACACAAACAGTAGTTCAGGCTAGGATCTTGGGGTAGGAACAGTGAGAAAATTACCCAAGATCTCAAAACTTGAAACTAGAGTCATTAACGAGTGAAATCCTGCTGCACTCATATTATCGGGACCGTTCCTTTACCGGAGCTCAGCGCGAGACAACACTTGGGTGCACTAGAAGGTAGCCCGCCTTCGACTGCATCCTGTGGGTGTGTTATATATTGGGGTTCCCTTCGGGGATGTCGAAACTAGATCGGGGATCTAGGTATTCTGCCCATATAGCACACTGTCCTTGACCATGGACCCCCCTGATGATGTCTATGATTTGAGGTATCTTTAGTGGCCATACTTTTTAGGGACTTACACAAGGTGACTGGGATGGGCTGTCCTGGTACCTGAAACAGATGGACCCACTCTGTCTTCGGTCTTTAGGAGGGTACTCGTCTTCACGAGAGTGCTTACACCTATCATCTGAGGTTCGGGTGAAGCTCTAGAGTGACCGTAACTATAATTTTGACCAACTCTCTCTGTATACTATTGTGATACTGGATTTCATCACCAGTGAACGGTAGTACTCAGACAAGGCACCCTATTCTGGCTGCTTGCTGATTGATTTTAGAGAGTCCTTTTTTTTCTTTTTTAGGTGTGTGGTTACTGTCATTGAGACTTTATAATACATCACAACTTAATAAAATTTGTTAAATTAAACCGGTCACCGTGGTGTCCCCTAACCCACGTCGTCTGTCTCGACGACAGCAAGGTCTACCTCCTCTCACTATTGAGGAAGAACTGAACCTTGGTGAACCCGTGCCTTCTATGGAAGAGCAGTCTCCTCTGACTAATATTGATTATCACATAGACCCTTATCATCCGGAATTTCCGGAGGACCCTTTCACTGAAGGGGTAGTACCTCATTACAACCCTCCGCTCACTGATCCGTTGGGGCCTGTGATAATTCAGATTCCACCACGCCAAGATATGTCTTCAACAGAAAAAACATCCATTTCACCACCGGCATCCACAGGGTCGATGCCAATGGCGACCATCCCAAGTTCGCCACCATCCTCCCCGCCAGTGGTCAGTTCTATGCCATCACTGGGTAACCCTAGTAGTCAACATACACCTAACCCCAACCCTACGGTCATCACAACTGCCAGTAGCTTACCGAACCCTTCGGCATCTACTCCTACCGTGACCACGTTGGGAACCACGGTAGCTCCTCCCATGAGTACGACTACTTCGGTACCTTTCAGCAACCCTTTCGACTGGAACCCTCTGTTGATTTCAAACCCCTTGGTTACTATACTAGGGGGCAGTGTCACCAGCACACAGGTAGCAGGGAAAATTTCCCTTCCCTTGCATTCCTTAGGAAAAATGGGACAACCCATTGTAAATACTACCCCCTTAAGTGGTTCAAACATAGGTGTAGGATCTATACCGTTGCCAAACTATGCAAGTAGTAGCATGCCTCCGGGAAACTCTATTGCATCCATTTGGACTAACCAACCCCAACCTCCATCTGGAATGGGAGGGCACTTTTATACTGGGGGCAACCAACCGTTTGCCCCGCAATACACTATGCCCTATGGACAGCAACCGTATGTTCCTACTCCTCCACCTATGGGAGGTTTTTATCAAAGTCCCACTTACCCTCCTGGTAACACGTTGATGGGGGGACCCTATGGTCTAAGTAGTCAGCCCATACTGCCTTGGTTAGATTCGGGGGAAAATCCACAATTGCCATTCTTGGCAGCTTTGGACATACCCGATATCCATAAACTGACGAACGACCCCATTAACCACAACCCGCTTTGGCCTCCAGTTCCGCATAAGATTCCTTCCGACATCCCGAAGTTCGATGGAAAACATGGGGACGACCCGGCCGCACACATCACTACCTTTCATTTATGGTCCATATCCAATTCCATGGTAGATGATAGTGTCTGGCTTCGACTGTTTCCTCGCACCCTTACAGGCAATGCCGCCAAGTGGTACATTGAATTGCCACGCGCCGCCATCAATACGTTTGGCGCTTTAGCGACGGAGTTCTTAAAGAACTTCCAACTACCAATTAGAGTGGAAACCAGAACAGAATTGTTAACCTCGCTGCGTCAAGACACCGCCACCCACATCTCCGATCATATTCATGAATGGAGACGTAGGAGGAGGCTCGTCAAAGCGCCAATACTGGACCATCTCTTGGCCAATTGGTTTTGCAAGTCTCTTTTACCCCATATCTCTAAAGACATTGGCCTTTCTGGTGCGGTGACAGAAGATCAATGTATTCGTCGTGCCCAACACCTGGATTTAATCTATTTACAATACGACACGCTTTATGATCTGCTCCCCCATGCCCCTGGTAACCCAAATCCTTCGTCCACTCAGAAAACCGGAGCACATGTCGATGGTCTCATTGGCACAATCTCTGGTGTGGCCACAAAGCAGTCTCGGGGGAAAACCTCCCAACCATCTTCAGCTGCCACCACCCCCCACCAAACGACTCCTCTTCCTCCCGCTAAGGTAAACTCGGTGCAAACCTCACAAAAACCTAGCGGGAAAAATAAGAAGAACAAGAAGAAGACATCTTCTTTGGAAGAGCAGTCGGATAATCAGAATAACCCTAATTAGAAAAATTCTGCCAGAAATGACAAAGGAAAGGATAAACCCATGAAATTTCCTTGCAAAATCTGTGCGGAGGACCACTTGACATATAAATGTCCTCGGCTACAGGAATGCACCGATTTTATTGCCAACAAGGATTCTGGGCGAACACCTGCCGTTCTTCATAATCCTTTCCCTAATCAACAGCAGCAACATCAACACATGTTGACAACCTGCCACAACCCCATCAACGGGGCAATGGTGGTTCACATCCTTCCGGCGAAGGACCATCTGCCATTTATGGCATTGAGAGTGTTGACCTTCAAACTCGAGGCAAGCTTTATGGAAATCCTACCATAGATGCTCAAGAACCTGGAACTAGTTCGAACCCACTGCTGCCCAACGATTTACATATCGAACGGCCTACTCCTGAACCTGTAATTCGTCCCCCCAAAGGGACACTTCGACGCACGACTCATAACACCTTTACATGTGCAGCCCAAAACGACAATATTGTAGAAGATTTGGCGCAGACACCGTCAGCCATGTCTGCTCTCGAAGTTTTACAAACCTGCCCAGCACAAAGGAAAGCCTTGCTTTCGGCAATTGGTGGAATACACCCCCAGGACTCCATGCTAGCTATCTTTGATATGGAAAAGGCTAAACCTCGCCTCTCACACCAACTTGCATTCCAAGTGCAAGTAGTGTCAAAAGGGAGACCAATCCATCGCACTGTCATAGATGAAGGTTCTTCAACCTACGTTATGTCACAAGCTTGCTGGCTCAATTTAGGTTCTCCTACTCTAACCCCGCCATCAAATTCCCTCAAAGATTTCGATGGCCATACATTCCTCCCAAAAGGATACCTTGCTAGCTTTCCCATCACTCTAGGTGGGAAAATGGTAAACGTGGACGTTGAAGTCATCGAGCGCCATCTTGACTATAATCTATTGCTCGGTCGTAGTTGGTCTTATGCTATGACCGCCATCGTGTCTTCAGTCTTCCGACTCATCCTATTTCCATTGGATGGGAAAATAGTCACGGTCGATCAGCTATCCTTCTGCACCCCTGATTATACCACTTTACCAAGTAGCTCTGTACCCCTAATAGGAGGTGTCCCTGACTCTTACGTCAGTATCGGTACCGGTCTTCTGAAGGCATCTTCCCTACTGGGTTGTTTTCCTCTACCGCCGCCGCAGATCCCAAACACGGTTGCAATGATATCCACCTTTTCGGATGGCTCTATCGACCCATGGATCATCCCGGCACCTTCAGATATTGATTCCTATGGAGATCAGATGCTGCTTTCGCCGGCCGAGTTGGCTTATCAAGCCATCCAAACTGCATCTGAACCCTCCACTGATATGGTTTCGACGACAGGTACAAACCTCCCTCCCATCACAGTTCTCTCTAAGGATCTCCTCAATGAAGTCTGGCCTACAGACAAAGCTATTCGAGAGATCATGTCATTAGAATAACGACCTTGGGGAGAGTTTCACCATCGCGCTTCGATGATTGACTTGGACACGATGAAAACTGAAATCCCGTCTTTCGACCAACCTGAGATAGTTCCCTCCTCTTATACAATTGTTCACACTATCGATTCAGAGGGGAACATGGGTAATATTTCCAAGACACTGCTCATTGATATCTCGGTCAAAACGGGTATCGTGGAAAATATTCAGATTGGAGCCGACTGCAATCCTGAGGAAATTGCGTCCTTCACATCTCTTTTTAAAGAATTCCGCGATGTCTTTGCTTGGTCTTATGACGAAATGCCCGGCATAGATCCTTCTATTATCGAGCATGAAATCAAGACTTATGACAATGCTAAACCTATCCGGCAACGGCTCAGACCTGTCCACCCGCGCAAAGCAGCCACCATTAAGGTCGAAGTAGAAAAACTTTTAAACGCTGGCTTCATTTACCCCGTTCCCTTAACTGAATGGGTTTCCAATCCGGTTCCCGTTGATAAAAAACAAGGCACTATTCGAGTTTGTGTCGATTATCGCGATCTGAACGCCGCTTGTCCAAAAGAAAACTATCCTACGCCGTTCATTGATCAAATTCTCGACGATTGTGCCGGATGCGAATATTTTTCCTTCATGGATGGATTCTCGGGATACAACCAGATTGCCATAAAAAAAGACGACCAGCATAAAACTGCTTTCATCTGTCCTTGGGGCATCTTCGTGTATAAAAAGCTCCCATTCGGCCTGAAGAATGCTGGAGCAACTTTTCAGCGGGCTATGGACTATGCTTTTCATGACATTCAACATATTGTACAGGCGTACTTGGATGACCTCCCGGCTCATTCCAAGAAGCGACGAGACCACCTGGCTCATTTAAGAGAAATTTTTGCTAGGTGCAGGTTCTACAATATACGCTTGAATCCTCATAAATGTGTATTTATGGTCGAGTCCAGACGATTGTTAGGGTTCATTGTTTCCAAGCACGGGATTAGGGTTGATCCCGATAAGGTAAAAGCAATTATTGAATTGCCGGCACCACAATCCATCCTTCAACTCCAAAGCTTGCAGGGGAAGGCAAACTTTTTGCGTCGTTTCATCGTTAACTATGCTGAGATGATGAAAGGATTCATGCGATTATTGAAGAAAGGAACACTATACTTGTGGGATGACCAAGCTCAACGGTCATTTGATGCTTTAAAACATGCACTTGTTTCAGCCCCACTCCTTAGTGCCCCCGATTACTCACACGACTTTCTCCTCTATCTGGCAGCATCACCATCCTCACTTGGAATGGTTTTGGTTCAAGTACACGATGACGACAACGAACATGTGATTTACTATTTATCAAAAGGTCTAATCGGACCTGAATTACATTATTCACATGTGGAGAAACTCTCTCTGGCGGTAGTTTTCGCCGTCACCCGGCTCCGACATTATATATTGCTGCGACAGACTACGGTGATTGCTTTGGAGAATCCCATGCGACATATCTTGTCTAGAAAAATTATTGGAGGGAAATATTCCAAATGGATCGTCATCCTCCAACAATTTGATTTGGTGTTCACAACTGCCAAAGCAAAGAAATCCCTTGTCTTCGCCGAATTACTATCGAACCTTCCCAGAATCAACCCGGCAGAGGTAGCTCATGATCCATTCCCTGATGAATCCGTCTACTTGGTCGACTCTTCGGACCCCTGGTATGGAGACATCTTAGTCTACCTACAAACTCAACGCTTCCACCCAGCTCTCACGTCTGATGACCGTCGTCGTATCCGCCACCAAGCAAAGCACTACCTCGTGCTAAACGATACACTATATCGTCGTGGTGTTGATACTATTCTCCGACGTTGTCTCACTATCGATGAGGCAGAACGCGTTTTGAATGACTGCCATGTAGGGGCATGTGGTGGTCATCTTTCGGGCATAGCTACTGCCCAAAAAATCTTGCGCGCTGGTTACTGGTGGCCCACTTTGTTTAAAGATTGCATTGCAGCAGTCCAAAAATGCCATCCATGTCAAATTTTCACAAAGAAAATGCGCGCACATCCTGCCCCCCTTCACCCGGTTATCTCCGTCGGTCCTTTCGCTAAATGGGGAATTGACTTCGTCACCTGAAATCCCGCTTCGGAAAACGGACACAACTACATCGTGGTTGCGGTCGATTATTTTACGAAATGGGCTGAAGCCCTTCCCATTTTTAAGGCCGACGGCGAAACCGCCGCTCTTTTCCTGTTTAATCAGGTCATCTGCCGGTTCGGCGTACCCCTATCGATTGTCATAGATCATGGATCTCATTTTCAAAATCACATGATGACCGAATTAACATCCATGCTAGGTTTCTGACAAGATCAATCTTCGTCTTACTATCCTCAAGCTAATGGTCAGGTAGAGGCCGTAAATGGCGTCCTCAAAACCATGATTCGTCGATTAGTCGGAAACCATAAAACTACATGGCATCGGAAGTTGTATTCCGCGTTATGGGCATACCGAACGTTAGTTAAAACTGCCACAAGATTTACACCTTTCCAACTTGCTTTCGGCCTAGAGGCAGTACTTCCGATTGAGTGCGAAATCCCATCGCTTAAACTAGCCGTTGAACTCCTGCCTGGCACCACCGCCACAGAAGAGCGCTTGCTCTCGCTCGATCACTTGGACGAAACTCGTCGAGATGCTACACTAGCACTCGAAGCTCACCAGCGCCGAGTTAAAGCTCAATACGACAAATCTGTCAAGCCTCGTTCTTTCCAAGAAGGCGATCTTGTTCTACTTTATGATAAAAAACATGACCTCTTGGGGGTAGGAACACTCCAACCATTGTGGCTCGGTCCTTACATCGTTACTAAAGCCCTCTCAAAAGGAGCTTACGAACTACAGGAATGTAATGGAATTCCACTCGAGGAGCCCCGTAACGAGCTCTATCTGAAGAAGTATTTTGCCTAGTTTCGCACTAGGCATATGCTTTGTAATTTTATGTATAAAAGTTTTGCCCATTTTTATTTTGATGCTTCTGAATTTTTGTTTGGTTTAAGGTGTTTTTCTCATGTAATATTTTTCTTTCGCACATATGTCATCACACTCGTTATCATACGTCGGGTATGCGGATGGTGCTAGTCGTCACACTAGGCACATTGCTTAAGCTACTTGGGTTCTCTATACTCCTGAGTCGGACCTTCTCGGTTCTGGGGGGATCTTCCTGGATAACGCCACCAACAATGTCGCCGAGTACATGTCAGTGATCCAACTCCTCACGGAAGCGGCATCTCGTGACATCTCCGATTTAGTGGTCAGGTTAGATTCCCAACTCATCATTATGCAGTTAAACAATCATTACCGTGTCCGTCATCCAGTGTTGTTACGTTATTTTTTACGAGTATGAATTTTAGAGCGCCAATTTCAAACAATCACATTTGAACACGTTCCTAGAGAATTTAATGCATTAGCCGATTCTTTGGAAAATTATGTGTTAGATTGGAATTTTTCACATTTATTGTAAAAGATTTACTCATGAGTACATATATTTTTATCACATTAAAAATACATAAAAATTTAAAAAACACAAAATCACCAAAATATATATATATATATATATATGTCATGTCCAGTACATAGTAACATCAAAAAATCTTCCAAAACTTGGGGTGTTTTACAAAAAATGGGCTATACTAAGCCACACTCTGACACTAATACATCCGCTCCGCCAACTAAGCCTGATGCTGATGGTATCATACAACTGCTCTAGCTATCCTCCTCAGAGGCACTAGGTATCTCTCCGACACACCTACAGTATGCCGCTGCAGACGAACTGGAACCTCCTGCATAGGAAGCGGTGGTATACCCATACTCAGACCCTCCAAGTCTCTGGAGAGTTCATGTAAAACTTGGGCATCATCATCGTCGTCGGCTTCCGCATCCTCTACTGGTGCGCCAGTCCCGGGTAGCTGCAGTCCTCGCCATGCATAGCGAGGGGCTCCAACTGGTCGGAAAGGTGCCACATCTGTGTCAAGCAAACAAAAGCTTCATGTCAAAACATAATTTTCACCCTATTTTAACAAAAAAAATTACATAAAAATTCAAAAGATAAAAAACAAAATACTTCTTTGAAAAACACTGGTCATTTCCTTCTTACCATTGAGCCCCCACTGGGTGCCGGGGGGCAGGACTAACTCTGGATCGCCTGTGAAGTTCATCCCTGCATAGGGATAATCCTCGATCATGAGTATCTGGCCATCTAGCCAATAAAAAAACCCATCATCAAAGCAGTGACGGATGGGACCCTCTCCAGTCCGCGGAAGCAAAGTGGCCCACCGAGCCTGCCTCGGCTCGCGTGGACCCAATGGTGTTGTAGCGATCCTGGGCCTCATCAGTGGTATCCGCTCCAGTATGAAAGAAACAATCAGTGTAACATACCCAAACTCTCTTTGGGTATGGGTCTTGCATGCAGTAAGCTCTGCTCAGACCCGACAGACAACTCCGTCACACCAGTCGAAAACCTGAGGCTGCATACAGTCCAAGGCTAAGAGCATCTGGGCCTTGGTGGCCACATGCTGACTCTTGGCACCTTCCAAGCGAAAAATCATCCATAAAATAGACCGTAGTGGTCTCAAAGCCACCTGTGCAATAGGTATCCGGTTACTCACAGCCTGAGTGCCATGTATGCAGTGCGCATGGATCAGATCAGTAGTGGAACAAGGGTCAGATCTGGACCCTGTCAAATTGGGCCTCGCCCCATGACATGATAGGCTGCTCAAAAAGTACACATCATCCTTTTCGATTGCGAGCTCATTGCCCCGAATCTGAAAGACATGATACTGTTCGTCCCACTGCTGGATCGGCCACCTCAAGAGGTCCTCTTGACCCTTCATCAGTTCTAAACGGGCATACTTGAGCAATCCGCACCTCCGGAGAGCCATCAAGCTTGCCGCATCCGTCACCATCTCTCGTTCTTCCCGCTCATGTTCTTTCTCTCGCTAGATACTCATGATTAACAACTGAACCCCTGCAAATGCAACATTTTCAACCAATCAAATCTTGCCGGGACCACTTCAAAACGGAAAAAATTGAGTTGTTAGAAAACACGGTGTGCCTAACGCTGGATCTAGTACAAAACAGAGTGTGCTAACGTGGAACCCCTTCATGGGTTGTGCACTTAACGCGGCTGTTGTACTCCTGCCCCACGTTAGGCGCAAACATTTTTCTAGGGCCTCAAAATTTTCTAATTTTGAACTAGCAAAAACTAACAAAAAGACAATTAAATGATAGCAGGAGGTTCCAGCTCTTACCTAGATCTCGCGGAAAGGAAAACTGTTGCCCGGATCAACTGTAATCGTCAGCTGAAGTTTTCACCCCTTTTCACCCCAGAGCTCCTTCACGGCACTCAAAACAGTGAAAATGAAAGTCTTCCGACCTTCTTATAGCAAATTCTTGGGCATGACTCTCTTAAGCTAGTCAGCAAAGTCGTGATTTCTTGTTGCGCATGTGTCGCAACTCTCAAGATTTGGTACTGATGTTCTAATAAGGAATCGAGATTTATGAGCAGACATACTCATGTTTTATCGAGCATTCTTTTTACGGTATTTTTCTTGCTCGTTAATCCGAAAAACCTCGAGTTTCCTCCTTCGGACTCATTAAACTTACACGAAGTTGATATCGAGCTTTTTTTTTGTATGGTCTTTTCTTGTTCGTTAATCTGAAAAACCTAGAGTTCTCTTCTCCAGACTCGTTAAAGCTATGGAGAAGCACTGAGCTTTCTTTTAAGGAATCTTTTTCTCGCTCATAAAACTGAAAAAATCTCGAGTCGCCTTTGTCAGACTCGTTAAAACTACTTCGACAGAGAACAAGGAGCCATTCTTTTCCTCTTTTTCAAAGCTCTTTATATAGAAAAAGTAACCGAGTTTTCTCTGCGTGACTCGTTAAAATTTCACGGAGGGTACCGAGTTTTTATTTGTTGGACTCGTTAAAATTTCACAAAGTGTATTGAGTTTACTTCGTCTCCTCGTACTCATAACAAAATGAGGTAGACGTCCATCGAACATAGATTTCTCACTTTTCCGGATTCGATGGACTAACTTACGGAAAATGAACTGTTTCGGGCTTACTATTACCCCTTTTCCGTGCCCGGTTATCAAGACATGACAAAGGTACCCCAATGGAGCCGTCTTTTATGACATTTTTCAGACTCCCTAAACATGAAAAATTCACCGAGTTTTCTCGTCTGGACTCATTAAACCTAATCAGACAGGACATGGAGTTGTCTTTTATGACATTTTTCAGACTCTCTAAAAATGAAAAATTCACCGAGTTTGCTCATCTGGACTCGTTAAACCTAATCAGATGGGGCACAGAGTTGTCTTTCCTGACATTTTTCAGACTCTCTAAACATGAAAAATTCACCGAGTTTGCTCATCTGGACTTGTTAAACCTAATCAGATGGGGCACATAGTTGTCTTTCCTGACATTTTTCAGACTCTCTAAAACATGAAAAATTCACCGAGTTTACTCGTCTGGACTCGTTAAACTTAATCAGACGGGGAAAAATTTGGACAAGATGGATATTACCTCTGTTACATTTTCAAAAAGGTCGATTTGGCAGCAAAATTCTTGAACATGGCACTTCCCAGAAAACTCTTTCGCAGTTAGCCGAACCCTACCATCTATGAGTATTAGCCTTCATTTCCCAGTGTCCCTACACCGGTAAAATCCTAACACACTCTTTGGTGTTCATTCAAGCTTCAGCTGCCTAGTACCCTGCTAGAGTGCCTTCTATTGTTCAAGCAGATCTCGTTATCTACTGCTCCTGTTATCAACCAAACCGCTCATTATGCCAGAAATTATTTGTCGTCTGACGTTCCCATTTACTCTTCCTTATCTCAAATCATAAACAAAATCAGTTGGTTTCCATTTCATGTTGACTGATGTAGGACGCCTCAGTGCCTACCTTTCGACAGATCACTTCCTATCGACTTCAACATATTATCTAGGAAGTTGATCCAGAAACCCATCAGTACCCGGATACTTGCAGACATCAGTGGCAGGTAGTCTTGTGTTTGATCAAGGGTCTTCATCATTGGCTCTTGGTCGAATGATTCTACGAGTGTTCGACTTCAACTCCTTTTATTCACACTCGCTAGATTGTATTGGGCATCTTAGGGACCATCATCATTATCGGTGGCCACCTTCGCGTCTGTTAACAGTTTTCATTATTGACTGGTAATCAGACGATTTCTCACATGTTCGACGACAAATCCTTCATTCACATGTTGAGAAATATGCAGTTTAAGTGAATCGACGGTCAAGACCTTGGGGCAAAGGCTACACCATTAAAGTTGTGTTCCCTTCCCCAAGCTGTGATATTGTTTATGGAGACAGCTTGTTCAGCCTGATCCTGTTATGACAGACACTTCCACATTGTGCCTATTGGTGGACAGATTCTTCATATCTCTATTCTATAGAAATCATGTTGTTTAAGCTACTGAGCATGGGACATGCCCGACTCTAGGCAAATACTATATTTTCTGACATATGTTGTTGTTTCAGGTTTTCCTCAGTCTTTCAATCTCTCTATCTCTACACAAATTGTAAAGTATTTCGGCCATCGTCTTCATCTCTGACCTCACACTTTAGGGGGCATCTGTTACAGGTCAAAATACCTCCTCATCAGCTCAGAGGGGAAGACAAATATGGAAGGAATACAAAGACCTAAATTAAACCTATTTCTGCCAGGGTAACGCCGGTCTATAACAACACAAGAGTGTTATAACGCAGCTAATCAGTGAATGGGCCACATTAGTGGCTAAGGCAATGCTCTGTTTACACTGGAGGGAAGCGTTACCCGTGTTTTAAGTTTGAATCGGGAAAAGCCCACGGAGAATGATTTGAATCTCCGACTTTCCCTCACAAGAGGATCAGTTCATAAAAGAAACTACAACACACCAGTTCATTATTGGTCATTACCATAAGAAGATTGAACTCCAAAGGAGGAAAAAGCACAGAGATCAAGGAAACATCTAAGTTTTTTCCATTTCCAAACTAGTGGAAAGAGAAAGGCAACAATGGCTTTCTCCCTCTCCTATAAGAAGGAGCTGAAGGCTCTTAATTGAAGGTCGAAGGATTGCTAAAGGTTTTGCATACTTGTGGAATAGAGAATAGTGTGAAGGCCAAGAGTCAAAGAGGTTCCTAGAGAGCTTGTTGACTTAGACTTCTTCACTTGAGAGATAAGAGAGATTGGGAGACTGAGGAGGGCTTGGTACAACCGATGGTTGTAATCCTCCTTCTTTCAAATCAATAGAACTGTGTTCGTTTTGTCCATTCAATGCTTAATATCATCATTCTCGTTTGAACGTTTACATTGCATGATATGAATGGCTCAGATGTGTAGAATTTAGTAGTTCATTATATATTAAATTGATTTGATAGGATATATGCTATGTTAGAAATTACACGGGTGCTTTGACTGATTGCAGGATTAAGATTTGGAGTCGGCGAAGAAGGACTCTTGTTTCGCTGCCTAGCGCTCTCCAAGGGACTCCAAGATTGTCAAAGAGGTAATTCTCTATCGTATTCCATTCAGTTATGCAAAGTTAATATGAACATGCTCATGCCATCTTTGTGAACAACATGATTAATCATCTTGTCGGCCTTGGGCGCAGCCCTTTGAGAGGGGATATTTGAAAACCAACTTAAACGAGTTTACCCTATGGCAGTCTCAAACAAGCCTCTAGGGCTTGGTCTGATAAAATTGATGCATATTTCTTGAATAATGGTTTTAAGCATTGTATATCTGATCCAAATCTGTATGTTAAGAACTTTGGTGATAATGTCCTCATTATTGTTTTATATGTGGATGATCTAATTTTATTTTTTTGTGAACATTCCATCAAGTTATTTTAAGTTAATATGAACATGCTCATGCCATCTTTGTGAACAACACAACTAATCTTACTGTCTGCCTTGGGCACCGGAAAGCCCTGAGAGGGATATTCGAAAACCAACAACCCAAGCAGTTTACCCTATAGCAGAATTGGTGACTCCACTGGGGAGTTTCCCCATAGTTTCCGGACTATTTCTTCCCTCCTCTCTTCTTTCCTCTGTTCACAGACCCTTCCGACCATTTTTGATGCCTAGTAGACATATCAAACGCTCGCAGAGTTGAATCCCATTTCTGTTTGACCAACTGAAGAACTTTGCCCTGGCTAACGCTACCTCTGTAGGTTGTCCAGTGCATTATAATGCTGTCTCTGATTAAATGCAGTGCGTTAGTCGCTATCTTTACTCACAGACAGAGCGTTACTCAACCAAAACCTTGCTGTTCACTGCTGTGATGGTGTTTTAGTTGCAGAGTTTTTTGCCCATCAGTACCTTTCGCTGACTGAATCCCTGTGCTTGTCTGCTAAGCTGGCATTTCTATTTGTTTCTCTTGTTTGAAAAGTCAGTGTCCAAAGCATTTAATTTTTAAGAGGAAATTTATTTATTTATTTATTTTTTTCTGCATCTAGCTGAGTTTATTCTGAAATTTTCAGTACATAGACTATTTAAAAGAGGTAGATAGAAGTCTGAATCTTTAAAATTTGAACTGAGCTATTTGAATGTTAGTGCATGGATGTTGAAAAGAAACCTCTCTCTGTAGAAACACTCTTCATCGAATTTAATATCTAGAGCATGTTTTGCATGGTTTCTTGAGTCAGAGTCTCATCACATTTCATACGTCCACTCCCCCTCCGCAAGACTAATAATCAAGTACACTAAGAATAAAGTGATAATAAAATCAATCAACTCTTTTTGAACTCACACAAACAGTAGTTCAGGCTATGATCTTGGGTTAGGAGCAGTGAGAAAACTACCCAAGATCTCAAAACTTGAAACTAGAGTCATTAACGAGCGAAATCCTACTGCACTCATATTATCGGGACCGTTCCTTTACCGAAGCTCAGCGCGAGACAACACTTGGGTGCACAAGAAGGTAGCCCGCTTTCGACTGCATCCTATGGGTGTGTTATATATTGGGGTTCCCTTCGGGGATGTCGAAACTAGATCGGGGATCTAGGTATTCTGCCCATATAGCACACTGTCCTTGACTGTGGACCCCCCTGATGATGTCTGTGATTTGAGGTATCTTTAGTGGCCATAATTTTTAGGGACTTACACAAGGTGACTGGGACGGGCTGTCCTGGTACCTGAAATAGACGGACCCACTCTGTTTCTGGTCTTTAGGAGGGTACTCGTCTTCACGAGAGTGCTTACACCTATCGTCTGAGGTTCGGGCGAAGCTCTAGAGTGACCGTAACTGTACTTTCGACCAACCCTCTCTGTATACTATTGTGATACTGGATTTCATCACTAGCGAACGGTAGTACTTAGACAGGGCACCCTATTCTGGCTGCTTACTGATTGATTTTAGAGAGTCTTTTTTCTTTTTTAGGTGTGTGGTTACTGTCACTGAGACTTTATAATACATCACAATTTATTAAAATTTGTTAAAAATAAGCAGGTCACCGTGGCGTCCCCCGACCCACGCTGTCTGTCTAGACGACAGCAAGGTCTACCTCCTCTAACTATTGAGGAAGAACTGAACCTTGGTGACCCTGTGCCTTCTACGGAAGAGCAGTCTCCACTGACTAATCTTGATTATCACATAGCCTCATATCATCTGGAATTTCTGGAGGACCCTTTCACTAAAGGGGTTGTACCTCATTACAATCCTCTGCTCACTGATCCATTGGGGCCTATGATAATTCGGATTCCACCACGCCAAGATATTTCTTCAGTCGCACCAACATCCATTTCACGACCGTCACCCACAGGGTCGATGCCAATGGCAACCATCCCAGGTTCGCCACCATCCTCCCCACCGGTGGTCAGTTCTATGCCACCACTGGGTAACCCCAGTAGTCAACATATACTTACTCCCAACCCTACGGTCATCACAACTGTCAGTAGCTTGCCGAATCCTTCGGCATCTACTCCTACCGTGACCACGTTGGGACCCAGGGTAGCTCCTCCCATGAGTATGACTACTTCGGTACCTTTTAGCAACCATTTCGCTTGGAACTCTCTACTGAGTTCAAACCCCTCGGCCTCTATGCCTGGGGGCAGTGTCACCAGCATGCAGGTAGCAGGGAACATTTCACTACCTCTGCAATCCTTAGGACAAATAGGATAACCTATTTTTAATACTCTTCCCTTAAGTGGTTCAAATATAGGTGTAGGGTCTATGCCGTTGCCAAACTATGCAAGTAGTAGCATGCCTCCGGGAAACTCTATTGCATCCATTTGGACTAACCAACCCCAACCTACATCTGGAATGGGAGGGCACTTTTATACTGGGGGCAACCAACAGTTCGCCCCGCAATACAACATGCCCTATGGACAGCAACCGTATGTCCCTACTCCTCCGCCTATAGGAAGTTTTTACCAAAGTCCTACTTATCCTCCTGGTAACACATTGATGGGTGGACCCTATGGTCTAAATAGTCAGCCCATACTGCCTTGGTTAGATTCGGGGGAAAATCCACAATTGCCATTCTTGGCAGCTTTGGACATCCCCGATATCCATAAACTGACTAATGATCCCATCAATCACAACTCGCTTTGGCCTCCAGTGCCGCATAAGATTCCTTCCGACATCCTGAAGTTCGGCGGGAAACAAGGGGACGACCCAGCTGCACAAATCACTACATTTCACCTATGGTCTATATCCAATTCCATGGTAGATGACAGTGTCCGGCTTCGACTGTTTCCCCGCACGCTTACAGGAAATGTTGCCAAGTGGTACATTGAATTACCACATGCCACCATCAATACGTTTCGTGCTTTAGCAACGGAGTTTCTAAAGAACTTCCAACTACCAATTAGATTTGAGACTGGAACGGAACTATTAACCCCGCTCCGCCAAGACACCACCACCCACATCTCCGATCACATTCATGAATGGAGACGTAGGAGGAGGCTAGTCAAAGCGCCAATTCTGGATCATCTCTTAGCCAATTGGTTTTGCAAGTCTCTCTTACCCCACATAGCTAAAGACATTGGCCTTTTTGGTGAGGTTACAGAAGATCAATGCATCCATCGTGCCCAGCATTGAGATTTAATCTATCCACAATCTGGCATGTTGTATGATTTTCTCCCCCATGCCCCTGGCAACCCAAATCCTCCGGCTACTCAGAAAACTAGAGCTCATGCCGATGGTCTCATTGGCACGATCTCTGGCGTAGCCACAAAACAGTCTCAAGGGCAAGCCTCCCAGCCATCTTTGGCTGCCACCGCCCCTCACCAAACGACTACTCTTCCCACCACTGAGGTAAATTTGGTGCACACCTCAGAAAAACCTAGCGGGAAAAATAAGAAGAACAAGAAAAATTCATATTCTTCGGAAGAGCAGTCAGATAATCAGAATAACACTAATCAGAAAAACGCTGCAAAAAATGACAAAGGGAAGGATAAACCCATTAAATTTCCTTGCAAAATCTGTGCGGAGGACCACTTGACATACAAATGTCCTCGGCTGCAGGAATGCACCGATTTTATTGCTAACAAGGATTCTGGGCGAACACCTGCCGTTCTTCATAATCCTTTCCCTAATCAACAGCAGCAACATCAACACATGGTTGAAAATCCGCCACAACCCCACCAACGGGGCAATGGTGGTTCATATCCTTCCGGCGAAGGACCATCTGCCATTTATGGCATTGAGAGTGTTGACCTTCAAACTCGAGCTAAGCTTTATGGAAACCCTACCATAGATGCTCAGGAACCTGGTACTAGTTCCAATCCACCGCCGCCAAATGATTTGTATATCAAACGGCCTACTGCTGACCCCGTAATTCATCCCCCCAAAGAGACACTTTGACGCACGACTCATAATACCTCTGCACGTGCAGCCAAAAACAACAACATCGTAGAAGATTTGGCACAGGCACCGTCATCTATGTCTGCTCTCGAAGTATTACAAACCTGTCCAGCACAAAGGAAAGCCTTGCTTTCAGCCATTGGTGGAATAGACCCCCAGGATTCCATGCTAGCTATCTTTGATATGGAAAAGGCTAAACCTCGCCTCTCACACCAACTCACATTCCAGGTGCAGGTTGTGTTGAAAGGGAGACCAATCCATCGCACTGTCATAGACGAAGATGCTTCGACCTGCGTTATGTCACAAGCTTGCTGGCTCAATTTAGGTTCTCCTACCCTCACCCCACCATCGAATTCCCTCAAAGCTTTCGATGGCCACACTTTCCTCCCAAAAGGATACCTTGCTAGCTTTCCCATCACTCTGAGTGGAAACGAGAATGATCGTTGAAGTCGAGGACACCATCTAGATCATAATTCATCGCTGACACATTTAATATGGGTATGACTCACATTATGCTTTCGGTCTTCCGACTCATCCTATTTCCATTGGATGGGAAAGAATGTGTGGATCAACTATCATTTTGCACTTCTATTATGCACAGTATTTATGAGTCCCGAATTTGTCTCTTTTCCATACACTTTTCCATATCTTTTTCACTCACCTAAACCTCCAAAATTGTTAATATCATGTGCAAAAGGGTATCTAACATGGTTTTTAATTATGTTTGTGTGTTTTCTATTTGATTTAGATTTTGTTCATACAGCTGCGGAAACTTGTCACTTTCCGCAGCTGCTGCAACTTTCCGCAGCTATTTTGTGGAAATCAATGTTACAAGTGTCTACGAAGGAAACGAGCCACATGGGCAGGCTAGGAATGACAAGGACATGGTTCGTGTCCTATTGGTTCAAGTAAATTTGTCAAAGAAAGCCGCGGTCAAAGCCATCCACGTGGAAGTCAACTATGGAGTTCTATGTCGGCTGGACTCTGTTTCGTGGCATATAAACATCCATACGGCCGCTTCCAAGCTTGCGGAGGTTAATTGACATCTGTGCAAAGTTCTGGAGTTGAATTCAAGCGCCCACCTTCCATAGATCCGTTTTCCAACATGGCCATACTCCTATATCCGTGGCCTTAGTGGTCTACGTGTTGGCTGCTATCATAAACTTCAGGAGACAGTTACAGTTTATTGCTTTATATAGAGCGTTTGCATACGCACGTAGAGTTAGTTGATAGTTGTTAGTTGATCATAGTTGTTGAGTTGATGTGCGTACTCTGTTATGTAGTGATTACGCTGCCTTGAGCCGTAATACTACCAGTCTGTAATGAATTGCTTTTTAATGTGAAGAACTCTGTTTTCAACTTAATTTGTGTTGAGGATCGTTACCAAAGCTGCGTAGAGGGCCCCTGCTCAGCCGAGGTTCTGTGTATTAATGTATATATTTTTCATTTCATTTCTTTAAGCAGTCATTGTATCATAACTCATTACATGTTCATATTTCATAGTTGGTTCATTTCTGTTCATACATTTCTGTAATTTCCATTGCATTCCTGTCTTTTATGTTTTTATGATTGTTAAAACACTGATCAGTTTTCTTGTGCGGGTTTTAGGTAGACAGCCCGGGGCATTTTCATAGTATTTTTGCTAATGATATGAAACTGACATTATTCTGCTGCTAGTTTTCTTTCCACAGTTCTGTTTAACTTCAGTTTTGTCTTGTGCACTTCAGTTTTGTTTATCTAATTCAGTAGTTAAAATTAAACATATTAAGCTACTCATAGTGTCTTCAGCTACCTCCGAAAGCCACAGCTGGACTGATGGTGAGGGGCTGCATGATGAAATGTGTAGTTTAGTATTAGTTTCCTTTCTGCAAAATTAGATATATTAAGCCGCTCATAGCGTCTTCAGTTACCTCCGAAAGCCACAGCTGGACTGATGGTGAGGGGCTGCATGATGAAATGTGTAGTTTAGTATTAGTTCCCTTTCTACAAATTTAGATATATTAAATCATGTATGACATCTTCAGTTGCCTCTGAAAGCCACAGCTGGACTGATGGTGAGGGATTGAATTATGTGTGTATGGTTTAGTATTAGTTTACTTTCTGCAAATTAAATAATCAGTTACACAAGTTGTTTATGATTACTTCCGCAAGTCATAGCTGGTCTAATGATGAAGGGTCATAAAATGAATTGATGTAATCTGATTTAGATTTATTTCATTGCAATTTTGAATTTCCATAAGCGTAGTTTCTTTTGTGTTCAGTTGGCAGCAAGAATAGTTAAGTTTTCATGTTCACTAGTTTCTTGTTTTGATTCATTAGATTAGCAGCACTTTTCATTTCAGCAGTACACTTTTACTTTCTTTCAAGTCTTGTCATTGTAATTTCAATTTGCTTTTTAAGTTTCGAGATTGGTAAATCATTATAGGGGAAATCACTTCCTTGAATAAATATAACCAAGCTTGCTTTTCACTTTAGAATTTCCATTTTACCTTAGAAAGACCACAAACGACAAAAAGTTAAGAAAGAGGTTATCTTGCACATATAGTGCGCCGCACTTCATCAGCTTACAATTCCCGGATTGAAAATTAAATGCAGCAATTTAGGACACACTAAATTGACCAAACATTTTGGCGCCGTTGCCGGGGAAGTGTAACTAGGTAGCCAATTTCTTAAAAAAAAAATATAAAATCATAAAAGAAGGCAAAAATTGATAACTTCTTGAAGTATGCTCTCCTCTTGCACCTAGTGTGATCTGGAGGATCAGAAAAGAGAGTTATTGGTTTAGTAATTTCTTAAGTATGCTCTCTTCTTGCACCTAGAGTGATCTGGAAGATCAGAAAGAGAATTATTAGCCCAACTTTTTAAAAAATAAAATAAAAATGACATGCATATAGCAAGAGATTCTAGGGGAAGGTTTATAGCTAAAGCCAAGAGTTCGATTTTCATAACTCCATCTTCTTCAAGGCATAGACCAGATTCACCATCATCTACCCCTAGCCTTAAGATTTTTGGAAGTCAAGGAACAACTGAATTAGAGGATTCTCCTATACCACCTACTAAAACCCACTTAGAAAACAAAGAAACTTTCTCTCATCCTTCCTTGGTAGAAGAACTATAGGACTATAAGGACTCTAAAGAAACTATCATGGCAGAGGAAGTAATAAATAGAGGTGGAGGTAGAGGAGGAGGAGATAATGAAGATAACAATGGTGAAGGAAATAACGGTAGAAATAGGGACAATCTGCTTGGATTCCCTATAGTTGATGAGGAAACTCATGCAACAATGAAAATATTTCACCATCTGTTCTCCCTAACTTTTATGGATTACGAAGTGAGGATCCTGAAACATTTCTGTTTGAGTTTGAAGTAGTGTGCCGAACTTATGACTATATGGAAGATTCTCAAAGACTCAAACTATTTCCTTCAACCTTGAAGGGATCTGCTTTGAAATGGTTCATGGGATTAGCCACTCAATCTATCAGGACTTGGAATGATATGAAACAAAATTTTTTGGATAGATACTTGGATTATTGTATGCCCACCAATCACAAGGATGAGGTATTCAAAATGATGCAAAAAGAAGATGAAAATTTGGAAGACTTAATTGAAAGATTTCAATACAACTTGAAAAGAGTAAAGATGAGCAACTTAGATAATGAAACCTTGAAAGCCCTCCTATTAAAAGCCATTAGAGATGAATGGATAGACATTTTAAACATGATGGGTAAAGGAGACATTTCTCAACTCCCATTTCATGATATAACAGAACTATGTATCCAATTCTCAAGGGGAAGATCTAAAACTGGGAAAGGGCCTAGGGATTCTTCTCTTATTAGGGCTAACAAATCTGCAACTGGATCAGTAAGTAGGGCAGAGATTGGTAATATGCTTGATGAGTTTAAAACTGATATCTTAGGGAATCTTAGTGAACAACTAGATACCCTTAAAATCCAAAACAAGCAGAAAGCAGAAACAGATGCTTTAGCCATCTTTTGTCCGAAATGTAGAAAGAAACATGCTTTAAGGGAATGTCCTTTGGATGCAAAAGTTGTAGAAACATGTATGATTTTCTCAGAAAATCATGAGATCAAGGATTGTCCTTCAATCCCTGGACTCAAAGCTGTTTTTCAAGAAGATCCAAATTCAATAGAATCTCTCTGTTTTGTCGCAAGGAGACCTTGGGAGGGACAACAATCTCAAGGGTTTAATAACCCTATGAATCTTCAAACCCCACCAAATTGGACTCCTTGGCAACAACCTTGGCCCCAACATCAAAATTCATATCAGCCATGGGTACAAGGAATGCAAAATCCTTATGGGAGATTTGCTCAATTTTATCAAAATCCTCCATCTTTTCAAAATCAACAAGCTCCACAATTTCCAAGCCCAAATCCACAACTTTCATTGCCATTTCCACAACAACAACCTTCTCAACAAAATACAAATCCTCAACTCATGCTCCCATACCAACAGAAGACAAATCAACTTCCAGCTCAGCCATTGCCAATTCCTAACAATAAGAATCCTCAAACTACTTATATGGTAGAAGGACAACAATTTCCTACCTATATGATTGTTCCTCTCAACGATGTACAACTCAGATCTGGTAGAGTTTTAGAAAAACCTTCTATAGACATTCAAGAGCAAGATACCTCTGAGGGGGACTCTCTTCAAGTCGATAAGGGTTCCGAGGAAGAATCTCTTCAAAATTCAAAAATTCAAAAAGAAAAAGAAAAGCTAGCATCCACAACTCCTATAGTTGAGCAACATGTATCTTCATCTACACCTCCTTTTCCGGAAAGACTACAAATTGATAAGGGGGTGGAAAAACAAATTTTGTTGCCTAAATATGACTTTCTAGATGAATTGAAGAATGTTTGTATCAAGATTCCATTGCTACAAGCCATTCGAGAAATTCCTATTCTAGCAAAAACCATAAAGGAGTTGAGTTTTAAAAGACCAGGAAGGAAACTAAAAGACACAAGAAGAATCCACCTGGTAGGAAAGATTGCAGACATTATGATGGGAAAAATTACTATGCAGAAGTATGTAGATCCAGGAAGTCCAATTGTCAAGACACATATAAATGGAATAGAAATTCCAAACACATTGATTGACTTAGGGCTGCTATCAACATTATGAGTAGACAGACTATGGAACAGTTAAAACTTCCTAACCTTCTTTTTACACCTACTTTATTGCAACTTGCAGATCGATCGGTTATTAAACCAGATGGTGTATTAGAAGATATTTCAGCCTCCTTAGATTCTTGGGAATATCCAGTAGACTTTATGATTTTGACTCCCAAAAGTAATCTAGGAGGACATCCAATTATCTTAGGAAGACCTTGGCTGGCCACAGCTGATGCTTTTATTAGTTGTAGATCTGGAGACATGTACATGTCAAATGGTAATTCGACAAAGAAATTCAATTTGTATCCTCCCGCAAGAGCAATTACAGAAATAGGAGACAATGAATGGGTCGATGATGAGAACACTATACAACCTGTCTTTACCATTTCTGAAATTAGTGAGGATAGTCAAATTCCGAACACATTAGAAAATTTTGAGATAACTTCAGAATATGACCCCACACAATTTCAGTTGGAATCTGACATAGAATATTTATCATCAAGACAAATGTCTCTTTACTCTATGGAAGAGTTTGGTAATTCTGCTTTTGAGATTTTTCCAGAAAAGACATTGAATATTAATAAACATCTGGAGAAGTCACAACAAGAAGAATTAACCAGAATCTTGCAAAAACATTCTACTGCATTTGCATGGGAGTATACTGACATGAAGGGTATTGATCCTAAGACTTGCATCCATCATATCTATAGTGAGGAAAACAGTAGACCAATCAGACAACCTCAAAGAAGGATGAATCCAAATCTTAGGGAGATAGTGAAAGAAGAGCTCCAAAAACTTCTCAATGTAAACTTCATTTATCCAATTTCAGATAGCCGATGGGTTTCTCTTTTGGTTATAGTACCTAAAAAGAATGGTAAATGGAGAGTATGCATTGATTACAGGGAGTTGAACAAAGCAACTTTGAAGGATCACTTTCCTTTGCCTTTTATTGATCAGGTATTAGATACATTAGCAGGTAAAAAGTACTTTTCATTTTTGGATGGTTTTAGTGGCTATAATCAAATTCAGGTAGCACCTGAAGATCAAGATAAGATCACATTTACTTGTCCATGGGGAAATTTTGCCTACCGAGTGCTTCCTTTTGGGTTATGTAATGCACCAGCAACATTCCAAAGAGCAGTACTAGGAATTTTTTCTGATCTAATCCATGATTGTGTAGAGGTTTATATGGATGATTTTACAGTTTACGATAATTCATTTGAAGAGGCATTAGAAAATTTGGAAAAATTTCTCATAAGATGTAAAGAAACAAACCTTTCATTAAGCCATGAAAAATGCTTTATGATGTTTACTGAAGGGATTGTTTTAGGACATCATATTTCAGGAGATGGAATTAAGGTTGATAGATCAAAAGTTGAAGTCATCTCCAAGTTGCCTATTCCAAATTGTCAAAGAGATGTTAGAAGTTTTCTAGGATTTACCGGTTACTATAGAAGATTTATAGAAAACTTCACTAAAATAGCATCTCCACTCTTCAAGTTGCTTACAAAAGACTGTGAATTTAAATGGGATCCTGATTGTCAATCCGCTTTTGAAACTTTGAAAACAAGAATATCTGAAGCACCTATCGAGAGGACCAAATTGGAAACTTCCTTTCCATATTTCTACAGATGCTTCAGATACAGCTCTTGGAGCTGTGTTGGGTCAAAAAGATTTAATTCCTTATGCCATTTATTACACCAGTAAAAATTTGACTCCCACAGAGTTGAATTATACTGTGACTGAAAAAGAGTTCTTAGCTGTTGTTCACGCAATTAATAAGTTTAGACATTACATAACAGGCTATGAAACTTTTATTCATACTGACCATTCTGCAATTAGATATTTAATGAACAAACCTATTACTAATGGAAGAGTGACAAGATGGCTCTTACTTTTGCAAGAATTCAATATTACTGTGTTGGATAGACCAGGAAAACAAAATACAGTAGCTGATTTCTTGTCTAGAATTCAAAATACTAAAGAAGATTCTCCTGTAGAGGATAAGTTTCCTGATGAATACTTGTTTGCAGTAACTATTAAGACTCCTTGGTATGCAGATATTTCTAACTATTTGGTTACAGGGAAACTGCCTTCACATTTATTTCCAAGTGAAAAACGAAAAATTATTCAGGAGAGTTCAAAATATTCATGGATTTCTAACGAATTGTTTAAAATAGGGCCAGATCTTGTGATCAGAAGATGTGTCAGGGAAGATGAAATGCCTGATATTCTTAAGGCATGTCATGATGAACCATGCGGCGGACACTTTGCGGACAAAAGGACGGCCTATAAAATCCTTTCTTGGGGATATTATTGGCCTTCCCTCTTCAAAGATGCAAAAAAATATGTCAAAAGGTGTGATAGCTGCCAAAGAGTAGGGAAACCTACCCTTTCAAATGAAATGCCATTGCAAACACAGGTACTCATTGAACCCTTTGAAAAATGGGCTTTAGATTTCATTGGACCTATTAATCCACCATCTAAGCAAAAGAAGTATATATTGGTTTGCACTGATTATGTTACTAAATGGGTAGAAGCTAAAGCATTAGTATCTGCTACTGAAAATTCAGTTATTCATTTTCTTTATGAGGATATTTTTACTCGCTTTGGTGTTCCAAGAGAAATTGTAACAGATCAGGGGAGCCAATTCACATCAAATTTGGTGGAGAAGTTGATGGAAGAATACAAATCAAGCACAGAAAATCTACTCCTTACCATCCACAATAAAATGGTCAAGTGGAGTCCACAAACAAAGTTCTTGAAAGTATCATCACCAAAACTGTTCATCTACATAGAAGAGATTGGGCAGAAAGGCTTCCTGAAGCCTTGTGGGCCTACAGAACTACATGGAGGAATACAACATGACATTCTCCCTATGAACTTGTTTATGGGAAAGAAGTCTTGCTCCCCATTGAGTTCCAAGTCAAGACCTTCAAGATAGTAGTTCAGTTGGGGATGGACTTATCAGAAGCCCAAAAGCATAGAATGGAGCAGTTGAATGAGCTAGATGAGATCAGACAAGAAGCAATTCTAAGAACTGATCTAGTTCAATATCAAAGAACTAAATGGCATGACAAATATATCAAAGAGAAGAAGTTTCAAGAAGGAGATTGGGCATTGTTATTCGACTCCAAGTTTAAATATTTTCAAGGGAAATTTCAGACTCATTGGCTTGGGCCATATGAGATTGACAAGATCTTTAGCAATGGAGCTGTAAGAATCAAGACCATTGATGAGTTTCAAACTCCTCTTATAGTGAATGGCCATAGATTGAAAGTTTATCATAAGCCACTCTCTAAAGAGGATTTCGTCAAGTTGTTTCAAGAAAGTTCTGCAATCAGGCTGGTAGAGAAGAATCCTTCTTCTCTACCAAGCTAGCTTTTGTTTTTCAAGTTATAAAAAAAAAAAAAAAAAAAAAAAAAAAAAGAGAAAAAAAAAAGAGAAAAAAATGGTATAAGCCTGAAAACCAATCATTGATTGGCAGTCTTATACAGAAAATATGGAGTGAAAATCAGGGACACCTGACACTCTATATTTTCCAAAAAAAAAATATGTTTTTCATTTCATTTCATCTCACCACCCACTCCATTTCATTCCACTTCATTTCATTTCATTTCACTTCATTACACTTCATTCCACTTCATTTCATCCATTCCATCAATAAAAATCCTTTTATGACCATTTTCACCTGGTCATTTGTCATTTGTTCATTTCTATTTCAGCCAAGTGGTAGCTGTGTCAGTTTCCGCAGCTGACATCTGTTTCCGCAGCTGACTCCAGTTTCCGCAGCCAGAAGCAGATTCCGCAGCTGCTACTACTCTGTTTTCAAAAAGGATGTACAGTTAGTTGTTATTTTCATAAATCATGAAATAAAATGCAGGAGAGGATCAATGGGACATTCAAGACACTAATGAAGATCAATCAGTTGAAGACCAAGGGCAAAAGCAAAGATTCCAAAGGCATGAATAAAGTTTATTTCAAATAGTATCGAAAAACACATTTTTATGTAATTTTAAACTATGAGCTCTACCCATAACGCGCAATGATTATCTTGACAATCCCGTAACCTTCCACGATCTCTATGTTATCCTCTTGCATTTATTCACAAACGGTTTCATTATTGAAATTCCGACTCTCACTCATGTTCAAATATCACCACCGTAGATAATGATACGTATTTGAGTTGACAAAGGACTCTTACAAGCCGCATAACTTCATAATCATTGATTGAAACGTGTTCATATTTATGACACAGCCACCAAAAATTCAAAATGCGGCTGAATGCATTATGCTTTGTTAACCTCTTTGTCGATTCTCTGTCGTGTTTACAAAACCTCACTCTACTCATTCTCACTCCCTGTTTCATTCCATTCCGTTCCTTTTGCTCACTCGCATTCTCGTATATTCACCCACAGTCGTATTCCATTCTGTGTATGGTGCTCATTTCCATTTTGTGATAACATCCCCACAGCATTGTGCTCGATTCTGTGTATTCCATCGTTCTATTTCCACTTAAACCCTCACAGAGGCAAGCCTGTGAAGCACAGAGAAGTAAAATGGGAAAATTATTAAGGGCAGAGCCGGAAGGACCGAAGTTCATAGAGGGATTTCCACAAGCAAAAGAGATGTTGAGAAAAGCTAAATGGCTGCGTTTTATTCAGAAATTCCGGGGTTACCACAGAGAAGTTACCAAAGCGTTTGCAAGATCATTTGATGGCTCGGAAGCAGAAGTGGGAGACCTCAAGCTTTTGGTTAATGAAGCATCAATAGCAGCAGCCACAGAACTTCTTCAGGAAGGAGAACGGTGGTTCAAAAACAAAAGTATCAGTGATGAGGCATGGAGAACAATCCTCCGAAATCAAGGTATGGATATCACTGTTTTCAAAAGAGGAATCCCCGTGCATGCAATAAAAGATGAATGGGCCACTTTACTACTCATTGTTCAGAAATTTATCACATGTGAAGGCCGTTTTGGCTCCATGTACATGTATCATACTAGGATATTGATGAATTTTCTTGAAAACTAAACTCTCAATCTTCCTTATTTCCTATATAATAGCTTGAAGAAAATGGCTGTCACTGTGCAAAAACACCTAGGAGATGTAGAGCCTCATTTATATCATCATGGGCTTATAAAAATTCTGATTGAAAAGGAGCTAAAAGAAAGAAAAGATACATGGGAACAATTCCTAGTTAGAAACTTCTTTGAAGAACCTCAGGAAATTCCTGAAGGTAATCCAATTAGAAGGAGGAGAAGAAAGAAAATGGATGTTGAAACCCAAGTTGCTCCTACACAGGAAGTTCCCGCAGCTAGCACAGCAAAAAGAAGTAGAAGGAAAAGAACAGTAGATGAAATCCAAGATACTTCTACTACTACTATGAAGAAAAATGATAGGGAAGAAAGATTGATAAAAAGGAAGAAGAAGGAAGTTAAAACTAAGAAGCCAATAATATCAAAAGGGAAAGAAATTATTGAGGCTGTCCATAAAACTTCTTCTGAAGAAGAAGAAGATCACCAAGTTCTATCTGAAAGATTAATTTTTCTTCAAAAACAGTCATCTCTATCCAAGAAGGAAAAAACAGGAAAACAAGGACAAAAGGGTAGTGTACCACAGCATGTGAGGAGAAGCAGTAGGCTTAAGGGAAAACTGAGAAAAACACAAATTAAAAGTCCTCATTTCATTGATTTGGGTGAGGAGACATCTGAACAGTCTCCAACTGACAATAGTCCATTTCAGTCAGTTAGTGAACCTGACTCCTTTCACTCCCAATCAGACAAGGAGCGTACTCCATCTTATTCTCAGCAAAATATTGATGAAAGTTCTCCTCAGCCAAATTTTGAACATAATTCTCCCTTTGCGGCACTTTGGGGACGATATTGATAGAAAAAGACACGGAAGTAGATCCCAAACGGCCCGGGAGGTATATGACTATATAGAATCCTTGGAGAAGGCGGCCACGAGGTCCAGTACCTCTTCCATTCGGCCTCATACATTGCGGGGATGATTTAGTTCGGTCATTAAAACGAGGGAAATTTTTGAGCTTGAGCTTTTAAATCGGCATATCAAAAATGAAAATGAAACAACGAAAGAGCAAGGCAAAGCTGGACAAGATCATCCATGATAATACTATGTTACATTTGGGTATTTGGCAAAGAAGAATAAGAAATTAAAAAGGAAATGCCAAAAAATTGAGCGAGCACTTGTGAATATCAAATTCGGGTGCTTAATGAAGAAACCCGAATGATGGCGGTACCAAAGAAGAAGAGAAGGGGTTGGATGTCTTGTTTGGAAGTGTCAGGCACATGAATTGAACAAAGAGTATCGAAAATTTTGGTTTATGAGGACATGCAACACCTTCGATGAGGGTATGTTGAGTCCGAATTTGCATCTTTTCCATACACTTTTCCATACCTTTTTCACTCCACCTAAACCTCCAAAATTGTCGATATCATGTGTACGAAAGGGTATCTAACATGGTTTTTTAATTATGTTTTTGTGTTTTCTATTTGATCTAGATTTTTTTCATACGATTGCGGAAACTTGCCACTTTCCGCGACTATTTTGTGGAACTATATGCTACGGTGTCTACAAAGGAAACGAGCCACATGGGCGAGGGCTAGAATGACGAGGACATGGTTCGTGTCCTATTGGTTCAAGTAAATTCATCAAGGAAGCCGCGATCGGAACATCCACGTGGAAGTCAACTATGGAGTTTCATCGCATTTGGACTACCGTTTAGAAGTGGCATATAAGTATCCATGCAATTTTGTTTCTAAGCTTGCGGTTAAATCGACATCATGCGAGTTACGGAGTTGAATTCAAGCCTCCACCTTCGTAGATTCGTTTTCCAACATGGCCACTCCTATATCCCGCGTGGCGCGTGGTCTACGTGCTCTCTGCTATCATAAACTTCGAGACGATTCTGAGTTTATTGTTTTATATAGAGCGTTTGCATACGCACGTAGAGTTAGTTGTTAGTTGATAGTTGATGTGCGTACTCTTGTTATGTTTGCTTTGTAGTATTGATTACGGCACTTGTAGTAAGAAGAAGTAATACTACCCGATGCGTAATGGCTTCTTTTTAATGTGAAAAGACTACGATTTTCAACTTAATTCGTGTTTGAGGATCGTTACCAAGGCATGTAGGGCCCTGCTCGGCCAATTACGTGTATTAATGTATATATTTCTCATTTCATTTCTTTAAGAATCATTGTATCATAATCCATTACATGTTCATATTTTGTAATTGTTTCATTTATTTTTATACATTTCCATAATTTCCATTTCATTCATCTTTCATGTTTTTATGATTGTTAATCAACGTGATCAGTTTTTCTTGTGCGGGTTTTAGGTAGACAACTAGGGCATTTTCATAGTATTTTGGCTAATGACATGAAACTAACATTGTTCTGGCTACTAGTTTGCTTTTCATAGCTTTTGTTTAACTTCGGTCTTGCTTTGTACACTTCGGTTTTGCTTATCGATTTAGTAGTTAAATTTAGATATATTAAAAAATTTGCTCACTTAAGCGTCTTCGGTTGCCTCGAAAGCCACGAAATTTGGGTGATGGTGAGAATTTGCATGATGAAATGTGTAGTTTAGTATTAGTTTCTTTTACGCAAATTTAGATATATTAAGGCTGCTCATAGCGTCTTCGATTTACTCCAAAGCCCGTAATTTGAATCGATGGTGAGAATGCATTATGAAATGTAGTTTAGTATTAGTTTCTTTCTGCCAAATTTAGATATATTAAATCATGTATGACATCTTCGATTTACTCAGAAATACAATTTGGGTGATGGCGAGGATTGAATCATGTGTGTATGGTTTAGTATTGGTTACTACTGCCCAATTAAATATCGATTTTACAAGTTGTTTATGATTACTTCGCAAGTCATAGGCCCGGTCTAATGATGAAGAGATCGGAGAGAAAATGAATTGATGTGTCTGATTTAGATTTATTTTGTTGCAATTTTGAATTTCCATAAGCGTAGTTTCTTTTGTGTTAGGTTAGCGGCAAGAATAGTTTGGTTTTTCATGTTCATAGTTTCTATTTTGATTCACTAGATTAGCAACACCTTTTCATTTCGGTACACTTTTACTTTCTTTCAAGTCTTGTCATTGTAATTTCAATTTGCTTTTAAAGTTTCAAGATTGGTAAATCATTATAGGGGATATCACTTCCTTGAACAAATATAACCAAACTTGTTTTTTCATTTTTAGAATTTCCATTTCACCTTAGAAAGACCAAAAACGACAAAAAAGTTAAGAAAGAGGTTATCTTGCACATATAGTGCGCCGCACTTCATCGGCTTACGATTCCGGATTGACAAATTAAATGCGGCAATTTAGGACACACTAAATTGACCAACGGTTTCTCTCTAAGGGTCTCCTCAATGGAAGTCTTTCCTACGAACGAAGCTATTTGAGAGACCATGTCTCTAGAAGAATGACCTTGGGGAGAGTTTCACCATCGTTCTTCGATGATTGACTCGGAGACGATAAAAACTAAAATCCCATCTTTTGACCAACTTTGAGATGGTTCCCTCCGCTTATATGGCTATTCAAACTATCGATTCAAAAGGGAACATGGGTAATCTTTCTAAGACAATGCTCATTGATATCTCGGTCAAAACGGGTATCATGGAAAATATTCGGTGGAGCCGGCTAACGATCACGAGGAAATTCAACGTGCTTGAAATCCATTTTCAAGGAATTTCGCGATGTGTTTGCTTGGTATTATGATGAAATTCCCGGCATAGACCGATCTGTCGTCGAGAAAAAAATCAATATTTATGACAATGCCGAACCGGTTCGTGATGACTGGAACCTGTCCACCCACGCAAAAGTAGCCGCCATCAAGATTGAGGTAGAAAAACTTTTAAACATTGGTTTCATCTATCTCGTTCCTTTAACGAGATAGGTTTCCAATCCGGTTCCGTCGATAAAAAACAAGGCACCATTTGATTTTGTGTTGACTATCACGATACGAGAGCAACAACATCGCAAAGGAAATTATCTACTGCTTGTTCATTGATCATATTCAATGATTTTCGGATGCGAATCTTTTTTCCTTCATGGATGGATTCTCGGGCTATAACAGTTGCAATTAAAAAATACGACCGGCATAAAACTACCTTCATACATCCTTGGGGCACATTTGCATATCAAAAACTCCCATTCGGATTGAAGAATGCTCGAGCAAATTTTCATTGAGGATATGGACTACACTTTTCATGACATTCGACATATTGTACGGGCTTACTTGGATGACCTTCGGCCCATTCCAAGAAACGACATGGTCACCTTGCTCATCTAAAAGAAATTTTGCTAGGTGTAGATTCTACAATATATGTCGGAATCCTCATAAGTGCGTATTTATGGTCGAGTCGGGACGTACGGTAGGTTTCCGCGTCTCCCGAGCACGGGATTAGGGGTTGATCCCAAATGGGTTAAGTTGATTGTTGAATTTTTGGCACCACAATCCATCCTTCAACTCCAACGTTTAACGAGGAACGCAAATTTTTTGCGTCATTTCATCGATAACTATGCGCAACAGAGATGACGAAAGGATTTATGTGATTATTGAAGAAAGGAACACTATACTTGTGGGATGAACAAGCTCAATGGTCATTTGACACTTTAAGACATGTACATGTTCGGCCCCACTCCTTATTTCCCCATTACTCACGACTTTCTCCTCTACTTTGGTAGCCTCACCATCCTCCCTTGGAATGGTTTTGGTTCAAGTTCACAATGGCCGACATCGAACATGTGATTTAATATTTATCAAAAGGTCTAATCGGACTTGAATTATGTTATTCGCATGTTGAGAAACTTTCTCGGCGGTATTTTTTGCCATCACCGCGACTACGACACTATATATTGCTGCGACATATTACGGTTATTGCTTTGGAGAGCCCCATGCGACATATCAACATGCAGAAAAATTATTGGAGGAAAATATTTCAAATGGATCATAATCCTCCAATAATTTGATTTGGTCTTCACGGATGCCAAAGAAAAGAAATCCCTCGTCTTCACCAAATTATTATCGAATCTTCCCTTAATCGACCCGGGAGAAGTAGCTCATGATCCATTTCACGATGAATGTTTGTATACTTGGTAAATTCTTTAGACCCATGGTATGGAGACATTTTGGTCTACCTACAAACCCAACGCTTCCGCCCAACTCTCACGTCGAAGCCATTTGTTGTCGTATACGCACCAAGAAAAGCACCACCTTGTGCTAAACGATACACTATATCGTCGTGGTGTTGATCTTATTCTCACGACGTTGTCTCACTTTCGATGAGACGGAATTCGTTTTGAACGGCTTGCCACATGGGCATGCGGTGGTCTTCTTTGGGTATATCTATTGCGCAAAAAATCTTGCGCGCGAGTTACTATTGGCCCACTTTGTTTAAATATTGCATTGCGACGATTCGGAAGTGCCATCCATGTCAAATTTTCACAAAGAAAATGCGCGCTCATCACGCCCCCTTCATCTAGGTTATCTCCATTGGTCCTTTCACTAAATGGGGAATTGAATTCATCACCTACAATCCCACTTCGGAAAATGGACACAACTACATCGTGGTTGTGGTTGACTATTTTATGTAATGGGTGAAGCCCTTCCCACTTCGAGGTCTATATTGGCTTCTTTTGCTCTCTTCTGTTTAATCGGAGAGTAATCTATCGGTTCGAGCGTGCCCCTATCTATTGTCACGAGATCATGGATCCACTTCGAAATCATATGATGGCCCAGATTAACATCCATGCTAGGTTTCCATCAAGATCATTCTTCGTCTTATTATCCTCCAAGCTAATGGTCAAGTCGAAGCGTAAATGGCATCCTCGAAACAATGATTCATCGATTGGTCGGGAAACATAAAACCACATGGCCTCGGAAGTTGTATTTTGTGTTATGGGCATATCGGATGTCAGTCAAAATTACCATACTTCACACCATTTCAACTTGATTTCTTCTTGGAGCGATTACTTCTATAGAAGAAACTGGCAGCTTTCTTTTTAGGGCCCTTTTTCTTGCTCATAAAGGCGAAAAAGCCCAGGAGTTGACTTTCGGGCTCATTAAACTACTACGATAGAGAGTAAGGAGCCATTCTTTTCCTCTTTTCAAAGCTCTTTAAACCAAAAAAGTAATCGAGGTTTTCTCCATGTGACTTGTTAAAATTTCATGGAAGGCCCGAGTTTTTATTTTTTTGGACTCGTTAAAATTTCCATGAATTATTGAGTTTACTTCATCTCCTCGTAATCATAACAAAATGAGGTAGACGTCCATCGAACATAGATTTCTCACTTTTCGAAGCCGATGGACTAAATCATGGAAAATAGACATTTTGGGCTTACTATTATCCCTTTTCCATGCTCGGTTACCAAGACATAGAAAAAGGTACCCCTGATAGGAGTTGTCTTTTATGATATTTTAGGACTCTCTAAATATGAAAAAATTCACGGGGTTTACCCATCTTGGACTCATTAAACCTAATCGGACGGGGCACAAAGTTGTCTTTTATGATATTTTTTAGACTTTATAAACATGAAAAAATCATCGAGTTTACTCATACGGACTCGTTAAACTTAATCGGATAGGGGAAAAATTCAAGATAAAATGGATACTACCTGCGGTACATTTTAGAAAGGTTGATTTGGCGGCAAAATTCTTGAACATGGGACTTCCCGGAAAACTCTTTCGCAGGTTAGCCGAACCCTACCATCTATGAGTATTAGCCTTCATCTCCCGGTGTCACGATAAAATCCTAACACACTCTTTGGTGTTCATTAAGCCTCGAATTTGCACAGTACCATTATTCTGATACCTTCTATTTTTAAGCGGTCTCGCTATCTACTACTCTGTTATCAGCCAAACCGCTCATTATGCCAAAAGTTATTTGTCGTCGACATCCCCATTTCCTCTTCATTATCTCAATCATAAACAAATGGTTAGTTTAGTTTCGTGTTGGCTGATGTAGGATGCGATGGTGTGCTTTCAACGAGATCTCTTCCTATCGACTTCAACATCTTATCTAGGAAGTTGATCCAGAAGCCCGTCGGTACCCGGATACTTGCATCCATCGGTGGCAAGTAGTCTTGTGTTTGATCGAAGAGTCTTCATCATTGGCTCCTGGTCGAATGATTCTACAAGTGTTCGACTTCAACTCATTCTATTCACACTCGCTAGATTTTACGCATGCATCTTAGGGACCATCATCATTATTGGTGGCCACCTTCATGTACAGGTAAGAGTTTTTCATCATCGAATGTTAATCGAGACGATTTCTCACATGTTCGACAACAACTCCTTCATTCACATGTTGAGAAATATGCGGTTTAAGTTAATCGGTGGTCGAGACCTTGGGGGAAAGGTTACATCATTAAATTTGTGTTCCCTCCCCCCAAGTTGTGATATTGTTTATGGAGACGACTTCTTTAACTTGATTGTGTTATGACGGACACTCCCACATTGTGATTATCGGTGGATAGATTCTTCATATCTCTATTCTAGAGAAATAATGTTATTCCAAAATTCTTGAGCATGGGAATTCTGACTCAAAGCCAGATACTATATTTTACGACATATGTTTTTGTTTTTAGGTTTTTCCTCGATCTTTCGGTCTCTTTATCTCTACTACACATTGTAAAGTATTTCAGCCATCGTCTTCATCTTTGACCTCCCACTTTAGGGGGCATACATTACGGGTAAAAATACCTCCTCATCGGCTCGGGGGAAGACAAATATGGAAGGAATACAAAGACCTAAATTAAATCTATTTACGCGAGGTAATGCCTCTCTATAACAACACGAAGTGTTATAATGGAGCGATCGGTGAATGGACCACGTTAGTGGCTAAGGCACGCTACGGTTTATACTAGAGGAAGTGTTACCCATGTTTTAAGTTTGAAACGGGAAAAACCCGTGGAGAATGATTTGAATCTCCAAACTTTTTCTCACAAGAGAGTCGGTACGAAAAGGAAATACGCAAAGCACTAATATCTTATTGGGCATTTCCATAAACAAGCTGAACTCTCAAAGAAGGAAAAATCATGGAGGTTGGGGAAAAATCTTGGTTTTTTCTATTTAGAATTGGTGGAAGGAGAAGCGAAATGATTGCTCTCTCCATCTACTATAAAATGGAGTTGAAGGCTCTTAGTTGAGTCGAGAGATGTAAAAGTTTTTGAATAATTGTGAAGTAGAGATCATTGTTGTAGTGTGAAGGTCAAAGGTCAAAGAGGTTCATTCGGGACTTGTTGATCAAGACATCACCACTTTGAGAGATAGAGAGATTGGAGGTGAGGAGGGCTTGGTGCGGCCAGAACGGTTGTAATCCTCTTTTTTATAAATCAATAGAGCAAAGTATCTTGTTTTGTCCATTCTATGCGTTGATATTTTCATTAATATTTAATCACTTATATAGAATGAGATGAATGGCTTAGATGTGCACACTTTAAATTTTTATTATGTATTTACTTAATTGATTGTAAATGCATGTTATGTTAGAAATTACACGGGTGCTTTAATTGATTGCGGGACCTAGATTTGGAGAGTTTGGTGAAAGGGAAAAAAGCTAGCCCATTTGCCTGAGTGCTCAAAGGACTCCAAGATCACTAAAAAAGGGTAATCTTATATCTTTTTCCATCAAGTGGTTTTAAGTTAATATGAACATGTATATGCCATCTTTGTGAACTATACGGCTAATATTACTATCTGCCTCGGGCACCGAGAAAGCGGCGGGAGAGAGATATACAATAACCAAGAACCAAAATTTTTACCTATAGTCCCCCTTTTTGCGAGGGCGTGGGGCTCGAAGTTTGTTCTCTATTTTAGCCTCCTCAGCACTTTGAGTGGGTGGAAAATTTTGTTTCTCTTTCTTTCATGTGTTTTTCTTACATTCTTCATTCCATCCCTAGCTTTACGAGAGAAGAAAGGTGGATTTGTAGTGGTTTGGTGTTCGTGAAGGACGAAAATAGTGCCGGTTTCGAGTGGCCACCCTAGTCCTTCTCGATCATCTTTCTTTACAATTATGCCACCCTTTTTGAAAAGGCACGGGGTTTGGAAAGCTCTTCCTATTTGTATGCTTGATATTTCCCTTATGTGGGGGTGGTAGCCACCTTCTCTTTCTTTTGTTATATGCATATATGTTTCTTTTTCCTTTCCCTTCCCATTAGGGGAATTTTGAGCTAAAATGGGCCTCCTAAGGAAAAATGTACAACCAAATAAACCTTATAAGAACCACTAGGATTCAAGATGATGATGTCAACCATAGGCGATGGTTCACCATTATTTAAGTAAAAAAGGGAGTAAAAGTATTAAAAAATAATAAAGTAATAAAACTACTTTTTCAACTTGTATTTGCAACTTATCTCCCAAAGTTTTTACTCAAATTTCGAGTGGGAGTACTCGTTGGATGCAAAATTTAATTCCTCATCCAAGGAGCTACCCATGTTGCCTTTTGATGGATACTTCTACATGAAAAATGAGAGATACATAAAAAAACGTGATTGTAGTAACATTTTTCATGTATATGTCATTTGACATGTAAACGGGGATCCATCGAAATTATGCGTATGGGTACTCCTTGGATGAGGAATTGAATTTTTTCGTCCGGCGGTACTCCCTTGAAATTTGAATGCAAAATTTGGGAGATAAGTGAAAACCAAGTTGAAAAAGTAGTAAAAATTTTACCTCAGGAATTTGATGATGTAATCAAATATTATTTTATTATTTCCACTATTATTTTATAATTTCCTTGGGAGGACCATTTTAGACCTCAAAATTCCCCTAATGTCTTGTTGGCCCCCGAGCGGTGTTATGGAGAAAGGGGGGAACTTTTGCGGTTGGGTCTTGAAGGATGAAAAGTAAACGGGAGCTCCTAGGTTGGCCACCTAGTCCTTCTCGATCACCATTCGTTGCGGATTTACCCCCTTTTTGCAAAGGCATGGGAGTGCAGGTGGCACTGTTGAGCCTTCCCTTTAGTAAGTGGGTTATGGTGTAGTTATCTTGAGGGGAAGGGGGCTTGTTGCTTGTTGTGATACATTGTACGTTGGGTTGGCTTTTAGCCATTTCTTGTGGGGGTGTGATTTTTGGTAACACATGGAAACGATTCTCGGCAATGGATATATCGGATCTTGTTATGATGAAGAATGTAGCGAAATGAGATACTTAGTGTGAATTGCATAATCCCATGAATCATCGAGTTTTTTAAATGCAATTTGCACCATAGGCTTCGGTCGAGGGCACGCTTGTCTTGGCATTATATCCCAATCTAACACGCTCCTTGCGATATGTTAAGGAGAAACATAGGTGGTCGTTTTTGCCCCGATGCGGGTCGGTTGGCTAAAATTTGGTAGGAGATGTTTTTGTGGCGAGCGATGTTTTGTGGCATGTGTCGGAAGCGGTGAAATATTGTCACCTTTGTTGGAGCAACCGAGTGTTAGCCGATGTGAGCTTTGTGTGGCATCCCTGGAACATGATTTCATCTCTCTTGTCCTCCGTTGGGTAGGACAGATTTAGTTCCAACTTTTGACCTTAGCTCGAGTGAGAAAAGCGCTAAATTTAAGCATATAATTAAAGGGGAGGAAAAGAAACTTACAAGAATTACCCTAGTATTAGCGAGCAAGGCGGGAAGAGCCCAACATGAAAATTGGGTGGCGGTGTCACACGAATTTTGGTACATAAGAAGCATCCACACCGGTGGACACAGGCCAAGTACCTTAGAAGGGGGCACTGAGGCAGTTCCGGCCCGTCGGCTTGGGACCTGGCGCATCACAAGGCCTTGTCGGTGAGTCGGGTTGTTTTGAATGCAACCCTAATTGGGTAGTAAATTAAATCAAAGGCTAAATACGAGGTGAGAGGCAGGCAACGAATAAGTACTACAAGGGAGATATGAAAGGGAATTTTAAAGAGAGTTAAAGTACTTGAAATTACTAGCGGGGAAGTGGATGGAGGTTGGCGAGGCCTCTCGGTCAGATGTGGAATGGCTCAAGTTGGTTCGTCGCTTGACTTGAGGTGCGAGCCAATACGGGCTACTACATCGTCATAAATGTGGGTAGGGTACCACACGTTGGTTTTCCATTGCGGTGGTCGAGGAATGAAGCACGTGCCCTTGTGGTGGGCCATGTACACTGCACACTCGTGGTGTTGGTTGGCGGGTTTTCAATTCAGCCCGTCTTGAAACATGGACACGGGGTCTAACATGTGTGTGAGTCTATGGTTTGAAAACCTGCGAGGCGCAAGGAAGCTAATGGGAGAGATACCCTATCATGGGCGGTGCATCCTCGGCCGACCTTGAGCTTATGTGAAGGGTTTGAGTGTGAGCACACCATTTGGGACCCCAAATATGGTGAACCATGTACGAGAAGGGTGAAGCTAGAGGAAACTCTAGTGGAGGTTCATGATACTAATGTGCAAATCATTCGTACGACTTGGGTATAGAGTAAAAAGACTAATATAACCATATAGTAGTTGGTTTGCTACGAATTTTCCCTCGGGATAGGCTGGGCTCACACGCAATATTTATTGGGTAAAGAAAATGATTAGAGGCATCGGGGTGTAACGACCTCGAACAATTATTAAAAATTAAATAGGTAGAGGGTGCGGTTGCTCCATTAAGCCATGCCATGGAATCGAGAGCTCCAAGTGGGCCATTTTTTGTAAGTAGAGCTGGCGATACGGATGAAACAAAAATTGAGGTTACGATGTCGAATTTTGCATTAACCTAGATCCCACGAAAGGGTGTTGGCTGATTAAGACAACGAGGAGAGTGGTCATGGAATTCAAAATCTACTAAGGAGTGTGAAGCAACTCACCTTCCAAATCCAACTAGCCTTGAAAATGGATGGCACTAAACCATGCAACCTATACTTGACCATCGAGAGAAATTTCCTGGCTTCAATGAGTAGGAGGATGCGGGGGTCATTGAGAAACCTTGGGCATGAGATTCGGTGGATCGGAGCCATGGTGAAAATCTTGGTGGTAGTAGAAAATTTTCAAATGAGAACTTTGAAGATTGAAGTGAGGGACATTTCCATGTGAACAATACTTGGACATGGGTTAGTCGATCCTAAAATATGGGAATCATTGTATCAATGGTGCACTATTCATGATCATCGAAAAGAAATCAAGTTAATATTACTGAGCGGGAGACATGGTAGTGGGAGGCAACGTTAGTAATAGAGACGTTGTTTGGGGCAGGGAAGTTATCTTTTTCTTTTTAACATATTTCCCACATTGAAATCGGTACACCTATAGATAGGGTCCAACGAGCTGGAAGAGCGGCACACGTCTTGCAGTGTTTGGTGGCGGTCATACTCATAAATGCATCGAGTCTCCCAAGGTGAACAACCTACGTTCAATAAAACAATGTAGGTAGGGAAATTAGAAAAAACGAAGACAGCAACCGGGAAAAAGTATTGGCTCTAAGGATTGGGCCTAAGGGTCTCACTTTGTTGACGGAGGTAAATCCTAACGGATGAGGTGATCCCAGCCCTAGATTAGGTCTAGCCGCAGTGGATCCTGCAATGACATTGATTCCTAGTTAGAAAAGACAAAGATCACGATAAGTAGCCTACCTCAAATCCCACAGCACATTTGTTGTCGAGGAAGAAAGCGGTGCTCCTCGTCCCTAGCGGTAATGATTTTAATCCTTCCATTTGCCACATCCGGACACTGTACACATGTAGAGAAAACGATGACATACAACGTAATACTTAAATCATGTAACTATATATCGATCAAAAGAAAGATATAATTCGTTGCATTCAATAAAAAAGAGTAGACACACGAATGGAACCAAAATCGGAAGTCGCTTATATTATAGATGAAAAAAAGGGAGATTACAACGAAATGCTCTAACACTATGATCTTCATTCGATGGGGCTTATGATGGAGCGCATCTCAACAAATTATGTCGGGACTGGACAAATCTCTCTCTTATGGGGTTATCCACTCGGCTGCGCTCTCAATATTCACCCAACTATAGTTTTTCTTCCCACAAGTTCGGAGTATTTAGAAAATGGAGAGGGCGGGAGCTTTTATAGAGGGAGGAAGGGAGGTTGGGATCCCTATAATCATGGGATAGGGTCCTATCTCTTAGGAAGGTTCCATGAGGGTGGAAAAACACTTCCTAATCAGGGAGATCCGAAGGCAAACAACCCAACTTCTTTTACGATGATTCATTCGGAGTTGAAAGTTTAGAATCAAAATTTTGCCATTATTTTAAAAAAATTCCTTAATAGGCTTGGCGTGAATGAGACACGGGGGAAGAGCACCGGCTAAGCGTTCCCCACTAGTGTGCTTTTTCCCCCATTGATGGCGAGGGATGATCTGGATACATATGTCAATGTCAAAACACGGATTTTTAGGGTTTTCCAGAGGAATTGTTCTTTAGGAGAATTCTTGTCCTTATGCAGAAGGATGTCGTTAAGGTGTTTTTAGGAAATTTTACTATTCACAGGACATGGGAATAGTCCTCCAATATATGGGACGAGGGATTTTAGGGACAGTGAAAAAATACTGTGTAATAGATGCCCCCTAAATCATGAGGCCTGAGACAGAGGGAAGGGTGAAATGCTTTACGAGAACGCGCCCAACTGAAAAAACTTCTGTCGGAAAACCTGCGAATACAAATACAACTAATATCTATGATACATGATATGTGGTATGGGCGCAGCCATCCATAATAGAGTGTACAAAAACCAGGAACCAAGGAATGGACACAGGCATTCAGTAAATAAGGACCAACAAGTAGACTCAAGTATGGTCACAGCCATCCAATCAAATGATTCATGTAATAAATCATAATAATCCACAAAGAACCCATAGCCTAGACATTTTTCAGGAAAAATATAGGGTATTGCGCTCCATCTCAACCCAAAAAGAGTACAAGTTCGAGCATGCGAATATGTGAGCTAAAGTCGAACATGCAAGAACATCGTCTGATTACCAACCGATAATGAAAGCCGTTAACAAATGCGAGAGAAACCACCAATAATGATGATGGCTCTTGAGGTACTATTGGTACAATCCATGGAATATGAAAATTGAGCTAGCATCAAACACCCATAGAATCATCCGATCGAAGGCCAATAATTAAAACCTTGTGTCGAATGTGAAGAACCTGCCATTGAGGCATGCAGGCTCTAAGGCACCTGAGGGGAGTCTCTAGATCAAATTCTTGGATAATGAGTTGAAGTCGACAGGAAGTGACCTCGATTGAAGGTGGGCCATAATGTTTCCTAAATCATCAACACAGGACAGAGGAACATAATGTTTGTGAATCAAGACAATCAGAGAATCAGAGGGAGATTGAAAACTTCAGAGGCCAACTTCTCTTGAACATATCGGCGACACTACATTGGATTTGGAAGTATTTGACATCAAGGGATCTGAGGTCACGATGACATGAAAAAGATCAAATAAGTGGTCAAAAGATATTACCCAAACCCATGAAGGCAAGCAGATAACGAGATGAGATGGTCCCCACCCAACACGAATGCAGACAAGTTCCATGTTCAAGAGCGACATACTGCCGACACGAATATAATACTGGTTCCATTTCCCCCCACCATTTCTGGCGAGTACCTCAATTATTTTTTGAAAACAATCTTGAAGGGGACAACATGTTCTTGCAATATAAGTTTGTCCTTAGGAAAAATCCAACCTAGTATATTTAACGAGCCCTAGGAAGGAGGAACTCGATTAATGTCATTACGATGGAATCTGATGTCATGATTTTTTAACGAGTCTGAAAAAGGAATAACTCGACGTCTTTCATGTTTAGAGAGTTTTAAAAGACAGCAAAAAAGAAAACTGCAACAATCCCTTTTTGTAGATAGTCCCACAGATCCGAAAAGGTAGATAATTATGTCTGAGAGAACCTCCTAGTCAAGATAGGCTAGGGTATTCCTTTTTCATAAATAATCTATCTGTTAGGTCTCTGTAACAAGCAAGATTATTGTTCAGATTACTAGTAGTTAACATTTCAACTAGCTGGGATTCTAGATCTAGTCTTTCCAACTGGAGAGGATCTCTCCAATATGTACAAATTTTCTCCCTTTCTGAAGCGATAGTGATGATATCTTGGCTACAGCAATGCGATGGTTTTGTCGGTTTTCTCTCAAGGTGGAAGATAGTTGCTACCTCGAGGTGAATAGAAAAGATTCATATGCAAATAGGTTCAAAGGTGAGAAATACAGTAGAGTAAGGATTTGATCATGAAGAAGGACATGTGTCGTTTTCAACTGGCCATGGCGCTCATAAGAGGATTTAATTGAAACAATCAGGTCCAAGAATGGTCTATGGGGCAAGTCATCTATGCCTAAGGATCTCTTTTAAAGTTTGATTTATGGAATGGAGTGATACAATAAGAAAGGGAAATGACAGATGCAGAACAAAGAGCAGCCCAGGATCTGGTAAGTACTTTGAAACTAGCCAGCCTTTGACCAGGCACTTAAGAAAAACATAGAAGCAAACTAGGATCTGGTAAGTACTTTGAAACTATCCAACCTTTGATACACTTCTAATAGAATACATATAAAAACAAAGGGAAACTTGAAAGGAAACCTTTAGAGTAGAAACTAGTGGGCTGAGCTCACCATATCCTCTCCTAGCTCTTCTTTACTTAATTACTTCCAAGAAAATCACAGAGATAACACAGAATGGCCTAAGATCTGATAAGTACTTCGAAACTAGTCAGCTTTTGACACATCCCAAGGGAAACAATCAAATATTTGAGCAAACAAGAAAGGGAATCAGGGCTAACCTTTGATTTTCTCAATTCATTCTTTACACAACATATATGAAAGTAACATTTAAAAATGACATTCAGAAGTGACGAAAGGATGAGGGAACGCCAGCATCCATGTACTTAGACTGAATTAAATCATTCTAAAATAACACAGCAGAAAGAAAACATTTTAATAAAGATTTCTCAGCCAGAGAAGGTCACTGATATACAGTAGGTCCTCACCCTGTTTAAACTGTTCTTTACAGTGGAAAATGAAACAAATTGAAAACAGAAATAAAATGACAAGTTCACAGTAAGAATAACATCACCATCAGCATAGACCAGGATCCCATAAATCAGCTTGTATTGATGCTTCAAACCGGTTACAATCTTCAGATCCAATGTTTTAATCCATCTCTCTTCACAACCTAACCTATCTGTTACAAGCAGAGCTCCAAGAGCCAATGAAACCACTATTTACAGTCAAGAGTTTTCCACTCAAGACCAGGTACAACACTTCAGCAATTACATTAACAACCAACTAATCCAACCCCTCAATCATCTTCTTCTGGAGTATTTATAGAAGGATGAGGAGGTGAGATCTGATGAAAAGATCTCAAATACAATTAATGCAGAATTAATGTCTTCCTGGCCCTGGGAGGCTTGATGAAGAAAATTATACAGGTGTTCCACTACATTAATGTGTTTATACGTATGAAGTAAGCTCGAAAGGAGCTTTTGTTGACCTTTGAGGCTCTGCGTACTATTAGGGTTACTCTGCAAACATTCTGTCATTAAATTTGGGGCAGAAATAACTTCTTTGGCTGTTCCGAGGCATAATATCTGATCCTGTTCAATGAATTCGGCCTCTGACTGAGCATTTTGAGGCAATAGGTGGCACTGCGGTGGTTGAGGAATCAATTCACCTCAAAGTATGGCGGTGGAGACGATGTGTCTGACGAACAATTTTTAGGTTTTCCTTTAATCTGTGTTCTGAGTCAGGGATTAGGCTTTTGATAACCGTCTTAGCCATAATCCCCGCCAATCCGTCCACTAATCTTCTGCTCTGGTTCACTGGGGTCTTCAATATCTGATAATATTTCTCTGTATTGATTTTGATGGTATTCTTCAAGCTTTATATGGATGCACGGCACCAGGGCTCATCAAACCTCGTTGATAACACTATTCTTCACCCTGCGGTCGATCTCATGGATAATTCGAAAGAACGGGAGTCGTCACCCTCGTCTTTCAGATTTTCTTAAAACATGAAGAAAGAACCTTAAAACCTGCAAAATACAATCAAAATGAGAAAATCCTGCGTTATATGGACAATCTGCATCGGAGGGCATGCGGGAAAAATGGAGCAATCAGAGCCGTTGATCGTATTGCGATCAACGGTTGGGGGCGTTCTGAAAAGTCAGCAGAGAAAAAGGGGATGGTACGATGGAATTGGTTGGTTGCATGAGAACCGTTGATCTACGAAGATCGACAGTGGAGATCGTCTTTCGAACGTGCCGGGGAAATCAATAGGTGGGCAAGTCCGTTAAAGGCTGGACAGAAGAGGTGATCGGAAACCGTCGAATGGGAGGGCCCAAATCCGATGGCGGAGATGAATCCCGCTGCGGGGCTATAGTCCGAAGAATAACGCGCGGGCGATGTGATAGCATGGCGGTTTTGGAAACGGGGCAGAGGACACGTGTCGGCCAGCGTGTGGAATCGCTGGCCGACGGGGGAAAACCAGTTTTTCCCGGGGAGCGGTGCGGGATAAAACCACAATTTTTTGGAAAAGGGCATGGGGAAGAGGGGTCCACCAGGTGGGGGCTCACTCCGCTCCATTGGATCTGGGAAGCAGATCGACGGCTGGGAGGACTCGGGGCAATAAAACACGTGGTTTAATATTTCAGGCCAAAATCTTATTGAAGATGGGTTTTTTGAATGTTTCAAAGGGAAAAAAGTGGTGTGAGACCACGTTTCGGTTTAGCGCCTCAGGACTTGAGCGGTCAGTCGTGGCACTCGGGCATGTGAAGGAAGAAACGGCAAGGGGCTTAGCCTGAGGGGCTTAAGCCTAATGCATAGAAACATGTGTTTTCTATGGTTTTTCCAAAGAATTGCAAAAGGAAATATAATTCTGATAAGGTTAAAAAATGGGTTTTTAACCTTGGGAAAAGAGATTAATGAAGGGATAAGGAATATCACATGGTTTTGTGGGGTTTTTATGAATAAAGGGAAATGGAAAAATGAAGGTAAAATGGAAGCAAGGGAGGGAAAAGAAAAAGGGATGCAGCAGTACTTGACTAGGATTTTCATGGAATATCAGAGGCTGAGAGAAGGAAAAGTATGAAGAACCAACCAGCAGTTCATGATCTTACCAATAGACTTCAAGCACCAACAAGTTCAGGATTGAATTTTTTTCTTGAAGGCTGCAAAGAATATTTAGCCACCAGCTGATATAATGGAAAAATATAGGTGGATAACAGTGGCTCCACTTGGGGATGGTGCCTTCTTGGAGGCATCAAGAATTCAGACTTGATTTCTCTGGGATGCTGACTGGTGCCTGACCCATTGCTTGCTCTTTCTTTTCTTTGACAAAATAATATCAGTCATGAAAGAAAGATGAATTTCATCAATACAACTTCTACATACCCCAATCCTACTGATCTAACATTTTTTCTTCATCAGAGTGCACTTGGATTGGAAAACTCTATTCACAACATTTTATTCTTTTGAAAGCAGGAAATCTAATCTATTTCTACCTGACATTTCTCCCAACCTCTCTATTCATAGCTGGAGCTCGATGTTTCCGCTACCTAGCACTTACTGCCTCGTTGGGATTAAACAATTCAACAAACTTTCTCATATTCTAAATTCTACAAATGAATTTTGGAAATTCATTATGGCCAAGATTGAGTTGTTTGACTTCACATGAACATCTATATACATAAGGTATGTTTGCATAGATTATTATTTGCAGAAAATTTTAAATCAAAACAGAAGGCTTAAGATCTGAAAGTTTCTTATTATGGCCTTCTTTCTTCCTTTCAGTTCTGTTTTTGCTTTTTCTTTGAGCTATCTTTATGTTTCCTCTGGTTCAAGTTTTGAGCTGATTAGAACCAGGTCTTCTCTTTCATGACTCAGAAAGTAAAATAGTTTTGAGTCATTCTTCTCTTGGAAATTTTGGTTCAGATTTTGAATTTGTTTGAACCTTCATTTCTATCCTAATCTATCTACTGATAAGCCAAGATTAAAGAGTTTGGAAAATCAAATTCACTACCCTATCAGCAGAAAATTTAAAACAAATTAGTCAAGATTAGGATGTTCGACTAACTAGAAGTGTGTTTTTCAAGAGTGGCATTTAAGCTTGCACACTTCTAATTATTTCTTTTTTGTATGAGCTAGCTTCTTTCTTTGTTTTCAGCCTCCACTTTTCTTTCTTTCTTTGTTTTTGTATTTTTGATTTTTTATAACTTTTAAATGCAATGGTGGATGAAGTATTCACAATGGAAAAAAGAAAAGTAAAAAGGCTTCGGAACACAAAATGGTTTTTAAGAAAGGTAATGCTTAAGCATCCTGCCATTGACAGGACCCCCAAACAATTCTGTTCCATTCAGCTCTTGTAAGAAGAATGCATTATTTCCAGCAACTGAATGAATAGAGTAAGGGCCAAGCCATAGATTGTCAAATTTACCATGCTTTCCCTTATCTTCCCTCTTTGAGTCCCACTTTAAAACTTTGTCCCCAATCTTGAAATTGTTGGCCTTTGTTCTTCTATCAAAAAGCTTTTTAATATTGTCTTGTTTCTGCAATGCTTTGTTATACACCTCCCTCCTTAGTCCAGCCAAGATGAATGGTTTGATTTATCCTTCCGATGCGTCATTTTATTCACCAACTCTGGAAATTAACTTCATAACTGGTTCATAACTTCCAACTGCATATGTTGCCGAAGTGTGACATACCAATGGATTTCTTCAAGGTTAATCACAACTCAAAGTGCATGGATCAGCTTCTTTACAGCCTTTTTGTGCCAAGACTTCTTATTGTCCTCCAACAGTTTCTTGATTATATTCACTAAGCTTTTGTTTGAGGATTCTGCAAGTCCATTACCTTGAGGGTAATAGGTCGTGGAATGCGCCAATGTTATCTGATATCTATGATAGAACTCAACCATCCTCTTTGATCCAAATGCTGCTGCATTATCAGTGATGATCTTGGTAGGACAGCCAAATCTGGAGAGAATATTAGTCTCCATAAATTTTATGATAACCAATCATTGGCCTGGTTTCCATAAGGAATGGCTTTATCCACTTAGTGAAAATAGTCAGACAGAGAATCCACCAGGCCGGACAAGATGGTGGATGGATTTCTCCTATGAAGTCGTCCCATTGTTGAAAGGCTTCAACAATAATTGGATGTAGAGGAAGGGGTAATAACTTCTTGCCCTCATCAGCTTCGGGTATTTATGGCAAGCAAGTTTATCATTTTGTGTATATCAAAGAAAGAGGGCTAACAGAAAACCAAATTTCAAAATCTTGTTGGCTGTTGACTTCCAGTACAAATGGCCTCCGCACTCTCCTTCATGGAATTCCTGCTTAATCTTTTCTGCATCAAACTCAGGCAAACATTTAAGCAATATACCACTTGCATTTCTCCAATAAAGGCTTTTATCAATAATGCAAAAGTTTACAGCTTTTAACTTTAGAAACCTTGCCTTTGTTTTGGATAAACCAGGAGGTGTATTCAGATTAAGCAAAACATAAACAATATCAGTATACCAAGGAGAATTCACAAAATGATTTTCAACAACGGGAGTTGAGAACTCTGCTTGGTTATCCAAAGCATTAATCATATTAATATCAAAAACTTCACAATTTGATTCAGCCATTAACCTAGCTAGACCTTGGCCTTTGATGAGCTTAGTGGGTTTAATCTCTAAATCATATTCAAGAATAACTGCAATCCACTTACCTCTCTTACCATCTGGATCCTGTGTTAGAATGTCTTTTACAACCGAATTTGGGACAAAGGCGATGATGTGTGAGTGAAGGATGTATACCCTGAAGTCTTTCAAAGCCTTTACCAAAGCAAAAGCCTATTTTTCCATGATGTTATACCTCAAAGGGGCATCCCTCAATGCCTTGCTGAAGAATGCAATGGGCTGCTCTTGTCCTTGTGGATTTTTCTGTAAAAGGACAGCAGCTATGGTATGTTCTGATGCAAATGAGAAGATATAAAAATCCTTTGCAAAATCAGGACTTATGAGAACCAAGAGCTGGCTATCATTCTGTTTCACCAACTCAAGGATGGGTTTTATTTCCAAGGTCCATTTTATCCTTTCCTTCTTCAACATGTTTGTGATATTTTCTAAGGAGCTCGCCAAGTTAGGGGACAATCTTCTTAAAAGGTTAATTCTTCCTTATGAAAAAGATCTGTAACTCCTTTGATAAGTTTTGAGATGAGAGATCTCGCACATGGCCGATCCTCATGTGATCAATCTATACCCTCTTCTCAATGATATGCCAAGAAGTTTTCGAGATCAAATAGAGTCTTTAGGGTTCCAATTGATGGATCCAAATCCGTATCGAAAACTTTCCTCAAAATGTTCTAAATGTTCTTCATCTGTTTTTGAAAACACAGTTACATCATCAAGATAGATAATGATGAAGAAGCCTAGTTCTTCCGAGAATGCTATGTCCATGGCTCTCTGAAAGGTTGCTTCAATATTCATTAGACCAAAAGGCATTTTCACATATATGAAAGTGCGTCATGGTGTAGTAAAAGCTGTCTTTAATTGATCAGCAGGGTGAACTAAGATCTGATTATACCCTGAATAGCCATCAAGCAAAGAAATTCTTTTGGACCCTACCACCCTTTGTAAAAGATGATCCATCTTAAAAGGGTAGTTTTCCTTTAATGAGGCTTTGTTTAAATTTCTGAAGTCTATACAAAGCCTGATTTCTTCCAAATTTTCTTCCCTAATGTATTACCATATTAGAGTACTGTACCGAATATATAATAGGGAGACACACAAGATTGTGCATCTTTCTTAATTTCCTTTAAATCCAAAGGTGTCAGGCCATGTTTATTCTCATATGTCATGGAATGGTTTTTGGCTTCTTTAAGAGGATTTTGTGCCGTATTATTTCAAAGGTCATAGGATTTGTGACTTACACCCACAAAACATCAGAAAATTATTTGAACAGCTCTAAATATTTGAGTTTAATGTGCGCTGGCAAAGTTTTGGACAGCTTGATCATTTTCGGTTTTTCCTTACTGCCTATATTGCATTCCTCCACTTCAGTTTCTACAGGTTCCAGTTTAGGTTTGTTAGCCACATCATCAAAATCAAACAATTCTTCTAGAGGGGCCAAACCCTTGGGCAAACTATCATCCCTAGAATGTAGAGTTTCCAATTCCTCTGTTTCAGATTTTGCACTTAATTCTGTTTGGTTTCTAAATTTGATAGTCTGAAGGTTTATATCTACCAGCTGCGGAGATGGTTCTTCTTCACCAAGAAAATTTTCTTCACTACAGTCTGTATCATAATCTGAATCTGAACTATGTGGTTCAAACTCATTTCTGAATTGCATGAAGTCTTCTATTTGTTTATCTCCACCAAACACCTGCCAATATTTCTTGTTATCAGGGATAGCTGGTCTGAATTTTATCTGGGAGGTGTCATCATACAGTATTGGGCAGGTTCTAGCAGCAAAGGCTAAATTGTGGGCTGCACTGTTTCTTTTTCTTGGGACAAAAGTCAGTGTGGACTCCTCAAATGTTTTTAGAAGATCCATGACATCATTCTTGTAGGCCCTAATTCTGGGGTGATTTGCATTATACTCCCCATTGAATTGCCTAATGATTAATTCAGAATCCCCATATACATTGATTTTCTTGGCACCTAGCTTTTTCAAGAGATGCAAGCCTAGGAGAAGGGATTCATATTCTGCTATTTTGTTGGAACACTGAAAATTTAATTTACATGAAATACATTCTGTATGATTGTTTTCAGTGTTAGTAATCCAGACACCTGCACCAGCATTTGTTTTGGTGCATGACCCATCAAAATACATAGTCCAGAGAGGAACATTTTCAGTTTGGTGGATGGGCTTTGTATAATTTGATTCCTCACATTTTTCATTGGTTTGAGGATTGATAACTGGTAGTTCAATATCTGTATTTAGTGTGCTAAGATTTTCAGATACAATAGAATGTTCCAGCATTTCAGCATTGTGTTCCTCTCGCTCTATTTCAGCCATTGATTCTGTTGAAATTATTTGTCCTGTAAGTGTTTCATCATTAAACATGATGAAAGAATCAAGGCTGGTACTAACAGCATACAGAGGAGAGTTTTGAGGCCGGTCTTGACTTTTCACTGTGTACTGCATGTGGGATTCCCTGTAAAGTTTTCTAGTTTGATTAAAAATAGGGATAGTCGCGTAGGTCATGTCCATTTGCATGGTTCCTTGTAACTTATCCCCCCAAGATCTTGATAAAAGCATTCCATACTTTGGGGGGACATCAGCCACAACAACATCCATCACTAAACATTTGGCTGGAATCTGAGCTAAGTTAACACAAAGATCTTTTATCAATCCTAGACATTTAACTCTGCTTGAGTCAAAGGAGTACAAGTCCTTGTAAGGTCTGGTAATTTCAAGACCCAGGCTTTCCATTACAGCTTTTGGCATCAAATTATGGGAAGCGCCCAAGTCATGCATAGCATTGTGCAGAATTTTGTCATGAATGTTTAAGCTTACATAAAAGGGAGGGACAGGACCTTCTTGGAACTTTCCTTCAATCTTTGGGCCAAAAATAAGCTCTGGTTGGTCATCATTAAGATTGAGTGTATCTTCATTATCTTCGAATTTCAAAGCCTTCAAAATTTTGGACCTATATACATGTTGGGCAGCTAACTCAGTCAAAGGGACAGAGATTTTTATCTTTGAGATTTCCTGTTCCAGGCTGAAAAGGTTTACATTCTCTAAAGCATTGATTTCAACCTTGTTTACTGCCACTTTATCAGCAATAACAGCTTGCTGATTTGGTTTATCTACAGTTGAAACAGTTGTTTTTCCCGGAGTACTAACCGAGGTGCTAGTACTGCTAATGTGTGCACTCTGTTTTTCAATATTTTGAGTGCCTTTCTCTTTACCACTACCAAAATTAACAGCCATTGTTGTGTCGTTTTGTTTGATTGTTTTAGACTTGGTCGCAGTGCTGTTTTGAGAAAGCTTGTCAGAGGTTTTATTGTTGGGGGTTGGTTGATTAGACCTACTTCTGAGTTCATATTCCCTTGAAGGTCCTATGACAGCGTTTTCCATGTTTTGATAGTAATTCTCATTATCATTTCTTCTTTCATCGTAAGGTGTATAAAGACCTTGTTTTTTATCATAATGAACCTCAAAGTCATCATCATCAACCCCAAATAAGTTTATATCATCTTCCTCTGTTATATGATATGTTTGTTCAACCTCACTTAAAAAGTTTTGATGAAAGGGAGGAATGATCTGCTGATCATCTTCCCTAGGTCTGTTTAAAGGTTGATTCCTTCTAATATTCTGATTCTGGTTCTGGTTTTTGTTTTGAGGAGCGTTTTGATTTAGAATTGCTTGCGCTCTCTCTAGAATGCTCATTTTCTTCATCATTTCTTCAATCATTCTTTCCATCTTTGAGTTTGAAGTGGAAGCAGTGGACTCCTCTCTAAAAGATACCCTCTTTTCAGCTTTCATCCTTGCTCTCTTCTCCATGAGGTTAACTTCCACAGAAAGATCACCTCTTTGCATATCTTCAAGGGTTGCAAAAACTCTTTCTCTGAGTGAATATGTCATGTCAGGATCAAACCCTTCAGGAAACTTGTTTAAGGCTGAGCCCTGAGGAGGTTTTAGTTCAGGGGAAAGTGCATTATACACGCTGTTAAATCTGGTACAATAAGCTTGTACACTTTCCCCAGGATTCCTATGGAGATTGTTATAGTCGGCAAGGACTTGGAGAGGATTCTTCCTTACTTCCCATTTGTTTAAGAAGGTTTGATGGAAGCCTTGGAGATCATTAATGCTGTGGGGGGTTAAACCTTTAAACCATTTTCTTGCTTCTCCCCCCAAACTTTGAGCAAATAGTCTAAGTTTGACAGAATCATCATCAATTTCATTTCTGTCAAAGTAGTCATTCATCTTATCCACATGTTGAGATGTTGTTATAGTATTGTTAGCATCATACAATGGAATTTTGGACTGATAGTCCTGTGGAAGATTGACTAATGGTACAAGGAGGACTAGGGGAGCATACCATGCTGCCATGATATGTGGTGGGGGCGGATTTACAAGAGGAGGTGTGGGTTGAAGTGGAGTGGTTTGAACAGTGGATGAAGGATGAACAGAAGTGGATGGAACAGTAGTAGATTTCTGAGTTGATCTTGGATAAGAGGCACCTAGATTGTGTAGAAAATTTAAATCAGGAGGTGTTGATTCTCCACCCCCAAGGGGCCCGCTTATTTCGGGAGATGAAAGTGAAGGCTCAGAACCTAGCTGATCTAAATCGCCAAATGACCTAGTTCTGAATGGGTTCAATAAATCAATTTGTGATTTCTGAAGAGCTGAAAGATTTTCAGGGACTGAATTAGCTCTTAGGGGTGGTCTGAAAATAGTTGAAAATTGTATCTTAGGAGACTTCCTAAGGATTCTTTCTGGGTTATCAACTATCTCAGGTGGATCGAGGTCAGGATGGGCTCTAGTGTGAATCTTCTTAGGAGCCACAATGTTTGTATGTTTAGACCCAACTAAACCAGAAAATTTCAACCAGATATGACAATCTTTGGGGGGTTAACTAATCTGTCTTCACAATTCAAATCCTGCAGCCTTGTAACCATGTTTGAAGGATACTGTAAGGATGAGGGTTATTCCCAGTGAATTCTTAAGGTCTGCTTAGGATTTTGGAGTCGCCAGGTGAAAAGTCCAGAATATTTTCAAAGGAGTACACTGTCCACCACAGTGTTTGTGAAACCTTCCTTTTCAAGGATATCTCCAAACACGACAAACTCTAACTAGAGATTGACTGGGGAGGGCATTCACCAGATATGTCACCTCTAAAAGAGGACGAGATCCAGAGGCTACCTGGCCCTTTCCAGACTCTGTCTAAGAGTATAGGGTAAAACACATCAAAGACGTAAACAAGATATCAAAAACTAGTGTTTTACTACCAATCTGAAATGTTTTTGGTATTTTCTGGTATTTATTTCATTTGTGGTTCAGAAGAATGTCCTAACTATGCCTCAAAACTTAGCTGCGGTTATGAAACAAAGACAGTCTATCCTTATGGCTAAGCTAGCTGATTTTCCAAGGTTAGATAAGACTTAAAAGAATCCTAGGGTTGACCTAGTTTGTCACTAATCCAAACAAGTCTCATCATGATTACCATTTCTTGGTAGTGCTTGAAAAGGCTGCTTTTTACTCTCAAGGTGTTCTTGAATAAAGGGTTTTCCGAGGTCTCTAAAAGGTATTAAAAACACTCAGAGTCCCAAGCGGTGTCGCCAGAAATGTTAGGTCTCTGTAACAAGAAAGATTGGTAAAGTCTGATTACAGAGTTAACATCATTTCAACCAACTTTGGGATTCTAGGATCTAGCCCTCCTGAATCTGGAGAGGGATCTCTCCAATATGTACAAAGATGGATTTGTCTTTGAAAAGCTTAAGGTGATGATATTAGGCTAGTTATGGAAGGCCAAGGGTTTTGTTTGGTTTTCTCGGATGGTTGAACATAGTTGCTGTCTGAGGCGGAAAGATCTATATGCAAATAGGTCCAAAGGTGAGAAGTTGCAAGTAAACAGAGTAAGCTTTGATCATGAAGACAGATGATGGCAAGTTTTCAATCCATTGGGCTATGGAGTCATAAGATAATTTAATTGAAACATTCAATGTCCTAGAGTGATCTATGGGGCTTCCTCAGCCTATGCTTAAGGATCTTAAGTTACCTTATGGAATGGTGATACAACAAGAAAGGGAAATGTCGATGCAGTAACCACATACCAGATCCGTAAGTACTTTAAATCCAGCCACTTTGACCAGCACTTAAGAAAACTTTGCCAAACTAGGATCTGGTAAGTACTTTGAAACTATCCAGCCTTTGATACACTTCTAATAGAATACATATAAAAAAAAAGGGAAACTTGAAAGGAAACCTTTAGAGTAGAAACTAGTGGGATAGGCTCACCATATCCTCTCCTAGCTCTTCTTTACTTAATTACTTCCAAGACAATCACAGAGATAACACAGAATGGCCTAAGATCTGATAAGTACTTCGAAACTAGTCAACTTTTGACACATCCCAAGGGAAACAATCAAATAGTTGAGCAAACAAGAAAGGGACTCAGGGCTAACCTTTGATTTCCTCAATTCATTCTTTACACAACATATATGAAAGTGACATTTAAAAATGACATTCAACAGTGACGAAAGGATGAGGGAACGCCAACATCCATGTACTTAGACTGAATTAAATCCTTCTCAAATAAAACAGTAGAAAGAAAACATTTTAATAAAGATTTCTCAGCCAGAGAAGGTCACTGATACAGTAGGTCCTCACCCTGTTTAAACTGTTCTTTACAGTGGAAAATGAAACAAATTGAAAATAGAAATAAAATGACAAGTTCACAGTAAGAATAACATCACCATCAACATAGACCAGGATCCCATAAATCAGCTTGTATTGATGCTTCAAACCGGTTACAATCTTCAGATCCAATGTTTTAATCCATCTCTCTTCACAACCTAACCTATTTGTTACAAGCAGAGCTCCAAGAGCCAATGAAACCACTATTTACAGTCAAGAGTTTTCCACTCAGGACAAGCTACAACACTTCAGTAATTACATTAACAACCAACTAATCCAACTCCTCACTCATCTTCTTCTGGAGTATTTGTAGAAGGATGAGGAGGTGAGATCTGATGAAAAGATCTCAAATACAATTAATGCAGAATTAATGTCTTCCTGGCCCTGGGAGGCTTGATGAAGAAAATTACACAGGTGTTCCACTGCATTAATGTGTTTATAGGTATGAAGTAAGCTTGAAAGGAGCTTTTGTTGACCTTTGAGGCTTTGCATACTATTAGGGTTACTCTGCAAACATTCTGTCATTAAATTTGGGGCAGAAATAACTTCTTTGGTTGTTCCGAGGAATAATATCTGATCCTCTTCAATGAATTCGGCCTCTGACTGAGAATTTTGAGGCAATAGGTGGCACTGCGGTGGTTGAGGAATCAATTCGCCTCAAAGTATGGCGGTGGAGGCGATGTGTCTGATGAACACTTTTTAGGTTTTCCTTTAATCTGTGTTCTGAGTCGGGGATTAGGCTTTTGATAACCGTCTTAGCCGTAATCCCCGCCAATCCGTCCACTAATCTGCTGCTCTGGTTCACTGGGGTCTTCAATATCCGATACTCTTTCTCTGCATTGATTTTGACGGTATTCTTCAAGCTTTATAGGGATGCGCGGCACCAAGGCTTATGAAAACTCGTTGATAACACTTTTCTTCACCCTGCGGTCGATCTCATGGATAATTCAAAAGAACGGGAGTCGTCACCCTCGTCTTTCAGATTTTCTTAAAACACGACGAAAGAACCTTAAAACCTGCAAAATACAATCAAAATGAGAAAATCCTATGTTATATGGACAATCTGCATCGGAGGGCGTGCGGGTAAAATGGAGCAATCGGAGCCATTGATTGTATTGCGATCAACGGTCGGGGGCGTTCTGAAAAGTTAGCGGAGAAAAAGGGGACGGTACGATGGAATCGGTTGGTTGCATGAGAACTGTCGATCTGCGAAGATCGACGGCGGAGATCGGCTTTCGAACGCGCCGGGGAAATCAATAGGTGGGCAAGTCCGTTAAAGGCTGGACAGAAGAGGTGATCGGCAACCGTCGAATGGGAGGGCCCAAATCCGACAGCGGAGATGAATCCCGCTGCGGGGCTATAGTCCGAAGAATAACGCGCGGGCGATGTGATAGCGTGGCGATTTTGGAAACAGGGCGGAGGACACGTGTCGGCCAGCGTGTGGAATCGCTGGCCGACGGGGGAAAACCAGTTTTGCCCGAGGAGCGGTGCAGGATAAAACCACGGTTTTTTGGAAAAGGGCGCGGGGGAGAGGGGTCCACCAAGTGGGGGCTCACTCCGCTCCGTTGGATCTGGGAAGCAGATCGACGGCTGGGAGGACTCGGGGCAATAAAAAACGTGGTTTAATATTTCAGGCCAAAAACTTATAGAAGATGGGTTTTTTGAATGTTTCAAAGGGAAAACAGCGGAGTGAGACCACGTTTCGGTTTAGCGCCTCAGGACTTGAGCGGTCAGTCGTGGCGCTTAGGCATGTGAAGGAAGAAACGGCAAGGGGCTTAGCCTGAGGGGCTTAAGCCTAATGCATAGAAACATGTGTTTTCTATGGTTTTTCCAAAGAATTGCAAAAGGAAATATAATTCTGATAAGGTTAAAAAATGGGGTTTTAACCTTGGGAAAAGAGATTAATGAAGGGATAAGGAATATCACATGGTTTTGTGGGGTTTTTATGAATAAAGGGAAATGGAAAAATGAAGGTAAAACAAAAGCAAGGGAGGGAAAAGAAAAAGGGATGCAGCAGTACTTGACTAGGATTTTCATGGAATATCGGAGGCTGAGAGAAGGAAAAGTATGAAGAACCAACCAGCAGTTCATGATCTTACCAATAGACTTCAAGCACCAACAAGTTCAGGATTGAATTTTTTTCTTGAAGGCTACAAAGAATATTTAGCCACCAGCTGATATAATGGAAAAATATAGGTGGCTAACGAGAGGTATGCTTGATGAGCAAAGATCGGTGCATGGATTTGCAAGATTGGGCCTGATTAGTGTATGGCGATTGTACTGTACTGAGAGCTTGTGATAAGCTTTGTATGTTTGTATGAGATTTTCATATGATCTCCATGTTACATAATATATAGCTGGAGTTTTCAGCTTCAGGATTTCCCATTAAACAACTGTGTTATGTGTGTTTTTATTGCTTCATGTGTTTTTCAATTGTTGATTAAATTTCCGCAAGAATTATAGTGGCAGGATTCTGTATTTTGCAAGAAGACAAATATTGTGAGATCGGGAGAGTCCGGATATATACATGCATATTGTATATAATTTCTACACTTTTTTGTTAGGATTAAACTTGAATTCCGAAGACACACTCTTGAAATACATTGGGGGTTTACATTCCTACATGAAACATACTATCCTTATGTTTAACCCAAACAACTTAGATGAATTATGTGTTCAAGCCACACATCTTGAAGCAAGGGGAAAGAACGTTCAGGAAGAGGGTAGTAAGAATAATCCATTCAAGGGTAAGGGAAAAGAGAAGGGAGGAAAATGGAAGGGAAATAAGAATGCAAATATCAAGAAATAAGAGAAGAAAACTACATGCAAACATTATTCCAAAGAGGGGCATAATGAAGCCCACTCAATAGCTCGTTATAAAAATCTATCCAAGGAATACAAATTTTGGCGTGGGAAACATTTATCCACGGACCCATGTTGCTCCAGGTTTTTCCAAAAAACATCGTTTAGGGCCTCAAAACGGCTTCGGAAATTGAGGAGCCGAAAAACCGCTAAAAATAGTAAGTTGTGCTGCAACTTAAAAACTGAAAGAATTGATGGTGCAGGTCCGAATGGAATAGGTGGGTGGCCACCGATATCCACCTAGATCATTAGTGCCCCAAAATGGCTCCGGGAGTGCAGGATCCGAAAACCTACTAAAAATAGAAATTTGTGCTAAAAGTGAAAAGATGCAAGAATTGATGGTGTGTGTCCAAATGTAATATGTGGGTGGCCACCGATATCCACCTAGATCATTCCTCCCTCCTTAGGAGTCAATGGTCCCCATTACGTTGAGATCCTCCATGATATGAGGCAAATCCTGTTGAATTGGGTATTAGATTTGTCGAAGATGTCATAGACCTGTGGGCAGACATGCTAGATGCGTTTAGTAAATTTGGTTTCTTTATTAGCCTCAGATAGTACATGTGTGGATTATGTCTATGTAATTGCATGAGGTATGGCAACATCAGGCGATGGTGCATCTGAGGTCAGATCATTGGAGTGGTTGTCCTGACAGTGTAGAGGAACCTCTATGAGTGAGGAGAAAATGTCTTCGTATTCCTCCATGACTTTTTCCATCTGCTATAGCCATGGAGGGGAGCCCTGTGTCGAGGATGTGGCCACAATATTATCGTTTTCCTATGAGTGAGTTGTAAGGAAAATAAATTTCCTAGTTTGGGAAACAATCTTACTGCATTTTTTTGCAGTAGTCAAAGAGATGACAGGAGGCCGTACTACCTCCGGTATCCTATACAAGTTATTTCCCAAATTAATAATAACAACAAGAGGCCTAGAATCATACACAACATGTCTATTCCACAAGTATGGTTGGCCCAATAATACATCAGCTACATCAAGAGGAGAAACATCCCACATTACCTCATCCGTGAATGGCTTGATATTGTACGAAAGGCAGCACTCTTGGCAAAAGTGAAGATCTATCCCTGGGTGAAGCCACCCAATGGTATACAGTTGCGAGTGTGCTATGGTCAGTAGGCCAAGTCGCTTCATGACCTCTGCTGAAATGAGGTTCTTTTTGCTTCCGCTATTGACAAGGAATTGCAATGGAGAACCCTTCACCCACATCTACGAATGGAAGAGGAACTCCCCATCCTGTGGATCCTCGAGATCCTCCCTATGGATCTTGGTGGTGGAAACAATGGCACTGGGATCCGCATCAATGATTTTCTTCCCTTTGTCATTTCCTTTGTCTTGTTCTGACTCGGGATCAGAAACTGCAACCTTTAGTTCAACCACCAACGACTATTTGGCGTGACACTCATTTGTGCTGTGAGTGGGGTTTTTATGAAATTCACACCACTTACCTATGTCCTTATTTGGATTTGTGCTTTTGTTCTGTGTTTCCTTGCTTTGGCCTTGCCCCTTGTTCTGTGATTTGAGGGCACCTTTCCCTAGCTTCGGATTTGCGGATCCAAAGTCTTGCTTCTTCTACTTAAATTTATGCTTGATCTTGGCAGCATAGTGATATGTCATGCCAAGTGATGTAATGTCAAGGAACTCCATTTCCTCCTAAATGTTTCTGTGCAAACAAATTTGATACTTGAGCACCAAATGTCTCTCTAAATCTTTAATACCCAACTTTGTGCACAAGGTATGGAACAAATTCGTTAGTTCATGCACATCTTGATCCCTTTGCTGCCGCAGTGTGGTCCATTGGATGTATTTTTCCTCATATCTCCCCATAGGGTAATATTGTTCCTTAATTCCATCTCGCAACAAATTCCAAGTGAGTGTGGCTGAGAAAAGAGTGGGTTCCCCCTCGTCCTTTTTCTCACAGTAGGTTTCCCACTAGTCTTTGACCTGGGGGGAAACTTTCAGGAGTGCAAAAATAATATTTTCTCAGTCGGAGAAATCATGGACCGAGAAATACCCTTCCAACAAATTCAACCATATATCTACGTCGTTTGTATCTATCTGGCCTTCAAATATGGGAATGTCAAATTTTACCTGTACCTTGAAGGGAGTGGCGCCTCCAGAGTGGCTGTTGGATGCAGATGCACCATAGATGGGGAGTCACTGAAGGATCTGAGAAAATTTATCCATTATCGCATTTCTTTTTTTCTCAAGGGCCTCCTCGAGAAATATTTTGATAGGATCTCCTGCTCCCTCGTCTTTCCTTTCTTCCACCATGGGAGGTCGTCGGGGTTTGCGAGGCTTATCTTGCAAGGGTTCAACCAGATCAAGCCCTAACTCTTTATACCTTGACCGCATTCGGGACATGCAAAGAAAAATAGAGAAAGAGCAGACCGCTCTGATACCACTGATCCGGATTTATGCAGGAATGTAATAAAATACAGAAATAGACATAAACACATAGATGCAGCAGAAACAATACTTCATTTTATTAAAATCAAATGACTGAAATATGCTTACAGACATAATGGAAATAACTAGCTCGGGTGTTGGTACTGTATCTCTAAGAAGAGATGTGGCAGCTACATACGTCAGAATTGTGTTACAATGAGGCTCGAGGGCCTATTTATTATTTAGAAACAATGGAAAACTCCAAACGTCCAAAAACCTAACCCTAGGAGATGAAGCGCCAAAATTATGGGCCCCTTTTGGGTAAATTGGTGTTTCAACTTCCCAATGATGTAACTTTGGCATAGCATCTCTATTTTACGCGCTCAATAGCTTGTTAGAAATATCTATCTAAGGAGTACAACTTTTGGTATGAGAAAATTCGATCCATTGAGTTAAGTTTCTCCCGGCTTTTCCAAAAAACGTCGTTTAGGGCCTCAAAACGGCTCCAGAAGTTCAAGACCCGAAAAAATGCTAAAAATAGGAAGCTATGCTGCAACTTAAAACCTGAAATAATTGATGGTGCAGGTCAAAATGGAATCGGTGGGTGGCCACCGATATCCACCTGTATCATTAGTTCCCCAAAACGGCTCCGGGAGTGCAAGACCCGAAAACCTACTAAAAATAGTAAGTTGTGTTGAAAGTGAAAAGATGCCAGAATTGATGATGTGGGTCCAAATGGAATAGGTGGGTGGCCACCGATATCCACCCGGATCATTATGATATGGGAGCAGTTCTCATGCAGCATGGTAAGCCTATTTCGTTTCATTCTGGAATTTTTAATGGAGCTGTGACTAACAATCCCGCTTATGACAAATAGTTATATGCATTGGTACAAAGTGTAAAGAAATGGAAGCACTATTTTATGGGGAAAGAGACCATTATCCATACCGACCATCAGCCGTTACAATACTTACAATCACAGCCAAATTTTCAACAATCAAGACATTTCAAATGGATGGGATTTCTACAACAATTTCATTTGGTTATCAGGTACAAAAAGAGAATCTATAATAAGGTAGCTGATATGCTCTCTAGGCCTATTCTAAATTCATCTATTATACTCAAGCACAATTTAGTTATGCATGAAAGTTACATTGAACAATATGCATATGATAGTGGTTTTCAAGATGTGTATGAAATCTTGAGTCAAGGAAACCAAAATTAAGAGTTAGATTATCATGTGCATAACAGTTTGTTGTATCACTTGGAAAATATATGTATACCACAGGGAGAAATAAACAATATCATAATGGAGGCACACACTTCATTGATTGTTGGAAATTTCGGTGTAGGCAAGACAATAGCGAATGTTCAAAGGTATTGTTATTGGCCACGCATGATTGATAGAGTATCTTGTTTTATTAGAGAATGTTCTTTATGTTCAATAAGTAAGCCTAGTAATAGGAAACTTGGATTGTGCACTCCACTTCTGGTTCCTTCACATCGTTGGGAGAGTATCTCAATGGATTTTGTAGGTGGTCTTCCAATGTCAAGGAAAGGTCATGATTACTTGTATGTTGTTGTAGATAGGTTCAGAAAAATGTGTCTTTTGATGCCATGTAAGAAAACAATTACAGATGAACAAACTACTAATAATTTCTTTCAAAATGTATGGGTTCATTTTGGTATTCCTACTTCTATTGTAATTGATTGAGATTCCTGGTTTGTTGGGAATTTTTGGTAAAAATTATGGGACGTGATGGACACAAAGTTAAAGAAGAGTACAACATTTCATCCGCAAATAGATGGTCAGAGCGAGGTGGTACATAAGACAGTCATTCATCTTCTTAGAGGCTATTGCAACAAACATCCCAAGTTGTGGGATTAAAAGTTGCATTACATTCAACATGCATACAACAGGGCAAAGCATTCTTCCACAAACACATCGTCATTTGAGGCATGTCTTGGGTACTTTCCAAGATCGCCTTTGGACTTCATCTTTGAGAAATATGTCGCAAGGAATTTCATTGAACAAATTCAGTTCGTACATCACACAGTGCAAGAAAAAATTGAAAGGAGTCAAAGCAGTTACAAGGCAAGGCATGATAAACACCGTGTTGATCACAAATTCCAGGTTGGAAAAGAATTTTGGTTATATATTAGCTAAGAAATATTTCAAGGGGAAGGTAAAAATCTCAAGGCAATCTGTTGTGGTCTATTTAAAATTATGGAAAATATTGTTACTAATGCATTTAAGCTAGATTTTCCTCCTTTTATGCAAATATATTCTGACGTTAATCTTGAGAATTTGAGATTATTTAAGCCTCCTTCGATTGATGATCAGGGAGAGCATGTTCAACTGCCATCAATAGATGATTTCTTGCCAGAATATCTTGATGAACTTCAGAAAGATCTCATACTTGACAGAAGAATCAGAACTTCAAGGAGAGGGAATGTTGAATAACTTTGAGTGGGACTCAAGGGACAAAATCCTTCCAAGGTCAAATGGATGGAGAGTGAAAGGGTGAGGGAGTTGTACCCTCACCTGCTGAACAATTGATAGTATTTTTTGGGGTCCAAAAGGAATCTAGAGGGGAGGAATGATCAGAGGCTCAATATTTAGCTCAAAAATTATAGTTCTAAAAAATGCTCCAAACCAGAATGACTAGATAGGACTCATCACCAGGATTTCAACCCAACTCGTTTCATCAAAATTCGAGTTCGTATGAGTAAGTTATGGTTTATTGTTCATTTTCTCAAATAGGTAAAAAATATGTAGAATAGTGACAGACTGATGACTTGGCAGTCCAGTTTGTACCTCAGGAATATTCAGGGAATATATTATCCATATTTTATCTAGTGACATTGTGACGTGTTTCACAATCATATTCGCTAATGTTGCTTGGGGAAATTGAAATTGTCCTCCTAATTCTAAGGTTGCGATTTTTATCTATGGTGGATTATTATTTTAATGGAGAATTTTTAGGCCAATGGAGAAGGGACATGTGGCACATTCGGAGGCTTCCACATGCCCTACCCCATGGCAAGGTTGGATGACAAATTAATTTTATGGCAAGGTCGAATCAAAGGTGGTTGGGCGCATACATTATTTCATACAAATCTGAATCAAAGGTTTGAACCATAGTCAAATGTTATGGGTGCAACATATTACATATATTATAACCAAGAGTCCATATCCAAAGTCTATTACCAAAGTTTGTTCAACAAATTTTTTATGATCACATAGGGGCAGAGGTCGGGGTCGACCCCACGACCTCCCCCATACTAGTGCCCACACTTACTGCCACACCATCCATGAGTTCCTTACCCCATAAGGACTCCACCTATATTTAAGTTTTGTCGGTGCCATATTTGGGGTTACGGAGGGGGCCATCCCCCTCCCATGTGTTTGAAGCGCTATGGCCATGGGCCAAGCGACTGTTTTGGCGGGATTTTGAATTTTTTTATACGTGTTTATTAACACTAAACCATGGTTAAGCCACATTAATCTGCACATTTAGTGCTAAATGCACTTAACACTTAAATGTGCCCTTAACTTCACTTAAAACTTCGCTTATCCTTAATTAAATGCGGGTTTATCTTAGTGGATGTTTTTTCGGACCCACCAAATGAGGGGAATCTCCACTTTTAGTGGAGTTAACTAGTGGACTTCTAGTTTTAGTGGAGAAAAACTAGGAAAATTTGGTTTATCCATAACTGAGGAAATTTTAGACCAATTTTGGCTTAGGAAGAGTCATTCTTGGTATATTTTGATGTTTTGGAGCCATTGGAGTAGGTTTCAGAGGCAACAGGAGACTGTAAACATTATTTTTTCACAATTGAAGCTAATAAAAAGGCCCAAGCTATGAAGTTGGACCAAGGAGATGTAGCCCATGAGGGGTGACTCAGTTATTTGTGCTTGTTGTGTTTTTATATGTTGTTGTTCAGAATTTAGTTTCCATACTTTTATGTTCATGAAATACATGTAATCTCATCAAGTTTATTGAATTTTCAACCATAAGCACATGTATAAAACCTTGTATAAGAAGCAAACCAAAGCACTTTCATGTTAAATCTGAAACTGATATTAGCACAACATTAACTAAAAATCAATTTCATCATGTTTCTCAGATTCTGATGGAGAAATAGAGAATTGGAAGAATCATCTGCATGATTTTTCTGCGTTGTGTTGCCTCAGAGTCACTAAAAATTTGCGATGCATCTCCTCAAAGGTACAATAATTACCCTATTTTGATGGTTCTAGAAATGTTGTTTTATTTTTGGAATAACTGGAAAAGGTTGTCTCGAAGGAGAAAAGGTTCTAGGCACTTGATATTGCCATGCGCACAATTCCATCACATTAGTGGGATATGCACAAAGTAAACTTTGAGTATTGGGAGGAATGCAATAGAATGATGTGATTGTGCTTTGAGCAACCCACTGCCCCACCGACCGAGATTTTTGGTGGCCGAGGTGATTTGCACAAACACCTGGCCACATGGATGGAGGTTTGGGATAAGAAGCCCAGGTCCGAATGGGTTCACATGTTTTTCCATACGTTGGGACCAATCCCTACTGCATGGTATTTGGAGACGGAGCTGCATCAAAGGACTCTCAATTGGGTTACAATGAGTGAAAGCTTTCTGTTAGCCTTTGGCATGGATGGTGGATCAGAAGGACTGGACGAATCCCTGCAGGATATAGAAGCAATTATCTTTGATGATTCCCAACCTCGAATAGAATGTTTTGTGCCAGCATGGGAAGCAGAGATGCAGGATATTTCCAACTGCAGAAATCTATCAGTGGAGGATAATGATTAAGATACAAGAAATATCAATATCCTGGAATCTGAGGGGGAGTGCGCAATTGCAGGGCCCTTGTTAGGAATGGTGGATGTAACTAAGACTTTAAAATTGAAGGAAGTCAACATTGGGATGGAAGAACAACCCAATTTGGCCAAAATAGGATATTATTGGGATGATGACACAGTGGGAAAGGTTGTGGCGTTGTTGACAGAATATCAGGACCTGTTTCCCATGAATTTTTCTGAGCTCAAAGGAATTGTAGGGGATTTGGGGGTTATGAAAATCACTTTGAAACTAGATGCATGCCCCGTAAAGTAGTGACTGTACCGGTTAAATCCAAAATATAAGCAGAAAGTGAAGGAATAATTATAGAAAATGGATGTTGCAGGAATCATTGAGTCTGTGGAGCAGTTTGATTAGGTGAGCTCGATGGTTGTTCAGGAAAATAAGACTAAGGGAGAAATAAGGATTTGTGTGGACCTACCCAAACTGAATGATGCATGTGTACATGACCCCTTCCCTACTCAATATTCAGATGAAATATTGGAAAATTTGGGAGGACAAGAGGCTTACTATTTTACTAATGGATTTTCAGGGTACCATCAGATTAGGATTGCGTTAGAAGACCGAAGTAAGACCACTTTTGCAATGGAATGAGGATCCTTCCAATACAAAAACATACCTTTTGGATTGAATAATGCACCTGTTATCTTCTTGCAAGTAGTAGTAGTTGTATTCAAGGAGTTCATGCACAACTTTATAGAAGTGTACTTTGATGATTGGACTGTGTTTAGACTCGTAAAGAAGCATGTTTCCAACCCACCCATGATGCTCGACACTTGCAGGAAGCATTAAATCTCTCTAAACTTGAAGAAGTGTATATTTTGTGTTCATTTTGGAATCTTGTTGGGAAATATTGTTTGTTAGCAAGGATTTATGATAGGTCTAGTTAATATTGTAATTATTATCAACTTGGAGGTCCCTTCCAATGAGAAATAATTGTGCTCTATTTTGGGACACACTGGATATTATAGAAAATTCATTCATTACTATGCTTTGATCACTACACCCATGGAAAAATTGTTGAAGAAATATGTGTCCTTTTTCTGGGATGATTAATTCCAAAAGAGCTTTGAGCTGCTGAAGGAAAATATGGTTACTGCACCTATTTTAATATTCCCAGACTGGTCCAAGGTCTTCCATGTGCATGTTGATGCATCTGGAATTGCACTTGGAGTTGTCTTAGAGTTGCCAGGAGAAGGGGATATTGATCACCCCATTGCCTTTGCCAGTAGGAATATCTCCAATGCATACCACAACTATTCAACCATAAAGAGGGAGGGATTGGATATGTTCTATGCTCTACATAAGTATAGGCACTATCTGCTAGAAGGTCACGTCAAGATGTTCACTGAAAACTCTGCTTTGAAGTACCTGATCAACAAGCCTGTGTTGGGGAGGAAGATTTGTAGATGGATGTTGCTATTTCAAGAATATGATTTTGAAATAATTGTTAAGAATGGTAGATTGAATGTTGGACCTGATCACTTATCATGCATTGAGAATGGGGAGGAACCCACCAGTCTGGAGGAGGGACTACTTGATGCACAACTCTTTGTTATTCAATTGGTTGATGAACACTTTGCAGATATCATTCACTTTCTAACTACGGGTAGTGTGCTCATTGAATACTTGATGCAAAAAAAAAAGGAGTTGGTTTCACGCACAACTGACCTTACATTGATTTTTGGTCAACTGTACAAGTTGGAAACGGGTGAAGTATTAAGAATGCATGTCTTAGAACATGAGAGGCAAGACATCTTGGTTGAACCTCATGGGGGAGTGGCAGGAGGTCACTATGCAGGGAAAGCTTCTGCGCAGAAGGCGTTGCATGTTGGGTTATGGTGGCCCACATTTCACATCGATGCACATTCATATTGTCAAGCTTGTGATGCATGCCAAAGAACAGGGAAGCCATCCCGCAGAGATGAAATGTCATTGCAGCCACAGATGGCTTTGTAGGCTTTTAAAAAATGGTCCATAGAATTTGTTGGACCTATTAATCCTCCTGGGAAAAATACAGGTGCATGCTACATCATCATTGAAACATATTATGTAACCAGATGGGAAGAAGCTACGCCAGTAAAATATTGTATTGCAGACACTGTTGCGCCTTTTATTTGGAAAATATCTTGACTAGATTTGGGTGCTCGAACATATTGATGAGTGATCGGGGTACGCACTTTGTTAATGAGACCATTGAAGCTCTGATAAAGGAATTTCAGATATATCATCAAAATATTACTCCCTATCACCCCCAGGAAAATGGTGTAGTGGAAGCCTTTAACAAAATCCTGAAGACTACACTCACAAAGATTTCTAATACAAACTGAAACTATTGGGAAATGTGCATCCCTTCTGTTTTATGGGCTTATAGAACTACATGCAAGAATTTGACCGGTAAAACACCATTCAGGATGGTTTATGAGCAGGAAGCAATCATTCCGATGGAATATAACATCCTAATCATGTGCATCACGACATTCACTAACATGGTTAAACTAAAAATCATGGAGGAACTTCTATCACAATTGGTTGCATTAGAGGAGGATCGGTTTATTGATAACTTTCATCAGCAAGTGTAGAAGGTGCACGAAAAGGCTTGGCATGATAGGCACATCTGGTAGAAGGCATTCAAAGAAGATGATCTGGTTTTTTTGTATGACATGTAGGAATTTACAAGGTAAGTTCCTTAGATCAAACAACAAAGGTCACCGCTCACAAACAGATCACAAATTAGTACACCAGTATATCACGTGGTTAAAACCCTCGAAGATGGAAACATTCCATGGTCTGAGCCAACGTGGCCACTTTAGGAAACTTATTAATATAAAAATGAAATTTACATATGTTTCTCTCATAGATGGTTACCAGAAAAATGACCCTCCATGCTCTTTAAATAGAGATCATGGAACAATCGGGTGTTAAGCCATGGATCAAGTGTCGTTAATACTGAGGAGAGAGTGAACCATCGAATCACTACAAATCTTGACCGTTGGATTATAAGTTACAAATGTACATAGTAAAGAAACACACTTTACCTAACTCTACACTAGACCAATTTATACTTAACTATTTCCTATGTGTCGGAATATCCTAAAATTCCCCCTTAGGAATAACTTGGGATAGGATTAAAGGATTTACAAAGGTGACACAAAAGGAGCCTATTTCCTATGTGTCAAAATATCCTAACATCCCCCCTTAAAAACAACTTGGGATATGATTGAAGGATTTACAAAGGTGACACAATAGTAGAAGGAAGGAGGCATTAGAGCCTATCTCCCCTTAATGATAACTTTTCTGAACTCCAAGCATGGATGGAAGTTTGGAAAACTTCACTTCTGTGAGAGCCTTTGTAAATATATCGACAACTTGAAAATTGATTGGACAATAATGCACTTCAAGAAAACGATCATGAATGAGATTTCTGATGAAGTGTATGTGGAGCTCAATGTGTTTCATATGCTAATGATGAGATGGATCTTTACATAGCTGAATGGCACTCTGATTATCACACCAAATTGTAGTTGTATGCTGCTTATGAAGACCAAATTCAGACAAGATCTGACGAAGTCACATGGCTTCCTTGCTGGCTTCAACTGCACCATGATACTCTTCTTTTGTGGAAGAAAGAGAGATGGCACTTTGTTTCTTACAAGACCATGTAATAGGTCTTGAACCAAGAGTGAATACATATCCTTCAGTAGACTTTCAATATTCAGGGTCACCAACCCAATCAGAATCATTAAAACCAATCAACAATGGAGATTCTCATGTACTATAATGAATATCAAACTGAATTGTACCTTGAATATATCAAAGTATTCTTTCAGCTCCTTTCCAGTGACTTTCATGAGGTTGGTGCATAAACCGAGAAACAAGACCAATGGAAAAGGAAATTTCAGGACAGGTATGGGTTAGATATAGAATTTTACCAACAAGTTGATGGTATAAGGTAGTATCAACTTTAGGGGTAGTACAAGTGACTGAAAGCTTGAAGCTAGACTGAAAGGGAGAAGGGTCTCACTTACAGTCTTCCATGTTAAAGTGGTGTTGAAGATCACATACATACTTGGACTGAGAAAGGGTAATACCTTCTTTGGATTACAAGACTTAAAGACAAACGAAATAATGCAAGTGTCCTAATTTTGTCATTTCAAACTTCTTTTTGAGGCTAGAATTCACATGGTTTATATGGTTGGGATCACTACCAGTAAGGATAAGATCATCAACATAAAGAACAAGGATGGTGAAGGACTTACCCAATTACTTGGTGTAGACAGTGTTGTCACAATGACACCTAGAAATGCCATTATGTAACAGAAATATATCCATTTTGGCATACCAAGCCTGAGGAGCTTGTTTGAGACCATAAAGAGACTTCCTAAAGTGACAAACAAGGCTAGAGTTGTTTTGGATAAAGCCATGGGGTTGTTCCATGTAATTTTATTCATGCAAATCTCCATATAAGAAGGAAAATTTAACATCCATCTAAAGGACTTCCCATTTAAAGGAGGGAGCAAGGGAAAGAAAAAGGCAGATAGAATTCATTTTGGCAACAGGGGAGAACGTTTCAGTATAGTCAATGCCTTCAACTTGTGAAAATACTTTAGCAACAAGATGAGCTTTATGTCTATCCACTTTTCCATCTGGTCCAAACTTTGTTTTGTAAACCCATCTGCATCTGACAAGTTTTCTTCCTTTTGGAAGAGGAACAAGATCCCAAGTATCGTTTGCCAATAAGGAATGATATTGTTCATTCATAGCTTCATCCCAATGTAGACGACCTGAAGCTTCTTCAAAGGTGTTTGGATCAGGAGTTTTTGGAACTTGAGCCAATAAGGAAGAGGCTCTTTCAAACTGAGAATGTGTACGTCGTCGATCTGCAGGGTCACCTGCAAGAGAACCTATTGTATCCCGAGTAGAGTGGACCCATCTTGGAAGTTGTGGAGCTGAAGGAATATCTTCAAGAGGTGGAGGAGGATTTTCATCCTCACTGTCATCATATGAACTATAAGGAATTCTATCAAAAATAAAAGAGATAGAGAGAGGTGGCACATATGCCGAATCGGGCTCACAAGCCAAAGGTGGCACACCTGCTGAACTAGGCTCGTAGGCCGATATATTTTATTCAAATTTTACATCTCCTTTAATGATTATATTTTTGGATTTTGGTTGAAGAAGTCTATATCCTTTGACATCTTCAGAATATCTAAAAAAAATGCATTTTTCACTCTTAGGTTCTAAGGCTTTATGTTTCACATCTGGAATATGGGCCCAAGCATCACTTCCAAAAATATGAAAGTGACTTACATCCGGTTTGATTGAGATTCAGGCTTCTTCTGAAGTTATATTCCTTAAAACCTTAGTAGGAGTGCGATTTACTATGTAATTTTCACAGTTAATTGCTTCTACCCAAAAATTGGGACCAAGTCCTTTAGATTGAAGCATACAATTAGCCATTTCTTTTAAGGTGTTATTTTTCCTTTCAGCTACACCATTTTTTTGTGGAGTATATGGAACATTATGTTGCAATTGAATGTCATGCTCAGTGCAAAAGTTGATAAATTTGTTGTTAACATATTCTCCTCCATTTTCTGATCTTAACTTAAGAATTGGATGTCCAGATTGTTTCTCAACAAAGGCCTTAAAGGCCAAGAACATGTTAAAAAATTCACTCTTGATTTTTAAGAAGTATACCCAAGTGCGTCTAGAAAAATCATCAATGAAATTTAAGAATTACTTGCAACTAGAGAAATAAACAACGGGAAGTGGACCACATAAATCATTGTGCACAAGCTATAAAGGGGTAGAAGCATGCCAAGAGGCATGTTTTTCAAAACTATCCTGATGATTTTTTCCGACTACACATCCAGAACAAGCACCATCTTGACAAGATACCATAGGAAGACCTGTCACCATTTTTTCCTTACATGGAGTTTGAAGAGAGTGATAGTTTAAGCGACCAAATCGCTCATGCCAAAATTTGCTCACTTCATCATTATGAGAAACAAAAATGAAAGGAAGACATGATGACCCAAATTTGTCAAACTTATACAACCTTGTGGAATCATCAACAATTCCAGTAGCTAAAATATGTGTAGCATATTTGAGGTCCTTGATTACAACATCATGAGGTGAGAATTCTACTATTTTCCCTTCACCTAAATGAGTTATCTGATAAACAGATAGAATGTTGCATGACAAGGTAGAAACACATAGTACATCATTAAACTGACCATTACAACACTAAGAGATTTATCATCACCAACATAAATATTTTTGGTGTTACAATCATTTAAAGAAGAAAACATGGCTTTATTTTTTGCCATGTGGTAAGAATCTCCAGAATTAGTGAGCCACTTATGAGAATGAGAAGAAGAAGATACATTTAATGCATAACTAGATGCTTGAAAACCATAAGTAGAAAGTGTCATTCCTGAATATGAAGTTGAAGAGGTCTCAAAATTGATGTGGTGCTTCTTCATCGCTGCTTCCAAGGCTTCCATATTCATAAAACATTCGGAATCTGCATAGCCATCATGATTTTTATCACTGGAAAATCATACAAGCAAAGGTGACATTATTTAATGTCAGGCAGAAAGATTTACAGGGTTGAAAGACATTAGAGAATCTAAAAGAATTTAAAAATCTCTAAGGTATGAAAGGAAAAATCAAATTATGCAGAATAAGAACCACTCAAATTTTCCTTTGTGTGCAAAAAGCTTCGATAAACACACCTTTGCGCAATTTTTACTCAAAAAAGTGCGCAATCCTGGGAGTGGCAGAAGTCACTTTCCGGGATCACAAGGCACACTCCAGGACATTGATTCCACACTTGAAGCCGCCTAAGGACAACCACTCAAGCCTCCTTAGGAAATCAAGGGAGCACACAATGGAATAAATGTGGCACACAATGGAATCACCCTCCTCTCTTGGGTCACCATCCACAATGTACCAAGAGAGGGAAGGAGGATTTGAATTCTCCTATAAAAGGCCACCAAGAGATTAACAATACGAGAGCACATTGTTATGCTGGCTAGAATTTCCCCAAGCAATACCAGCAATACGTGATCTAGAGCAAAGATAGAGGGGACTCAGTTGTTGGCCATCCAACAAATCCAATCCACCGTAGTAGAGAGAGGGAGATTTTGCGCCAAGGCGGCTTGGAAGTAAAGACATCCTTGCATCGGGACTTAGAACCCCTAGTTCTAAGGGCCCCTTGGCAAGTGGGTTAAAGTTTCATCCTCATTTCCTACTAGCACTCAATAAGAGGAGACGTAAGTGCCGCTATTTCGATTATTGAAGTTGTTTGACTTTATTTAGAGCTTTTTTGTTATTTTTTTTAGTTTTATTTTAGTTTTTTATGTTTAAATATGCGTGCTATTTCTATATCTAATATGTTTATGTTTTATCATGTTCCACTAACTTACTTGACTTCATCTATATTCTGCCCGTGACCAATAACTTAAGAGGGAAAACCACACCCCTTAAGTTGGTGTGATTTCGTACATTCATGCACCAAACACACTAACACAGGATTGACAACTCCACTAAATTTTATTTCCAAATTTATGTGGTTGTGCCTTTTTGCAGACACCTCCGTCTTTGTTGTGGACTTGGGTTGGAATTTCCCCCTTTCTCTCCTTCGTTACCTGATTCGCCCATAGTGGTAGACTGAAGCGGAAGAGCTCCAAAAAATTACTCTGCCAGAAATTTGCGCACATTCCTCACAAACAGGCGCGCCTCCATTGTGAATGTTCAGAGTTGACCTGCGCGCAGAAATCACACCTATCTCAGCATTTTGCGTTCAAAAAATAGAACATTAATTTTCTCCACTAATTCCATCTTTTCCTGCTTGTAAATAGTGACTAGCATCCCATAATACATCTGCCAGCACTGGTTGAGGTGCCCCGCAGCTTATTAAAGCTCACTCTTAGCTTCTTTTGGTAGTCTAGGTGTCAGTTTTATTTCAATTTGACTTTTGCAAAGTTAACACAGTTTAAGTAGGAGGCAAATTAACTTGCATTCCGAAATAATTTATGTTTTGTAAATTTAGGTACCCAAAAACCTAGGTAATTAGCCAAAGTAAGTGGCCCAAGTCCACGCATGCTTAGCTAGTCCCTTTTTCTAGTGTAAAAGTCATTAGTTTAGTTCAATTTTTGCACTAGGATTTCGGGACCAGAATCAAATTGTCGATATAAGAGAAAGTAATCTCTGCTACCTTTTCACCCTTTGGTGATCCTAGGCAAGTATATGAACACTCTCTATTCACAACTCACCATCTCCATATATTTTATCACATATATTAACTAGGAAAAATTGAAAGCGGCCCATATCCGCACATGTTTTTCTTTTGAGCAAGGAACAATAGAACACAGTTTAAATAGGGTATTTTGAAAAAGAGCATCGCATATCCGCACGTTCAAAATATGTTCTTGTTCACTTTTTACTCACACACATCCACACCCTAAGCAAAGTAAAGACACCTAAAACTTACTTAACAAAAATCACTAAATTCTCCCCACAGGGGCCACAAAAGAATTTATAGTCTAAGTTAGGATCAAGGGGGTAGGCATCTAACAAGACACCTTGGTCTTTCTTCATATTGAAACATAGATGTTGACTATTTAGGGAGCTTTCAAATCCACCTATCAACCCACATAAAATAAAACCCGAGCACGACAAAGACCCAATTCAGAGGGGGTTAGGCTTAGGCGCAGTGCATGTGGTATCAGTTGGGGCTACCTGACCCGGCTGATACTCTGTACTGTTAGCTGAAATACCAATATGCCAAAGACTCGAATGCTCACGTGGGATGGTGGTGCTTAGTGGTCAAAATTAGGGCATCCTTTCCCTATAGGATGGTGCAGGCAAGCACTAGATCCTCTACCCTTACCTTGGTGGATTTTCTTCAGTTAACTAGGGGCGTCGCCAACTCTTTCGAGATGTTGTGCCAGCATTCGCAAGATATCTTCCCAAGGCCCAGTTACATTTGAGCATGTGAGGGCGATTAGGTCTTATAGGATTTGAGTATCATACGCAAACAAAAAAACCATATTTTTTTATTGACTAGTCACATAGGATTAATCTAAAGAGAAAATTTATTTTATTTTTACTTTGTTTTATGTATGCGATCACAATTTTTCTTTGATTATAATCTCTATCCACTTAGATATCTCCAAAGCCATACCTAGTCAACACCAAAACAGACCCAATGGGACCTCGCCGATCTAAATGTCTTTTTGACCTCCCCCCATTACCGAGAGGGGTTCCAGGTCTTTCACCATTTAGGTGTCAAAGACGGAACATGGCCACCATTATTGGTTCATCCTTTATTAGGGAATCTTTAGTTGGGAACCCTAGTCAGTCTCCTAACACCACACCGATGAACATCCCCACAGGGTCACCACACACCACTCCTCCCACAACCTCTACCGGGCAGAGGAGTGCTACCCATTCGGGAAGCCAGTCGAATGCACAACATGGTACATCACAAAAAAAAACCTCTTCCTAACCAAAACATTGTGTTTTCACAAGTCGTAACGGCTACAACCTCGCAGTCATCTTTTCTAGCTTTTCTAAATATACTAGATCTAACCAAGTTGACAAACGATCCCATTGCACACAACCCCATATGGCCTCCCATGCCCACGAAGCTCCCTTCGGACATTCCAAAGTTCAAAGGAAAGCAAGCGGAAGATCTAGGAAATCATGTTATGACTTTCCACCTGTTCTGTTCGTCGAACAACATTGTTGATGACACTATTCGACTAAGACTATTTCAATGTACTCTAACTGAAGTGGCACCGAAATGGTATGTGGAGCAACCCTCTGCTACACATGGAACCTTTACCTCCCTCGCCACTGCATTCCTGACCTATTTTCAGCTACCCATCCACCACGATTTCATAATGGAATTACTGACCCACTTTAGGAAAACCCTTGATTTCCATATCTTGTGTTGGGGTTCCTGTGTTTTGGTAGATTGGCTAACCAAAAGACAAGACAACATCAGAATCGCTTTGGGATCTCAGGATCTAGCCCTCTTGGATCCAGAGAGGGATCTCTCTATAAAGGTAAAGGATAATGTGTCTTTAGAGTTCATTTTAAAGTATTAGGCTAGCTATAGAGCACAAGGGTTTGTTTGTTTTGTTTGTTTGGTTGGAAAAATGTGTTTCATGTGGTATAAATAGAGCATGGGAATCTACAATCCATTGGGCAATGGAGTCATGTGAAAGTCCAAATAGTTCTGATTGAGAAGGAAGGGAAACCAGAGGGAAAATCTAACTTGGTAAAGGATCTGTTGAATAATATAGGTGAAATGGGATGAACATTAAGGACTAAGAGTGAAAACAAGCTAAACCCTTTCACAATGGCTTAAAATATTCGGGGAACGCCCTATTTCCTCCAGTAAGCTCACTGCTTTGGACTTAATCAATATAAACACTCGAAGGAAAGAGAAATGCAGACTAAACCTTCATTAATAAATTATAGGATTCAGGGAACGCCTTATTTCCTCCTACAATTTTACTACTGAAGTTTCAATCAACAAAGACATACAATTGCACTCCAAGAAGAGGGAACGCCTTAGACATCTAGGACTGAAATTATAGGGACCTTTAACACAAAAATTACAATAACGAATAGAGGGTATGATCGAAACAAGTTCCTTTGTCAAACTGCAAGCATTAATAATTAAAGGGAGATTTCAGATATAATATTCAGTGGTAAAGAAAGAGGGAATGCCTAAACATTCTTTAGCACAACTGAGTTAACCATTTCTGAAATTAAAAAAAAAAACTAAATATTCAAGAGAGCTATTAGACTACCTTGTCATGTTCAGTAGCAAAAAACATATAAACAGTGAAGGATAAATAGGTCAGAGGTGCTTCTAAGATACATTTCTCTGCCTAAACGTTTTACCCTACTATAAGTCAAAGCATAACAGAACATAGTGATAAACGGGAAATAACATTAACAATAGAGATTATTTCACCATAACTAGGCTTAGGGATCCAATGGTCCAGCCTCCTTCATCAACAGAAAACACAGAGACTCCCACACTCTTGCAGAACGCCAAAGCTTCTTCAAAGCAGCAATATGTATTACTTTAGAATTCACAAAATGCCAACCTTTTACAATGAGACTTCAGAGAGTCTTTATAGGAAAATGAGGAAAGTAGGTGAGGAAAGTTTTAAATGATCATTCAGAGATAGGAGAGAGCATTCGAACGCTCCATGCTATGTCATAAACATAACATTAAATTTAGACAGGATCGATAACTTTGTAGCTTGTTGAGACCATTTTGATATGATAGAAATCACCCGCAGGGTGTCCTTGAGAGGAAAAACCATATGGAGTGGTACTGTTATCTTCTTGGTGTGATTTAAGTGAAGAATGGGCTATGAGGACGCCCATAATTCTAAATAACTACTTCTGACAGTTTGTAGTAGCTTCCTTGGTGAAATAACTGCTTGGCAGGCCTTTGAGCGTGGAGATAGGCTACGTCTATGTCAGTCAACATTCTGCACTAATAACTTCTTTGTCTCTTTGTAATTCAACCTATTTTAACTCTGTTTATGTTTTAACTTTGCTTGATTGCTCGATCCGCTTCTGTACTGATAACCTTTGACATTGTTTTTGGCCCTGATATTGCCATCTAAACCTTTGTGTCACCTTTGTGACTGTAAAACATTAATTCCTTCCTCGGTCGTTAAAAACCTACAGACATACAATAAACAGGTTAAGAAATCCATGTGGGCTTGGTTAGACTGCTTGCAGAGGCTCTGGGGTGGAAGAGGAGCAATGAGGAAGAATATGATTGCAGCAGAAAATGGATGAAAAACCTGGCAGAGCAGCTAACCTGGTGCTTTGGAATTTTTTGCGAAAGGATAAACGTGGACCATTAGTTCAGGATGATCAACAATGGAGATTGGTTAATGAAGCCATTTTGGAGATTGGTGAAATGGTAGGTGAATGAAACAGTGATATAACGTGAACCGTTAGATCAGTATGATCTACGGCTGTGATTTAAACTGAAAATGACGCTGCAGGGAAGCGTAAGCGGTATGGCGGAAAACTGGCAGCGGTTTTCGAAAAATGAAATGGGGGGGAAGTGGTTTTAAATTTTGGAACGCGATATAGGTAGCCGTTCGACACGTGGATTTTTGAAACCACTTTTATCGCGTAAAAGTTGTGCATTGTGGGAAGGACTCAAAAATTACGCGAAAATGATCGTCAACCATTGGATTGGAGACTACAGATCCAACGGTACGGGTTGAATGTGATGGATGAAGAGCTGCGGGGTGAAATGTATGCGGGGCCCATGGTGGAGAAGGCTTCATGATGTAATATCAAGGTTTAAACAGAATAGGCGGAGAAAATGACCTTTAGTGTTAAAGTGCAAAAACTTACGCATGGGAAAATACAAAGGAAAAAGGGGAAAATGAGAGGAAGTAGGGGCGTTGGTGGTGGGACCAGGAGTACGGAGGAAAGATCGGCGAGTTAAATGTGGGTTGTCGGATCATGATAGAGATCAACGATGGAGATTAAATATGGGTCGGCGATGACTAAACAGAGCGCGATGCGATCTCAGCCGTCGGTTCTTGTGGATTTGACGGCTGAGATAAAATCGGGAATCGACATCGGAGGAGACAAGGAAAAGGGATTAAGTATTTATGTGTTGCCGATGCGATGGAGCGATGCGACGTGGGCCATATTTTCTGAAGAGAGATCAACGGTGGAGATTAAATCGAAGCTCGAGATGGTGGAGGCTTATGCGATAGAAGGGCGCGATGTGATGAAACGTTGGCCGTTGGATTTGGCAGAATGAACGACTGGGATTTAATCGGGGATTGCACATCGGAGGTGAAAAAGCGAACAGGACTTTGGGTTTGCGATGTGCGATTAAGCGCTGGCCATCGGATCAGACGAGAGATCAATGGTCAGGATTGAATTGGAGGGTGTAATGACGGAGGACTATGGGTGGAGCGCGATTGAATCCTGGTCGTTGGTTCTTGTGGATTCAATGGTCCAGATCAAATCGTGGGCATGAGTGATGAGTGAAGCGAAGAACCAAGGGAGCGATACGATGGAGTGTTGGCCGTTGGATCTGAAAAGATCGACAGTGGAGATTTGATCAGTGACCAGCGGAAAAGCGCAAAGGGAAAGGAACATGTGAAGCGTGATTGAATCCTGGCCGTTGGTTCTTGTGGATTCAACGGTCAGGATTAAATCGGCGATCGGAGGAGAAGGGGTCATCGCATCGAAAGATTTTTGAAGAACAAAGGTGAAATCGGGAAAAGGAAGCTCTGATTACGATTAGCGATAAGTGCCAGCGCCTGGTTATGGCTCTGGTTTACATGCGGAAAAAGGGGTTAGGGCCAAGGCCGAAAGGGGGCTTAAGGGCTTAGTGTAAAAATGAAGATTTTCGAGGATTTCAAAGGGTTTTTGTTTAAGGAAATTGGAGGTTCCGATAGGGGTAAATATGGGATTTTAAACCTCATAAAGGGATTTCACAAGGCTTGAAGGGGATTTGAAGCTTTTGGAGGCTAAATGGAGGGTTAAAGGATGGAGAGAAAGTTTTATGAAAATGAAGGGAAATAAGTGGACATGGGCAGTTTCAGTGGCCTTTGGAACAACTTTCTTTGGTGAATCAACATGGCTTCAAGATGGAAACAGCAGTGAAGATGAACCTCCAGGATAGGACAAACATAAGACTTCAAGGATGATATATTTTCAATGGAAATAAATCTCTTGAAGGCTTCAACACAAATTTAGCCACCCTTTAACATACCAGAATGTATAGGTGGCTAACAGTGGCTCCACCTGGGGAGGACAGCCTTCCCTTTAGGTGTCCAGAACCTCAGTAATCTCTGTATTCAGCAGACCAGTGCCCTTCCATTGGGCAGCAGTTTTTCTTTCCTTGATTGGTCTTCCTTTGATCTGATAACCTTTGCATCAACCTGAAAAAACTGTCATTCTTCAAAACAACATCTCTACCTACCCATCTCTACCTACCCATCCCTACTGTCCTAGCATTTTTTCTTCCTTTGAGTGCACTTGGACTGGCAAAATATTTTCAACATTTTATTTTGCAAACAGAAAAATAAACCTATCTAATGCCACCCTTATTTCTCCATGAGTTCATATTAAGCGGTTGAACTCATAAGTTTCTCTACCTAATCTAATATCTGTCAGGATTAAACAGTCTGACAGATTTTCATTTTCTATATTCTAAGACAGAAATTGAAACATAGCCAAACCAGGATTAGACTGTCTGATTTGCTTTGGGTCCATGGAAAAAAGATAAGCTACACATGAACTAAAACTAGTAGAAATTAAAACAAAACTTGGAAGGTTTAAAGATCTGGAATTCAAAACATTCTTCCTTCTTGCTATGACTTAGATTTTGAGCTTTTTAGAGTCACCTTTCTTTCTTCATTTTAGCTCTGGTTTGGATCTTGTTAGAGTTGTTTTCTTTTCTTCTTTGCTGGTTCAATTTTTGAGCATGTTAGAACCAGTTCTCTTCTATCCCAACCCATTCTACTGATAAGCCAAGATTAAAAAGTTTGGCAAATATTCTTCACTATCCTATCAGCAATGAATTGAAATCTACCCAATCATGATTAGGCTGTAAGATTGGACAATAGTTCTCCCTGAAGCAATGGCATTTGAGCTTGCACACTTTCATATTTTCCTTTCTTTTTGGTATGGGGCTATACCTTTCTTGTTTTATTTCTGCCCTCTTTTCTATTTTTTTATTGTTTTTGTATTTTTCTTTCTTTTTCTTGATGCAAATGATATGTACAATGGATGAAAAAAAACTATGAACTAATACTCTTGATAGAAATAGTGTTTAAGCATCCTGCCATTGACAGGACCTCCTAACACTTCTTCACCATTCATTTCTTGCAGAAAAAATGCATTATGCCCTCTTATGGAATGAATAATGTAGGGCCCTTTCCACAGAGTTTCAAACTTACCATGTTTTCCTTTCTCTTCCCTCCTTGAATCCCATTTGAGAACCACATTCCCAACTTGAAAGTCATTTTCTTTAGTCCTTTTGTCAAATTTTCTTTTGATGCTTTCTTGGACTGCTTGAGTTCTCTGGTAAAATTCCTCTCTAGTCTACTGCAAATGGATGGTTTGATTGATTCTTCTCTGCATATCATTTTCTTCAACTTGGACTTCCTGAAGGAGTTTCATGACTGGAACTCCCAAGGATGTTGGGAAAATAGCATCCATCCCGTAGACCAGCTGATAAGGGGACATGTTGATTGAATTTTTGGTGGTTAACCTGTCAGCCCACAAGGCGTGAATATGCTTACTATGCCATGCTTTCTGGTTCTTCTCCAATATCTTTTTGATGATGTTGATCAGGCTCTTGTTTGAGGATTCAGCAAGTCCGTTTCCTTGGGGGTAATAGGAAGTTGAGTGGCCCAAGGTGATCCGATATTTGTAGCAAAAATCAACCATCTTCTTGGATTTAAAGGCAACAACATTGTCTATGATTATTTTCCTAGGACAGCCAAATCTGGACAATATGTTGGTCTCAAGGAATTTAATAATGACAGAGTCAGTAGCATTCCTAGTGGGTATGGCCTCTATCCATTTGGTAAAATAATCTGTGGTTGCGAGGATCCATTTATGTTGGGCTGAGGAGGGTGGATGGATTTCCCCTATAAAGTCTAAAGCCCACTATTGGAAGGGTGCTTCAACACTAATGGGTTTCAAGGGCAGGGGCAAGAGTTTTCTTCTACCATCAAAAATTTGGCATTTGTGGCAAGACATTACTAGTTTGTGGGTGTCTGGAAAAAGGGTGGGCCAATAGTAACGTGATCTAAGGATTTTGTTTGTTGTGGTCTTCCAATTTAAGTGCCCTCCACATTCTCCTTCATGCATTTCACGCATGATTTTTCCTGCATCATTCTCAAGTAAACATTTTAGTAGTATCCCAACAGCATTTTTCCAATACAAAACTCCATCTATCATGCAATATTTTAAAGCCTTCTGTTTTACAAATCTGGCTTTTTTTTTACAAAGAAGGAGGAGCATTTAAATAAAGCAGCACATAAATGATATCAGCATACCATGGAGAATTCATGAAGGTTTCTTCAGTAAATGGTGTTGGGAACTCTTCTATCTCATATAAGGCATCAACCATATTCATATCTAGGGCTTTGAAATTGGACTCGGCCATGAGTTTTTCTAATCCTTGTCCCTTGGTGAGTTTGGTAGGCCTGATTTCTAAGTCATATTCAAGGATAGGGGCAATCCACTTTCACCTTTTACCATCAGGGTCCTGACTTAGAATGTCTTTGACTACTGTGTGTGGCAAAAAGGCAATGATATGTGAATGTAGAATGTACACCCTGAAATATTTTAACGCTTTTACCAGTGCTAAGGCTTGCTTCTCCATGATATTGTATTTGAGTGGGGCATCTCTTAAGGCTTTACTGAAGAAGGATATAGGTTTCTCTTGTCCCATGCTATTCTTCTGCAACAATACTGCAGCTATTGTATGTTCAGATGCAAAGGAAAAGATATATAAATCTTTGGTGAAATCAAGACTGATAAGGACTGGTGCTTGAGTAAGGGCTTGCTTTACCAGTTCGAATGATTGTTTAGCTTGCATTGTCCATTTAACACCTACTTCTTTCCTGAGCATGTTAGTGATGTTTCTTAATAGCTCAGCAAGGTTGGGGATGAACCACCTCAAAAAATTAATCTTTCCAATGAAAGACTATAATTCTTTGAGATTCCTAGGGTGGCTGATATTCAATATGCCCTCAATTATTTTAGGATCTATCTTGATCCCTTCTTCAAAGATTATATGACCAAGAAGCTTTCCTTCTTGGAGGCCGAAGAGTGTCTTTTTGGGGTTTAAAGACAAGCCAAACCTTCTGCATTTCTCAAAAACCTTCCTTAAATGTTCCAAATGTTCTTCATCAGTTTTGGAGAAAACGGTAATGTCATCAAGGTAAATGATTATAAAATAGCCTATGTCCTCTGAGAAGGCTATGTCCATGGCCCTCTGAAAGGTGGCCCCTGCATTCATCAAACCAAATGGCATCTTGACATACATGAATGTCCCCCAAGGTGTGGTAAAGGTTGTTTTATGCTGATCACTTGGGAGGACTAACACTTGATTATAACCTGAGAACCCATCTAATAATGATATTATTTTTGACCCAACTACCCTTTGAAGAATGTGGTCCATTTTTGGCAAAGGGTAGTTATCTTTCAGAGAGGCTCTATTCAGGTTCCTGAAATCAATACACAGCCTGATCTCCCCTGTCTTCTTCCTGACAGATACTAGGTTGGAAACCCAATCTGAGTATCTAAGAGGAACAATGATCCATGCCTCATACATCTTCCTAATTTCCTTTTCTACTTCAGGCAATAAAACAGGGTTTATCCTCCTTAATTTATGTCTGAAAGGTTTTTGATTTTCCTTAAGAGGGATCTTGTGTTGAATGATGCTAGTGTCATATGATTTCAAATATTTATAATCCCATGCAAAAACATCTATAAACTCTTTGAAGAGTGCTATGTATTGGTGTTTGATGTGGGCAGGAAGGGTGCTAGATAAATTAATCATTTTAGGCTCAGTTGGGTTGCCTATGTTGTGCTCTTCCACATTAGTTTCCATGGTTTATGTTTTTGGTTCCTTAGCCACATCGTTGAAATCAAAAAGTTGTTCTAATGGAGCAAGGCCTTTGGGTATGGTATCACCTTTACATTCTAGAACTTCGAGGTCCTTTTGATTTGGATCATCAGGTAATTTTTCTTTGAAAAGATGATCAAACTAATTTATATCAGTAGGAGAGGAGGACTCTGTTTCAGGAATTTGTTCTCCATCTACGCATTCTTTTTCATGGCTGGAACTCAGTGATGCTGTGGAAAACTCATTTTTTGACAGCAGGAAATCCTCTATATGTTTATCATTGTTAAACACCTACCAATGATCTTCATTATCAGGCACTGCTGGTCTGTTTTTTACCTTTATAATGAGTTGTTCATCGAATTGTGGTATTTGGCAATTACTGGTAGTAAAAGCTAGTTCGTTTGCCTGGTGATTTTGGGCTCTTGGTATGAACATAAGCTCATATTTTTCAAAAAATTTCAGGAGATCTAACACAGTGTTTCTATATTCTCTGAGTCTAGGGTTTTTGGTTGAATATTCCCCTTTTATTTGTTTGATAATTAACTCAGAATCTCCCTGTACTGATATCTTTTTGGCCTTTAAATCCTTGGTTATGTGTAGGCCAAGGAGAAGGGCTTCATATTCCACAATGTTGTTGGTGCATGAAAAATATAATTTGCAAGCATGTCCTTCATTTGTCTTGTGTATCCATACACCAGCCCCTGCACTATTTTTGCTGCAAGAGCCATCAAAGCTCATTCTCCAAAGTGTTTTTCTTTCATTTTCGTCTGTTTTGTGTTGCTCTAGGCTGCTAGAAGTTGAGATATATAGAGGTTGAGAGGAAGATAATTCTGAATGGTCTGGTGCACTGATGTCCTGCTCATTTTCTTCCTCTATTTGGGTGACTTCATCTTCATTGTATAAAATGAAGGAATCTAGATCTGAATGGGTGGAGTAAATAGGAGTGTTGTGCGGTTTGTCCTTGCTTCTCACCATGTATTTCATGAGGGTTTCCCTATATAATCTTTTGGTTTGACCAAACACTGGCATGGTGGCATAAGACATATCCATTTGAAGGGTGCCCTGAATCTTAGCTCCCCATGATCTAGACAACAACATGCCATATTTTGGGGGAATGTCAGTGACTACCACATCCATTACAATATTCTTGGTTAGAACCTGAGACAAATTAACAAAAAAAACTTTAATTAATCCCAAGCATTTGACCTTTCTGGAATAAAAGGAGTATAAGTCTTTGTAGGGTCTAGTAATCTCTAAGCCTAAGCTTTCCATTACTGCTTTAGGCATAAGGTTTTGTGATGCTCCTAAATCCAACATGGCATTGTGTAAAATTTTGTCGTGTATGTTTAGACTGACATATAAGGGAGGCGCATCCCCTTCTTAGTATTTTCCTTCAAATTTAGGACAAAACAGCAGTTATGGCTTGTCATTTGTCAAGTTTAAAGTAGTCGTATCAACATGTATATTCAGAGCTTTTAGGACCTGGTCTCTGTGCACTTCTTGGGCTACTAATTCATTCAAAGGTATGTTAATTTTAATCTTTGCAATCTCTCCCTCAAGGCTGAAAGGGACTATTGATTTTGTTGTATTTACATCTGTTTTCTCGTTTATGTTTCTTTTGGAAATTTTGACTTGCTAAGTTTTATTAGGGCTGTCTACCTGAGTTGTTTTAACAGGGCCACTAGCAGAGGCACTAGGGAAAATTTCTTCAACATTTGGCTGGCTTCTTTTCTCTTTGTTTAAATATGTCTTCTTAGTCAAAATGTGGGTTTTTTCTGTTGTTTTCTTAGGCTGATTTTCTGTGTTTTTCCTAACAGCAGAGCTAGCACTTTTTTCATTTGGATTATCTATGTTCCCTTTGCTTCTTCGATCATAGTGTTTGTGCATTTCCATGATTGCATTCTCAAACCCCAATCTATAATCATCAGACTCCTTATATGCGTCTTCTTTTGGTTCTGAGGAGAAGAAACCTTGTTCTTCTTCAGTGAGGAAAAAATCATCCCCATTGTCTGATCTGATAAAGTTTATATGGTTTTCTTCCAAACTTTCAATCTCCATTTCTTCCTCTTGATCTATGTAGTTTTGTTGGAAGGGAGGTCTAATTTGCTGATCATTATCTCTTTGCCTATCTTGATTGTTTTCTCTTCTAAAGTTCTGGTTTCTATTTCTATTTTGGAAGTTGTTTTGGGGTTCTCTTGGTGGCACTCTCTCAAGTATGTTCATCATTTTCATCATTTCTTCCAACATCCTTTCCATTTTTGAGCTAGATGTGGAGGGTGCAGTATCGTCTTTATAAGTTACCTTCTTCTCTGATCTTAGCCTAGCTCTTTTCTCAATTAAGTTTGCCTCTACACTCACAACTCCCTTCTGCATGTCTTCTAGAGTTAAATAATCTCTCTCTCTTAGTTGATAAGCCATATCAGCATCGAAACCTTCAGGATATTTCACTAAGGCCATGCCCTAGGGAGGTTTCATGTGAGGTGGAAGAGCACTGTAAACCCTGTTAAACCTGGTGGAGTAATCATGAACACTCTCTCCCTGATTTCTTTTAAGACTCTCATACTCTGCTAATATTTGTAGAGGGTTTATTTTTACTTCCAATTTGTTTATGAAATCTTGATGTAAAGAGGGGAGGTCATTGATGCTATTATTAGTTAAGCCTTTAAACCAATTCTTTACTTCTCCTACTAAAATTTGAGCAAAGATTCTCATCTTTATGGTCTCATCTTCTATTTCCATATAATCAAATGCATCTTCCATCCTAGTTACATGTTGTTTAGTTGTGGTAGATTCTTCTCTAGTGAAATGGGGGATTTTAGACTGATAGTCATTTGGAAAGGGAGCCAGAGGCTGTGGCAATACTAGGGAAGCATACCATGCTGCCATGACAGTGTTTTGTGGAGGTAAAGGATTAGCTTGAGTAGCTAGTATATGGATAGAAGAACTGCTTGGACCAGCAACAAAATTTTGAGTAGATTTAGGGTGAGAGAGACCTGAGTTATGAATGAAGTGGATATCAGGAGGTGTTGATGGAGGGGTTTCTCTGTCACCAATATGTTGACCATTATGTGGTGGTGAACTTGGAGGCTCAAATTCTGTCTGATCTATATCACTGAATGACTTATTTCTTGGTACATAACTTGGAAAATCTAAGTCAACTTGAGTATTTGATAGAGCTGCAAGGTTTTCAGGTGCTGAGTTAGCTCTATGAATGGGTCTGACAAGAGTTGGATCCCTAGATGTGAGAGATCTCCAAAGAATGCTTTTAGGATTTTCAACTATTTCAAGAGGATTTGGATCAAGATAAGCTCTGGTATGAATTCTTCTTGAAGCTAGTATGTAAAGTTTCAAATCCAAAAAGGGGAAAGCTAGCTAGATATGACAATATTTAAGAGGCAAACTATCCTTAAACAAAGAAACTTAATCCTCATAGTTTCCTCTAGTATGGATGATGTTGTGATGAAAATGGTCTCCCAGTGGAGTCTTTTGGTCATTTAGGAACTATGGAGTCGCCAAGTGGAAAATCTTTAGCTTTTGTGAAGGTAAAGTTGTCTTATGGTTCCACCATCATGTTTATTATGAAGCCAATCTGAGATATTTTTGGATTTTTCACATTTTATGGTTATGAGAGTGTCCTATGTATGATCTCACACTTAGCTAAGGTGCTCAAACAAACAGAGTCTCCTCTATGGCTTACTAACTGATTTTCTTAGAGATTTGTAGCACTAAAGAGTTTATAATAGTTTGCTAGGCTATCATAGATTCAATATGTCCCATCGTGATCGCCATTATGTTGGGGTTCTTGTGTTTTGGTAGATTGGCTAACCAAAAGACAAGACAACATCAGAACCGCTTTGGGATCTTAGTATCTAGCACTCCTGGATCCAGAGAGGGGTCTCTCTATAAAGGTAAAGGATAATGTATCTTTAGAGTTCAGTTTAAAGTATTAGGCTAGTTATAGAGCACAAGGGTTTGTTTGTTTTGTTTGGTTGGTTGGACAAATGTGTCTCATGTGGTATAAATAGAGCATGGGAATATACAAGCCATTGGGCAATGGAGTCATGTGAAAGTCCAAATAGTTTTGACTGAGAAAGAAGGGAAACCAGAGGGCAAATCTAACTTGGTCAAGGATCTGTTGAATAATATAGGTGAAATGGGATGAACATTAAGGACTAAGAGTGAAAACAAGCTAAACCCTTTCACAATGGCTTAAAAGATTCGGGGAACACCCTATTTCCTCCAGTAAGCTCACTGCTTTGGACTTAATCAATATAAACACTCGAAGGAAAGAGAAATACAAACTAAACCTTCATTAATAAATTATAGGATTCGGGGAATGCCCTATTTCCTCGTACAAGTTTACCGCTAAAGTTTCAATCAATAAAGACATACAATTGCACTCCAAGAAGAGGGAATGCCTTAGACATCTAGGACTACAATTATAGGGACCTTTAACACAAAAATTACAATAACGAATAGAGGGTATGATCAAAACAAGTTCCTTTGTCAAACTGCAAGCATTAATAATTAAAGGGAGATTTCAGATACAATATTCAGTGGTAAAGAAAGAGGGAACGCCTAAAAATTCTTTAGCACAACCGAGTTAACCATTTCTGAAATAAAACAAACTAAATATTCAAGAGAGCTATTAGACTACCCTGTCATATTCAGTAGTAGAAAACATATAAACAGTGAAGGATAAACAGGTCAGAGGTGCTTCTAAGATACATTTCTCTGCCTAAAATTTTTACCCTACTATAAGTCAAAGCATAATGGAACAGAGTGATAAAGGAGAAATAACATTAACAATAGAGATTACTTCACCATAACCAGGCTCAGGGATCCAATGGTCCAGCCTTCTTCATCAACAGAAAACACAGAGACTCCCACACTCTTTCAGAATGCCAAAGCTTCTTCAAAGCAACAATATGTATTACTTTATAATTCACAAAATGCCAACCTTTTACAATGAAACTTCGGAGAGTCTCTATAGGAAAATGAGGAAAGTAAGTGAGGAATGTTTTAAATGATCATTCAGAGATAGGAGAGAGAATTTGAACTGTAATATTCCTAATTAGCAATAAGCTAATTGGAATATTAGTTCGGGCCAATTTTGCTGCTCATAGTTAAATGTAAATATCAGTGAGCGGGTCATGGACTCACCCGTGCGCGCAAAGGCAAGTGCACGAGTTGAGTTGGCAGCATGGGGGGCCGCAAAGGGCTGCGCGGGAAAGGATGATCTCGGTGGCGCGGGAAAGGAGGGAGTCCAGTGTTCGAGAGGAAGGCCGCCTACATAAGGGAGACAGCTTCCTCGCTTTTGGATTATTGATGAATTTTATGATAATGAATCTAGTCTCTAAGACTTGAGCACGCCAGCTATTTAGCTAGGTCTGCAGCACTGTTTAGTGCGACGAGTGTCTCCGAGCGGAGATCTCAACCTCAGGCCCGGGGGACTTCGAGTGCCTGCTCGGGTGAGGCAGTTCTGTCATTAGTTTTTCAAAAGGATCGGATTAGACTTGCGCAGAGCTGCGTCAGGAGTGTCGACGCGGTAGGTGTGGGAAGACCGCAGATCGACCAGTGTGAGTTCAGTATTGTTCCCATCGTAGAGGTTACGGGTCAGGAGGAGCAGCAGAGAGGATCGAGTCAGGGAGCCTTGCGTGGAGCAGAATCGGGAGTCTCGTAGTGGGCCTTCCTTTCAGCCGCAGCATATTAGCAGCAACATTCTCAGCCGCTGGAACGCAACAGGAAACCCACTGCATTTGTGTTTTTTTGTCTTTTATCTTGCCCGCGCCAGTTGAGCGCTATCATCGGGGCATCTATTGTAATCACTGATAATTCCCAGCATAATAAAATGGCTCAGCTTTCCGCTGTTTAACGTATATCTGTGCATAAGCAGTCCTACTATTTTATGTGCTGTGAATGTTTGCTTATGAGTCATTCCATCGCTGTACCATTTGCTCAGTGAACTCTGTGTTTAACGTGTATCTGTTGCATAGGCTGTTTTTATTATTTCATGTGCTGTTGTATGCTCTGCAACACTGGTTATTTTCCCTTGAAAACATACCATTGCTGTACCATTCCCGTGTTTTATAAATTCCCTTAAATAGGAATATTACATGAACGCTCCATGCTATGTCATAAACATAACATTAAATTTAGACAGGATCGATAACTTTGTAGCTTGTTGAGACCATTTTGATATGATAGAAATCACCTGTAGGGTGTCCTTGAGAGGAAAAACCATCTGGAGTGGTACTGTTATCTTCTTGGTGTGAGTTAAGTGAATAATGGGCTATGAGGATGCCCATACTTCTAAATAACTACTTCTGACAGTTTGTAGTAGCTTCCCTGGTGAAATAACTACTTGGCAGGCCTTTGAGCATGGAGATAGGCTATGTCTGTGTCAGTCAACGTTCTGCACTAATAACTGCTCTGTCTCTTTGTACTTCAACCTGTTTTAGCTCTTCTTATGTTTGAAATTTTCTTGATTGCTCGATCCTCTTCTATACTGATACCCTTTGACATTGTTTTGTGGCCCTAAGATTGCCATCTGAACCTTTGTGTCACCTTTGTGACTGTAAAACATTAATTCCTTCATCGGCTGTTAAAAATCTATAGACATACGATAAAAAGGTTAATAAATCCATGCGGACTTGGTTAGACTTCTTGCAGAGGCTCTGGGGTGGCATAGGAGCAGTGAGGAAGAATATGATTGCAACAGAAAATGGATGAAAAACATGGCAGAGCAGCTAACCAGGTGCTTTGTAGTTTTGGGCGCGAGGATAAACGTGGACCGTTAGATCAGGATGATCAATGGTGGAGATTGGTTAATGAAGCCATTTGGAAGATTGGTGAAATGGTAGGTGAATGAAACAGTGATGTAACATGAACCGTTAGATTAGTATGATCTACGACTATGATTTAAAGTGAAAATGACGCTGCGAGGAAGGGTAAGCGGTATGGCAGAAAACCGGCAGTGGTTTTCGTAAAATGAAATGGTGGGGAAGCGGTTTTAACTTTTGGAACACGATATAGGTAGGCGTTCGACACGTGGATTTCTGAAACCAATTTTATCGCGTAAAAGTTTCACACTGTGGGAAGGACTCAAAAATTATGCGAAAATGATCGTCGACCGTTGGATTGGAGACTCCAGATCCAACGGTACGGGTTGAACGCGATGGATGAAGAGCTGCGGGGTGAAATGTATACGGGATCCATGGTGGAGAAGGCTTCATGACGTAATATCAAGGTTTAAATAGAATAGGTGTAGAAAATGACCTTCATTGTTAAAGTGCAAAAACTTACGCATGGGCAAATACAAAGGAAAAAGGGGAAAATGAGAGGAAGCGGGGGCGTTGGTGGTGGGACCGGGAGTACGGAGGAAATATCGGCGAGTTAAATGTGGGTCGTCGGATCATGATAGAGATCAACAGTGAAGATTGAATATGGGTCGATGATGACTGAACGGAGCACGATGTGATCTCAGTCGTCGGTTCTTGTGGATTTGACGGTTGTGATAAAATCATGAATTGGCATCAGAGGAGACAAGGAAAAGGGATTAAGTATTCGTGTGTTGCCGATGCGATGGAGCGATGCGACGTGGGCCATCCGATATGAAGAGAGATCAACGGTGGAGATTAAATCGGAGCTCGGGATGGTGGAGGCTTATGCGATAGAAGGGCGCGATGCGATGAAACGTTGGCCGTTGGATCTGGTGTAATGAACAGCTGGGATTTAATCGGGGATCGCACATCGGAGGTTAAAAATCGAACAGGACTTTGGATTTGCGATGTGCAATTAAGCGCTGGCCATCGGATCAGACGAGACATCAATGGTCAGGATTGAATCGGAGGGTGTAATGATAGAGTACTATGGGCAGAGTGCGATTGAATCCTGGCCGTTGGTCCTTGTGGATTCAACGGTCCAGATCAAATCGTCGGCGCGAGTGATGAGTGAAGCGGAGAACCAATGGAGCGACGTGATGGAGCGTTGGCTGTTGGATCTGAAAAGATCGACAGTGGAGATTTGATCGGCAACCAGTGGAAAATTGCAAAAGCGAAAGGAACATGTGAAGCATGATTGAATCCTGGCCGTTAGTTCTTGTGGATTCAACGGTCAGGATTAAATCGGCGATCGAAGGAGAAAGGGTCATCGCATTGGAAGATTTTGGAAGAACAAAGGAAAATTTGGGAAAAGGAAGCCCCGATTGTGATTAGCGATAAGGGCTAGTGCCTGGTTATGGCTCCGGGTTACATGCGGAAAAAGGGGTTAGGGCCAAGGCCGAAAGGGGCTTAAGGCCTTAGTGTAAAAATGAATATTTTCAAGGATTTCAAAGGGTTTTTTTTTTACTAAAATGGAGGTTTCGATAGGGGTAAAGATGGGATTTTAAACCTCATAAAGGGATTTCACAAGGCTTGAAGTGGATTTGAGGCCTTTGGAGGCTAAATGGAGGGTTAAAATATGGAAAGAAAGCTTTATGAAAATTAAGGGAAATAAGTGGACATGGGCAGTTTTAGTGGCCTTTGGAAGAACTTTCTTTGGTGAATCAACATGGCTTCAAGATGGAAACAACAGTGAAGATGAACCCCTAGGATAGGACAAACATAAGACTTCAAGGATGATAGATTTTCAAAGGAAATAAATCTCTTGAAGGCTTCAACACAAATTTAGCCACCCTTTAGCATACCAGAATTTATAGGTGGCTAACATCTTGGACCATCTCCACGAATGGTGGCATTGTCATAGTTTGTGCAAAGCCAAACTCGGAGATCGAGTTCTATTAGACCTATTCCTAAAAACTCTCACCGCAAAAATTTTAAAAGATATGGTGTAAAAAAGCCATATCTGAAGAGGATGCCATAAGTAAGGCCCAACAACTTGAGGTGATATATACACAGTTAGGTTATATTTACAATATCCTGCCGAATGCCCCAAACTCTATAGATAGTTTAATTGGGTCATTGACCCAAATTCACCCAAGCAACAGCGTTCAATACCCTAGTTACACGTATGATTCTACCCAGAACGTACCACAAGCCGACAACCAAAGTCATCACATGCCTCCGCAAAATTTGACCAGTAGGACGTCATCATATCACTATCATCATGAAGGACCCTATCCTTTGGCTCAGGGGACCCAGTACGCAGATATACATGATGATGGAAGAGCTCCTCCCCAATAGCCATTTACAAACCAGGGACTACATTATTCGCAATCCCCAACACAAGACCCGCCCATGCAGAATAATGCATAGGTAAACTTTGTGCAACCCTCAAAAAACCAATTGTGCCAACCATATAACCAGGAGAATCCAAATTATCCTCCTAATGTGGTTAAGAAAAAAGGGAAAAACAAGCCTAAAGGAAATCCTGGATAGGGGGGAAATAATCAACAACTCCCTCTGTGATCTCAGGCTGGAGGCAACTCCAACCGAAATCAAAACTAGGAGCCAAAAAACTCCCAAAGGCACAACAAAAGGCTACCTCTCCGAACAAACCACTCTTGTTCAATCTGTGGTGAGTACCGCCATTACACTCACCACAGTCTCGACCTCCCTGAGATGAGAAAGCTACAGAATAACCATGGACAAGGGGGATCCTCCTAGCAGCCAACAATCATGTAAGAGCCCTTCCCCCATCAAGGGACAGTTAGCACTCAGCAACAAACTCCTGATGACTCCAGAAAACACAGCTATGAAATCTACATGACTAGAAAGGCTTTTTTTTTCAAACAAGTAATCGAAATTATGACACCCCACCAGACACCAACGCGTCAAGGGCTAGTACCAATGCACCAAAAACACCTTTGACCATATCAAAGATTCCTATTAAACAATGCCAAAGATGGCTAAGGGATCAATTGGGTGAGTAGGAAACTATTCCAAAGCAGCTTGTAACTATAGCATTGTGGATTATCTATCTCAATCTCCCGCTGCTATGTCAGCTTTGGAGGTATTACAGTCATGCCCAAAGCAACGGAAATCCTTACTTTCTACATTAGGTGCTATCAACCCTTTCGATACACGCCGAATGGCTTTTTATTTAAACAAAGCCACTCCTTGGCTTCCTTCAATGGTCGCCTTTCAGATACCAATGTCAGTCCAAAACATTACAATTCACGGACGTATCATCAACGAGGGTGCATCCACATGCATCATGTCAAAGAAAATTTGGCAGAAGTTAGGGTCTCCTGAACTAAAGTCATCAGACATCACGCTTAGAGCATATGATGGTCGCCCTTCAGCCCCCGTCGTTCTCTACCAAAACGTCTCATTCTTCTTAGCCATAAATATGGTCCTTATAAACATTAAAGTCTTGGACGCCCAGTTAGACTACAATATACTCCTTGGTCAGAGTTATATGTACGCCATGTCAGATGTAGCCTCCTACGTCTTCCGAACTATGATGTTCCCCCATGAGGACCACATCATTACTGTCGAGCAATTGATGCATAGCGAAAAGCAGCCTCTAACAAATACCAACGTCATTCTACCCTACGTAGACACATCTGTGGACGTGCTTTCATGGTACTAAGAATATGGTCTCGACCAATTCAAACCGTCATCCATCCTAGGATCGTTCCTAGGAGATCCCCCTATTATACATGAGTCATCACCTGATGTCACAGGGGCTCTCGTGTGCATGATGTCCACATCAAGTGCTGAATCTAGTCATGACACGAACAAGAGTAGTAATGACACCGATTCCTCGAAAATGACAGCCTCTCTAACCTACGTCACTTCCCAAACCCCTTTCCTCTACCCCCAAGCTGGTTTCATATCCCAGCAGGTCTTGGCCATTGTGGTGTTACCAAACATATCTTTTGCAATACCAATTTGGTACCTCATCCCCCCTACTGGGATAGGAGCCACACACATCACTGCCACAGGGTTAAATCCCCTCAGTCCCGAGGAGGCCCCACCCATTCAGGAAACATTCGAAAACACCCCTGTAAAGGAAATTCCCATTGCAAAACTGATGATTACGGCTAAGAAAACTGAGAGAAGAGGAAAGAAGCTGGAGACTCCCACCACGCAATGGGAATCACCAGGTTGCACCATATGTGACGTAGTAGGAAACCCTAACCACATCTTCCTAGAACAGGACAAATTAAAACCACTCCTTAGTTCTGAGGCAGACATCGCGACACCGCGTTCTCGCAAAAAGGAACTTACCACCAAAATTAAAGGCAAATCATTGCATACCAATCACGCATGTGCTATCTGCAGCAATTATGGACACTATACCCATCATTTCCTAGAAATAATGTGATATAGGGACGCCTTACGCACCATCGAGTGGTCCTACCAAGAGGATCCCTCCACCCAGTCCTCTAGAGATGAACCTCGCACAATCCCGTACTTGCAGGAGGAACAACAGTCACCAGAAAGACTCCCAGCCATCCCCCCACCTCCCATCGATGGCTGTGTACTCTGTAACGAGCGCGATCATTTCATCATCGATTGCCCAGTACTGAAAATTTTCTAGCGATGGTATCCAGTTCACGTAATTTATCGAACTGACATGAACATCCAGTATTCATGCCAAATATGTAGGGACAATCACCCAGTGCGCCATTTCCACCACATACCCAGATTCCATGCAGCACTAGCTTGCATGCGATGAACCATAGTCTGCCTCTCCTGAGAATATGGCATAGACTCGAAATATATGAATAGCTCGACAACCCAGGAAGATGTGTCAAGCAGATCCATATTATTCCTTTCAGCGAAAAAGCGACCAATCAGGGAACCCTTAGTTGCCCCAAACCACTCTCTACAGAGAATACCAACATGCGTGTTGTGTAAGATTTCCAATCATGTGGTTACCACGTGCCCTGAATTAGAAGCGCTACGTCGCTGGTACCCTGTCAGGCCACCAACTGAGCATGACGGGACCCCATATCTAGGCTATTTTTCCTAGTATGTCAAGGCAATGACTCTGAACAGTGCTATACCTATATCCCATGAGTTCTTCCTCTAATTGATATGATCCATACATTATAGAAGAAAGAACATGATCTCCTCAAAGGGTATAGAAAGTATGTCACCCCTAGGCCAACCACCCCGCACCCACATAGGCGTGATTGGAAAACTAGAATGGCACACCAACCAAGCATGACCCAGGCCCAACCTAGGATAACATGCGAACTATGCGACCTGATTGACAACCACCTCAATCAGTGCAAAGAACTGAAGCACCTCGCAAAAAATTTTCTCACAGTCTCGTCTCTTCCACAGAGACTTCTCTCCAACCAAGAGAAAATCACGCGTACTTATTTCCGGATTTGTTCACACATTCACCATAAAATAAAATGTGAGCATATCCCCAAGCTAAGAGTGGCAAGAGAAGCGTTGAGTCTACACTCCCCAAAAAATTAAGATACACCCAAGCCAACGACACGGAAATGGAAGTAGAATACCTCATTTTCTACAACTGATCCTTTCTAAGCGTCCACATCTGGGACAAATAGTAGTGTTGATTCTCACACAATCTACTCAGTTGGCACAGTGGTACCATGCACCATTTTCACTGGCCATAACCATGAACCAGAGGCATTCCCGCTAATGGAAACATTCAGGCACCTCTGTGCTAGGCACAATTTCCACCGACGAGAAATTGACCATCCTAATAGGGGACCCAACCTTGCGCTTATGCAAACTCCCATTACAGAAATTCTTCCCCCGCCAAACATCAATGACATGATACACCACATACGATTTGTATCATCATATATCGGAAATAGGACTGCAGCTACCCCCACATCCCAGGATTCCCACCTTGTTCCTGTCGCAAAAAACCAGGGCTCTGTGTGATTTTGCATCGATTTCCACAAGATCCTGAATTCACATGCCACCATCAAACTCCTCGATGATACCCAGCCTCTAGAACAACGCCTAGTCCAACTAAAGCTCGTCGAAAAAAGCCGATGACAGTCAATGCAACACAACGAGGCCCACAAGAAAAGGGTAAAAGCATCATTCGACCGCCACATCAACCCTCGCTCATTCACCGAGGAAGAACTAGTCCTTTGCTACAATGTCGCAAAAGAGGCCCTAGGGCCAGGAAAGTTCGAAACCTTGAGGAAAGGACCCTACATCATAAAAAAATTCCTCCTAAAGGGGGCATACATTGTGACTGAACTGGATGGGACATGCCTCAGCAACCCCGTCAACAGCCTTTACCTCAAGAAATTCTACCCATAAGGGCCAAGAAGGCCCTGCCCTAGAGTCAACGTACAAAAACCCAACCACTATAAATTTTTGACCGAAAGACTTGTTACAAAACGTGCTCGAGTGTCACCATGGATTACCAACCCAACCCTTACTTCGGATTTGCTGATGAAGCATCAAGATGGTCTCAAAGTTTAGTAGCAGCTGCCTAGATTATCTATCACCCTGACCGATCACCACTCTACGCCAATGGTGTGTGCATCGATTCAGCAACAAACAATCAGGCAGAATATGACACCCTTATCAGAATCATGTGCGACACCCTCCATCAAGGCATATGCTATATGCATAGCTACCTCGATTCCCAGTTAGTAGTGTTGCACTTAAACCAAACATTTGAGATATGAGATTCACATCTATTTAGAAAATATTTGCGTGAAAAAATATTAAGAAGACAATTTGACTGCATTACATTCACACGTGTACCAAGGAGTCATAACCAAATAGTTGATTGCATAGCTAACAATATTCTAAACTGGAATGTATCTCGGATAAACCATCATACATAAAAAAAAAAACACAGAAAACATACATATCCATCAGCATAACATAATCCATAAGAAAAAACAGGGGGCACACCATGTAGAGCCGCAAAACAAATATCTCTCATATATATATCACAATGTATGTGTTTGAGTACAAAAATAGTACATCTGACCCATCGGTCAACCCAAAAAGGTACACATAAAAGTCGTCAAAAGTAGGGGAAGCATCCTCATAATGGGTGCTTTACCCGTGTACAAAATGACTCTAGGGCGGTGGTCCCCCAAGTGAGGAACTTGGACCCACTGTTGCTCCCAATACCACAACTGGAGCTTTCGTCCAAACCAAGACCACCACTCGACGTAAAAATGGCTAATAGCCCCTCTCCCGGGCCATCAAGGTTTCCAACCATACATCCTCAAGGTCATATAAAAAGCCTCGAGTTGGCATCCCTTGGGTTAAGCGGTCAACTCGATCCTAGGCATCCTCTAGAACCGACACTTGCTCGGTCAGCTTAGCAACACGAGCCTCTGCCGCATCAGCGTGAGCTTTCTCAGCTACAGTCTCAGCGGCAGCTAAGCTGCTACCCTCCCCTGAGGGGCCAACCTCGCCACCATGTTCCCCACCCTGAGGCTGTACAGGAACTCCTCCCGACCCCCCAAGAGCCCCCCGAGGTCTCTGAATCAGATCATGCCCAACCAACCGAGCCATAGGACGACCAACCTCACCAACATCTACAAGAGTAACCAAATCTATGTTAGGGTCATCATGATACACATATAAACATAAATGCTCAAATAAATGCAGAAAATGTGAAAGACATAACTGATGGCCCCCAAGCATACCCAGGAGGAAGACCCATGACTGGATCCCCCCGGAAGCCCATCCCTGCATAAGGGAATGGCAGGAACATATGTGGGTTGGCCTCAAACTAGGCCTGCGTGGTGGAGTTCCGATAACGCCCCACCCTACCCCCACCTCATCGAGGCATCACGAGAGCCCATCTCATCATATGAGGCTCCCGTGGCCCGCGAGCAGGCATTGCCACCATCAGCCTCAGTGGCACCACCCACTCGTACATAATGCTATGTAAAATGCTAGCATAAGTAAATAGCTTCGATCCATCCTAAACCTTGTGAAGTTGTGCCAGCATCCCATCATAACAAAAATGGGTGAAATCGAAGAAGTGCCCGACCCTCAGCCGGCGCAAGACACCAATTTGCGGACTCGATGCTCGATGTGGAGCTAATGACCCTTCCAGTTACACAAGCACCGCCAAAGCACACCGCTCAACTAGAATTTTCACCATGGAAATAGATATGCACCCCTTCGTAAGGGGCGCCACACCACAGTGACATGGACAGAACTGATCAAGATCCCCCCTCCCAGAAAGAAGTGGATACCGTAGTGCCTCACCCTGAGGTAGCAGCCTAGTCACAAAGTAGATATCCATCTCAAGACGGATAGTGAGGTCACACCCATGTAGCACAAACACCTTGCGCCACCTATTCCAGCACTGGATCAAGTAGCATAGAAGTCGATCCTCTTACTGAAGAAGGTCATTCTCCATGAATTTCAGGAGACCCCATCGCACCAACTATTGGCACGCCTGATCGTCAACAGTTAAAGCGATACAGAGCTTGGGCCAATCTCGCTCCCTCCATAACATCCTTTCATCAAAATAGGAGCACATCATTAGCATAAAAAACCAAAAACAAGCAACATTTCCAAAAAAAATTCCTCGGATTTCCACGCGCTTGTCCCTCAGACAAGTGCGAGGAAGGTGCGCATGTTCCTCTCACAGGCGCGCTAAAGGCGCACCCAAAATTTGGACAGGCGCGCCTTTTACATGCAAAAGCTTCATTTTGCATGCAAAAGGCATGCTAGAAACTTGATCGCCCACGCAATCAAGGGTATAGCTAGCTCAGAATCCATACAAACCATTATTGTATGGACCTCGACACTCACAGACTGAAAAAATTAAAATTTTGGATGTCATGGAGTTTACCTAGCCATAAAATCGCTAATCCTGGGTGCTCAGGGTGATTGCAACGACAAGAACTACTCCACAGAATCCTCTGACCTCTCAATACTTAACAGAAACAAATGAATTGAATTGAGCCATATTCGCCTATATGTCGCCCTTTTCAGAAAATTTAAAGGACCATAATGAGAGCTCAGAAGGCCCAATCATCGGATTGAAAGAAACATTGTGATCAACACTCCATAATTCCTAAGGGTAGTGCCACACATTCACACCCCCGTAAAAATAATTTTTCAGTGCCGGTAGGTATGCCCTCTCTCATATTCTTTTTAAAAGCACATGTATTTCAATAATTGTATAATGAAGATGCTTTCACTTGGGGTAGTTGTTTTTTCAGGTAGTATGCAAACCATTCACAACTCTATCCACTGAAAGTTCCAAAGTAGATATCATTCTACCCCTAGCATGATAGAGTCCCAGAAAAACTCTGCATATCCTGACATAATTTCTCCATAAGAAATTAACCATAGGTTCCACACACCCAGCCATGTTTATCATCACCTCACCTTGCACATGATAAGCATCCTCATTGGTCAGTAGAGCCTCCCCCCCCCACCCTAATGGTGCTCGTCACCCATAGTAGACCATATATCACAACAATAGTGATGCCATGGCCATACCACCTTAGTCCGGGAAGCACCTCATGCCCATTCACTCGCTACACATTAGGTCAAGTTTTACCATATCACAATAAAACCCCTTTCCCAGATGACCAGGTTGTGCAAGCAAATTGAAAGCACCCTACTGCGCCTCGCATTTGGCCTACCATACCTCCATCAACATAACCCATGTACGAAATTTTCCATCTGCTTCATCAACCTCACGCATGAGACCAACCAATGGGGCCCCCACCCTCATAAAAACACGTTCCTCACATCATCAGTGAGTGAAAAAATTCATGTTTAGGGGCACCCATCTCTGTTTTTTGTACAAACCAAACCCCATTATTTTATTCTTTTGGTAAGTGTACAAAGACCACAAACGACGTACTACATCCCCCACCCATCCATTCATTTTTTCTCCAATGGCAATAGTCCCTCATCACCCTTGGTCGGAGTATCACACCCACACGCAAAAGCCACCATGACATTCATAACCATTTTTTACCCACCCTGGAAATCCTACCGACTCCAGGGATTTCCCCATCATAAATAGTTATGACTACTGCCAAGCTTCTTTTTATACTCCGACCTTGGGCCACCGAATCCCCATCATCAGTTTTCAGTCACCCCTCGGCATCATGCCTATGTTAAACCCATCACATCCAGGATCCTAACCCTCCATATTAGTGTCCCCCTTGTTCAGTTGAGGCTCCCTTTTTGTCGACATCAACGCCTCTTTTCCAAAAAGGAAGCAGTACCTTGGATCGCCCCCCTCCATAAAAGGGACATCCTTGGGTGGCACTGTAGGAGACACTCATTTCCCACAAATGACATCGATCCTCCTAAACTTCAACTACAACACAAGCTTTCATGTCAGGATGGTATCATACCTTACAACTATTGCACTTTGATCAAATTCGTCGAAGACCCATGCCTTTATAAGTGTCTCTTTCAGCAATGCTTACACGAGAGGTCCCAGCCAAAACCTATGCATACAATGCACATTGATATGCCATACCAATTTTACGCATATGGGTACCACTTTCCACCTATTTTTAAAGAAAAAACATCCTTGAGGGCATCAATAGTCGTCATCATCAACCAACAGATCACTACCATACTAGTGACACAGATAAAATCTTCATCTCCCAAATAGATTTGTTTAACTAGCCAAAGCATTACGAGCATGGGACATGCCCGCCTCGTAGAAAATTTTTATATATTGTATTATACCATTGCTTGCGGGGATCCCATAGGATATGGTCACTCTTCGATCTGGTGCAGGGTGTCTCCAATTCCAAGATACACGTAGGTCCCTCTCTCTCTCCCACACAGTATACAGAAAAAAAACTATAATGTATTTTGGCTATACAGTTCTTCATAGACCTCACACATTAGGGGGCAATTGTTATCACTAGAAAATCGTACAAGAAAAGGTGACATTATTTAATGTCAGGCAGAAGGATTTACAGGGCTGAAAGACATTAGAGAATCTAAAAGTATTTAAAAATCTCTAAGGTCTAAAAGGAAAAATCAAATTGCGCAGAAGAAGAACCACTCTAATTTTCCTTTGCGTGCAAATGTCTTTGATAAATGCACGTTTGCACTTTTTACTCAAAAAAATGCGCAATCCTAGGAGTGGTAGAAGTCACTTTCCGGGACCATAAGGCACACTCTAGGACATTGATTCCATACTTGAAGTCGCCTAAGGACAGCCGCCCAAGCCTCCTTAGGACATCAAGGGAGCACACAATGGAATAAATGTGGCACACAATGGAATCACCCTCCTCTCTTGGGTCACCATCCACAATGTACCAAGAGAGGGAAGGAGGATTTGAATTCTCCTATAAAAGGCCACCAAGAGATTAACAATATGAGAGCACATTGTTATACTGGCCAGAATTGCCCCAAGCAATACTAGCAGTGTGTGATTCGGAGCAGAGATAGAGGGGACTCAGTTGTTGGCCATCCAACAACTCCAATCCACCATAGTATAGAGAGGGAGACTTTGCACCAAGGCAGCTCGAAAGTAAAGACATCCTTGCATCGGGACTTAGAACCCCTAGTTCTAAGTGCCCCTTGGCAAGTGGGTTAAAGTTTCATTCTCATTTCCTACCAGCACTCAATAAGAGGGGACGTAAGCACCGCCGTTTGGATTATTGAAGTTATTTGACTCTATTTAGAGATTTTGTGTTATTTGTTTTAGCTTTAGTTTAGTTTTTATGTTTGAATATGCATGCTATTTGTCTATCTAGTATGTTTATGTTTTAGCATGTTCCACTAACTTGCTTGAATCCATATATTTTCTACTTGTGACCAATAACTTAAGAGGGAAAACCACACCCCTTAAGTTGGTGTGATTTCGTACATTCGTGCACCAAACACACTAACACAATGATTACAAAATTTGCAATGTTTATCTATTTTCTTCCCTTTGTTTTTAGTTGCCTTATCAGTTTTGTGAGTTTATTTTTCAGTTTTCGGCTGAAATTGCTTAAGACCCTTGTTTGGTTTAGGACCATACTTTTTAGGATAATTCTTCTTGGGATTATTTTGATATGGTTGTTGTTGGGTTGCTAAGGCTTTCTTAGAAGTGTTTCCAGAAGTGATAAGACCAATGTGTAAGATTTTTTCCTATTCTCTTATCAAGGAATCACAAAAGGCATCAAAAGAGGGGTTCTTGTAGGTTGTTCCTTGAGAAATGATGGATTCTCTAGTGGAATGTAAGATGGAAACAAATACAAAGTATGCAGGACCAAGCTTAGGAAGAATGGAATATATGAGGCTACCATCCTCCTTTTTGACCTTACAACCTTCTAAAAGAAGTCTAAGGGTCTTGAATTTGGACAAAAAGTCTTCAATAGAGGAGAAATTATTGGGGTCCAAAGTAAGCAACTCATTTTCAAGCTAGTGGGCCCTGATTTCATTTTGAATGCCAAAAACAATATTTATATTTTTCAGGGCTTCATCAGGGGTGTCAATTTCAAGGATATGAAATCGAAGATATTGAGCAATGGACATTCCTATCAACCCTCGTGCTTTATCTTGTTTATTTTCTCATTTACCGAATTTATCTCCATCGATAGGTTTAGTTTCTTGTCCTGTGGCTATTCTATAAAGCCCTTTACTTCAAAGTAAATCTACCATGTGAGGTAGCCATTGGAAATAATTAGTGATGTTAAGAATAACTAGGCATGCACTTTCCTTTTAAAAAAAAAATGAAGTTGAAAAGAGATGAAACTAACTGCTCCAACGGAAAGATCTCGAAAACTTAGAATGATTAAAAAAAGGCTCAAAAAATTATTTCCATATGAAGAAGTTATGCCTTTTTGAAAAAAAGTGTTGTAGATGCCGAATAGTTACGGGAACGGTTTTAAATTTGATGATGAAGTTCTACTTTAAAAAAAAAATTCCCTCCCCCCCCTCCCTTTAACAAAAATCTTTTTACAAAAAGAAGCTTGAGAAAGGGACTTGAACCCTAGACCTCTATTCTCATAAAATAACTTCACACCAAGTGAACTATTAAAAGGATTCTATAATTGTTTGAAAGGAGGAAGGGTTTTTTTATTATTTATTATTTATTATTTATTTTTTTATATTTTTTTACTCTTCGGTGTGCGTGCTTTTTCCTACAAAAAAACACAAAATTCATGCACAAAAAAATGAAATGCAAGCCTTACGGCAAAACATTATATTTTTGGTTAGCCTTACTGGAAACTATCCTTTTTTCGTTATTTCTGATTTCTCAAGATCGCACAAAGACACGAGGAAAGAGCATATGTAGCAAAAAAAATCCCTTCTTCTTGTTTCTGATTTGCTGAGATCGCACCCAATGCAGATCAAAGAGCATACAGAGGGACGAGGGTATAGATCTGGCAAATAAATAAAAACTATAAACTAAAATAAATAGAGGGAACTGAAATAAGCAGAAATATTAACAAATATAACTGCAAAAAAGATACTTTATACCTATAGATATAAACTGACATAACTTGGGCAACCATAAACCTTTTCGCATGAAACGAAAGGGATTCCTCACTGCAACAAATGCTCCGGAAACAACAGAGTAGTTTTCCAGGCCCGAAAAAGTTCAGAAATAGGAGATCTAGAAAATGACAGTCGCATGCAGTCAAACCAGCTTTGATTTGGATCAACAATGGATGCGGCCCTCAAAATAGCTTTGATACCATGTAGGAATTTACAGGGTAAGTTCCTTATATCAAATACCAAAGGTCACCGCTCACAAACAGATCACAAATCAGTACACCAGTATATCACGTGGTTAAAACCATCGAAGAGGGAAACAGTCCACAGCATGAGCCAACACGGCCACTTCAGGCAATTTATTAATATAAAAAGAAATTTTACATATTTTTCTCCCATAAACAGTTACTGGACAAATGACCCTCCATGCTCTTTAAATAGAGATCATGGACCAATCGGGTTTTAACCACGTGATATACTGGTGTACTGATTTTTTATCTGTTTGTGAGCGGTGACCTTTGGTGTTTTATTTAAGGAAATTACCCTCTAAATTCCTACATGACAATCAGTTTACGAACCACCCAGGTAAGTTTGGAAAGCATTGGTTAGGGTTGTATATTGTGAAGGAGATCACTAATGGAGGTGTGGTGTGCTTAGCCACGTTGCACAACGAGAGTCTTCTCGGGTACATCAACGGAAGCTGACTGAAGCCGTATAGGGATAACCCTATGCCTACCAAATGACTATATGTCTGCAGAAATGAAATCCACTTGTCTACATGTTGCGCAAAGGATATACGAAGGCAGGTGTGACATGCGCGCAGAGGTTGTGCACGACAGAAAAAATAGCCATTGGAACATTAACTCTAGGTGCAAAATTGATTTTACCATTGGAGGGAGCGGGTTTTTTGTAGTTAATAAGGAGATCTTATGGGATTTTTTACCATTTTTACGGGGATAAGGTGCCATTAATGAAGTTTCAACCATTTTTACCATGGATCGCCTATAAAAGTGAGGAAGTGAGTCGCATTTTGTTACTTTGATGTTTGAGTGAATTGCGCCCTGTAATTATCTCTGTGAACTATATGTCTGGCCGTGAGACCCCCACATCTGACGTGAGTAACCCTGAATTTATCTTCAAGCCCATAATGACAACCACTAACCCCATTGCTGAGAGTGTGCAGTCTAAGGAGTACTTTGTGTCGCTTACAGCATCTACTAAACCAAGCTCCGATGACATACATGAAGTTGTCCCTAAAGTGCAGGAGTTTTGTTCATGCCTACCAAAAGGAAGGGCAAGACAACGAAGGGATCATCCTCAAAGTCACAGGTGTCACCTAGGTATACCACATCCCCGTGCCAACATCAAAACATAGGTCTCCTATAGATGACCCAGTAAAAATACCCATGAGTGCAACTGAGGAGGTCGCGCTCTTCGTCGAGCCCATCTTGTGGCTCCCAAAATATGTAAGGCCACGTAGGCCCTCTGTGAAGATGCCAAATGATTTGGACACGGTGCGCAATTACCTGTAAATTCCATTGATCCCAAAGGTGGTCACATTCAATGGGGATATGTTTTGGAAGATCCCTGTAATCAAGTTCGATGACTACAACCTGGAAAATGAGAAGACGATCCCCGAGTTGGTGCTAGAATTATACCTTGAGCACATTGTCTACGCTTGAGTCTTGAAAGTAGAGCCCATGCCTTGGGCACATGGGTTGAGTAATGTTGGAATTCTCAATTTGTTGAGGATTCCCCACTTCGGCAGATATCCCATCACAGATATATGTGTGCGCCAGCTGCTGGCTTTGGTGCATGATGGGTGCCTTTGGATCAAGAGCAGAATTACAATTGATGTCGCGCTGATCCACTAGATCACTGACCTGCCAAAGGAAGGGCCCAACCCCATGGCTAATTATGGCAAGATCTAGGAGCTGAAAGTGGCTGTAAAGGCCAAGAAGGACTACAAGGTGGGACGGGACACCAGGGGCTTCCTAGTGCAACAACTTGAGGATCTAGTGGTGCACCTTGGAACCAACTTAGTGATGGGTTGTAAAATGATGCGTAAATGCAAGACTAAGGTGGTCCCTGCGCACGTCATTGCATTGGCCAGGTAGTGCGATAAAGGCATAAGTTTTAACTGGTCGCAATTCCTCTACATTGAGTTCCTGGAGAATGTGTGTGAGGTGCAGGAAAAAAGAAAGAAATTTTTCTATTCATGTTTGCTCCAGTTAATTTCTCTGGTTGCGTGGGAGACACTAGAGAGCATAGTCCTCCTGGATGTCGAACTTGGTGTTTTTGAAGGAGCACGCTATGCTAATCTATGGGAATTCGCAGACCCGAAGTGAGTTATGGAGAATAAGATATTCTGGGTCTTATTTGAGGGAGAATTGGCCACAATAATCCACTCGTGTCTATGGTTTTCCCCATCCACATATGAAAAATACAAAACCATTTTCGACTTCAAGGTGTTAATACACAATGTGCAGATCCGAGTGCGCAAATATCATGTATGGTACAACCTGCCTTATATGGTGAAAAAAGCTGAAATCGACCAGGCCATTGTGACTTGGCCCAATGCATGGAAGACTGGGCTAGGCTCCGCCCAGCCTGTCACGGCCTCAACATCCTGCAAAGAGACAATAGGTGCCACTAAGGAAAAAGAAGTAGAGAAGGCTGCTGAGCAAGAAAAGGAGAAAGAAGTAGAGAAGGAAGTCGAGCCAGAGCTGGACAATGACCTCGGTGGCACAAATGACCAAGATGGTACCGGATTCGAGTCCCCCAGGGGTACCAGGCGTGGCGCTGAAACCCCCAAAGGCGCACGCAAGAAGCGAAAGGGATCCAATATGGGAGGCACGGAGGAAGTCACCCTCATAGAGGATGACTTGGAAAAAATCACAGATGTGGTTGCATCTGCCTCTGAGGATCGATGGACTGTGCTCGAGGACCAGTACAGAGCTACAGTAGAGGCACTGTAGACCGAGTTGCAGGTCCTTCAACTAAAAACCGACAGCATACAAGTGAGCATGACTCAGGTGATGCCGGATCAAGCGAGTTGAGCACCAACATGATTATCAGCACAACAGATAGTCGGATTTGCCCATTCCCTGGAGTTATGGTTATGATGGAATAGTATGCCTTACACACACAGGTCTAGACATGTTCAGAGGTTTGAATCGACCTGTCTATGCTTCCCAATGGGAAGATGCATGCTATATAGACGATCATCACAGATGAGCTATAGTTTTGCGAGGCACGCATGCACCAACAGCTCATAGAGGTCGAGCAAAAGGTTGCAGTGCGCACAAAAGAGTCTCTACAGGCATAGATAGCTTCACAGGCAGCAGTATCCCAGCTTTCCGCATTAGAGAATTTGATCGATCGACTTTGTGGTGACCTTCCTAAGGTTGCCATCCCTGCTTATGCTATGCCTCAAGCCAAGGTCAAAGGTCTAGTCGCAGCTTGAAGGTATCCCATTCAGAAGTGCAAGCGGTTAAGGCAGAATTTGAGTAGCAAATCGCGGAGTTACAAGCAAAGCTCCAACCAGAAACTTTGTCGGAAGTGCGACCATAGTTCGTTGCCTTAGTCATGGAGGCTTCATCAAGAATTGCAGCAACAGTCACCAAGGGCACTATACTCCTGGATGCAGCAATGGGCTTGTGGACTTCGGTACAGACTAATCCACTTGTCAAGAAAAAATCGCAAGAACTGAGCGCTAAGTAGCAGACATTCGATGAGTTTCAGGAGGCGCTGACCAAACTTGTGTTTGCTCAGAGAATGGCACGATTTCAAATGAGCCAGATGTTGCACGACAAGGTTGAAGAATTGAGGTCGAAGAAGCACATCTTGACCACCAACATGAAGTCATGGGCAGATGAAGCAATGAAGTTATCACAGGACTTAGATGTTGCTACCAAGAACCAGAGCTAGACATACTAGAGTATCAATTTCGCAGTAGAGGGGCTTACCTCTTAGAAGTTGGTGGATACAGCTCAGAGTGCTGCTGATCAGAGTGTGGGTGTCCTTGCACCCTTCACCGCTGCCATCGAGGAGTTGAAGACCAATATGAAGACCCCAATGCCTCTGTGACTCGGGACGAGTCACAAGATTGTGTTGGGGGACTGTTTGAGCAGGGTCCCTTAGGACTGCATTTTTGGAGTAAATATTAGTATTTTTTTGTAGTTTTGAGACGTGCGTGCTAAGAAATGCACATTCAAGGGGCTTCGGGGCGGGTCAAAGTCCCTTCATGAGTTCTAATGGGCTAAAGGGTAAATCTAGGAGTCTCAAACCATGGTTTGCAGACCTTAGTATGAGCGTAGGCTAAGGTATATGTAGAACTCTAGATCGAGTTAGATAAGGTAGTTTTATGGAAGTTTTATGTATGTTTTGATGAATAATTGAGCTCTGAAGCAGATCTGTGTAAGTGTCTCTGTCTAAAAGGATCCGGTTAACTACGTGCACGGAGAGTACGAACCCCACTCGCTGTGTGCGTGGGTAGATCTGAAGGATTGTATGGGGTTTTGCAAACTGTTGATGTATAAAGACACATTTTGATAAGCTCTGTGTACCAAAAGCATCTGTGACTTACTTTATGTTATGTTTATGCATATGATTTATGTTTATCGCATTAGATTTATATTATATGTGATTAGATCGGTTGCATACTTGTTTCACTATTGACATTAATGTTAATTGCATAGATCTATTGCTTTAAGGACTGAATATCAAATTGTTAGAATAGTTAAAGGGATTGCGGACCTACTGTCTGTGTGCGCACAAAGGATTGATTGGTGATAATTAACCTATGGTTTCTGGTGTGCAAGTTATTTTGTGTATTAAAACAGATCTGAAGCCACCAACTTCATTTAATTCTCCCTCAGGATGTGGAAACCTGGTTCCAGCACCCCCCCCAAACTGCTTTGGGTGAGACTTTGGCCTACACAGGCAGGTCATTGCCGAAAGGGCTAGTAGTAAGAGGGTTTTGTTGGTTACGTGCTAACTATGAACCTGGGTTAGGACCCCTCAAACCAACAACTGGTATGAGAACTCTCTTACATATTTATTTTGGACTGAAATTTCTTTTCTTCTCTTCTGAAGGACCTTGTAGACAAAATCATCCATTATTCTGATGCTTTCCTTCATAGTGACTTCTGACCCAATATTGAAGTAGCGTTTTAATTTCCAAGAAATATCAACACAATGCCACAAAAGCATAGCATTTACAGTATCAAAATCCTCTGCAAAATATGCCTCCTCTCCAAATTTGGCATTTGATAAGTTGTTGATCTCCACCATGAAGCCCAGTTTGTAGATTGCATCCATTGTTGATTTTAGTATAAGGCCCGACTGGCATTTATCCCTATGAAATTGTGATTCTGCGCCATACTATTTTTACATAGAGTATTCACACAAGGATATATAAAGAAATACAGAGAAATTTATGTGAAACAAAAAATTCATCCTAGGGACATGCCCTCTAGCAATAGCTTGTAATCCAATCCATCACATGGATAATAATTGCAAACCCAATAGGGCACTAAGGGATGATTATGATTTTGACTATTGAGTGCATGAAGCAGTGTAGGATACACAACCTATGATGAACAAAATTTGTCACTCAATTATGAAATTCTTTACAGTAGATTTCATGTTATTCCAAAATATTTGTAGAAACATGAAGTGAGCGAGCTTGACAGCGATATCATAGACTTGTTTGGAGGATTTGAACTCGATGTTGATGCTTCAAAGCTCCTATTGAGTTTGGATACTTTTGAAGGGCACTCCTATTGCTAGTAGACTCGCCATGCGCCCCACAGAACCACACCTCGTTGCACCTACCTATTAAGATTAGTGACGAAGGGCACACGCAGAGCAGGGAATTCACAACTAACTTCCCCAACTATGCCCACTTATTGGATGGTGTGCTACAGGGTATGAGCCACAAACGACTTTCACAGCATAGGATAAACGCGAAGGAGGGGCTCTGGTTTGCTGCACTGGTTTTGTTAATAGATTATTTCTATGCTTTAGATTTGATTATCTATTTTTTTAGTAAGTTCAAAATAAAAATTTCGGTTCCTTATGAGATAATGTTGAGTGAAACAAGAGTAGCTCCCATCGATGCAATTGCTATGGTGCGTCTTATAAGGTATCTAAAAAGAATTGAGAAAATGGGAGGAGGTAAATGGCCAAAAGTTATCTTCAATGAAGGGATAAGTGAAAGAAAGAAATCATGGATGAGACAAAACAATAAATGGATGCAAAAATAGAATATTTACCTCAATGCATGTCCCACAAATAGCAAGGAGTTAAAGAATTTTGTTATGGAGAAGTTTTATAAGTGTATATGGGAAAAAAGTTGGGTAGAAAGAAGAAGTACTATGTTCAGGAATTCAACCCCACTTGTGATATCCAACAAAACCAGTATATAGGAACTAGCATTCTGTGGAGAGAAAATATTCTTATTTCTCAATGAATAATTAATTCACATCAACTTCAATGTGAAAGGAGACGGTGGAAGAGACCTAAAGAAGCTTGGGAAGAACAGTTGTGTACTTTTTGCACTTCTCGGGTAGTGGAATCAGAAAAACACATTTCATTTTGGAATGTGATACTTTCAGAGACATCAGGGATACTTATGGTAGTATGTTAGCATCAATTCTGTGACATTGTCTTTTTAGTGAGGGGAATTTTAGAAGGTTGGGTCAACTCATCATCAATTTGAGTAAGAAAATGATTGAATTGCAGAAGACAAAAAACAAGGCAGTTGATAGTCCCATAGACTATTTTTAGTCTCATGGACGTTAAGATATCATTCATTTGAATTGTAACTGTAACACTGATCTTCAATCTGATGGTTGAATCTATGTCAATCGTCTAACACCAAAATTAATGACCCACTACCACACAGGTGACATGGGAGTAATCATATTTCTTACACTCAAATTCACCTAAAAATTAAATATTTGAATTTAATTTTATAAATAATATTGTTTATATAAATAATTTTAATTATAAACAAACTTTTTATTTTTTTAATTTTAATTTTTAAAGAATTTAAATATAAATATTTGGATTTGAATTTATATATAATATTGTTTATATAAATAATTTTAATTATAAACAAACTTTTATTTTTTTAATTTTAATTTTTAAACAATTTAAATATAATTGAAATAAATTTATATTTTAAAATAAGTAAATAAATAAATATAAAACTGAAAATAAAAATAAAGTTGTCCCAAAATTTTAATGCTGCGGTCACCCATTCAACCCACAACGTGATAAAACTCAACACAATAAAGAAATACATCAGTGGCAGAAGTCCCTCCCGAGAACAGATTCGACCACTTCTGAAAAAGAAAGATTGCAGATGATTGATAATATTTAGATATATTTTTAATTTAACCTGTGAATATTGATTATTGAGTGATGGCTTCCTTTCTTTTGTTTAAAGTCAGTACTCAAATTATGGTGTGCTCCATGTTATGAACGATTTTTAAAACCTATGTAATACAGCGAGTATAGCATTGAACTCAAACCTATGTAATTAGTGTTAAATTTAGAAATATAATTATTGATTATTGCTCCATGCTATTAAATTTAGAAACATAATCATTAATTATGGCTAAGCAATAGGTCTCACATAAAAACAAAAAAGGGTAGCGGATATTGAAATATAAAATTTAAATATTCTTGATTCAGGACAGCGCGGGTCTAGCTCGTTTACCAGAAAGCACAACAGACAACAGTGCAGCTGGGTTCCCTACAGGCTAGGGACACTCCCATTAAAAACCATAATCCAAGGCATAATCAATAGGTCTGAGATAAAAACAAAAAAGGGTGGAAGATATTTAAATATTTTTTATTCAGAACAGCGCGGGTCTAGCTCGTTTACCAGAAGGCACAACAGACAACAGTGCAGCCGGGTTCCCTACAAGCTAGGGACACTCCCATTAAAAACCATAATCCAAGGTAAGGACAAGTTAATTGTATGCACTAATAAATTATTGCCAGGGAGCTTGTTAATTATTCAGTCCACAGAAGACGTGCTTCAGCAAAGGCGAGGGAAAGCCAGTTGTTGGATAAATAAAATTAGCAGCTCCGATTAAAAACCATAATCCAAGGTAAGGACAAGTTAATTTTATGTACTAATAAATTATGCCAGTGAGCTTGTTAATTATTCAGTCTACAGAAGAAGACGTGCTTCAACAAAGGCGAGGGAAAGCCGGTTGTTGGATAAATAAAATTTGCAGCTTCATGTAGAAGCCTAAAATTTGATACGAGTGAGCTTGTTAATTATTCAGTCCATACAACACGTGCTTCAGCAAAGGCGAGGGAAAGCCAGTTGGATAAATAAAAAATGCAGCGTCATGTTGAAGCCTAAAATTTGCATCTTCATGTCTAAGCCAATTTTTGGAATTTGGTCGTTTTCATGGTAAATCAAATTTGCAAGTTTATGTTACGACCACCAGTGTAATACATGCCAACACCAGTTTATTAAGTCACCAGAAATGTTGAGGGACTCGTGTTTGATCATTATAGTATGGGACCTCACATGAGGGACACATGCATGCCATGCGTCCACCCTAAACCCCTCTGCCACATTTTGTCCTCTGTCTCATGCAATGCAGGAGGAGAGGAAATGGGATGCCCTGAGGAAACCGCCATTTTCTTCTGTTCTGTTCAATAAGCCTCGCTGCATCAATTTTCTTTGAATCCATTAGTCTTGCACAATAATATAATTTACACGAATATTGCAAGTTCTAGCCCTTCTCAACAACACAATATGGGAAATAAAGTAAGTTTACAGAACAATACTACTCACTACAAAATTTTCTCTGCAAGTTCTAGCACTTTTGAGCAAGAAAATATGGGAAATAAATTAAGTTTACAAAAATACTAAGGACTGCAAAAACTTTGTCGACGCTGAGCCTCCAACAACCTTTTCCCGTTGAAGATCTGCAAAAGTCTCAAAATATTGTTGGTTGTTAAGCTGTTCCTGCATCTATAAACCACAGCTTTAAGTTAGTGCAATGGAAAATAGAAGAGTGCAATGGCCAGGAATCATAACTCTAGTTATATCATCATCACAAAAGATGGAATCGCTGGCAGTACCGACCCATGCTTTTCCAAGCCAAGGATACATCATTTCTTTCAACGCAGCCAAAACATTTTTCAGTCTGAACATTATTACTGTAAGAAGATTTCTTTCTCATTCCAGAAGAACCAACAAAGGATGAGATAGCTATGTTTTAGGGTATTCTTCTCATAGTTTTAATGATTATTTCAAGATCTCTTTGTTTGTATTCTACTGTCATGATTAATGTATGAACATTTAAGTCTCTCTATGTTGTTCATGGATAATTTCAATTCTATGTTAAACCATTCATGAAGCTGAACCGCTTGAACCTAAAATTTCTATATCCAGTAACAAGGTTATGATGACTGTATGGAGGTGTAATTCATTCACCTTCTATTTAGTTTCAAAGAAACTTATAAAGTTTCATGTATATTGGCTATTCAAGAGTTGTGTGTGTTAATTTCAAGAGTTGTCTGTATCTTTTTTGAACTTTTATCTAAATATTCAATATGTAACTATTTGAATCTTCCATATTTCATTATCATGGATATTTAGTTATTGGGCAAACCACTGTAAATTTGGTTGTTGATAGGGAATTTCAATTTTATGCAGAATTGTTCATGAAGCCGATATAACGAGAGTCATGGAAGCATGAAAACTACTATAAATTTCTTCTAGTTTTCAATAGGTAATTTCAATTTTATGCTAAATCGTTTATGAAGCTGATATATAAAAAGTCATGAAAGTTTGAAAGTGTTCTGCAGACCTTAGGAAACCCTCGCAACACTAATTCAAAAGTTCTATGTTTCATATTTAGATACAGGTAGCAATAGATATGTAGATTTATATGGAGATAGCAATTGCTTCAAATGTGAAAAAAGTAACTCGACGTCTCTGCAGTTGGTACAGTTAAACATGAACAAATTTTGGAGAGAAACTGGAAAAACATGCTTGCAATCAAGAAGCTAATATGGAAACAGTAAATCCATACATGCTATTCAAGGTAGCGAATTTATACATCTGTAATTTGATGAATGTTGCATTAAATGTATATTTAATGCAATTTAAAATGTTCATGCCTTATGCAAAATAAACATGAAAAGGAAAATTAACAGACAAATGATGAGTACATACCCGGTGATGTAATCGCCATGAAGGTATGCGCCTGTGGTATAACACTGCAAAAAGAATCCAGTTTATGAGAACATTCTTATCAAGAAATGGTGGTCGAAAATAGTCACATTGCTGGCAATTTTCAGGATGTTGGAGGTAGACAAAAGCGTCTGGGCAGCCTTTGGAAATTTTCAGTTTATGAGAACAATCATTTGCAGAATGGCTCTCCAAGGAGTTCAGGGACATTAGTTACCAAGAAAAGCTTAGGGATATTACTTACCAAGAAAGGGTGGTCGAAAATAGTCACAGTGCTGGCAAGAAACTTGCCAGATGTTGGAGGTAGACAAAAGCTATGAGAGTTGTAGATGTAGAAAAGCTAGATGTTGGAGGTCAGGAAAAGCTATGGGAACTGTAGACGTAGAAAAGCAAGGTGTAGATTTAGAAAAAAAGTGGCGGACAAAGGCAATCAAGTGTATATGCAAAAAACCGATGGACTTCGAAATTTGAGAAATTTATATGTATTAAGAAACTTATGAACCAATTTGACAATACAAATATTAAATGTTCACTGAGTAATGCTACCTCCAAACTTGCATTAATTCAAGTTTGAATAAAATTGCAATCATATTATGCAAAGCTATATTGAAAATATGAAAAATTATGGATTTGACTCGCAATAAGACCTCAAAACATAAACTTTGGAAAAAAAAGTTTTTTCCGGTGTAATTTTTCTAAAATCCGGTAGGAATTCATTCAAAAGAGAAGTTTGATTGTTAATCTTGCACAATAGAAGTGGCCTAGGGATTTTTAAGGGTGCTGAATCCATATATAGAGTCAAAAAACCAGTTTAAATAACAAAATCCAAGACTTTACCTCAATTTATTAAAATCCGGTAGGAATTCATTCAAAAGAGAAGTTTGATTGTTAATCTTGCACAATAGAAGTGGCCTAGGGATTTTTAAGGGTGCTGAATCCATATATAGAGTCAAAAAACGAGTTTAAATAACAAAAATCAAGACTTTACCTCAATTTATTTCACCAGATTCGGGCATCTGAAACTCTAAAAAATAGCACTAAAGACAACTCCAAAAATTTTAGACAGAATGTTTCTGTTAAAACATTGATTAAAACATTTGATGCATTGGTTGTCAATCTAAATTAATGCTAGATCAATGCCAAGCGATTGCTATAGTCCCTTCACCCCCAAAGGCAGACACTAATAAGTCGCTTTAATTCGCATTCATCACACACAATCTGTTCTGGTCAGAATTCCATGTTAAACACATCTCTCAAATATCAAACATGTATTATACAAAAGCAAAAGTCCATTTCTAACATGTATTGTACAAATGCAAAAATGTAGAAGCCTTTCATATTTCTGAACCATTAAAGCACTACAGCACTCATACTAAACAAATGAAAGGGAATTCCATCTCACAAACACGGCATGCAACCTCGCTGGAAGAAAGTCCTCTTCCAAAGAGTTGGAAAACTGAAGTACATGTTAAATAGAAGCAGAAATTAGGTCTGAAAAAACAAAGCAAGCAGATCTGATTGGGAGAATTAAGTTGGAGAAAGGGTTTTATTCAGATACCCTGCAAATTCACCCCTTCCAACTTTCATTCAGATACCCTGCAAATTCATTGCTTCCAAGTTTCATTGGCCATTATATCATATAGAGAAGATCTCCAATCAGGGGATTGGTTTTTTATTATATTCTTTCCACTCATCCCACCACACCATGAAGCTGCTTCCTCCCAAGAAAACATCTTGGGAAATGCTGTGAGTGTTTACCATCGTGGCCACATCCCTTTCAAACTCTAGAAGATTTTGTAGGCTTTGGTGTTGGCCGTTATTGAGATTTTTCAGGTCTTTGACAGCCTCTTCTGCATATGCCCAAAATTTGTTGTTCTCAGTGAGGGATGCGGACTTTGTGCGGCGTCCTCTAGCCCTTGAACTTGAACTATAACGAGTTCTCTCTTTCTCTTCCATCCATTTCTGAAGAACTTTGTGACGATTGTTGGAATCTAATTTCCAATCGCTCGATCAAAGCAGCAGGCAGCACGGCGATCGGGTTACGAAAGCATTTACGGACGAACAACACAGACGAGTTGCCGCGGCGGTTGAAGGCACCCATTTTATGCGGGGGGTCGATCTGCTCGACCGTTAACAAATTGCCACCCCCCGCAGTTGACCGGTCTATTGGGCGTTGACCCAAAATGTGTGGTTGAGATTAATTACGGGGGGTCACCCATTTGATGGGTACGGCCAGAACCTTACCCCCCGCAACCACCACTTTGAGGTGGCTCCGCCACATGTGCTCACCGCACCACCAATCTGCCACCACCGCAAAATTTGCCACTGCTGCCACGAATTAAAATTTGCCATAAATTTTTTTTTATCGGTGCTGACAGAAATTTAAGGCACCATAAATATTTTTTTTAAGCGGTGAATTTCTGGCAATTTTGTCAACAAATTGCATCAATGGTTTTTAGATATTTTGTTTATATGTAATAGAACAGAAGTGTAATTTCTTTTAGTTGCTGATTGAACGCACAGCAGTGCTTTAATTAAAAAGACAGGGAGAGATATAAAAAAAATACACAGAGCAGATTGTATTTTTTTTATGCACAACAGTGCAATTGTTTTTATATATACAGAGAGAGAGCATAATTAAATTTTTACACAGCAGTGTAAGATTTATTAAAAATACAGTGAGTTGTTTTTTTTTTGTAAACACAGTGACAGTGAAAGTCTGAATTACACAGCAGTGTGTTCAGTGTAAATTTTCTGTGTGAGACAGAGAAGTTTTTTTTTGTTTTGGAACTGTGCTTAGAAGCAGTCCAGCAATAGCAGTGATCTCTCTGAGAGAGGAAGAATTGTAACAAGTTTTTATGAGAAAAATATATCACTGTGTCTGCAAATTTTAAAAAGATTTCTCTGTGTTAAGAAAGGCAGTTTTATTATTTTGGAATTCTGAAAATTCCAACATGGTATCGGAGCCAATTCAGGCTATTTGAAGGTCAAATAAGCTGAAGAAAAAGAATTCGTTTTTGCAGAAGCCTCTCCAGCAGAGTGAAGGTTCAGACAAGAAGAATTTAAAGGTATTTCTCTATACAGTTTTGTGTTACTGTTGCAGAACAGCTTGTTAATTAAAACACACAGTCAAGTGTTTTTTTATCATAGTTAGGAGTGCAGAATGGCTGGAGCCAACACAGGTATGAGTTTGGGAAGTATCCATCTCCCACAATTCAATGGAAAAAATTATGACTACTGGTCAATAACCCTGAGAGCCTTATTTATCTCCCAAGAGTTATGGGAATTAGTTGAGGATGGCTTTGAAGAGCCAGCAAATGAAGTAGAGTTTCTACTTTTAACTCAGGCAGAAAGGGAGTCACTGAAGAACAATAGGAAGAAAGATGCCAAGGCTCTTTTCTTCTTGTATCAAGCAGTGCATGAGAGTGTGTTTCCAAGGATAGCAGCATCCAAGAAATCCAGTGAAGCATGGGAAACTCTCAAGACAGCTTACCAGGGTATGGAAAAAGTGAAGACAACAAAACTTCAATTGCTGAGGAGAGACTTTGAGACTCTCTGCATGAAAGAGTCAGACACCATTGACTCATTCTTTACTCATGTGATTGGAATGGTCACACAAATCAGATCTCATGGAGAGACTCTTGAAGACAAAAGGATTGTTGAAAAACTCTTGAGGAGTCTACCCTCAAGATTTTATGTGATTGTCACCACCATAGAGGAGACTAAGGATCTCACAAAGTTTTCAATGGATGAGCTACATGCATCACTGATTACCCATGAACAGAGATTGAGTAGGACTGAAAACTCATCTCTTGAGCAAGCCTTTAAGGCCCAGATGTCCTTCGGAAGAGGAAGAGGGCAAGGCAGAGGAAGAGGAAAAGACAGAAGCCAAAACAGAGGTGGAAGGAACAGTCCAGCAAATGCTCAAGGAAGGGGCAGCAATTCAAATCAGTATCAAGGCCAAGGCAGCCAGCAAAGTGGACAGCAGAATGATCAAGGACAAAGGTATGATAAATCCAATGTTCAATGTTACAATTGTAAGAAATACGGTCATTATGCTAATGAATGTAGAAAGAAGAAAGAAGATATGAGAAGTGGAACTAGTGCAAATTTCACTAAAGAAAACAACAGTCAAAGCAATTTGTTTTTAGCTTGTAATATGGCTGAAGAAAAGAATGATGATTTATGGTTTCTAGACTCCGGTTGTAGTAACCATATGACAGGAAATATATCAATGTTTTCTATGTTAGATGAGAGTGTGCAGTCACAAGTCACACTAGGAACTGATAGCAAAGTTTCTGTTATGGGAAAAGGAGATGTAAATGTCTTAACAAGATTAGGAGCAAAGAAACCATAGCAGATGTTTATTATGTTCCAGGAATGAAGTGTAATCTCTTAAGTGTTGGACAACTTGTCCATAAGGGATATAATGTTTTCTTTGATAATGATGTTTGTACCATCATGGATAAACCACCCAGCAAACAGTGTATTGCTGAAGTGAAGATGACAAGGAACAGGATGTTCCCTCTCAAGATGAGAGCAGACTTGAAGAATGGTGAAGAGAAAGCAGCAGTTGCACATGAGACTTACCAAAGCGAACCAAAGGATGATAATTGGTTATGGCACTTGAGATTTGGTCATCTCAACTTTGGAGGTCTTATTCTGTTGAACAGAAAAGGAATGGTAAGTGGTTTACCATTGATAGAGAAACCGGACAGCCTTTGTGAAGGTTGTATTCTTGGGAAACAACACAGAGAAAGTTTTCCTTCCGGGAAAAGCATAAGGGCAAAAGCACCCTTAGAGATTGTCCACTCGGATGTATGTGGACCGATGCAAACTCCATCGCTTGCAAGCAGCCACTATGTATTAACATTCATAGATGATTTTACAAGAAAAACTTGGGTTTACTTTTTGAAAAACAAAAGTGAAGTGTTTGAAAAATTTCGCAATTTCAAAGCACTTGTTGAGAACCAGAGTGGGCTGCATATCAAAGTCTTAAGGACTGATAGAGGAGGTGAGTATATCTCTAAAGATTTTCTACGTTTTTGTAGAGAAAATGGTATTCATAAACAATTTACAACTAGATATACTCCGCAGCAAAATGGAGTGGCCGAAAGGAAGAACCGAACCATAATGGACATGGCGAGGAGTATGTTAAAGGCAAAGCATTTGCCGAATGATTATTGGGCTGAAGCTGTACATTGTGCAGCTTACATCTTGAATAGGTGTCCTACAAAAGCAGTCATGAACAAAGTGCCGGAAGAGGCATGGAGTGGCGCAAAGCAAAGTGTCACACATATGAAGGTTTTTGGATGTGTAGCTTATGCACACATTCCGGATCAGCTAAGAAAGAAGTTGGACAGCAAGGGGGAGAAATGTATTTTCATCGGATACAGTGAGGAATCCAAGGCCTACAGGTTATATAACCCATCCAGCAAGAAGTTTCTTGTGAGCAGGGATGTTCAGTTCATTGAAGAGGAAGCTTGGGATGGAAGCATAGAGAAAACAGTGAATGTAAAACATTGTTTATCTCATGATGACAATGATGATGAGGTGGCTGAAATACATCCCCAAACAGCAACACCAACAAGAGAGCAGCAAAGCACACATTTGAGGAGAAATGAAAGTGCTTCTTCAAGCACACCACAAGGAGGAAATTCAAGTGCTTCTTCAAGCACTAATACACCTAATGTAAGAGGTAAGAAATTTAGAAGTTTGAAAGAGATTTATGAACAAGATATAACAAATGAAGGTATCAATTCTTTGTTTGCTTTATATTGTCATGTTGATGATCTTGTTCATTTCGAAGAAGCCATCAAAGATGAGAAATGGATAGAAGCTATGGATGAGGAAATAAATGCCATAGAGAGGAACAAAACTTGGGATTTGGTTGAACTCCCAAAAGGTAAAGATGTCATAGGTGTTAAATGGGTCTACAAGACCAAGAGTAATGCTGAAGGCAAGATAGAGAGACACAAGGCAAGGCTTGTTGTCAAAGGGTATAAACAGAAGCATGGAATAGATTATGAGGAGACTTTCGCACCGGTTGCAAGAATGGAAACCGTGAGAGCAGTGTTGTCTATAGCAGCACAAAACAAATGGAAAATTTACCAAATGGACGTGAAGTCAGCATTTCTGAATGGAGTGTTAATGGAAGAGGTTTACATAGATCAACCTCTCGGCTATGAGAAGAAAGGCGAAGAGCACAAAGTATGCAAGTTGAAAAAGGCTCTTTATGGGCTGAAGCAAGCGCCAAGAGCGTGGTACAGTAGGATAGATTCATATCTACTGGAAAATGGTTTTGAGAAGTGTGAGGGAGAACCCACCCTCTACATCAAAGAACAAGATGGTAAAATTTTGATTGTAGTCTTATATGTTGATGATGTTATTTTTACAGGTAATGATGATTTCCTTATTGAACATTTCAAAACAGTCATGAAAGAGGAATTTGAAATGACTAATATGGGTTTGCTGAGATACTTCTTGGGAATAGAAGTAGAACAAGATGAAAATGGGATTTTCATCTCACAGGCAAAGTATGTTAATGAGGTACTTGAAAGATTTAACATGCAGGAAAGCAAAGCAGCAATCACTCCCACAGTGATGGGATTAAAACTCAGCAGAGAGGACAGCAGCAAGGACTTTGATCCTAGTTTGTATAAGAGCATAGTTGATAGCCTCATGTATTTGACTGCAACTAGGCCGGACATAATGCATGCTGTTAGTTTGATTTCCAGGTTCATGGAAAAGCCAAAGGATGCACATTGGCAAGCAGCAAAAAGAATTTTGAGGTATGTTAAAGGTACTAAAAGTTTTGGTATTTTTTATACTACTTCAAAATGTTCAGATTTAGTTGGATACACAGACAGTGATTGGGCTGGAAGTGTTGATGATCGGAAGAGCACTTCCGGTTATGTTTTTCACATGGGTTCAGGAGCCATTTCATGGGCTTCTAAGAAACAACCCATCGTAGCATTGTCTACAGCAGAAGCAGAGTATGTGGCAGCTACAGCAGCAGCGTGTCAAGCAGTTTGGATGCGGAAAATGTTGAGAAGCTTATGTCAAGAACAGGTAAAAGGGACAGTGATATTTTGTGACAATAGCTCAGCTATTGCATTGTCTAAAAATTCTGTTTTTCATAAGAGGACTAAGCACATTGACACCAAGTTTCACTTCATACGTGAATTGGTTAACAATGGCGAGATAGTTTTGCAACATTGCAGAACGGAGGATCAATTTGCAGATATCCTCACAAAGCCACTTGCGCAGAAAAGCTTTGAACATTTCAGGAAATGCATGGGTATGCAAGAAAACCCAGCAGTGGAAATTAAGGGGGAGTGTTGGAATCTAATTTCCAATCGCTCGATCAAAGCAGCAGGCAGCACGGCGATCGGGTTACAGGGGGCTGCATGGACGAACAACGCAGACGATTATCGCGGCGGCAAGTTGAAGGCAATCGACGGAGTGCGGGGGGTCGATCTGCTCGACCGTTAACAAATTGCCACCCCCCGCAGTTGACCGGTCTATTGGGCGTTGACCCAAAATGTGTGGTTGAGATTAATTACGGGGGGTCACCCATTTGATGGGTACGGCCAGAACCTTACCCCCCGCAACCACCACTTTGAGGTGGCTCCGCCACATGTGCTCACCGCACCACCAATCTGCCACCACCGCAAAATTTGCCACCGCTGCCACGAATTAAAATTTGCCATAAATTTTTTTTATCGGTGCTGACAGAAATTTAAGGCACCATAAATATTTTTTTTAAGCGGTGAATTTCTGACAATTTTGTCAACAAATTGCATTAATGGTTTTTAGATATTTTGTTTATATGTAATAGAACAGAAGTGTAATTTTTTTTAGTTGCTGATTGAACGCACAGCAGTGCTTTAATTAAAAAGACAGGGAGAGATATAAAAAAAATACACAGAGCAGATTGTATTTTTTTTATGCACAACAGTGCAATTGTTTTTATATATAGAGAGAGAGAGCAGAATTAAATTTTTACACAGCAGTGTAAGATTTATTAAAAATACAGTGAGTTGTTTTTTTTTTGTAAACACAGTGACAGTGAAAGTCTGAATTACACAGCAGTGTGTTCAGTGTAAATTTTCTGTGTGAGACAGAGAAGTTTTTTTTTGTTTTGGAACTGTGCTTAGAAGCAGTCCAGCAACAGCAGTGATCTCTCTGAGAGAGGAAGAATTGTAACAAGTTTTTTTACTGAATAGAATTTTTTTATGAGAAAAATCTATCACTGTGTCTACAAATTTTAAAAAGATTTCTCTGTGTTAAGGAAGGCAGTTTTATTATTTTGGAATTCTGAAAATTCCAACAGATTGGGTCTTTCATCTGGCAGATAGTTGATGTTGCCCTTAGTGCGATAATGATCCGCAATATCTAGAGGCTCTACAATTCTTCTGTATGCAGTGCCAGCATTTATCCACTTGTTTTGGGATTGGAAATCACTTGGCAACTCATGTCTCTCCCACATTTCAATAATCTCATCCCAAAAGTCTGCGAGCTTTAACCTCCGTCCATTAGCCTCGATATCCCTCTTGTTAATTTGGTTCTTGAAGGCATCATAATATGATTTTGGTTGCTGCCCCTTCTCACAACGCTCTTTGTACCACTCGAGCTCTGCCATATTGCATTGCTTTTCACTTAATATAATTGCTAGCTTATCAAAATTTGCGTAAAGCTTGTTCTCAGTTTCGGCAGCGCTTCGTAGGGCAAGCCTTGCTTTTTCATCCTGCACAGATATGTCATCACCAATTTAAGAACCAATCGGAGTGCCTGAAAAGATTTTTCGAAACAACAAATAAGGCAATGTTTTATTAAAATTTAGTAACAAAGTCTTACACAATAATAATTAATGGTAGTCTAATTAGGCTACATTTTTGTTCAGAAAATAGTGGAAATTCAAGTATAAATTTGGGAAATTTGAGTTATAACTATCGAATTTCAGGATTTTGGGTACCAAAGAGGTTTTTGATGGTGCTAAATTCATTTGCACTATCAAATAAACCATTCAAATACTTTTATGGTCTGAATTTTTAGAAGAAAAAAAATGACCAGATTCTACCTAAACTTAACTTTCTGGGAAAATTTGTCACCTCCAAAATTTTATAAAGTATGAGAAATTTAAGACCAACTAAAAAAATTGGTAAATTGAGTTTAATTTAAGTAATTGAGAGAAATATTATATTTCCCAGGTAGAGTTCAATTCTTTGAGATAATTTTTAGAAAAAAAAAGAAAAAAAAAAGAAAAACAATATAATTTTTTGAGATACAATGTTTCTCCTAACCACCTAAACTAATCTCAAATCACACAGGTATAAATAAATAATTTTGAATGTTAAGAAATTTCATTTTAAGAAGGAAGTGTGTGTTACCTGATCTCCAATTGCAATAGCGTTCAACTGCAATGAGATTCCCATCTCGAAACAGGATTCTGAATTAGAATTCAGAATCTCTGTCCCACTTATGGAGTTTTGCATGACATCCTGCAAAACAGAGCCATACTCTATGTGCTCTAAAAGGAAGTCCTGGACAATGTTGTCAGAACAAGTTTCTTGGCTTTTCATTGTCAAACGAAGCATCTCTAAAATTGTCTCCGAGTTTGCAACACAAGCTGCACCATTTCTGGAGCAAAACATGGAAGTGCCAAAAGGCTTATATGGGCTGTAATCTGACCCCCTTACGGATTGACAAAGAGTTTTGTAGGCATCCTGAATAAAAGAATGAGATTGATCACTCCTGCCATGGATTACTTTGCCCCACCAAAAAGACAAAAGTGCTCTCAACGGTTCAGCAGTGGACTCAAACGGTGCAACGAGTATCCGTGGAACAATATCATTCTGGGTAACCACATGACAAAAACGGCCTCCCCAGTTCTCACGGTCTATTGCTTCAACAAGATTCACATCTCCCACCAAAGGGCAACCAAATGTGATACAGAAGGGAGAGCTTTGCCTCAGGCTCTTTTCCAGTACCCATAGTGTGGCCAAAGTTGCAACTGCCCCTCCTAAGGAATGACCCACAAATATAATAGGTTTCAGCTTCCTCTGTTTTGAGTCTGTATAAACCTGCATCTGTTTGATGATGCAATTCATCAGCACAATGTTACTTTTCCCTTTTAAAAAAAATTAATATCTAATGAGCGAAGACACAAACCCCTTTTTTTATGAATCGAAGATCAAACAATCCTGAAAGATAAGTTAGTTTACCTTTGCTTGGACATCTGTATTCTCCATAATATGGAGGAACAACTTGAGAGCTCCCTGATGGACGAGAGCTGGGTGATCACCATTACCCTTGAGGCAAGCGGAGAAGACCGTGTTGTCGGTTTGTATGTTGCATTCTCCATATCCACTTTCTTCCAGAATATAAGCTTCTATGTTACGAAATGAAGGAAAGGCAACATATGCAACGCCTTCATACTCATTCAGAATAAAACTCTCTGAGCCGCTTGCAAGAAGTGACTCTTCCCAAGCCTTGGAGAGCATTCCGCAGGAAACAAGAAAAGTTGCAATCTCCTGCCCAGCAGTGAACCTGCAAAAACATTTCTGTAAATTAGGGTGATATGGGCATTCGAGAATGGACACCTCCCAATTCAGATTCGTGCGCATTAATATGTAAAATCTGCATTGTTTTGCAAGAGAGATGGACAATGGACAAGTGAGATCTGATTCCTTCTCAGTTCAGATTTATGTGCATTAAAAGTATCAGTAGTGCACAACTTTGTAGATCAGGAGATATGAGAAGATAGAGACCAGATTCAACCAATATACTATAATACCTTCATTACCTAAGATGAAGATTAATTGCATTTTTAATGAAAAATCACTGGATAAGATTGTATACAAGTACACACAGCTTCTAAATAGAATAACTGTGCCCATCACTCTCAAATCAATTAACTTGCCAGAAGCTGCAGCTCAAATGACAAGTTATTGTAACTGCCATTACTGGGCTGAATCAAACTCCTAATACTAAATAGGACTAAACCATTACTTACCACAGCCCTGTACAAAATCAACGATCGTCATCCCTTTTTCACTTCAGAAACAAACAAAATAGATACAGAGGTTACTACTAGAAAAAAATCAATGTCATGGACACCCTCTAAGATATATAATGTTTTTTCTCTTAAACTGCTCAGTCCAGTCCAAAGGGGCCTTAATTCTACAAGTCTTTCAAAGGCTTACGAAAAAAAGACTTTGAGTAGGTGAAGCAGTCTATATTGTTTCAGTTTACTAGACACTGATGTTATGACTCTTTGGGAGGTCTCAGGCCCTTTCCTTAATAATACCTATAAAAATTCACACCAAAAGAGGGTGAAAACTTAACCCAAACCGTAATTGTTTGATTTGGTCTCAAGCATGATCCCATCAACCCTCAAAAAGCTCTGTTTTAACCACTACAGAAATCCACAATTTCTCCCTATCCCATCTTAACCTCGCTACAAAAGTCCAATCTTCATTTGTAAAGAACGTCCTACTCAAACTCGATTCTTCACCTACCAATCTATTAAAAATTGACACAATGATTTCAACTATGACACACAAAATCCTTTATCAAAATGTAAAGAAACTAGCCATATCCTGCAAAAGGAAAATGAATTTTCAAAGTTATCCGTACAGCGGAGGAGGGAAGTCTGTCTCCATGCTCTGGTATTGCTGCTTGAATTGTTTCACAATGGTGACTGAAATTTCCTTACAGAGACAATGGCTGTTTCTGATATTATATAGGAAAGGGTTGGAGAATATAGTGGATAAAAAAAGGGAAGAAAATTCCAAGAATTTGCTTCATTTGTGAATCAAATGAAGGGGTATAAAGTATGCGAAAATCTATGCTGGTCAATACAGACTTTGAATGGGTAGAGAGTCGACGAAAAAGCGTTTGTCACTGTCAATACAAGTCTTGAGACATCGACACAATCTGAAAACGAAACAAAGTGAAAACTATCTGGGTTCTAATTTTTTTTTGAGTTGTTTTTAGTGTGATTTTTTAAAGTTTTTTTTATGGATTTTTCAGGTCTAATTTCTCTATAATTCAGCAAAAATTCATTAAAGATAGAAGTTTGATTAAGTTTGATTAGTACCTTGCATATAAAAGTTTCTTAAAAAAAAAATTTAAGATTCTGAATCCATATACAATAAAAAAAGAAAACAGTTTAAATAAAAAAAATCAAAATTTTATCTCAAAACTAGATTCCGACACAGAAATTTCAAAATATCTCAAAACAACTCCATTCTTTTTTAATATATGTTTTCTAATAGAAGTATGTTTCTCTTTTTTTTTTTTCGAAAATGCCTTTGTCACTCTCATTACAACTTTCGTTGTGCTTTATAAATTTAAGGGACATCGACCCAATGTGAAAACTACCTGGTTTGTAATTCTTTTTTAATATACGCTTTCTAATTATCTCTGTTTCTCTTTTTTTTTTCTCCGAAGGAATTTGGTAGCATGACCCTTTTTTTTTAATGGGTAGACAGTGGACGAAAATGCGTTTATCACTCTCATTACAACTTTCGTTTAGTATTATAAATTTAAGAGACGTCGACCCAATGTGAAAACTAGCTGGTTTGTAATTCTTTTTTAATATACGTTTTCTAATTAACTATGTTGCTTTTTTTTTTTTTTTTTCCAAGGAATTTGGTAACATGATTTTTTGTGAGAATATATTGGTAATGGTGTAAATTGAAAAAAATAAAAAAATATTTAAATTATGTAAATTTAATTATTTAAAATTAAGATTTTTTTAATTTTTAAATAAATTTCAGATAAAATAACTAAAATATATTAAAAAAAAACAAAATTTTAAATTATTTTATTATTTTTCATTAATGCAAGAATTTTCTTTAATCTTAAATTAATGTTTTAAACTTAGTTATTAAGTCAATTTCAAAAATTAGATAAGAATAAAGTAGATTTATTTTTCACTATTACAAGAATTTTCTTTAACCTTATATTAATGTTTGGAATTGGTTATTAAGTCAATTTCAAAAATTAGATGAGAATAAAGTAGATTTTCTGCAGGTTAACTTTTCATATTTGAGCCAATTTAAATGTTGACTGGATACTAATTAAATGTTTTCTTATTCATTAAATAGATGTTAGTTGGCTACTAATTAAATGCTTTTTTTATTCATTATTTAATGAGAAGATATGACTTTTCTTAAAATTATAATGATTCATCATTTATATTGTATTTTGGAATGTAAATATGGAATCAACAACTTGAAAGCATAACTTAATAGTATAAATTCTTGAGATTTTGGTTTCCAAATTCAAAAGAGATATGTTCAAATCTTAATTTTGAACTATTTAGTAACACACTAGAATATCCCAAAAGGTTTTCAAGATATTGACTCTAGTTGATGAAAAATATAAATCACTATCTCAACAAAAATTATATCAAATAATTCATATAACCAGCATCTCATATTCATTCTATTTTAAAAACCAAAAAGCATACATTTCATTGTTAATAAGAAACTATTATTTGGAAAAACATGTACAATATAATTGTTTGATAAAAATTGATTATTGATAATGGGTTCCCTGCAATATCAGACAAAGCAATGATATCAATATTTTAACCCTCACTGAGTATCAAAATGCTTATTTTGAACATCACAACATGTTACAATGAAGAAATTGTTGTTTTTATTTTTTCCATAGAATCAACTAAATGGTTTCCATTACCTTTATAAGTTTTATACCCTGAAATTATTTTTTCTATTTCTTCTAATATACCATATAGAAATGACCAAAAACTCTCCACCTCCGTAGAGGTAAGTGTAGAGATGACCAAGAAACTCTCCACCATGGTGGAGGTAATTATGATGAATATAAAATGGATTAGAAAGTAAGTTATCATTTATCATCAAAGAAATAATAAAATAAAACAATTTTTATTTTTATTTTTTAAAATAAAATATTGGATTGCTAATTTGATTCCTTAAAACTCTCTTTAACTATGATAAATTAAATATTTTGAATCAAAATTGAAACATTGATTAATGTATATAATTTATTGATAGTTTCACAATATAATTTTAATAATTTCATATTTTCATAAATTGTACAATAATAAAATTTTGAATAAAAATTTCATTTAAGTTAATAATGTAGGACGTTTGGTGAACTATTATTTGTTAAAGGCTTGTTATTTCAATTTAAGGTGGATGAGGATTTGTTGAATTTTTTAAATTTTTTAAATTGAGGGTTTAGATTGATATGCTTAGTGTGAATGCTTATCAATGGTTGTGGTGTGTTACAGACTTTGTTAGATTGCATTAACTTTTAATAAATTTAAAAAATTAGACTCATGTAGTGGCTCCATCAACCAATTTCCTATGGATTTGTGATTATTCCAATTTTAATAAGTTCTTCATTATTATTTATAACATTCATTAATATATAAACAAATATTATTTACCAAAATGGTCCATTACTTTTAATAAATATAAAAAATTAGATTTTCTAAAGATTTGAGATTATTTCAATTCTAATAAATTCTTGCATGATAAGTTTTTCATTATTATTTATAACATTCATTTATATAAACAAATTTTATTTAGCAAAATAATCCATTTTACAAGAAAATATATAAATTTTTTTTCAAATTAAAGCTGACTCATAAACTTTTTTATACATAATTAATCAAGTAAATATATACATTAATAAAACGTTCTTCATATAATAATGTTTTTTTTTTTAAATTATAATTATAAAATCTATGACTATATCAACCATTATATAATTGTACTAATTATATTCATATTCAAACCAACCACACACATAGTCAAATACAACCACAATACTAATCTAATAGGGAATACTCAAATATAAAATAGCTTTATAAAAAAAGAAAGTCTTTAATTAAGAGAATCTGACAACAATTAAGCAGACCCAAAATTTTATACAGGCAACTGACCAGGTTATTTAAACAACTCGCAATCCCACAAAACTCTTCGAAAGTCAAATATTGATGTGAAGATATGGCACGACAGCATTCATTAAAACAAAAATTATCGGGTTCAAGTTGTGTTATTTTATCGTTCAGAGGAAACGCGCATGCTTCTTCTTCTTTTTTAAAGTATCAGTACTTATAAAGCATTTGCATTATTGGACCTGCGTGTTATTTTATCGTTAAGAGGAAACGCGCATGCTTTTTTTTTTTTTTTAATATCAGTACCTATAAAGCATTTGCATTATTGTACCTGTCGTTGCAGGTCACTACCCATCCGGTTTGGCGTGTCGTTTCCAGGCAACGTTTTAGCTCGGACTCCGGCAAAGATTTTTAAAAAATCTGGCAAAGATTTCATCAGAATCATGTTTACAGTTGTTAAACTTAAGTATTTTGAGTACCCTAAGGGATTTTGGTAGTGCTGAATCCATTTCCAACCTCAAAAATGGATTTCAAACATTGCAAGTACCTGATTTCTTGAATTTAAGTTGCCCGGATTCCGGCAAAAAACTGCCGTCCAGGCTAAAACGTTGCCTGGGTAGACTACTCCATCAGGTTTGTTCGATTTGTTCCTGATGTGACATTAATTTTTTGTTTCAAAAAATTTATGCTTTTGCCATAGTTCAAGTTTAATAATTTTTATCATTTATTTATTTGTATTATTTAAAATTATGTTTTTGACATTCTATTGGTTAAAATTTTAAAACGTTATAACAAACTGCATTGTAGCTTGGGCCGTTCATTTATCAAGCAGCCGCCACTCTTGTTACTAACATCAGATTTTACTTGCCACCACAGATTTTCGAATTTAATGCTACATGTATCGTGCATTCGTTGACGTCCCATATGAAAGCAGTTGGCAAATTGCCATTTAATAATAGTCAAGTTTTTTGTACCGAAACGTATTTAGCTTGTGAATAGGAATTAAATTAGTAGGGGCTTTAATTAAATTAAAACATTAAGACCATCGTAAATACTTCAAACTTGGGGAATACAAACACCAATATTGTCATAAATACTTCGGTGGCTCCGCAAGGCAACAAATAACTGAAAGAAGCTATCTTTACTGAGATATTATTTTCAGTCGCTCCGCAATACTGTAAGAAGCTGTCAATTAAGGTGCTGATATAAACATTAACCCTTTGTTCAATGTCAATATACGTATTCGAAATTCTGGCCATCTACGTTATTACAAAGGAGTGGATTAGGCATTTCACAGCAAGCCTGACTTGACCTGACAAATAGTTGACGGCGTTGAAGGACGATCAGCGGCAATAAGAAGTGAAATTCAAAATTTTAAACTAAAAAATAAAACATAATTTTTTTATTTAATTTTGATTTATTTTATATAAAAATTAAAACACAATTTTTTTTTTTCAAATTAATATTTTTAATTGAGAAAGTTTAGAAGCAAGTTATATCTTTTATATTTTTTATATTCTGCATTTTAGTTATAAATTTAAATAAATATATTTTTGAGAATTTATACTCATCACTATTATTGTAACTTAGAAATGTTTTTTTTAAAGTTGAATTTAATTTTAAAAAGAAAAATATAAAAAACCAAAAACAAATTATATTTTTTTAATTGATAGATTTAATTTAATTTTTTTTATAAATTAGTACAATTATATAAATTGAATGGAGATAAAATATCAATCTGTAAACTCTATTTTTAATTAATCAAAGAGATTACCATTTTAACAAACATAACAATAATTGTGAAATTAACCATACTTATTTTTTAAAAGCACAAAGAACAAGACTAAATTATTCACATTGAATAGCATTGATTCTCAGCAAAAAAACTAGGCTAATGACCAATTCAAGCGCTTCTATTATTTTGCTTTCATGAAATCTATAATATAGCCACTCTCACTAAATAATGAAATGTTTATTGGAAAAATGTGCATAGCTTTAGGAATTGTGCAATCAATGTTATGATGTCATTCATAGATATATGTCAATATAAAGTGAAATAAACTTACATTGAGAAAATACATTTTACAACTACATTTACAAAGCATAGTAGGTAATTCTTTTATGATATAAAAACTGTGATAAGATATTTTCCCTAAGTGTGCTACTTTAGTGACCATTTATTTCCATTGTATTTTAACTTTCCGTTCCTTCAAATGTGCAGTACATTATTGGCTAATAAGTGGGGTACAAGGTGAATTCACATTTTATCAAATATTAGAGATTTGATTTGAATCTTCGGAGACATGTGACCTAAGCATGTTTATATTGATTGCAAAGTTTAAATCAAATATATGACCAATCTGAATTATTAAAATCTGCTTATACCCATTATATAATTCAAATATCCTCAAATCTACAATTGAAAAATATTCAGGTTAGACATGTTGACAATTGAATGGAAGCTCTTATCTTATCAATGGTGAGTACTTTAGCCTTAAAAGTGTCTTTATTAAGCATGGGAGATCCTAGTTGAGTGAAGAAGAACATTCACATATTTATATTAAACTCAAATTTCAACAATTATTTCTAATTTAATTTAACTATAATTTATTACAAAGCAAATTTTCATAAACATGCTCAAACTGAAATTGCAACATCCCTATAATTACATTAAGCGGCATGTAATAGCTACCCATAGACATTTTCAAGATCACATTGCAACACTACTATATTTAAACTAAGCGGCAGGTAGTAGCTACCTTGTAGCCTTGTTCGAGTTTGTACTTCATATTTCTATTACGTTTATAATGCTTTAAAATCAAACTATAAAAGCAAAAAATTTAACACGTCAAAGTTGTGTTAATTTATTGGTTAAAGGATAAGTTATATATATATATATATATATGTAAATTATTGATTGGATTCTATTGGTACTTATTGCTATTTATAGAGTTTAGAAGTTTATTCTATAACTAGTATGAGGGCAATGTGAAGTTCTTTCTTATTCAATGTGGAGTTGAAACTAGTCCTTTTTAAAATAAAAATAAATAATTTTAAAATAAAAAGCAATGAAGGCTATAATAAAAAATAAAAATGATTATGATATGCATGTTTAGTTAGTTGCCTAAATATGCTATTCAAATGACGGTCATTAACACCCACGCACATGGCATTACGATATATCACAACAACCTTTGATTTACATTGCTCACAACGATTGGATCATATCACTCAATGAAAAGGCATTATAAAATTTGCATCTTCTCACTTGACATGGTAGTTGGATGGAATGAGTGTGGGTCATTAGATCATGTTGTGAGTTAAAATCACATTGAAATGTGTGCGGATTTGGGGGCGATGCACCTTATTAGCCATATGATCGAGGGGTTTGATGATATCAAGCATGGGGGATCACATAAATACAACGCTTAGCCATTCTCCATTGTAAATCCCCAACCGTCAGATTGACAACCCCACGACATGTACTCGGTAACTCCCAAGGAGAATATCAATTTATGTCCAAGGTTGGTATGACTATATCAACTCTAAAGTATAGTTAAGCTATAACATTTCCATCGATTCCAAAGACAAGATGGAACTATTGGCACTGGAATCAACACTTGGACTGCTTCAAGTGCCTGACCAGACACATCCTAAACTCTAAGGAAATTTATGTTTTTCTTTATGAGATTAGTAGGTGGTTTAAACTCCTATTCACTGAAAAGAGATTTTAGTCAATTCCACTGTTCTACTAATGAGGGTATTCGGTCTGATGTGGTAGCAAAAGAGTGAGTTTGTAGTCTATGAGGGGGAGAGAAGGTGAAATGGAAGAAGAAACAGTGGGTCTGCAAGGCAAAAATCCACTGTTTTTGGTAGAAAATAACACAAGTAGCAATTTGTCAATATTTCAACAAGAGAAAGCTATTTCTAGACTTACAATATTCTCACTGAAATATCAAGTAAGATAATTGTTATAAGTGATGCTCTTTACACTGTCATCATGTGTATTTCATCAAGAAAGCTCACTGTGTGAGACTAATGAATTTGATAAAACACATGAACATGTCAAGTGACTGATAAAAACACATAACAATATTAGGGATTACAAGCTTCCACTGAAGATAATAAGATATGGAAACACAAGAGAATATTAACAATACATACACTGGATTGATAATAAGTCCTTAGAAGTTTCTTCAATTTTATTCACTGAAAAGAGTACTAATCATATGAGCCAAGATTCTAAAATCGCCAACCATCTTGTTTTACATAGTAGTTTATCACATATATACAAAAATAATAAATTGTCATCTCCACAAAAGGAGTAAAACTGTTCCCAAAATTTATTATGATCTCGTGCAAGAGATGAGGCTTATCCTAAAACTTTATGAAAATTAAGGGGTCCACAATTTTTATTAAGTGTGGTAGGTTATATGATATTACCAAGGTTTGTTGTGGGGGGCAGAGCTCAGTAAATGACATAAGTGGACGTTTTAGTATTTTGGCAAAAGAATGAGAAAAGGATCGAAGAGAATGGCGAGGATGTAGTGAGAAGTGGAAAGAAAATTTGAAGCATAAGGAGCTAGAGGCCAAATAAAATAATGGAGAGGGAAACTTTGAAAGGAATCGAAACCAATGCTAACAATGTCTCTAATTGGGGATGATATGCCCCCTGCAGGCTATCAAGAACTGTAGTTCTAGTGCCTTGTCTAGCCCTTATTTCTCCAAGCAATAATTTTGCTTATTAACTAAAAAATACTAGCATGCCTAGCCATTGGGTAATGGAGTCATAAGCTAGATTTCAATCTTCTGCAACTTATTTCAACATGACTGAAATACGGAAATCAAACTACAATATAAAAATGAAAAGAAATGCTCGAGTGGCGAGCTTATTCATCTTCCTACTTCTAATCAGCTGAAATTCACTTGATCAAGTGTATACAAAGTTCCAAAAGAATTTTTTTAAAAACTGATTTCCTGACATGTCTTCACATCCACTGCTAAAAGGCTGAAAAGTATGAAGCATAATCTCTAAATGTGACTCATACTTGCTGCTATGGACGAGAAGTAATCCAAGACTAATAACAAGAGAGACTTTCATAAACTAAACTCCATATAATCAGCAATAGGATCAACAAATCAACAAGGAGACTTACTCAAAAAAGCTTTGAGTTCAAGGATAGGCTAACACATACTTTCCTCTAATAGAACAATTCTTTGATGAAGAGATTGTTCTTCATTTTTTTCACAAATTTCTCTTCGACACTGAAACCCTGCAACTTAGATTTATACATTTCAAACATAGGCTCATAATTGTTTTTCTTATCATCAATTCTCAACAAAGGTGATAATTCCTTGGCAATTTGTATGAGGTGAGCATCATCTTCTTCCCCGGATTTAGATTCATAACTGTCATAGATTGGATCATCATTGTAAAATTTAAAACAAGGTGACATACAAACTTGCTCTTCATCATTAGGATAATTATCAAACAAAGGTTGATTTATGAAGTTTTCACTATGTTCACTTAATATCTCATCATGTTGCTCAATAATATGTTGTTTACCCTCTTCTTGAATGATATGAGATTGACGAAAATGATGAGAACAAAAGGGTTGCTCAATACCTTCCTGTATAACCATGTTTTCTTTACATTTATGTTGTTCACCATCACTTTCAACTTGCTTATCAAACTGATAGCAACATTCTGGTGTGAAACATTCAACTGAATAGTTATCTTTATAAAAGGAATTAAAAGCATCATGAAACTCTTTCAAACAAGTGATGGTATTTTTAGGAATATTTCTGCACCATTCAAGGGTTGCACCCTCCCATATCTAAACAACTTAATATTTACGTCTTCATGAACAAAATGCAGCCTATGAATCTAGTCATGAAAATCCCATAAAAACTCAGTTGGTACTTCCCAATAATGTCCACTAAACCTTGGAAGAGAAAAATCCCATTCACTTCTATTTGGAAAAGGAGTAGGAAAACCATCTATCTTTGAAAAATTTCAAAAGGAATACCTTTTAGCGAGGATCACTTCCATCAGTCCGCTGGATTTGAAAACAGTGGAGTCGCCTCTGGATTCTTTGTCATGGAGTCACCAAGTGAAATATCACAATCTTCTTTAGTGTCTAGTCTTTGTTCACCATAAAAAACAAGATCTAATATTTGTATTCCTTTTGCATCTTTAATGATCTTCTCTGGGTCAGCAACTGGAGTCACAATAAGTGATCTCTGATTCATCCTTGTAGAAGGTGGTCTTGAAACCCCTCTTCCTCTTTATGGAGTCGCCTTGTGAAATAATTTGTATTCTTCTTCAAGTCACCAATTCTTGTTCACCATCAAGAATTGATTGCTAGCAATTAAAAACAAGAGACTTGGGAGAATACTTTGTTTCAAGGCCTTCGTCTCCTCACAGACGCACCAAAATATGTTGGCACTGGAATCAACACTTGTACTACTTCAAGTGCTTGACCAGACACATCCTAAAATCTAAGGCAATTTAATGATTTGGTTTATGAGATTGGTAGGTGGTTTAAACTGCTATTCACTGAAAAGGGATTTCAGTCAAGTCCATTGTTCTACTAATGAGGGTATTGGGTCTGATGTGGTAGAAAAAGAGTGAGTTTGTAGCTTATGAGGGGGAGGGAAGGTGAAATGGAAATAGAAATAGTGGGTCTGCAAGGCAGAAATCCACTACTTTCGATAGAAAATAACAAAAGTAGCAATTTGTCAATATTTCAACAACAGAAATCTATTTCTAGACCTATAATATTCTCACTGAAATATGAAGTAAGATAATTGTTATAAGTGATTCTCTTTACATTGTCATCATGTATATTTCATTAAGAAATCTCACTGTATGAGACTAATAAAATTTGATAAAACACATGAACATGACAAGAAACTGATAAAAACACATAATAATACGAGGGATTACAAGCTAACACTGAAGATAATAAGATATGGAAACACAAGAGAAGATTAAAAATACACACACCATATTGATAACAAGTCCTCAAAAGTTTCTTCAATTTTATTCACTGAAAAGAGTACTAATCATATGAGCCAATATTCTAAAATCGCCAACCAACTTGTTTTACATAGAATTTTATTAGATATATACAAAAATAATAAATTGTCATCTCCACAAAAGGAGTAAACTTGTTCCCAAAATTTATTACGATCTCGTGCAAAATATGAGGCTTGTCCTAAAACTTTAATACAAAGTGCTATGATTCTGGTGCAACCAACTCCACAAAAAGTGTAAACAACAATGAAAATAACGTGTGGTTGTTCCTTGAATGCTGCTTGGTGCCTTGTAGAAACGTGTCGGTGCTGAGAGTAGTGGTAGAAAACTGTTTTAGAGAAAATATGTCATTGTTCCACTGTTCCTTTCCTTATTTGGTGGAAAACCCTTTGTAATGGCGGAAAACCCGAAACATTTTGGATAGAACGGTAGAGGTTCATTTTATGAGAAATTACAAAGAAACCCTTTGAAAAAGGTTTAATTGATAGGGGAGACGTGGAGCGGAATCAATGATAAGAGGGAGGAGAAAAACTTTCAGACATATATCATAATCGCAAATCAAGGTCGGATCATTTAAACTTAAGACACAAACGAGAGAAAATGTGATTTGCGATGGGGTGATGATGTGGCAATGAAGTGGGGCCGATCACAAATCACGCATCAAAAGTTTTATTATGAAACATGGGAATTAAATGTTGGAATTGGCGAAGTACGATGTGCGATGAGACAAAAGGTGGGGCCCATAAAATACCACAAATCACACATCACAAGTTTTGATATGAGACTCGAGAGTTAAACGTTGAAACTAGCGAAGTGCGATGTGCGATGTGAACGGAGGGACGTGTCATGACAGACAGTGGGGTCATCCGAAAATCACAAACTGGAAGTTTTGAGGGAGCGGAAATGAATACGGTAAGTGAAATTTGTGAAAAGGTGATGCGAAAAGGTAGGTGGGGCCCTTTAAACGGGTTTTCAAAGTGGAAATCAAAAAATTTTTTAAGTCATGGTAATATGATAAAAAGATGCTTGAATCATAAATAAAAGGTTTTATAACATATTTGGGGCGTATCAAAGGGAAGTATGGGTCCCATTCAATACCGCAAGTCGCACTTTGGGGGGTTTTTAGGAGACAAAAATTGTACGTGAATGGAAGTTAAAAATGCGAAGAGTTGATTGCGATGAAAGGTAAGGGGGGCACTGTTAAGTAGGTAAATCCTCTCTACAGACAGAGACGATCCCTCTAGCCCTAGAGTGGGTCTAGAAATAAAGGTACATGCTCGAGTGTAGGTTATTAATTACAGAATGAAAGAGGACACGGTAGATCGACCTACTTGGAATCCAACGCTGTCGTTACAGCTGTAGTGGTGGTGGCCTCTTGCTCCTGCCTTAGCAAGTCACAATCCTTCCACAGTCATGCTTGGATACCTGCACATAAAAAAAGTAAACAAGAGCAACATAAAACATAATAATTCCATTTGTAATCACTAACCAGTCAAAGAGGGCTAAGCATATTGCCTTAAACAAATGACATAACACAAAATGGGAACCCAAACAATAGTCACGTATATATTTATAGAAGGAAGAGGTACAACCAAAGCTTTGACGTCGTAGTCTCCCCCAGTGGGGTTCAGCCAAAGCGCGTCTCAGATACTCATCAGGGGATTCAGACGGGATTAGGGCATGGGCTTAAGCTCTCTCAACGAAGTTCCTTCTTTCTTTATCTCTTCAACAATTTTGCTATAGTAGTTTAATTCTCCATGTTTAGCTAGCTTATGCAAGGAGACATAGCCTATTTTTATAGAGGAAAAGGAGGATGTTAGGATCCAAAAAAAGGTGGGAGGGAGGCCTATACTTTAGGAGGTTCTAATGGGAAGTGGAAACGATAAACTCAAGGAGGGAGTCCGTGGTTATTCAGTTCAACCACTCCCAATGAATCATCCTTGAAGTTGTTGAAGTGGAATCTTCACCTCTATTTTTATAAAAAATTCCATAAACAGCTCGGTGCGAGTGTCTAACTGGGACAAAGCGCCAACTAGTGGGGGGCCTAGTGTTAATGTTCCTCATCGGCTCAAGGGTAGAACTGGCTACTCGTGCCAAGGAAAAAACAAGGGTTTTTGAAGCTCTGCTCAGGGAATTATTGCTCTCATGTAAAGGGATGCAATGATGGTCTTTGCAAGGAATGAAATTTCTTATTAGTCACAAAAATGACCCTCCAATGTGCGAGTTGGGGATTGCAGGGAAAGTGAAAAAATGTTGTGTAACAAATTCCCCCTAAAGTATGAGGTTTGAGGGAGAGGGAGGGGCGAAATGCTTCATGAGAATGCATTTGAACCAAACATCGTTGTCGGAAAACCTGCAATTACAAATACAACTGATATCTCTGATACATGAACATGTGGTATGCGCGCAACCATCCATAATAGAGTACATAACAACTGAGATCCAGGGTATGGACGCAACCATCCAGCAGTAAGGATCAATAAATAGACTTAGGTATGGTCGCAGCCATCCAATCAAAAGATTCATGTAATAACTCATGATAATCCACAAAAATCTGTAGCCTGGATTTTATTTGTGCTCCATCTCGATCCGAATAAGTACAATTTCAAGCATGCAAATATATGAGCTGAAGTCGAACATGCAAGAAAGTCGTCTGATTACCAGCCAATGATGAAATATGTTAACAAACGCGAGAGAAACCACCAATAATGACAATGGCCCTCAAGATACGAAAGGTACAATCGACGGAATGTGAACAGTGTCTGGCGTCAAACATCCGCAGAATCACCCGATCGAAGGCCAATGATGTGGACCTTGCGTCGAATGTGAAGAACCTGCCATTGAGGCATGCAGGCTCCAAGGTACTAGAAGGGAATCTTTAGATCAAATTCCTGGATAATGAGCTAAAGTCGATAGGAAATGACCTGGTCGAAGGAGGGCCATAATGTTTCCCACATCATTGACACGAGACAGAGTAACGTGATGATAGTGAATCAGGACAAACAGAGAATCAGAGGGAGGTTGACAACTACAAAGTAAAACTTCTCTTGAACATATCGGCGACACGACACTGGATTTGGAAGTATTTGACATCAAGGAATCTAAGGTCATGATGATGTGGCATAGAGAAAATGAGAGGTCAAAAGAGATTACCCAAACCCATGGAGGCAAAAATGACGAAATGAGATGTCCCCAACCCGACATGAATGCATACAAGTGTCACGTTCAAGAGTGACATACTGCAACATAACTAGAACTTGGTTCCATTTCCCCCCACCATTTCTGGTGAGTACCCCAATTATTTTTTAAAACAAGCTTGAAGGGTATAACATATGCTTGCAATGTAAGTTTGTCCTTCAGACAAAGCCAACCTAGTACATTATACATGCCCTAGGAAGGAGGAACTCGAGTAACGTCATGGTGACGAAGTCTGATGTCATCAGGGTTTAACGAGTCTGACAAAGGGAGAACTCAACATCTTTTCATGTTTAGAGAGTTTGAAAAGAAGGCATAAAAGAAAAATCTAGAATGGCCCTTTTTGTAGATAGTCTCTATGATCCGAAAAGGTAGAAAAAAATATCTGAAAGAACCTCTTAGTTGCAATAGGTTAAAGTATTCCTTTTTTCGTAATAATCCATCCCAGCCCAAAAAAGGGGTAAACTTATACTAGGTAGATATCGCTTCGCAGCCATTTAATAAGTTCAAAACGACAAGAGTCTCGACAATATTTTCAATTTTAGAGAGTCAGAAAAGAGCTAAAAGATGACTCTTGTGGTGACTTTTTTGTGTTTTTACTGAGTCTAAAAAAGTAGAAAATATAACTCGTTACTTCATCACTGTCGCATGAAAACCTGTCGCTGCACAAGAGACACGTGTAAAACCCATTTCTTGAAATAATATAATAAAATAATCGAAAAACATGTCTTAAAACCTAATTAGGGTTGTGAAAAATTTATAAAATGCCAAAAATGGTAAAAATAATTACTTTTCACTTTTTACCTCTTGTAGAGTAATAGTTACCCATTTAACACTGCGATTTTTCGGTGACGATAACGGATGATCTGGCAGACCAATCTCGAATCCGTTAGTTACAAGTAAGAGCCGAAACCTTTCCCTTCATTTTAGTCCTCTTTTATTACCTACAACCCTCAATTTGAGTTTTGAGGGGGGAAATTGCAAAATTTAGGGCGTGGTGGTTGGCGCGAGTTTCAGGCACGAAATCACGCCAATCACCCTGTTTTCCTAACTAGGGCGTGCCCATTGGCGCGAATGTTTGAGAAACAGTCACGCCAACTGCGCAGACCATTTTCATGCTCAAAATGCCAGTCAATAGACCCAAATTTTTACAAATTCAGGTTTTTGATTAGGCTAACAATGTCCATGTAACAATGTTCACAGGTACAGGCGGAAAAATGGTAATATAATGGAAAAAGTGGGAACATAGTGAAGAGGATGAGCTTGCCATGGGAAATGATATATGCATGGAAGCTCTCAGAGACTGTGGATTGAATAAGTTCTTCTTAACACCGTGTCACCAAGCTCAACCGAAGCTACTATAGTATTTGATCGGCATATGGGATGAGAATCAGGAAAAGTTCATCCTTCGAGATCAGGAACTTGAGATTGATGTCTTTGATGTCTATTTCATAATAAGATTATTGTGGAGGGGAGTAGCACCAATCCTAACCGGCACTTGGCCTTGCATGGAGAATATGTCCATGGTGATTGACAGGGTATGCCCAGGGGCACGAAAGGGATCAGGTAGTGGGAAAGTCTATATTGAGACTATCCTAGACTGGGCACTAAAAGTAGTGCTACATACCATCACACGAGCTGTGGAATCGCAAGCACTGCATGAAGCAACAAAGACACAGTTGCTTCTTGCTGTAGAATGATTATCACCGACCATCTACAACTAGGCAGAGGTCGTGAAAATAAACATGAAATGTCAGCTAAAAAAATGCAAGAAGGCCAAATTGAAACAATTTTGTTATGGGTCTATCCTCGTATCGTTCTTCTTTGAATGATTACCAATCTTTCAGTGATAGGAGGTCATAGTCCCGACACCACCAGCGAGGGAACCATGGATGGCCCGATGGGCAGCTCTGATGCCAAGGGCAGGGGGCGGTCAACAGATGTCTTGGAGACCAGAATTATTTGATTGGCTCCACCGATAGTTGATTGTCGTGGAGGACTAACCCTACTCTGGTACAAATTTCACTGATGATCCAGACCTCCCCCTCCTGGAAGGAGAGGATTGGGATGAAGATTTGGGTAAGTCTCATTTTTTCAATTTTCATGATTGTTATGATTTATTTTTAATTATGTATGTTATGACATTAAATCCATATGTTGGCCCAGAGAGACCCACATGTATGTCACTAATAGCGAGGTGAATCCCTCGCAATTTCGACCCTCATGGCAAGGGAGGCGAGGAAGATGAGATCGTATACAATCTAGGGGGAATCAAACGTGGAATCCTAGATTATGCATGATTCGATGATGTTCCTCATGCCTACCAGAGACATACCGTAGGGGTGCCCAGCCGAATTCACTGCTTGCTGAGGCGGCTCGTACAGGAAGTGACATTTTATCATGAGCATCATGCTGATTAGACACATAGGATTTTTATCTACATATTTTGAGAGACATGGTGTCTCAGGATGTAACAGAAACACACATATTTTTTGAAGTTATGATGCACATTGATGCAAAAATTCGATATATATATATATATATATATATACATATATATATACATATATTTTCATACATGGATCTTTTACATATGATGATGATTTTACAAATTATGCAAATGTCTATCTAACACAATGTTGGCCACTGTATTAGTTAATGTATTCATTTGTCTAAGAATATGTCGATATGTGATAAAATCAAAATGTCTTTCCAACAAACGAACATGTAAATACAATCTCAGAATGTACGGGTTTCTAACCGAATAATGACCATTGAGTTGTAGAACAACAAGCTGTGAATCTATATTTACAAGCAATGTGCATATGCCGAGGTTGATTGCCTTGGTTAATAGTTCAAGGACAACACTATATTCAGCGACATTGTTTATAGTCCGTCCTAGACAAATACCTTGCAGATCTATCAACTTCACCAGCAGGATCATAAATTACCCAGGCTGTTGAAGACAAATTCCTGGTACTGCGAGAAGCACCATCTGCGAAACCAACATAAGGGGTAATAGACATCTGCATAAATACGCAAGACCCAATAAGAAAACAAATGCTCACAAAGCACACCAAATCAAAACATGTACAAAAATGAAAAAAACACCTATGTACACAATCATGCATGAATGATTCACGCATAATAATTTTTGAGATACAACCCATTTCTGGGTTGTTCTAGAGGATGACCTTCATAATGAATGAGTTTATAGGCCCCATTCTCAAACACGCGTTTAATAATGTAGGGCCCATGTCACATGGGTTGAAATTTTCTTGCCCCCAGCTTATCATGAGCTTGGTCATACAGGAGGATGAGATATCCTTCATCGAAGGAATGAGGGGAAATCGATTGTTCAAAATGAGCTTTGACCCGCTTCTTCTGTGCTTCAATAAATAGAGCACCAAAGAAATGAGTTTCATCTAGCCTTTCTAAATAAAGGAGATGCTCTTCTTCTGGCGAAGTGTTTGGAAATAATTCAACAACCAACTTGAGTGAAGGTATTTCACATTTAAGCGGAAGAGTAGCTTCCAGACCGTAAACCAACTAGAAAGGAGTGAATCCGGTTGCATTTTTAGCTGAGGTTCGGTACGCCCAAAGAGCCGAAAATAACATGAGATTTCAATTGGATTTGTGGATCCCAATTGTACGTTGAAGAATGGTGACAAGAAATTTTTCCACGGCTTCAACCTAGCCATTGACCTAAGGGTAGTATGGTGTTGAACTGTCGTGATGTAGACCCAACTTAGAAGTCAACTCCACCACCATATAATGCTGAAAATGGGAACCATGATCGGTAACGATGGCTTGAGGGACACCAAACCTAGCAATGATGTGATTGAATATGAATTGAGCAGTTGTCTTACCGTCAGCGGCAAGTGTAAGAATTTCTTTGGCCCATTCGGTGAAGTAGTCCACGGCTACGATAATATAGGCATGCCCCTCGGCTGAGTGAGAGTTACACATCATAAAATTGATGCCCCACTTCACAAAGGGACCAATGGTGATGACATGATGAAGAGGTACAGGCAGGGCATGCATATTACATTGGTAGATCTAGAAATTGTGGCATTTATGAACCGCAACAATACAATCCTTGAAGATAGAAGGCCAAAAATAACCAACACGAAGAATATTTTATGCAGTAGCATAACCAGACATGTGACTACCACAGGTGCTACTGTGATAATAATTCAAGGCTTTCTCAGCTTCCTCGAGAGTCAAACATCGGCAGAGTATGGAATCGACTCCGATGCGATAGAGCGTATCTCCAACTATACGATAAGTTTGCGACTGATTTTGGATGCGTCGGCGGGCATCCTTCGTCAACTCAGCTCTGAAGGTAGAAGTCTAGAGATAGACAATTATACCACCGTACCAAGGATCGAGGGTGCTAATCAAGAAAAGCGAATCGTATGGAATATATTCCTCAGAACAAGATGGAGCGGATTCGGAAGGGAGGGAACATGTCAAATCAAAAAATACCAATGATTTATTTGACTTGAAAGAAGTAAATTCCAAATCGAACTCTTGGAGGATGACAATCCACTTTGAGTATTTCCCCCCAAACAATTGTTGAGACAATATGTAGGTCATAGGGTTGCAATAAAAAATCACAGTCATAGTACGCAAAAGAATATAATGACGAAAACGCTGAACTACCTGAACTACAGCTAACACTAAATTCTCTACATGTGCATAGCATGTTTCAGGGTTGAGAAGGTTACGAGACAAGTAATAAATAACGTGCTCGTTACCATCATCATCGTCTTGTACCAGAACCATGGCAATCATTCTGAAAGCGGCGGCTAAATAGAGGGAAAAATCACGATGATAATTTGGAGGACGTAGCAGAGGAACATTGACAAGAAATGTATTCAATGCATCAAAATACTTTTGAGCAATCTTATCCCAACAGAATGGGACACCTTGCTTCAATAATCGTGTGAATCCTTTAGCCACTTCTGCATTGTTAGGTATGAAACAACATAGAAAATTAGCCTTCCCTTGTAAACTATGCAACTGATGCAATGAGGGAGAGGGGAGATTGATAATAGCCTCAACCTTAAGCAAATCGAGGAAAATTCCATATTTTGACACGATAAACCCCAAGAGTCTACCGGAATCAACGCAAAAGATGCGCTTGTGCAGATTAAGCCGAATGTTGTAGCATTGACAATGAAAAAAAATATGACGAAGATGGTCAGGATGATCCCTACGCTTAGCTGAATGAGCTGGAAGGTCATCCAGATAAGGCTGAATGATGTGAAAAATATCATGAAAAACACATGACATTGCTCGCTGAAATGTGGCCCCAACATTCTTTAAGCCAAAAGGGAGCTTCTTATATGTGAAGGTACCCCAAGGACAGATGAGGCAGTCTTATGTTGATCAGTCGAGAGAATTTTAATCTGATTATAACCAGAAAAACCATCCATGAGGGAAAAAATCTCACACTCGGCACATTCATCAATGATTTGATCGATAAAGGGAGTAGAATAATTATCCTTGGGACAAGCTCAATTGATATCACAATAATCATCGCAGACCTGAATCGTTCCATGTTTCTTATCTACATGAACAATATTAGAGACCCACTCTGTCAAGGGAATCAGATCAATGAAACCAGCGTGGAGAATTTTTTCGACTTCACTTTTAATGGCAGCAGATTTTCTAGGGTGCATAGGATGAAGCCGTTGACAAATAGGCTTTGAACTAGGGTAAGTAGGAATTTCATGCACCACCTTACTAGGATCAATGCCAGGCATTTCTTCGTAGGACCATGAAAAAACATCATGGAACTTGTGGAAAAGGCTACTTTAAACTTTTACTTCATCTAAAGAACAAGTTACCCCAATATGGATGTTCTCAACGATTCCCGGTTTAACGGAAATGTCAATAGGCATTGTCTATGTAATGTTACTCAAGGTACCTTCCGAAAAAACTTCATGTGTAATAATAGGCATTTGAAGTGGAGGAGAAGTAACCTGAGATGAAAAACACTCAAGACACGTAGAAATGGCCTCGAGACTAGGCATAAATGAGGAATGATGATGACCATCGTCCCACGACAGATCTTCAAGAGACATGGTTTCCACGATGGCGTCATCAGTGGGAAACACTTATTTCAAAGGATCAGGCGAATCTGAATCACCAAGCTAGGGGGACTGAGAATAAATGTCAAGATACATGCTCAAAGGAGCACCATCAGAAGACGAAGTGTCTAAAGTCACAATGAGCTCACAATAATCAATCTCAATTGGACTCAATGGCATCGAATCTCCGAAAGAATCAATTTTCCCAGGTGAAGGGATAATCCATGGGTCATCAGACTGAGAGACCACATGGATTTGAATAGTGTTTGGTGGAGGAACGAGAAAAATACCCATGAGGGCCGGATCCTTGAAAAGGCCGGGCCCTACGCTCTCATAGGGAGTAGGAATCTTATCCACATACGGAACATTGTTCTCAGAAGAAGAGGTGAAGAAGGAAAATTGATCAACAGTAACAATTTTCCTTCGTGCGGAAATTTCATAACACAAAAGAGAGTGGACGGAACGCACAACATGGCGTGAGTCCAACTGCAACCGAGGAGAAGATTATAATTGAGTTTGGTATCAACTACTTCTACCTCGACATTGATTGTATTCCCTTTCAAGGTAATCGGTAAACTAGCGAGAACACCTAAAGCCTTTGATTCCCTTCTATCAAATGATTCAAGGGCATTTGGTGATGAATTCAGGGCTGGAGAACCAATATCTTTCCAGCAAGAAGATGACATGATACAAGTTGATGCACCTTTTTCCACAACTACTCGATGGATATCGATACCATTAATAACGACTTGGATAATAAGTGCAATCTGATGCGGAAGTTGTGGAACAAAATTCTCTACATCAAAAGCAAGAAGGCTAGTATCGACAAGATCAACCCCACCAATTGCAGACAATAAAGCCTTTCGTTGAGATGGAAAACTTTAAAGTACTTCTAATGCGGACATTTCAGACGATGCCTGAGCCAAATCCTCAACAATACTGTAATGCTGAGCGACACGGGCATTGGTATTATAAGAAGACCTGCAGAGTACACCTTTGGAAGGCGGCCGTACAATGGATTTAGCACTAGGCCTTTCAATCCCAAGAGGGCTAGAAATAGGTGGAGGAGGAGGTTCGTCAGCTATCTCCTTCCCCACTTCCTGACACGATCCAGAATAATATTTCAATCGAGTAGCAATAGAAACGGGTGCAGAACCATTCATCATGAACACCTGAGAGCCAAATTGGGCAGAGGACTGAGGTTTTTCTACCATCTGGGTCTACTGAGATGGGAAGGGTTCTCTAAGAATGGCTGGAATTCCCTGGGTGCCTTTGAGCAATCAACTCACTTCAGACCATCAAGGACAGTCTTTAGTGAAGTGCTCTTCATCACAAATAAAATAAGGGTACTTCAGTTTATGTTGAGAACCATCACCATGACGAGGTTTTTGAGAATCCTATTTTGGGGTATCAGATTTGGCCTTACCTTTACCCTTCTTTTTGAAGTGTTATCTGCCGGATTGGCTTGAATGACATTAACTTCTGCAGGGATACCAGAATTCGAAGTGGACTAAGAAGTAACTTTATTGGACGTAGTAGACTTTTGCTTCCCAGATTTTGATGGATAAGACTTCTGAGAAGTCTGAGATATGGAACCAATAATACCATTGACAGATGGAGTCGCTGGTGGTTTAGAAGTTCTAGGTTGGGGAGCATCAAGCAAGATATCATATAATGTGCCAGACTGAGAGTACACAAAATCAAGGTACTAGGCATAATCAATGGCTTGTTCCTTGGTTACACATGCCCCCATGGCTATGTCTTTTACAATCTGATTGACGAAGGAGGTGGTGAACCAATGAGTCAGAAGCTGATCAGGAATTTCAAATTTGATCATGCGAAGATGATGTCGCCACTCATGAATATGATCCGAGATATGAGTAGCTTGGTCTTGTTTCAAGGAAGTGAGGAGGTGCGTCTTAGTATCATATCGGACTAGTAACTGAAAATTCATAAGGAATGCCATGGCTAAAGAATTTAAGTCTTGGAAGACGCCATGAGATAGCTCAATGTACCACTTTGCAGCGGCACCAGTAAGATTTCACTGGAAAAGATAGAGTCGAATAGAATCGTCAACCCAATAGTTAGAGGAACACCACAAATGGTAAGTCATAACATGCACTTTGGGGTCTTCTCCCAAATTGCCCTCAAATTTAGGACAATCACCTGGAATCTTGGTCGCAACCAAAGGCCAATACGGGTTATGAAGAATGGGATTGTTTGTTAACTTTGACACGTAAAGTAATTATAAAGTAGAAAGAAATGGTAATTGAGTGTTGAAAGTCATTAGAGGTCTCTGTTAAGGACCCGTGTTTACATTCCACCCAATCCAAGAGGGATTCTGCCCCCATAAATTCTGTCTCAGAGGATTCGAATCATAGGGGTTAGAAGCAGGATAATTTGGTTGATACTGGGGTTGAGGACCAAGATACTGAGTCGGAGTAGACCATTTAGGTCCCTACTGAGTAGTGTATGGAGTCTGCTGCGGAATGTAAGCATGGCTTTGAGGTTGATTATATACCAATGGAGGTTGAGTTCGATGGTAAGAACCTTGGGGCGCACTATATACCAATTGATATTAACCTTGGGGGTAAAAAGCGCCTTGTGGTTGAGTAGGCTGGCCCTGCTAAGCAGGTTGAGCATGTGGACCTAGCTGAATGGGGTAAACAGGTAGAACTAGCTGCTGAACTGATTGAACTGGCTAAGGAGCAGGTTGAACCGACTGGTGAGCTAGTTGAAATGAATATTGAGGGCCACTGGGTTGCCCTTACTAGAGAGGTTGGTCCAATGGTTGTGATGGACCAGGTTGTCCCAGATAACCAGGTTGACCCGGAGGAGGATCGTAGGGTTGTCCTGGTTGCACAAAATTTTGGCCATACTGAACATGTGGCTGCGGTTGTGGTGAAATAGGTTGTCACTGTGGTGGGTAGATTTTCCCCCCAGGAGCATGAGATGGTCCTGGTTGATTCTGATGTTGACCAAACAGACCGGAGGGTTGTCCTTGTTGGATCGAAGGTTGTCCCTGTGGACCAGAGGCAGGGCCCTAATGAGCCAAAGGTTGTCCCACTGAGGGTTGTCCTTGCAAGCTAAAGGGTTGCGCAGGTAAGGTAGGTCCCAAATGAGTAACAGTCTGATAAGGATCATAAAAAACCCGATGAGGATCAATAGGAGGAAAATAGACCAGATTACCATATTCATCATAATGATGCAGATACATATATACAAGGTTACCGACAACATCATAGTGATGGAATTGAAGATGGGCAGGAGTCTTGGGCTATTGAGAACCCTGAGAGCTTTGCTAAACAACCAACAGATACTCTTCAAAAGTAAGGCTGCTAGGAATCACTAGGGTAGTGGAGACTGCACTAGATGTAGGAGGGGCCTCCGTGGCACGAGATTGTGATCTACACGGATCGAGATTGACAGGCCATGTAGGATTCAGAAAAATGGACCTGCGAGTGTGGAAAGATCCTGATGACTGAGTGGTATCGATCAGTGTGGATGAAACCACAAAAAAAGTAGTTTGAATTGGAACAGATGTAACAGTAACCGATGAACCAGGTGTCAAAGGTGATAGTCCTAATGAAGGGAGGACTGAACTCTGAGGATGAGTAAATGTATTGGATTGTACGATAGATGCAACACCAGACATAATCCGACTCAAGGACCTATATCCAAGTGGAAGTGACCCAATGGTGGAGAATACTGAGTAGAAACATGAGGGACATCTTCAGGAAATAGTTGATATTCTCCTGTAGAAATAGGCATTCCATCACTACCAACAGGACTGGATGAATCCATGTATGACTCTGCTGTAATATCTTCAAAAATACTATGGGGAATAGGAGGTACAACAACAACAAAAAATGGTGAATTCAACATAATAGGAGGAAAATATCCTTCTTCCCCAAAACTAGACCAAGCACCAGAAGGAGGCCAATTGAATTCGACTGGCTCTTTGGGGGGAGATTGAGTAGCAAGAGGCTGGACAGACGGGAGAATAGGTTGCGAAAAATCGGTAGACCTAGTGGACTGAGGGGTTTCAAAAGAAATGCCCAGGAAATAAATACCACTAGGAGGCAGTGAAGACTATGAAACTGATGATTCTGCCACTGTGACTGTATATCAAAACAAAAAGGAAAGAAGATAACCAATCGAAGGTTCCAAGATCAAAGTCTAAGGAAAATAAAAATAGGCCAAGTAATAAAACTTCTAACGGGCGTGTGATCGTAGGTGATTAATTTTATCACACTGAAACTAAACTTCAATGTTTCATGTTTTAAGAGTCGAGAAACAGGAAAAAGATGACTCTAGTCACTTTCAATTTTAAACGAGCATGAAAGGACAAGTGCTCGATGATCTCTTCTCTTTTTAAGGAGTCATGAAAAGATCAAAATGACTACTCAGGTACTCTAAGCAAGAGGGTGTACTAGGTTTTCGTGAACTACCATATACACCTTGGTGATCAAATGAAAGAGAAATGACCAAGGACCTAACGTACGTGCAGGTAGTCTCCCCGAATGTTGTGTTCAGTGTATCATGGTTACAAGGTGGCAGACTTGGCTTCCTATGGATAAAAGGATTACAACCTAGAGGGGTATCCCTTTATATACTCGATGGTATGGGGAGCACAAGGCCGTACTAGCACTGTCTAAAGCCAAATGGCGAATGACAGCTACTAGGTTTTAAGATGCCAGAACACATCTCTAGCCTAGACCACTAAAAATGTTGCGTTAGGTTTCAATGTTTCCTTAGGTTAATTGAATGAATTTTAAAGTTGATCTTGGATTATGTTTTAATTTCAAGGCCCTATCGAATTTGGATCTCAAATTTTCTAAATGCAAGCTATATGCAAATGAACATCATTTCGATTCAATGAATGCTATTTACGAGAAGGATAAAGATCTTTCAAATAATAGCAAACAATGAAAGTAGGCAAAGAAATCCACTAATTCATCTAATGCAATCAAATGAAAATGAAAACTCTTTTCTAGACTATCAAATGCTAGTTATGCAAAAGAATGTTTCAGTTTCGATGCAAAGGAAAGAATGTAAAATATGTTTTTTTTTTTAATTTATTTTTCAATGAAAAGAAGTACCAAATGCACTAATTACATGAAAAATGAAAACAAACACTAGCTTGAGTATTGTGTAAGAAATGAAATTGAATGAATCAACCAAATGCAAAGAAAACACAAGAGAGCTCTCAAACTAATGCTGCAATCTTCCAAACCAAAAGAAAGTTTTCAAAATGACCCAAAACAAGCAATGTAATCTATGCTTGGAGCAACTAGGAGAAGAATCAATCGAAAAACGAAATGATCATTAAATCAAAGAAAATACTCAAAAGGATCAAGAAAACTTAGTGCAATCAACTCGAGAATGAGACTGACGACAATCAATGAGACTTGATTTCCAAACAGAAGGTTCAGTGCACCAAGACACTAAAAAAACCTAAGTCCTTAAACTACACTGATAATAAGATAGACAAACGACTGAGAAAAACAAGTCGATAGTAGTCAAAACAGTCCCAAAGGAATAATTACACACAAAAATCACCAGATTCAAGCACAATTGACCAAAAGACTCATCAAGGAGGGTAAACCTAATTCTTACACCATTTTTTGGTCATCTAACTATTATCATTAGATGGACCCAAGTACACCATGTAAGACCAATTTTACCCTAAGTAAAATTGCCTTCACTATGTTAAATAACTTAATAAACCACATTTATTAGGTTGATTATGGTCTAAACAGGAAACCCCAAAAGGAAATATTAAACAAACCTATATTTGTTTGATTTTCCTTATGGAATAATTAATTAAATCATAATTTAATTATTATTCCCAGTCATGTTTAACCCAAAATCAAAGAAATTAATTAGATAAACCTTTATTTATCTTATTATTTTCTAGGAATAATTATTTAAACCTTATTTAGATAATATTCCTTGTTAAATATGAACAAATCACCCACAAATAATTAAATAAATCATTATTTATTTAATTATCTTTCAACCACTTCCTTAAATAATTAAATAAATCATTATTTATTTGATTATCTTCTAACCGCTTCCTTAAAAAGATAAATAAATCATTTATTTATTTATTTTTGACAAATCAAGGGATTTGACCCAAGTCAAACACCTTTTCCCTCCAACAAATATAATAAAATATTCCATAAAAGGTGGATCTAGATTTGGTTAACATTATTTTAATCATGCACCAAGATCTAGAATGACCCAATATTTTGTTATAAATAGGAGGGTTTTTCCTATCATTCTTCACCTTTTGTTGCCTATTAGATCATTCTGGATCTATACACTTGGTCACATTTTTCCATCATTTGCTATGTGAGCTCCCATTGAGCTCTATTCTTTGCATTGGGTTTTCTACACCAACAAGAGAGAGAAATCTTAGATCTGAAGTGCTGAGGACTTCCAAGAACCCATCCCACCGAGGAGAATTGGATACGCCTTCTTGTTTTCCTCCCAGGTGCCCAATTAATATAAAAATTCTTTCAAAAATTGTTCTTGTCTTGTCTATTGGTATATGGAGCAAACCCTTGTTTTCACTGCTTAATGTCTTTCCATGCATAGATCTGGTGTTTTGCAGCTCTTTTCTTGTCTAACTAACCGCAGATCTGAAGATATTGGCAACCACTTTTGTTGTTAGGGCTATTAGTTATGCGTAGCTAAAGTGGTCCTTTTTCGTACACTTCGACAAAGGATTCATACTAACAATTGGCGACTCCACACGGGTTTTAAATTACGACCGCTGTCGTTTTTCATATTCCTACATATCCATCTACTTTAGACCCTAGGGTTTCTTTTTAGCTGTTTATTTTTCCTATTTTTATGTTGTTTTTCTCACCTAAAACCCTAAAACATTAAAATTTTTAACCTCTGTGTGTTTCTAGCCCTATTGCGCAGGTAAGCGACACCAGCCGCAACTGAGACGACAACTTTTCCAAAAATCTTCCGCCGAGACAACCGGAACGGGAGGTCGCACTTTTCAGCCCAATAAGTGCGACCTGGACCTCTAGGTCGCACTTTTCAGCCTCTTTTCTGCGACCTGCACTGAAAACAGGTCAGAACCTGCGACCTGCCAATTTTTCAGTGGTTTTTCTGCAATTTTTTTGGGTTTTGCTGAAGCTTCTGTCAGGGTTTTCCAGCCTCTGTCTTAGGCCGCTTTGACCTAGTTCTGATCTGCTTTTACTCATCTAAGTGGGAACCTAGCCCCCTAGGGCTTTAGTACCCTCCACTTTTTGTGGAAGAGTTTTAGCTATTTTAGCCGTCTGTTTTTCAGAGTTTCAGCCTTCCCTTTTTCAGATCTGAAACCTCCTCCTCAGATCCCTTTAAATCAACCTCTCTTCCTTTCAAATCACCTCTTGTCATTTTGTTTGGACCTCTCTTTAGGACCTCCTCCCTCTCCTTTCCTGTTTTTGTTGATTTCCTCCCTTTTTCCAGCCACCTTGCCTCTGTCTCTTGGCTGTGATCTGCACCTCTTTTCAGCAGCTTTTATCCTATAGATCCCTGTCCCTTTTGACCTTAGATCTATTGGCCTCTTTTCCGTGTGTTTTGCCTAGATTTTTCCCCTTTTTTAGATTAGTTTTGAGAGACCCGCCTTCTTGGGTTAGATAGATGCTCAAGTATCTGTTATTTTTCTGTTATTTCAGGATTATATACTGTTCTCTGCAGATTTATTTTTAGTTACGTAGCACACTTTTTTCTTGTTCTCAAAATGGAAAGGGTTTAAAAATTAAAATTAATGCACGCCACACACTGACCCTAAGTGAAGAAGCGCCTGGTTAACACCGCCTGGCAAAGACTCTAAAATCAATTGTCACTGCACCTTTTCTGCCCTTGACCTCACTTGATCCTGTCCCTTTCTGCCCTTGTCGATTTCCTTCTTCCCGTCATCATTGCGCCCCCAAGGCGCCTTTCCCGGAGACTTCTTGGCCTTCACCCTTAGTTTCCGGTCGATCGAACTGCTCCGTCCCGCCGTCGTCGAGCTAGTCCTCCTCCGAGTCCGCACTCCGACTCCTCTCTTGATTCATTGGGTTCTCCTTCTCCTCCTGGTTCTCCCCCTGTCACCTTCACTATGTTTGGTCCAGGGCCTAACGTTAGCGGTGCTCCAGGCCCTAATGCCGGAACCACTACTAGTGGAACCACCACAGGAACTACCTCGGCCATACCCTTGTTGCCGTACATTGCAGGCCTCAGCCACCCCGATTTCAATCAGTTGATCAATGACCCTATCCGCCATGATGCTGGTTGGCCTGCTATGCCAACTAAGCTCCCCTCTGACATCCTTAAGTTCAAAGGCCTTGTTGGAGAAGATCCAACCAATCATGTCCGATCTTTCCACATGTGGTGTTCCTCCAATTCCATTACCGATGACTCCATCCATCTTCATTTGTTCCAACGCACGCTTACCGGCAAAGCTTCTAAATGGTATGTCGACCAAGCCACCTCTTCCCATACCACCTTTGTGACCATTGCCCAAGCCTTTTTATCTTACTTCCAGCTCCCTCTCCGATACGATACCAGTACGAAGCTCTTGACCTCCTTTAAGCAAACATCTTCGACCCGCCTTTCCACCCATGTTCAGGAATGGCGATGAAGACACAACTTATGTCGAGCTCCCCCCTTCGAAGATCGGATCTACATGGACTGGTTCCTTCGCTCTCTCTTAGACCCCATTGGCAAAGATGTTGCCTCCCATTTTCCTCAAACCGAAGAAGCCGCCCTCCAAATAGCCTTGAAATATGACCTGATCTATGCTCAGTCTGGTTATGTTTATACCGTTCTTCTTGACCTCCCCAGGCCCAGCGGCGCTAACACCCCGGGGGCGTCTCATTTCACCGACGGTATCATTGGAGCCCTTTCCCATCCATATGCTCAACCTCCTATGGGCTATGGTCTCCGTCACAGAGGGGCCAGCACCTCTAGCACTCTTCCCCCTCCCGGTAGCATGTATCCAGGATACAACATGCCTCCTCCTTTTGCCCAACCTTCTGCTTACCTCAATGTTGCCCAACCTACCCATTACCCTTATCCGCAGCCTGGTGTGCCAGCTCCTCCAGCATATGCGCTTCCTCCTCCCTTGCCTCCTCAAACCCAGCACTAGCACCTACAGCCCCCTCCAGGGCAAGTATTTGCACAACAGGGTGCGACTAATCCCCCTTCTTCTCAAAGAAGGCGGAAAGGCAATCCAAATCAATCTGCCCCTGGTACTCGTGGACCCAATCCTCAGGGTTTTGACCCTAACACTGCTAACCAGCAACAGGGCACTCAGCCCAAGCCGGACAGGCCTCTTCGCACCAATAAACCTTGTTCGTGTTGCAGTGTTTACGATCATTATACCCATGATTGTCCCATCTTACCACAGATGCGGCAGATGTGGGAGTCTCAAGCCACATTGCGCGGAAAACACGCCTCCCCTCATGCTCCTCCTAATGTGGCCACTACCCAACCAGCTGTTTTTACTGATCCTTTCCCTCAGCAAGGATTCGTGGCTACCCAACCGCCTGATAGCCAGGTCGCCACTCCCCCTTCTCTTTCTGGTTCCTATGATTACCAGATCCTTATGATGCACTTCGATCCTTCCCCGACCGTCGACCTTCACCTTCAAACTCGGTCTCGCCAGTACCCCAAGCCTCCTGCTCAGTCTGCCCCCGAGCCTCCTTCTTCAGGTTCTATAGAGCCTCTTTCGACATCCAGTGGCCCCTTACATATCCCTCAACCCAAAATTGAGGTTCATACCAAGATTCCTAAGGGACCCCTACGTCGAAATGCTGCTTCCAGTCGAGCTTCTCATTCGTATAGTATAGTAGACGATTTGGCGCAATCTCCTGCTGCCATTTCCACACTGGAACTCCTCTAGTCGTGCCCTTCCCAAAATAAGGCTCTACTATCTGTCGTGGGCGCTGTAGATCCTGCTGATGACCAAATGATTGTTTTCGACGCCACTCAATCGAACCATCCCCCTCTTCCTGCTTCCGTCGCCTTCCAAATCCCAGTCAAAATCCGGAACGCCAACGTTTCACGGTGTATAATTGATGAGGGGGCATCTACCTGTGTGATGTCCACTTCGGTTTGGAAGCAAATCGGATCCCCTGAGCTGGCCCCTTCCACGATCACCCTTCGAGCGTGGGACGGCCACGCCTCCTAGCCCATTGGCCTTTTCCGTAATTGTCCTATCACCCTCGCCGGTAAGACTGTTTGCGTTGACGTCGAAGTCATAGACGCCCCGCTAGACTACAACATTCTATTGGGGCAAAGCTACACCTATGCTATGTCTGCTGTCCCATCCGCGGTTTTCCGCAAGATGTCTTTCCCCCATAATGGAAAGATAGTCACCATTGACCAGTTGAAATATCATGAGCCAAAATCTCAGACCTCACCTGAGACGACCATCTCTTCTGTAGCCAACAAGCAAACCATCGATTCCTTGACCAGTGTCTCCCCCGGCGTTTACAAAGATTCCTCCCTGCTTGGAACTTTTCCTAATCTCCCCCCTCCTCCCATCACTGATCCCAGCTTATCGAATGTTTTCATGATGCAATCGTCTCAGGCTGCCCGTAAGCGGCCTGCCTCGGCTAGTCAGTAACCTCCCCCTCGCCCTCCGCAAGCCGCTCCTAGCCATTCATCTCAGCCAGCCGGACCTCCTCCTTCTGGCCCTCCCCCTACAGCTGGTATCCCTGAACCCCTTTATCCTCCTGGATCGGTTCCCCCAGGCCTTAACCATCTCGGAGCTGTCCCTCCTGGTCATTTCCCTGCTGGGCAGATACCTTTCCTGGCTCCCCCTCCCGGAGTATATTCTGTCCCCGTCATGGCCACCCTCTCTCTCCCTAACCTGACATTGGGCATACCAGTCTGGTACCTTGATCCTCCAGCAGCTACCCCTCCTAGTCACCCCAAACCCTACATGGCTTTGACACCAGTTCAACCGGTCCCCCTCGCTTCCTCTGTTGCCTCTGTGCCCCCAGCACCTCTACAGGACCCTTCTCCTGTCGTGACGGCTCCCGGAAAGAAAGGCAAAGCTCGCAAGGGGGCACCCAAAGACAAGACCACCACGACTGACCCAGCCCCTCCTCCTCCCGCAAAACCTTGTGCCTTATGTGATGTCGCCAGTCATGCCACCCATGCTTGTCCCGAGTTTCCCCGTATTCAGCCCATGGTTAAAGTCGCGTTCCCTGAAGCTACGGTCCCTGAAGCCTCCGTTCCTTCTTCGTCCGTAACCAAGAACCCCAAGACTCTCCGCACCAACAAACCCTGTGCTTTGTGCGGTGTTCATGGCCATTACTCCCACCATTGTCCTCACCTGATGCATTACCGCGCCTCTTTAGAGGTAGTCCGAGAGTATGAGGTTGAACAGAATCAATCCGCCTCTCCCATACTCGCGCAGTATGCTTCGGGCCAGCCTGAGGATCCCCCCGCCCCCATCGACATTCCCCCCCCTGATTTTCAGATGACGGAGTCTACCACAACCATTCTTTACCTATCCTCCTCTACGAGACATTCGGAGCCCAGTCCCCCTGCATCCTCCCCTGTCGTTTCGCCTGACCACCTTTTTTCTACCCATACTCGAGATCACTCCACCCGTATCTCTATTGACCTCCGTAGCCTGAGTCCTCGCCATACTTCCGATAGCCCTCATATACCACCCTCTAGTTTGTATATGAGTCATAGTCATCCTGCTCATTGTACTCCCTCCCGCAGTTGCCGCTCGATGTCTTCTGTCCACTCACGCTGCCGTCATTGTCTCCCCTCCCCTCATTTGTTGTCTTGTCACACCATTCCGCAGGACCCCCCGTCCACACCCTTTATCGGTTATGCCGATGGTGCAAGTCGTTATTCCCGGAATCTAGCCTCGGCAGGTTGGGCCATCTTCACCCCCTTGCATGCCCTTGTTCTCTCCAACGGGGTCTGCATTGGTTCTGCCACCAACAATCAGGCCGAATATGATGCAGTGCGTGGTCTCTTAGTCGATGCCCTCTTCCATCGCATCCTCCATCTGCACGTTCGTTTGGATTCCCTACTTCTTGTCATGCAACTAAATGGTGTTTATCATGTGCATAACCCTGTGCTGTTTAGACGCTATTTACAAGTGAAAATCTTGATACGTGCATTTGAAACCATAACTTTCAACCATGTACCTCGAGAACAGAATCACTATGTAGATAGTATTGCAAACCATGTTCTAGATTGGCATTTATCACACGCATTTCATACAAGACAATAACATTTATAATCATTAAAAATGATGCATATCCATAATATGTGTCGCAAAACATGTGTTTAGAGTCCATCTACTCTGATACATATGACATGCCCATAGCATGTTACAAAAAAACCAAAACTGGGGGCACCACCTGCCCCTACATACACACTAGGGGGCACCACATGCCCCACACCTACTCACTATCTGGCGGATCCTGAGCCAATGGCTCTGCCCCTACAGCCCGTAGATCACGTATGCCTTGACCAGCCATCGCCATGCGCCGCATGACACCTCGCCATTCCGAGGGCAGACCAATGCATGCCTCCACGTACTGGTCATCTAAGTCTTGCCACCCGCGCTCTGAAACTTCGGTCAGCAACGTCTCGCATCTACGGCGGATGTCCTCCAGGAGGGCGGCCGCATCCTCATTGTGCACTACTCTCGACCCACTCAGACCTGCAACTCTAGATGCTGCCGGTCGTCCCATATATCCGGCCGGTTTTACCGGAGCTATATCTGCATACCAAAAGTACATGAATCAATACCCTATCTACTATTCAAAAACTTTAACATGCCCATACAAGAATAGCAATCTATCACTTACCATCGGGCCCCCATACTCGACCAGGCGGAAGTGGCAGGTCTGGATCTCCACAATAACTCTCCCACTATAGGGATAGTCGTATATGTATAACGAGCATCTAATCCCAATGGGCAAAGAACTCGGAGTCGAAACACACGCCCAACCGCCCCTCCTACTCTCGATCCCGATGGCAGGCTTAATCCGGACCAACAAGGGCTCTCCTGCTCTCATCAACAGGTTCTCCAAAAACTTTAGAACCCCACACCTGGCCAACACACGACGGACACCCTGATCCACCTGGATCTCTGCCCGTAATGTACCCAGGTCTCTCTCTCTCCAGTTAACCCGTAAATCTGCCATACCTACACAAAAACATCATCTTTATCAGCATACAGATCGGGAATACCATAACCAAACACAAAAACCCAACTCTCAGCCATAAAACAGCACCAAAACCCCTTCATCTTCCAGGTCGCAGTTTTCTGCCCAATTTTGGACCAGGTCACAGTTTTTGCCCTGAAACCTGCGTCCCAGGTCGCACTTTTTGGCCCAAAAAGTGCGACCCGGCCGTAGAGATGAAGGAGGGTCAATTTCTGAGATTTTGGGCCCTAAACTGAACTTTCAATCCATCAAAATGAAAGAGTAAGGTTAGGCCTCTTACCTGCAACTGACGGATCTCGATTCCAACGGTCGGTTTATCCGCTACACTCGCCGCAAGATATAGGGCCTTCTCTCCTCTCTACATTCACCACAGCAACAATAGCAAATGAGTGAATTTGGAGGGAAAACTGCCTTATTAAAAGAGAACCCGTGTTTCTTCTTTCGATTGCTGCGACCATACCGTAGCCTCGTTTGACAAACCGTCTGCACCGTTGGAAAGCTCTCACCGAGCCTCAAATGGGTATCTATTAGTTTTTTGTGATTTTCTACTTCACCAGGACACATTTTTTCCACGAAGGGTCACTTCACCCATCCTTCAAGTCGAATTTCCTCACTTACGACACTTGTACTTGGGGCACCATCTTGCCTCCTTACTTGTCTTTGTTCGTGTCGATTTTTGTCATGAGTTACCATCTTGTACTCATGTTTTTATGGTCCCCCATTGGGCCTTTACTGTGTGGTAGCACCATCGAGTCGCCCTTGTTTAGAGCATCCAAGTTGAGTCATCATCGCATTCATGGAGTCTATCCCGAGTCCCTTTGTACCCCGCTATAGCCCTCCATCCTTCATTGCTTGGTCTCTCTCTTGTGTCACACTTTATGACCTTCAGTCCCACTGTCCCCTATCCCTTATGATATTGTGTCAGTCACTACCAGGTCATTCATGCCCTTTATGCTCTAACAAGGGAAGTCGTCCATTCGCTACTCAGTCCTTTCCACTTCACTATCACCATTAGTGTCAGTCTGTCCGTCGCTCTACTATTTTCTCTCGTGCCTTAGTTGAGGATCTCTCATCGCCTCACCTATGGCGGCCCTTCTTCTGTCGACATCAGCTCATTCATTCTAGAAGCCAGGTTTAGAGAGCGGTGTACCTTGGTTCCAGCTTCCACTCTTGTTCGGTGCCTCGGATCAGGCAAAGGGATCTCTCATTTCCCTTTGACTTGGTTGTTTCTCCACGCCAGCTCCTTTCAGCATGACCGAGATCCGTATACTTGATGGTTCAGTGATACAGCAGTAGCTCTTGATGATTCCCGGGTGTGTGTGAGATGTCTCAACCCTCATGAGGGGGTGGCCCTGCAGGTAGCCCCCCACATGCCCGGATGACCTCCTCCTTGCAGCCTTCGATGCAGCTCCAGATATTTGATGATGTTGGCCTTCGCCACTTGCAGCGCCTCTTTGATTTGCATGTATCAGTTAAATTTTGTGAGCCCTTCCCTATTTCCAGGGGGCATTTGGGTTGTATTTGTATCTCATGTACTCAGATATTATTGTACAAGTCCTGGCTGTTATCCCAGGCACAGCATGTATATGGGATTCCTCATTGTATTTTTATCTGGCTCATGATTATGCCGGCTGTACTTTATGGTTCGGTCCCTTGTTTACTGGACACACTATTCTTTTGTACTTTGTCTCGGCGGGCATAGGTATGCCTCCCCCGCCGCCTTCGGCACAGGTACCCTCTCATAAAAAGAGACTTGTTGCACCTGCGAGTCTCGTCTCCTCAGGGTCTAGTTCTTCAGCACACTATCTACCTTGCATTTCTCTCTCTAACTTCCCTTTTGTTGTCTAGTGATTGAGTTCTTACAACGTACTTCGGTCATACGATTTGCTCCTAACACTCGCACGCTGGGGGGCAATCTGTTACACCATTTTTGGTCATCTAACCTATTATCATTAGATGGACCCAAGTACACCATGTAAGACCAATTTTACCCTAAGTAAAATTGCCTTCACTATGTTAAATAACTTAATAAACCACATTTATTAGGTTGTTTATGGTCTAAACGGGAAACCCCAAAAGGAAATATTAAACAAACCTATATTTGTTTGATTTTCCTCATGGAATAATTAATTAAACCATAATTTAATTATTATTCCCGGTCATGTTTAACCCAAAAACAAAGAAATTAATTAGATAAACCTTTATTTATCTTATTATTTTCTAGGAATAATTATTTAAATCTTATTTAGATAATATTCCTTGTTAAATATGACCAAATCACCCACAAATAATTAAATAAAACATTATTTATTTAATTATCTTTCAACCACTTCCTTAAATAATTAAATAAATCATTATTTATTTGATTATCTTCTAACCGCTTCCTTAAAAAGATAAATAAACCATTTATTTATTTATTTTTGACAAATCAAGGGATTTGACCCAAGTCAAACACCTTTTCCCTCCAACAAATATAATAAAATATTCCATAAAAAGTGGATCTATATCTGGTTAACCCATGCACCAAGATCTAGAATGACCCAATATTTTGTTATAAATAGGAGGGTTTTTCCTACCATTCTTCACCTTTTGTTGCCTATTAGATCACTCTAGATCTATACACTTGGTCACATTTTTCCATCATTTGCTGTGTGAGCTCCCATTGATCTCTATTCTTTGCATTGGGTTTTCTACACCAACAAGAGAGAGAAATCTTAGATCTGAAGTGCTGAGGACTTCCAAGAACCCATCCCACTGAGGAGAATTGGATACGCCTTCTTGTTTTCCTCCCAGGTGCCCAATTAATATAAAAATTCTTTCAAAAATTGTTCTTGTCTTGTCTATTGGTATATGGAACAAACCCTTGTTTTTACTGCTTAATGTCTTTTCATGCATAGATCTGGTGTTTTGCAGCTCTTTTCTTGTTTAACTAACCGCAGATCTGAAGATATTGGCAACCACTTTTGTTGTTAGGGCTATTAGTTATGCGTAGCTAAAGTGGTCCTTTTTTGTACGCTTCGACAAAGGATTCATACTAACAGCAGGCTTAATAGTTCAAGTGTTTACTAATCAAACCAATCAATCACTCATCAAACTAATGCCTCTTTTCTGAATCCACATTTTTCAGCAAAGGCTATGGAGTGGATCTAGACATCCCTCTACAGCTCTTAGTCTTGCTGATGTGATCATAAAAGATAGGAGATCAAACTTACAACAAGAAATAAATCAAATTAACAATACAAATCAAACTTGATCAAATCAAATCCACACATTTAACATAAAAACTAGATCATTTAATCAATTAAAAATTGCTACTGAAAACTTCAGAAATATTACATTAGCTTAATGAAACAATTATTACTGCATAACAAAAATTAAAAATTTACACACACACACAACTAAGGGAGTTGTGAATGAAGGGGGCCATCCCTCACTCACGACCCTTGCAAGATTAAAGAGGCTTTCTTAGTAGAGTAGACAGAACATGAAATATTGTATTAATCTGAAATATTACAGCCGAGTACAAACTGATATGTGCTATCAGCAAATCCCAACCCAACCAACTCCTTACATCATAAAACACAATCAAATTTATACAAGTTTGAAAGCCCATATTTGGCTCGAATGAGGAAAATTCTAATTTGAGCTAGGCTCTATCAATACAGGTACAATATCCTCAAAATTAGCTAATATTGGTCTAATCCATGACTAAAAGCATGGATTAGAAAATTTTAGTTACAAGGCTGACGCTGCTCCTCATGCGGGCAACAAGAAGAGGTCTGCAAATCTGGGTAGTTTTGAAGGCGGATTTGACATGACCAATAGGATAGCGTCCATGTATGACGAAATCCCCAAAAAACCCATGTTCTCATTTGATTTGTTAGTGAGTGGAACATAGCTAACCGCTAATTCTATTGCAGGAAATCGGAGTGGCTACAGGAAAACTTCCACAGGATTCCTGGAGCGTGTGAAGTAAATGCAGCAGTGCGAGCTGTCTTCAGAAATTTCAGGGTTGTTTTGGATCAAAGAAAATATGCATAGGATTCAGAGATCAGTTTTCATGATAATTTCAATAAGGAAACAACTAGTTGAGGAATACTTAAGATTAAAGTTAAAAATAATACTTTTTAATGTTAATTTGCATACCTCAAGCCTATAGTACCCTTTTGGATAAAACCTAGTTGATATAAACAAAATAATCACATTAATGGTTAAGGAGAGGTCAAAATGGGAGAGATAAGGTCTAGGAAAGGTTTCAAGATTAGGAAAAAATGGGACTCAACATCTCCCCCACCCCTATTGTCTTGCATGTCCCTTATGCAAGCAAAACATGTTGCACCCCGCAAAACAGGAAATTATTATTTGCTTTAAGTTGTAGCTACTGCAGCCAAATGATCCAAGTAGGCTCTACTAGACTCTACTTGAACTTGACCCCTGTAAATCTCATTTTTCTTCTTCAGATGGTCAATCTGGACCTGCTTCTTTTTCATAATTCCGGTTGCCTTCTAGTGCCACTCCTCATGCTCTTTCTGCATATGAAGGTTTTTCTCTTTCAGATCTTTGTTCTCCTTTCTGAAGGCCCATTCTAAAAACTTGAGCTCAGTGATAATCTCCTCTAACTCTTGTAGAGACTGCTTCTTCTGGGGGGTTACTTCCCCCTCGTGATGTCCTTGGGAATATTGAGGCCCACTAAGGTCCTCATGTTCTTTTGTTGTTTCATTCCCTCTTTATTGTAGCGGGGTATCCTGGAAGGACATTTTTTCTCCGTTAATGAATGTATTTTTCTCCACCTTCTTCTTCCCTTTAGGCGATACGTGGAGTTTTCCTTTCTTTTTATCAAATTTCTTGGGCAGTACCCCCCCCCTTTCTCTGTGTCCCTTATAGTCAGCTTAGCAGCTTGCCTCCTTGTGAGTCTCTTAGAGGGGATAGAAGTGCCCTTTAACTTGGAATTTTTACCTGTAGTCTCCTGGGTCACCACCACTAATTCATCTTCTACATTATCCTTTGTCTTTGTTCCACGAGTCCGTGGACTTTTCCTTGGATTTTCTACTAGCTCTTCTTCCAGGGGCTCTAAAGGATCATAGTTTTCATCCTCCATGAAATAATTCTCGGCCAAAAAATCCTCCCATGTATTTCTCTTCTTTTGTAGAATCCCCATCAATATGATCTTTACAAGCCTATGGTTTCATCCAAGTGGGCTACCCTTTCCTTAGCGGTGGTAGACATTTTTATTAGGTACTTCTTCAAATAATATGGAAAATTCAAAGGCTTGTCTCGAAAATGTCTAAGAAGTTGAATGTGAAATAAAAATGCGAGCCCAAAGCGACCTTCACATGTTACATACTTCTAAAGGAAAAATAACAGGAGTTGATACTTACTTCTCAGAAATTCTTGTGGAATCTCCTTGCTACAGTTAGGTTTTGGATGCTCCTTCTTGAGAAAGGATGCACAAATTCCCTTATAATGAATTGGTTCTTAAACCAGTGTTCCCCGTCTTGTGATATCCTGCATGCCTGAGCCACCAGATCCTCTGTTAGTCAGAACTTAATGTTCCCTACTTGTGCCTTATCCCCATTTAGATTCAGGGTGAACGATTTCGTGATTTCTGAATTGTAGCCACTGAATTTTTGAAACAATGTCAACCACCCCATTTTCTCCAGTATCTCCTTGCTGCGATTATCAGCTTCCAATAGCACAGGGCCTTGCGGCTCAAATTGAACAGGGGCACACAGTCTTGACATGGTGAAAGAAAAATGGGAGAGACAGAACAAATGAGGCTCACAGAAATGTGGTTGTTTAATACTTGCAATGGATCATTCGACAAAGAGAGGTTTAAATTGGAAATATTGGAGAGCACAGAGATTTCCAAGCAAGTCGTGATCATGATTATTATCATGATCTGACCTGCAGAATGGATACCAGAAGTACGTTTTCATGTTATGTCAGAATCATGATGATCGGGCATGGATCTTCATTTATGATGAAATGGTTTATGACCATGTTTTGCTGCAAGGGTTACCATAGTTTAAATTATACAAATTTTTAAAATTTAAGCATCATTACCTCTTACCTCAAGTGTCCTGTCACTGGTTGTACCTTACCGAACTTACCTCCCAATGGTCGAGTCCTCCAATGAAGTTTTCTTGTTTCTTGGAATGATAACCCACTCAAAATTTAAATCATATATATGATCACACAATTCATGACCTCTACCAATAATAAAATTGTTAGTACTTTATCAAATAATTTAAACTAATGTTTTTTCTATGCTTTTTGTTCTTTAGGAAACCAAGGCATTGTTGTAGGAAATGAAGTCGTGACTGTTGAACATTCTCCAGGAAATTATTCTGTAGGAAAAACCATTTCTCCCTGTTTATGTACAATTCATTGCACATGAATGAAGGTTATGATGTCGAATGTGAAATGAAATCAATGGATTACCAGCCATTGAGGTCAACTGTTAACCAATGCAAGGCCCATCACCATTAATGAGAGTGAGGACCAAGGTACCTTGATGCATCCTATCAGGTGTGAATTTATGAGTTGATGTCGAACCCCCTGTAGGATCCAACAGTCAAGGAGCCATAATGATTCACCATTATTTTTTGCAAGATAGCATGTAATTAGGGCATACAGGCTTCAAGGCATCATAAGGCTTTGATCTTTCATCTAGATAATTTGCTAATGTCAATGGGCCAAGATTATCGGAAGGAGGGCCTTAAGGAATCCGACATAAGTACAGCATGAGAAATCCACATATTAACTGAAAAACATAATTTATTAAGAGGATCCCAAAGGATCTACTGACATGTGTTCTTAACAAGCCCAATGGCAGTCCATGCTCACCATATTTCAATATTAGAGAGTTAGAAATACTAAAAAATAAGACTCCAAGGGGGCTCCTTTTCCATAACTAGTCCATTGGGCCTAGAAAAAAGAATAAACATGTACCCAATAGACATTCCTGTCATGGTTTACTGGGCACGAGGAGGAAAACATTGAGTTCATTATATCAATAGGAAAATTAGGAAGAGGTAGATGAAGTAATGACTCCTTCTCTCACCATATCCATCTCTTTCTTCTTCACAATTTCTTCCACGAATTCCTCCTTAGATTGGGGTCTTTGATATAGCTTGAGTCTATGCCCATTCACCAAAAAGGTAACATTCCCATCATCAATATATTTAACTCAAACAGATCTATTATCAAAAACTTTCTCAATTTCATAGGGGCCTAGCCAATGCATGTTGAATTTCCCTTTACATTTCTTAAATTTTGAATCATACAACAATGCACAGTCTCCCTCTTTGAATTGCTTATTTTTAATGTATCTGTCATGCCATTCAGCCCATTGTTGTTGGATCAAGTCAGTATGCTAAAAATCATCCTGCCTAATCTCATCCAACTCATTGAGCTGCAAGATTCTATGTTTTTTAGCTTCATCAAGGTCTATACCCAAATTCGTTGCCATCTTGAAAGTTCTGATATGAAATTCAATGGGAAATAAAACTTGCTTTCCATACACCAATTCATATGGAGAGAAGCCAGTGGTATTTCTCCATGTGATTCTGTAAGCCCACAATGCCTCGGGAAGTCGATCAGACCAATCCTTCTAATGTAATAACATTGTATTGGTAATTATTGTCTCCAACACTTTATTTGTTGATTCCACCTGCCCATGGCCTGTGGATGGTAAGGGGTGGACTTCTGATGAGTAATCTAATATTTTTGAACAATTCCCTGCATAAGCTTTGACACAAACTGAGCACCTTGATCAGTAAATATCTCCTAGGTACACCAAATCTTACAAAAATATCAAAGAAAAGAAAATCTACCACTGATTTCTCTGTTGCTCTAGGTAGTGCTCTTGCCTCCACCCACTTTGTAACATAATCAGTACAAACCAAAATATACTTCTTACCTTTGGACATAGGATTGATGGGACCTACAAAATCAAGAGACCGCCTCTCGAGTGGTTCTATGAGAACCTATGGCTGCAAATTCATCTCGTCTGATTATACAAGCCGCCCCGTTCTCTGGAAGCTATCACACTTCCGAACATACTCCTTTGCATATTTAGAAAGACTTGGCTAGTAGTAACCTGAGCGTAGGATCTTATAGGTTGTCCTCTTGTCTGTAAAGTGTCCTCCAAAAGTTTCATCATGACAGGCTCTCAAGATGTCATAGATCTCCCTGAAACACCTACAAATAATCAAATCAGGTCCAGTGAAAAAGATATCTCCCCTAATCCAAGAGTAATTAACACTTTTCCTAATAATTCTCTTTTTTTGATTAAATGAAAAGTGTGGTGGAAAATTTCCTGTAACAAGTTAGTTGTCCATATCTGCAAACCAAGGTTTTTTGACATAAATAGCAAACAAATTTTCATCGGGAAATCTATCATTAACAGGAACATCCTCACCTGCATGGTTTATCCTAGATAATAAATTAGCTACCTGATTTTATTTTCCCAGTCTATCCAATACTCTAATGTCAAATGCCTGTAGCAGCAAAATCCACTTAGTGATCCTGCCATTAGTGACGGGTTTATTCATGATATATCGAATGGAAGAATGATCAGTGTTTACAAAAACTTCATAACCTCTGATGTAGTGCCTAAACTTGTTAATAGCATAAATTCCAACAAGAAATTCTTTTTTAGTTACTGTGTAATTCAATTCTGCAGGAGTTAAATTTTTACTAACAAAATAAGTAGCATGGGTTACCGAATTCTCATTCTGACCCAATATTGCTCCTATGGCTGAATCAGAGGCATCAGTGGAAATGTGAAAGGGTAATTTCCAATATGGGCCTCTTAAGACAGGTGCTGAAGAAAGCTTTTCCTTGAGTATATCAAATGCAGCTTGACACTCATCATTCCAATGAAATTCAGATTCCTTAGTCAATAATTTGAACAATGGAGAGGCTACCTTTGTAAAATTTTCAACAAACCTTTTGTAGTATCCTACATGTCTAGGAAAACTTTGAACTCCCTTCTGACTGGTTGGTGGGGGAAAATTTACAATAACTTCAATCTTTGTCAGATCAACTTTAATTTCTGCAGCAGAAACATGATGACCCAAAACAATACCTTCAGTCATAATCACAAAACATTTTTCATTCATTAATGAAAAATTAGCTTCTCTACACCTCTGCAAAAAAATTTCAAGATTATGTAAAGCCTATTCAAAAGTATCACCCATTACTGTAAAATCATTCCTATAAACTTCCACACAATCATGCAAAAGGTCAGAGAAAATACCAAGGACCGCCTGCTGGAATGTGGCTGGTGCATTGCATAGACCAAATGGTAATACCTTATATGCATAGGTACCCTAGGGACATGTAAATTTTGTCTTCTCCTGGTCCTCTGGAGCTATCCTAATTTGATTGTATCCATTGAACCCATCTAGGAAGGAAAAATACTTTTTCCCTGCTAAAGTGTCAAGCACTTGGCCTATAAAATGCAAAAGGAAATGGTCTTTTAATGTATCTTTGTTTAGTTCCATGTAATCTACACACACTCGCCATTTACCATTATTTTTTGGGACAATAACCAGTGGAGATACCCACTGGCTATCTGAGAGAGGATAGATGAACCCTACATTTAACAATTTTTGCAATTCGTCTTTTACAACTTCCCTTAAGGCAGGGTTCATCCTTATTTGTGGTTGTCTCATGGGCCTATCATTTTCTTCTATATAAATATGATGAATGAATTTATCTGGGTGAATTACCCTCATGTCTATCTATTCCCATGAAAATGTATCTGAAATAAATTTCAATGTTTGAATTAACTGTTTTTCTTGTTCAGGAGTTAAGGCATAATTAATGTTTAAATATTTTTCAAGAAAAATTCCAGCTACCTTATTCCCCCATTCAGTCATGGAATATGTAGGAAATGCAGAGAAGAGGGATGAATGTAGTTCAATTTTTGTACTATGCTCATAAAAATCTTGCATATTAATAATGATATCTATATTATGACTAGGTTTCCCTTCTAAATGTTGTGGAAAATCAGGATTAGAAATACAACAATTTATCAAATTTTCTTCTGAATTTTCCTTAAAGATCATGGCTTGGGAAATGGTTAAAACTGGTTGTGTAAATTATGAATCATGATCTTCTTCTTCAACCCAATGTGTACTTTCTAATCTCAAGAGGGTTTTAGCAGGGGGATACAAATTAATGTGTTTTGTTTCAGCCCCATGAGTGATGGTCATGTTTCCAGACCTACACCTTATGTAGGCATCTGCAGTGGCTAACCATGACCTCCCCAAGATCAAAGGATGCCCTCCCAAGTTGTTTTTATGTTGAATAATATAAAATATTGTAGGGTACTCCCAAGAATCTGATGAGATGAAAATTTCTTCTAATACCCCCTCTGGCTTTACGTTAGACCTATTTGTTAATTCTAACATGGTAGAAGTAGGTAATAAGTCAAAGGATCCTATATGAGATAAAGTATCCATCATCATTACATTAATGGTTGCACGTAAATCAATTAAAGTGTTATTTATGGGATACCCATTGATAAAGGTGGTGACCACAGGGGTTTGGCTTTACCATAGACCTATCTGCTAATTCTAGCATGGTAGAAGTAGGTAATAAGTCAAAGGATCCTTTATGAGATAAAGTCTCCATCGTCATTACATTAATGGATGCACCTAAATAACTTAAAGTGTTCTTTATGGGATAACCATTGATAAAGGTGGTGACCACAAGGATTCCTAGGTTTGCATATTTTTCAGTAACAAATCTAGTGGACATTAAACTTGCAAGCTTTCCAACTACTTGAATTGTGGAGGGTTCTCTCTTCTATCTTCTCGGTTTCTTGGTACATAGCTCCCTCACTGTTTTGGCATAAATTGGGATATCCTTAATTTCTTGCAGTAACGGGATCTTAATGCACACATTTTGCAGTTCAAACACAAGATCAAACTTGGGTTGTTTTAATTTCATTTCTAACCTCTCTAGAAAAGGAGGCTAAACCATATGGGATGAGCAAGGTTCTTGTAGCCTTAAAGTAGGTTGTTCTATTGGTTTAGGTGTAGTTTCAACTTCAGGCATTTCCAAAGTATCTTCCTCTACAATCTCTTCAATTCTTTCGAGCTGAGTCACCACTTTTCCCGATCTAAGTTTAATTTCCTGCAACAACTGTGGTGCAATATAGTAGCTAGGAAAAGTGGGATAAGTGACCAATCCAATATTGTGAGAAGATTGGGTGGTTTTATATTTGGGGCTAGACACTGGATGAGCAGGGAGTTGTGTGGGACGAGGTTGATTTGGTGGGGTAGGAAACTGAAGATGTTATTTTGGTTGTATCATTTTTTGCGTTGTGGGTTGTGGAGGATAAAATTTTTGAGCTAGAAAATTTTGTACAGCAGGGTGAAAAAATTTCCCCTACCAAGGTTGTTAAGGAGGCCAGGGCTGACAGGGCATTGGAATATTCCACATCTGATTTTGAGCATAAGGAAATAGAAAATGTGACCGTGACATACCTGTAGGACGTGGCTACCATTGTCTTTGAGGTGCTATTGCATAGAGTGCATTGACAGCTCTCTGATCTGCTATATATGTTTCTTTAATTTCAGGAAGAGAAGGACATTGATTAGTGGAATGCTCAACTTCACAAATTTGGCATACCTCTATGCTGTTAGCAGGGAATTCCCTTAGAGCATGTTTCTTCCTGCATTTGGAGCAAAACACAGCCATGGATTTTTCCAATTCCTCCTACTTCTTCTTAGCCTGCAAATATCCATTTGTGAAGATAAAGTGCTAAGAATATCAGTTTTAAAATTTTCAAATAAATTACCCATTCCAGCTCTGGTTACTCCAGTTCCGGCAATGGATTTGACACTCTTGGAAGAAGTATCTCTTTGCCCACTTCCAACCTTGGAATTTCCTCTTAAATATCTCCTACACAACTCACACACATCATCATAGCTCAACTTTGATACATCGCTTGCTCCCATTAAGTTTAAAATCTTTAGAAATTCCGGTCTGATTGCCCTAACAAAAATTTTTCTTTTGGTTTCTTTGTTTTAGAGGATTCATCTTGGATCTCTATATATTATATTTAAATCTTTCCACCAAGTCCTCCAGAATCTCCCCTTCCTTTTGATTCATGCAAAAAATATCTTCTTCGAGGTCTCTAGATTTACAATAATCTTGGAATTTCTTTAGGAATACCTTCTTCATTTCATCCCAAGTTGAAATGGATTTGGACAGAAACCCATAAACCACCTGAGATTTTCATCCTTTAGTGTAGCAGGAAACAATTTCATCTTCTTAGCATTGGAAGAATAGTCATAGCTCCTGCATAACACTTCAAACTCAAATAAGAAGGCATCAGGATCCTCACTAGAGGCACCATGAAAATTAGGCAAGGTTGAGGGAGAAATGTTTTTCATTTGAGTAGCTCCACCAGTCTCCCTGATAGGGAATTCAAAGGTAACCATTTCCTATTATTTCTTAGTGTATATCACATCTATGTTACCAGTACCTTCTTGTTGGACGGATATGTCATTCTTGCGGACAAGACAGACCTCCCAAGTGTCCTATGGACAGGTAGCAACAAAAAAACAAACAAAAACTATTTTCTCTAGATAATATTCAATTCATTAATTAGCTAAAACAGGGATTTTGAAGACCTACCTGTAGTCCAACACTATTTTTAATAATCTTCTTTCCATTTGCTTGAAAGAGTCGTCTTCAAAAATCTACAATCACAAACATGGAAAAAATCAATAGCACCTGCATAGGATAAACTAATTCACGAATTATATATCTATCAAGATGATCAAGGAATTCAAGAAATGAGTAAATCAATTAAAGAACTCATTGAAAAAACAGTATTCATTCGTATTATCTTTGATAAAGAAGAGCCTTACAACCATATCCGCCTTGATGTCGTATAGGCCTTCCTGGGATCCAGAATAGGCGTTTCCATTACTCTGACAAGCTTTTCACTCTCTCAGCTAAAATGCACATGGGTCTATAATCATGCCCACATAATGATAAGTTAAGAGAGTCTGAGTTTATACAGCATTTCTCCTCAAGAATTCTCAAAGTTTAACTCACTAACTTTTCCACTATCTCACACACACTAGCTTTTGAAGCCGCACTATGGCTTCAATTTATAGGAAAAGAGAGGAGGTTATGGTTCCACATAAGAAGGGATAGAATGCTCTTTTGAATGGATTGAGCTCCATAAACCAAGGGGTAGGCTACCATAATGGAGGAATGAACATACATGATAGGAGCGAACCTTCGAATGGATAATTGCTTCTAGAAGCTTCCAGATTCGACTGTTGGGCTTCTAAATGTTACTTTCCACCTTAATTTTACCTTTTACAGGGGTCCACACTCTTAATGAAGAAAAAGTGTGTTTAGCTCTGCATGCTTTAGATAAAAAAAGTGCGGCACCACAGGCAATGTTAAGAGAAAGTGCGGTACAAGTGTTTTTAAAACTTTTATGAGCTTTTCTCTCAATTTCAAAGCTTGATTTTAGGAACTTTGATGTTCTAGACTTCTAAGGGAGTAATATATGAGTAATGATGAACCCATATAGACACTAAAATGTCATGGTGACAAATTTCAGTTTAACAAATCACCCCCTAAAATGCAAAGTCTGAAAGCATTCGAAGATTGATGTGTTTTATCATTTCAAGGATTAGCCTGTAGACACCCCAGTCAGAACCCTATAAAAACATTCAATGAAAATATATATATATATATATATATATATATATATATATATATATATCATCACTGAGGTAGGAATTCCCATACTCAGATCAAAAACTAATTAAACTTGTTATGATACAGAAATGATTTTAATATTACATCAATATTGTAGACACAAGATGGACGCAGCCATTTGTAATGAATAGTCTACTGCATAATGAATAATAAAACTCCTCGCAGCCTAGATGGTGGAAACTAGATATAGGGTCTTGATTTCTACTTCCCGAACTAGTACGATTCTATCCATGTGATTAAATGTGTTGAATTCAAACATGATAGAACCCACTTGATTACCAGTCAATGATGTGAATTGTTAACAAGTGTGAGAGAAACCACCAATAATTACAATGGCTCTCAAAGTACTTAGTACAATCCATGAAATGTGAATAAGTGATCTGAAGTCGAACATTTCACGAAATTGTTCGATCAAAGGTCAATGATGTAACATGTCGTCGAAGGTGAGAAACCTGCCATTAAGGCATGTATATTTCAAGGTACTGACGGATTCTAGATAAAATTCCTAGATGATGAGTTGTCGTCGATAGAAAGTGATCCGTCGTAAGCAAGATCACGACACGAAACCATGGATCAATTTTTGAAGAAATTTTTTTGCAAGGACTGACTCAGGGATGGTCAACGCGAATGGAGACAAATGTTTGCAGATGAATGGTTTGTTTGATTGTCCTCTTGAACACATAACGACACTGCAGATGGTTTGGTAACAATTTCCCTAAGCTAATACTCAGAAACCAGCTGAAGACCTTCAATGTGGTATGATTAAATGATAAGAAAAGGATTTTCCCAACCTAGGTAGAAGTGTGACAAAAAGTGTCGTGTTCAAGAGTGGTTTACTGCTTTTAAATCAAAGTGTAACAAATGAATTCATTTTCTCTCTTTTCCCCCACCATTTCTGGCAAGTACCTCTTTATTTTCGACAAGCTTGAGGAGGATAACATTTGCTTGTTTATAAGCTCATCCTTTGGATGAGTCCAACTTAGTTTAAAATCGAACCCTAAGAATGAGTGGTCCATTCTTGTTTGTAATCAACAGGTCCTTTACTGTTAAATTTTAACGAGTCCAGTATAGGAAAAACTCAGTGTTTTTCATTTTTAGGGAGTCAGAAGAAAAAACTTAAGAAAAATCCTCATCGCCTTATTAAATGGATCAACATGGCATTGAAATACATGAAAACACAACCTCACATATAGGAAAACAATGAACTCTTTGCATCAATAGAAATGGAGAGAGTTACAACCAAATATAGGAGTTGATATTGTAGAAGAGCTCCTCCAAGTTGACTTGTCCTTCCTTGCCACAAAGTGTGCCTCTATGTCACCCTAATGCATGGAATAATGACTCTCACAGAAGGAGCATGAGGGTAGAATCTATTTCTAAAATCCAACCCATATCTTGTGGATGGCCACAGATATATGGAAGAGTATGGTAAGTTAAGAGTGATTATCCATTTACCAATATATGTTGGAAATATGACGCAGAGTGTTGTCCTTGATGGCAACCTACTTGATAAAGTTGTTCTTGATGGAAACTGACTTGATGAGTTTGTTAATGATGTAAATCTGATACACAGAGTAGTTCAGATGTAACAAAGAAAAGTGCCAGAGGAATGATGAATAAGATATGTCACAAAGCATACGCGGGTTGGTAAAGGCGAAGTAGCGTATGTACACGGAAATATACGTGACAAGTAGCATATGCCTATTTGCGCTCTAATTTTATAAAACCAGGGGACATTACCATGGTATTGGCCCAATGTATTAAGCGCTGGATTATCTATTTGATCCTGTCCAGGAATACCATCGGAAAGTGTGTGGTTTTGGCTCATGGTATTGACAAAGGCTAAATCTATATAAGGAGAAGAAGATCACAATGCAAGGGTGTGCATATGTCTGGGTTTTAATGAATACTTCACTCTGAAGTATATCTGCATGGTTGAACTCTGTTCTAAATTGATAGATCTGAATCTATGATGCACCTATGGATATGATGAAGGTTCAAGATCTCTAGATCTAGAAATGATGAATCTCTAGGATGATCTGGAAAAGAAATGATGAAGACCTGGCGCAAGTCTGATAAAGAAATTGAAGAAAACTAGGTAAGTTTATAGATCTGGACTGTTCTGCAAAGTGTATCTTTTATAGATCTATACGCTAGTTTGTCTTAGTAAAAGTGCGTATATACGTGGGTCCGCTTAAAGAAAAGCGCGTATGGCAGTCAGGGTTTCTAAAGAATAAAATGCACTGAAGTATACGCAATGTTTTCTCTGTGAAAGCGCGTATATACGCAGGTTCAGTGAAGTAACAACGCGTATGGAATCTAGGGTTTTGCTGAAGTGCGTAGAATGAAATGTCTGATCTTTTATTTTGTTTTACTGTTGTCTTTCAAGGACGTATTCATACAGATCTGGGTTGTTTGAATGTTGATTTTGCTGCTAATTATGATTAAAGATAAATTTTTTGGTTGATGATTCAATGAAGGAAGAATGACTGTCTAAACAGTTCTACATGGTTGATAGATTGTCTGAACAGAAATCTGATTTCAGATCTGAATCTGAGTTTGATCACATTCTAAAAAATTCAGTGTTCTCAGAAGTATACGCATATTGATACGAAGAGAAGCGCGTATACACACGTCTTCAGTAAATAGAAGTAGCGTATGAATTCCATGTTATGGACAAAGGCATACGCAGGTTGGTAAGCAGTGAAGCGCGTATACACGTGGTTTCAATAAAGAGAAGTAGCATATGATATTTGATTCAATAAATTTTCAGGGTTAAGTTTACATCTGCATATCTATTCTGAAGTCTGGGTTATTTCTATTCTGGTTACAGTGGTCTCACTGTTCTGTTTGAAGTATTGGACAAAGTATGTTTGTTGATGACTAGTGAAGGGTTGTGTTGAAGCTGTTTGATCCAGTATGAAAATTGATGAAACGTGGTCTACAGTAGTGCTGAGGGTCTAAGCCTTCAGTGAGGGGGTAGTAGCTCCTTTCCAATGGTAGTTGGTAAACGAGAGCAGGGGGTAGTAGCTCCCTTCCAGGAGAAGCTGGTAAACGAGAGCAGGGGATTGCAGCACCCTTCCAGGAGAGGCTGGTAAACGAGAGAAGGTTGTAGCCTTCTGCAGGTGGGTGCCTACATGCTAGTATGAGTCTGCGCCAGTAAATGGTTGTAAGAAGTTTTCTTTATAGCAAATATTGAAGACAGATACGACGGAAACGGTGGTTTTCTCCCGAATTGGGTTTCCACCTTAAATCCTGGTGTTCATGGGTGTTGCTTATGTGTGATGATTTATTCTGTTCTTACTGCACAAGCTTACTGCTTACTAAACATCTAATGAATGAATGATGCAATGATCTAAGTAAAGAACTATCTGCATAATGAGATCTCTGGTAATACGCAAGTTTTATTAAGGATATCCGCGTGTATACGCGAGTTGGCTTCATTAAAGTAGCGTATGGGTTTTAGAGAAAGAAAAATTAAAAGGATTTCAGTCAGCCCTAAATACTGATTCACCCCCCCCCCCCGTCTCAGTATTTTTCCCAACAATTGGTATCAGAGCAGGTCCTTCTGAAAAAGCTTAGCCGCTAGAAGGAAGATCAAGCAAGATGAGAAATCAAGAAGGAATAGCATCTATCAGGCCTCCGCTCTTTAACGGAAACAATTTAATCTTCTGGAAAACAAGGATGAGATCCTATCTTCAGTCTCTGGGAGCAGATGTATGGGCCATGGTTGAAAGAGGATATCAATATCCAGCCGCAGTACCAACAGATCCGACGGAAAATAAGAATTATGAAACAAATGAAAAGGCAGTCAATGCTCTAACGGGAAGTCTAACTGAATCAGAATTTGTCAAAGTCATGCAGCTGAATACAGCAAAGGAAATATGGGACAAAATCATTCTAAGTTATGAAGGTGATGCAAAGGTAAAAAGTGAAAAACTTCAAACTCTCAGAATTGAATATGAAAATTTGAAGATGCATAGTGATGAGAGTATTGCCAGTTTCTTTTTACGTCTTGATGATGTTGTAAATTGTATGAGAAATCTGGGAGAAACAATAACCGAATCTACTTTGGTTGAGAAAATTTTAAGATCTCTAACGACAAAATTTGAGTCAAAAGTTTCTGCTCTTGAAGAAAAACAGGATCTTCAAAATATTACTGTGGTGCAACTTCATGGCATACTAACTGCATATGAAATGAGAAGAGGAGGACCATATGAAGTCAAAGAAGCCGTCTTTAGAGCTTCTACAAAAGGGAAAGAAGTACAAGAAGCAGAAGGATCAGGATATATCTCAGAAGAAGATGAGGTAAATTTTGTAAAGAAACTTCAACTTGGCACAGGACGGTTCAGAGGTAAGCTTCCTTTCAAATGTTTTTATTGTGGAAGAGTTGGTCATTATGCTGCTAAGTGTCCTCATAAAGAAACATCTGCAAAAGGTAAGGAAGTATCAAGAAGGAAAAAGAATCGGTTTAGCACTAGAAAAAGTTACTATACTCATGAAGACAGTGATGGGTTATCTGATAGTGAAGAAGAATGTGAACAAGATCTTAGACTTCTCATGGCATTTGAAAAAGAATCTAGAGAAGAAAAGGATACTTTTGTGGATGCTCTAGAGGACAATGATTTTCTTGATGAAAACAATCAACTCAAAATATGCTTAGAAGAAAGTAAAATAACCATAGAGACTCTGAAAAATTAGCTTGAAGAAAAGGAGAAACACAATGAGAAATTAGAGTGTGAAGTAGTAAGTCTAAGAAAATAACTTGAGAAAGTAAAGACTCTGAATCTTAGATTTGCTAAAGGATCTGAAACCTTAGATGAGATTATTAAGGTACAACGTTCTCCTCTCATAAAGATAGGTCTTGGATATATCGGAGAATCTTCTCAGGCTTCAGCACCAAATTATCTAAAAGCAGTTACAACTGGTTTACAACATTCTGCCACTCAGCAAGGGAATAAAGAATCTTTACAGGTAAAGAATGATCATCTCAATTCAAAGAACACTAACATGAATATCTTTCAAAGAAACACCAATCAACAGGAAAATTCCAGTAGAAGATTTCATGATCGCATAAATTTCTTCTTCAATGGACAATATTTCTCATGTCACAATTTTGGTCATAAATTTGTTCAGTGTGTTGCATATAAAACCATCATGACAAGAGAAGCAAGAAAGAAAAGGATTGATATTGAAACAAAGAAGAATACCTATAACAACTTTTCTCCTCTTCTAAGTGAAGTTGAATGTGCTTATTGCAATAACTTTGGCCATGAAGAATCTGAATGCAGGAGCAAAGTTCAGCCAAAAGCGCATTTTCCTTCAAGCTCCAAAGTATGGAAAAAGAAGGAATTACAGGTTGAAAATTGTGGCATACCGTTATTTGCAGAAGGTGAATAAAATCAATGGTACATTGATAGTGGATGCTCAAGACACATGACAGGTGACAAAAACAAACTTCTTGCATATAGTGCTCTAGAAAAGGAAAAGAAAGTTACATTTGGAAATGATACTCCTGCGGTAATTAAGGGAAAAGGGTCTGTGTTTCTAAAAGAGTAGGTGAAAGCTAATGATGTCATGTATGTGGATGGATTAATGCATAACCTGTTAAGTGTAAGTCAAATGTGTGATCAAGGAACTGAAGTTGTCTTTAGTTCAAAAGAATGTGTGGTACGTGATCTTGATACAGGTAAAACAATTATAAAAGGAAAAAGAACTCCAAGAAATCTATATGTATTGAAGAACTGCAAAGATCAATGTTACTTGAGTAAATCTTCAGAAAAATGGCTATGGCATAGAAGGTTGGGGCATCTGAGCTTCTCTCAGATGAACAAATCAAGCAGACTTAAATCATTTCGTGATCTTCCCAATATTACTCCACCCGAAAATATCATATGCAAATCTTGCCAATTTGGTAAGTAAACCAGAGTACAGTTTAATACCAAGGAAGGATCATCAAGTAAGCCTCTTGAACTTATTCATACTGACATATGTGGACATGTGAGAAAAAATTCACAACGTGGTGAACAATACTATATATTATTTATTGATGATTTCTCTAGAATTTGTTGGATTGGGTTGCTTAAACACAAAGATGAAGCATTTGAGAAATTTTAGACCTTCAAAGCACTAGTTGAAAATGAATTAGATCTGAAAATCAAGTATCTTAGATCTGATCGAGGAGGAGAATATACTTCAAATGAATTCCTTGAATTTTGTGAACAACATGGCATAAAAAGACAGTTTTCTGTAGCTGGAACTCCACAACAAAATGGCGTGGCAGAAAGAATGAATAGAACAGTTCAACAAATGGCTAGAGCTATGCTTGATGATTCTGGAACACCTGACACTTTTTGGGGAGAAGCAACACATACAGCGGTAAATATTCTTAACAAGGCCCATGTTCAAGTAAATAGTGATAAAACTCCATATGAGCTCTGGTATGGTAATCCTCCCACTGTGAAGCATTTTAGAGTTTTTGGAAGCAGATGTTTTATCAAAAATACTGATGAAAAACTTGGAAAGTTTGAATCCAGAACAGATGAAGGAATACTTATTGGTTACTCCTCTAGGAGTAGAGCATATAAATGTTACAATATCAAGACACCGGAATATTGTTGCATGTATTGATGTTGTTATTGATGAGTCTCCGCAACCCAAGAAGAAAAACAAGCAACAAACAGAAACGATGAGTGACATATATTTCTACATCAAATAACAATGATATAAACATTGAACCCAATGAAGAACACGAAGATGATTTGCTCTGAAAAAAGCTCCATCTAGATATGTTCAAAAGAATCATCCAGAATCTCAAATTCTGGGAGATAAGGTATCAGGTGTACAAACAAGAAGTACTCTTGTGGGATCTTCTAGCTATCTGGCATTTCTATCCACTATTGAACCACACAATGTCAATCAAGCTAGCAAAGATGAATGTTGGATTCAAGCCATGAATGAAGAGCTTGATCAAATTGAAAAGAATCACACCTGGGAATTAGTACCAAGACCTCATGATAAAAATGTCATTGGAACTAAATGGATATTCAAAAACAAGTTAAATGAGAATGGGGAGGTTATAAAAAATAAAGCTAGACTTGTTTGCAAGGGGTATGCTCAACAAGAAGGTATAGACTTTGAAGAAACTTTTGCTCATGTAGCTAGACTTGAAGCCATAAGAATGTTTCTTGCTTATTCAAGCTTCCAACAAATCAAAGTTTATCAAATGGATGTTAAATCTGCGTTTCTCAATGGTGATCTAGAAGAAGAAGTTTATATAGAACAACCAGAAGGATTCATTTTGGGAAATGATGAAAAAATTGTTTGTAGACTTAAAAAGGCTCTATATGGTCTCAAACAAGCTCCAAGGGCATGGTATTATCGTCGTGACAAATATCTTCATCAACAAGGATTTTCAAAGGGGTCTGCTGATAGCAATTTATACACAAAAACTGAAAATGATAAACTATTGATTGTGGCTGTATATGTTGATGATATCATTTTTGGAAGTAATGAAGAATCTATGAGTCAGAAATTTGCTTCTACTATGTAGCAAGAATTTGAAATGTCTTTACTTGGGGAACTAACATTCTTTCTTGGCTTGCAAGTGCATCAAACTACAGATGGCATATTCTTATCACAAGCAAAATACCTTAAGCAAATTCTGAAGAAGTATGGCATGGAAGAGTGCAAAACTATAAGTACACCAATGATAATCGGATGTAATCTCAGTTCTCATGATGATTCTCCCATGGTGAATCAACCAGAATACAGATCTATGATAGGAAGTCTACTTTATCTTACTGGGACTAGACCAGACATTATGCAAGCAGTTGGGATTTTTGGACGATTCCAAGCTAATCCAAAAGAGTCTCACAGGCTGTCAAAAGAATATTCAAATATCTACAAGGAACTCAAGACTTTGGACTATGGTATCCAAAGAATGCTGATCTCACTCTTCATGCTGACAGTGATGCAGATTGGGCTGGAAATGTTGATGATCGGAAAAGCACTAGTGGTGGTGCATTCTATATGGGGCCCCGATTAGTATCTTGGTTCAGAAAGAAGCAAAAATCTATTGCATTATCTACAGCAGAAGCAGAATATGTGGTTGCCGCATCATGTTGCACTCAACTTCTTTGGATGATGCAAACCTTACAAGACTTTCAAATCAAATGTTCACCTCCTATCTCCATTATGTGTGATAATACAAGTGCCATCAGTATCTCAAAGAATCCTGTTATGCATTCCAAGACCAAGCACATTCCCATCAAGTATCACTTCTTACGTGAACAAATGCTTGAACAAAAGGTGAAGTTGGAGTATGTTCCCTCCAAAGAACAAGTTGCTGATATATTTACCAAACCTCTACCCAGGGAAGCGTTCGAATATCTCAGACAGAAGTTGGGAGTAGTCTCTGCCATGCAGAAGATCATATCTTCTTAAATGCATAATATTGAATTGGATACGCGGATTTCATGAAAGACAGTCGCGTATATACGCGAGTTTATACAGATAAAACCGCGTATGTGTGGTTGCTGACAAATTTTTCTGGGTCAGCATTCTTTAGCACAGCTATGGTGCTGTCGGGTATCTCTGGTGATGTTTCAGCTCTCATAGTTCTGTTTCATTCTCTGATATTTGATGAAGATGCCTTGATAATTTGCTATTGAAAGTGTTCAGGATGCATAAGCTAAGGGGGAGATGAAGGAGTGAAATGGCTCTAGAACAGGTGTACAGGTTCAGGGGGTGCATTAGCCTTGCTGAGAATAATGCATTGTTGGCATTATGATGGTTCTGAAATATGATCTCTCTCTTGAGGTCTTTTTGGTATTTGTTACGAAAGGTCATTGTTGTAATTTGATGAAAAGGTCATGTTGAGACCTATGATGTAAAATTGTAATTTTCAGTCATGTAAGGACTTGTTCAAATTTGTAAACCCACTTGGTTGGGTAGTTGAGTCAAAATGTGTAAACCCACTTGGTTGGGTACTTGAGTCACATATGTAAATCCACTTGGTTGGATCATTGATGTAATTATGAGTCCTTGGTGATAGGGAAGGTCATAGAGTCATGTACTTCATTGAAAAATATGTTTTCAGCATGAACTCAAGGGGAGCATGGTAACTTCAGCACACATCAGATCTACAGATCTCTTCTTTCTACATGAGAAGACAAACCTTGTCTTGGTTTTGATCCTCCCTTGGCCCTTGATGTCAAAGGGGGAGAGTATCATGGTGTTTGAATAATGGTTATAATCAATGCATCTATCTGTTGTTGTGATAAAACACCATCATGGTTGCCATCAAGTCCAAAGGGGGAGATTGTTGGCAATATGATGCAGAGTGTTGTCCTTGATGGAAACCTACTTGATAAAGTTGATGGCCACCTACTTAATAAAGTTGTTCTTGATGGAAACTGACTTGATGAGTTTGTTAATGATGTAAATCTGATACACAGAGCAGTTCAGAAGTAACAAAGAAAAGTGCCAGAGGAATGATGAATAAGATATGTCACAAAGCATACGCGGGTTGGTAAAGGTGAAGTAGCGTATGTACGCGGAAATATACGTGACAAGTAGTGTATGCCTATTTGCGCTCTAATTTTATAAAACCAGGGGACATTACCATGGTATTGGCCCAATGTATTGAGCGTTGGATTATCTATTTGATCCTGTCCAGGAATACCATCGGAAGGTGTGTGGTTTTGGCTCATGGTATTGACAAAGGCTAAATCTATATAAGGAGAAGAAGATCACAGTGCAAGGGTGTGCATATGTCTGGGTTTTAATTAATACTTCACATTGAAGTATATATGCATGGTTGAACTCTGTTCTGAATTGATAGATCTGAATCTATGATGCACCTATGGATATGATGAAGGTTCAAGATCTCTAGATCTAGAAATGATGAATCTCTAGGATGATCTAGAAAAGAAATGATGAAGACATGGCGCAAGTCTGAAAAAGAAATTGAAGAAATATGGGTAAGTTTATAGATCTAGACTTTTTTTCAAAGTGTATCTTTTATAGATCTATACGCTAGTTTGTCTTAGTAAAAGCATGTATATACGCGGGTCTGCTTAAATAAAAGCGTGTATGTCAGTCAAGGTTTCTAAAGAATAAAATGCACAAAAGTATACGCAGTGTTGTCTCTGTGAAAGCGCGTATATATGCAGGTTCAGTGAAGTAAAAGCACGTATGGAATCTAGGGTTTTGCTGAAGTGCGTAGAATGAAATGTCTGATCTGTTATGTTGTTTTACTACTGTCTATCAAGGAGGTATTCATACAGATCTGGGTTGTTTGAATGTTGATTATGCTGCTAATTATGATTAAAGATCAAGTTGTTGGTTGATGATTCAATGAAGGAATAATGACTGTCTAAACAGTTCTGCATGGTTGATAGATTATCTAAACAGAAATCTGATTTCAGATCTGAATCTGAGTTTGATCACATTCTGAAAAATTCAGTGTTCTCAGAAGTATATGTAGATTGATACGAAGAGAATCGCGTATACACGCATCTTCAGTAAATAGAAGTAGCGTATGCATTCCATGTTATGCACAAAGGCATACGCAGGTTGGTAAGCAGGGAAGCGCGTATACACGCGGTTTCAGTAAAGAGAAGTAGTGTATGATATTTGATTCAATAAATGTTCAGGGTTAAGTTTACATCTGCATATCTATTCTGAAGTCTAGGTTATTTCTATTCTGGTTACAGTGGTCTCACTGTTCTGTTTTTAAACCCCCCCCCCCTAATCTACCCCCTCTTCCCAACCATCCCTACGCTCCAACGCCTATTCGACTTCCCCATTTACAATACCAGGCTCTATAAAATACCACCCATCCAAACTCTATAATACCTCTCTCCCATAAATTACTCGACCCCTTTTTAAATCACTCCTTTTAATATTAGACCCCTTTTTAAATCACTCCCCTTCCCTTTTTTAATAATCTCTTTTTTATTAACATTTCCCTTTTTTTAATAAATTTCCCTACCCATTTTTTAATTACTCCCATTTTTAATTATTAATTCCCTTCCCTTTTTTAAATTTATTTTAAGCCCCCTCCCATTTCAAATAAATTTCCCATCCTTTTTTAAATTCCCCCTCTTTTTAATTAATCCCATTCCCCTCATTTTTAATTATTCTCATTTTTTAATTAATTTTTAATTAATTTATTTTTAAATTAATTAAAAAAAAAATAGCAGAGAGAAAGAAAGAAAGGAAGAGAATATGAACAGCAAAAAGGAAGGAAATGGCATATGAAGAAAATGGACTATACATAGAGAAAAGTGAGATTTACATTTTGTGATTTGTGGCATAAGGGTGATTTTCTGAAGAAATTGACATTTGAAGACAATTTTGCCATCATTGCAAACCAGTGCTTTGAAAAAAAAATTCAGCTGCCTTAAAGGCTTCTTGCATAGTGTTTTCAGCTGCACATCTACAAAATATTTTTGTAGAGATATTGACATTGTATTGTGAGTGGAATTTGCATCTTCTTCATAGTTGCAATGAGTAAATTTGAGTTGTTGATGTAACTCATTGTTGATTTCCCTCCATCATTTGAGAAGCACATTTTGTACTTTGAGATTTCCATAGCTGAAAATTCTTTGGAGTCATTTGTATTTGTTGTTGAATCACATTGTAAACGGGTGCATTTTCGGTTGAAGCTGACACCCTTTTCATTTTTGAGCCTAAGTTGTTGAAAAATGGCTAAAATCAATGAGGCATTAGAGTTGTTGAGTAACCTCATTCATTCAAATGTTGATGACATGATAAAAATGAGCAAGGATGCTCTTTGTAGAATTCAAAGTTTTTTGCAAGATGCACAATAAAAGATTGAGTTTTTGCAGTTGGAAACTCAGCTTCAGCAAGATGAACTTCAGCAAAAGAGTCACCATTCTGAACCTGTTTCTGTTCAGAATATTGAAAAGGACTCCCATTAGCAAAAAGAAGATAAAGTTGCAATTGATTCCCATTCATTTCCTTGTACTAGAGCAGATTTACATGCAGATGCAGTAGTTAAACCTGCACTTCTCAAGCCCATCATCAGACCTTGGGAAGAGCTTGTCCACAAAAAGCACCGAACTGGTCTTGGATATGACAAGGATGTGTCCTTTCATATTCCAGACTACACCAAGCCCATCATATTTCAGAGTGTCGGATTCTTGTATGAGAGTTCACTTGCAGCTGTTCCAGATCCTGTTCCACAACAACAACAGATTGACAAATGCCAACATTGTGATCAAGTTGGCCACATGAAAGATCATTGTTTTGATCTTCATCCATGCAAGCACTGTGGTCAGCAAAACCTTTCTTCACAAAGATGCTTAAGACACAAGCCTCCTGCAAGAACCAATATTCATCTTGGATGGATCGCTTCTTGGCAATGGGCATCAGCAGCCAAGAAGATGTTTAAGACACATGTCAGAACTTGTTCACGGATATTGAGCAAACTTGCAGTTGAGTTTTCGCCATCATCTCACCTTGTCCCTGACAGGGGGGAAAATGGTGGTCATGTACAAGCTTCGATGACAGATCAAGCGAGCCTGAGCCACAATCTCTCATTCCATGTTCAGAGTTGTAGCCAACAGTTCAAGCGAGCCTGAGCCACAATTCGTCATTCCAGATTCAAAGATGTAGCCAGAGACACGGATGCCCATGAGCATGCCTTCGGTTGGTGGACAACCTTAAACCATCATCTTTGGTTGGTGGACAACCTAAAACCACCACAGGTAGTAGACCTTCCTTCTTTTAGGTCGAAGGTCTCCCTTTCATATATGAGGAACACTTCCTCTAGCAGAAGCCTTCAGCTTAGCAGCCTTCAGCTTCTTGCCAGCTTTGGTTGAGTTCCAGGAAATTCTTCAAGCATTCCAGAGTTGTTGGTAATCCTAAAACCATCACAGGTAGTAGACCTCCCTTCTTTTAGGTTGAAGGTCTCCCCTTTTTATGAGGGACAATTCCTCTAGCAGAAGCCTTCAGCTTCTTGCCAGTTTTGGAAGAGTTCCGAGAACTGCAACAAGTTTTGCGTTCCAGTGTTGGTGGTCATCCTTAAACCACCTCTTTTTTCCAACATTTCAGAGAGTTGATTCAGCCCAAGTGTTGCCATGCATACTTTGCAAATTTGTATCACAACTCTTTTCTTGGACTCACACATACCCCTTCGGATTAAGGGGGGATGTTGGAACACCTAATCCTACATGGGTAGGTGTGGAATGTGAAAAGTCACAATGGATTCCAAGTGACCTTGGAACGTGAAACCAAGAGTCACACCATTGTATTATAAATGTACATCATGTATAATGGAAAAATAAGAAAGCCTCATGCTTATCCTTCATTGTGTTGAGTCTCTTGTGTGTGTGTGCTCATCTTCCTCATACACCATGTGTGTGCTTAACATGGTGTTTAACAGAAGTATTGGGAAAATTATGTTTGTTGATGACTAGTGAAGGGTTGTGTTGAAGCTGTTTGATCCAGTATGAAAATTGATGAAACATGGTCTGCAGTAGTGCTGAGGGTCTAAGCCTTCAGTGAGGGGGTAGTAGCTCCTTTCCAGTGGTAGCTAGTAAACGAGAGCAGGGGGTAGTAGCTCCCTTCCAGGAGAGGCTGGTAAACGAGAGCAAGGGGTTGTAGCTCCTTTCCAGGAGAGGCTGGTAAACGAGAGAAGGTTGTAGCCTTCTGCAGGTGGGTGCCTGCGTGCTGGTATGAGTCTGCGCCAGTACATGGTTGTAAGAAGTTTTCTTTATAATAAATATTGAAGATAGATATGACGGCAGTGGTGGTTTTCTCCCGAATTGGGTTTCCACCTTAAATCCTGGTGTTCATGTGTGTTTCTTATGTGTGATGATTTATTATGTTCTTACTACACATGTTTACTTCTTACTAAACATATAATGAATGAATGATGCAAAGATCTAAGTAAAGAATTATCTGCATAATGAGATCTCTGGTAATACGCAAGTTTCATTAACGATATCCGCGTGTATACGCGACTTGGGTTCATTAAAGTAGCGTATGGGTTTTAGAGAAAGAAAAAGTAAAAAAATTTCACGAAATTAAATACCGATTCACCCCCTTTTCGCATTCTTCCCAACACCTTTCAATATCACACAAGTTTCAAGATAGAGGGTGTTAGGTCCCTATATTACTAGTATAGTCCCTTATTGTTGTTAGTGTAACCCCCTTATTGTTATTATTGTACCCCTGTAACCCCCATATTGTTATTATTGTGCCCTTAAATTATTATTGTTAGGTCGCCTAGGATTACATTGTGGCCCCATGGACTCCTATATATAGAAAGGAGGTTTTGTAATTTGAATCATCCAAGAATTGTTCATTCATGTAATGTATTGGAGGTTGCCCCCTCGAAGTGGCTTATTCCTAAGGCGTTGATATCTCTTTTCTTCTATTTTTGGAGCTGGTTACACAATATTTGGTATCAGAGCTTTGGATTCTAGGGTTTCACTGCTCCAAATAGGTCATCGTGGTATTTTCGCTATAAATTTTTTTCTACAAAGCTTCAGACGCTAAAATGTTTAGGGTGCGAAGCCGAAATCCTGAGGAACATCATCAAAAAATTTCAGAGTTTGGTTCGCAATATTTTCGGAGATATGATCTGTGGAAGCTAGGTCTTTTTTCAAGATCCTAAATAGGTCATCGTGGAATTTGCGTTATAAATTTATTTCTACGAAGGTTCAGAATCTGAATTTTTTAGGGTGCGAAGCCGAAATCCTAAGGAAACTCATCAAAAAATTTCAGATCTTGGTTCATAATATTTTTGGAGATATGATCTGTGGAATTTAGTGCTTTTTCAGGCTCCAAAATTTCATCTCAAAGAGGTGATCGTGGGAAAATATTCATAACTCTCTCTCTGAGCATCGGATTGGAGTGCCGTAAAAATTGGTCGCAAGTACACGGACTTTTGGCTATCAATTTTAGATCTGAAGGATGAAAAAGTAACACGTGGCAAGCCGTACAAGTTCACTCTACTGAACTAGTCCAAAATTGGGTCATTGTGGGAGATTGGACATAACTTTGTCTTGAAGAATCCAAATTAAATCAGAATTATGGCATTTGAAAGAAGCTTCATAGGGCTACTACAGAGCTAAATTTAAGATATTTAAGATTTTCAATTACAAATATAATTCAATTTCAATATCGAGCTCCTCAAAGCAAGTAAAAGGTGTGTATTTTTTTTCTGAATTACATAAGTCTTATTTGAAGAATCAAGTTGAATTGATTCCAAGGGCATATTGTAGAATAGATATTAATATTGGATTCTAAAATGGCCCCTAAAAAGAATTAAACACCCATTAAGCCTTTAGAAGGCTCTACTATGACTCATGAAGACGAAGAATGGCAACATGACATATCAAAATTACAAGACCAAGTGCAACAAATTTCGCTCTCGCAAAGAACAACAAAAAATGAAATGGAAGTTTTGAAGAAAGGCGTGGAAACTAAGATGGATGGTTTGAAGAAAGGCGTGGAAGCTAAGATGAATGATTTGGAAGCTAAGATGGATGGCATGGAAGTGGGCATGGAAGCTAAGATGGATGACATGGAAGCGAAGATCGATGAAAAAATGAAAGACAACATGGAAAACATGAAGAAGGATCTAAAAGTAGAAATCGAAGGTTTGGCAAAGTTGATACAAGAAATGTTTCCTAATGGTGAAAAGATAGTAGAGGAAACTCATGATGAGAACAAAATAAATGTTAATCATGATTTCATAAAATCTAATGTTGGTGGGAAGAACCACCATATTCAAAAAATGGATATGAGGAAGTTTGATGGAAAGGATCCTGTAACATGGATACTACAGATGGAGCAATATTTTGATCTCCATAATGTGCAAAACACACAAAAGGTACGCATTGCAACTTTACATTTAGAACAAAATACATTTGTATGGTATCGATGGCTTTGCTCTCGTAAAAAAATTGTCACTTGATCAATTTTTACGGAGGAAATGATAGCACATTATGAGTATACAAAGAGCAACACCTTCTTTAGCCAATTGATAAATCTCAAACAAAAGGGTTTCGTGGGGCAACACATTGAGAACTTCAAAAAATTGAATATAAGGGTAACTGATATTCCAGAGGAACACATGATTGATCTCTTCATAGGCACTTTAAAGGATAACATACAACATGAAGTTCGCGTTCTGGAACTTGATTCATTGGAGAAGGCATTCAGGTTGGCAAGAAAAGTTGAATGTAAAATTATGGCGACAAGGAAGCCTACCACTCAATTCTATAAAGAAGGAAGTGTTGCTACGCCTAGATTTCCACAACCTACAAGGTTAACACCAAAAAAATTGGAAGAAAAAAGATCAAAAAGGCTTTGCTACAGTTTTGATAGCAAATACACTAAAGGTCATAAGTGTGCTAAGAAGAAATTATTTTAAATAGATTGTGAAGAGGAAGAAGAAAATGAACAAGAAGAGGATATACACCTGGAACCAGCCCTAGAAGAGGAAGAAATGAATTCGACCATATCGTGTAATGCGCTGGCAGGAATAACCACTCCTCAAACTCTCAAGATACAAGGACAAATCAAGAAGAAAAAGGTAATAGTGTTGATTGATTCAGGTAGCACCCATAATTTTATTCATTGTAAGGTAGCCAAGGAATTAAATTGTTTCCTATACCCAGCACCAAAATGTCAAGTGATGGTTGCAAATGGAGGAACTATAAATTGCTCTGCAAAATGCCATAATATCAAGCTAACCATGGGGGAATATGTATTGACTAGTCCAATGCTTTCCATTCCTATGGGAGGTGCTGATGTTGTACTAGGATTACAATGGTTACAATCTTTGGGGACGATAGCTTTTAATTTTCAAGAACTTTTCTTGAAAAAATTTTCAGAAGGAAAGGAAGTCGAATTACGAGGTATTGAAGGGAATTCGTGAAGGATAATAAGCTCTAATGTCATGACAAAGCTTCTAAAGAAAGAACAACGAGGTGTAATTTCACAATTATGCTCACTAGAAGTTCCGACATCAAAATCATCTATTTCTGCAGATCTCCAACAAGTCTTGGACAATCATTCCAAGGTGTTTGAAACTCCCAAAGGACTCCCACCTATTCGTGATCATGATCATGCTATTCATTTGATTCCAGTAAGTGTTCCTCCAAACATCAGGCCTTATAGATATCCTTATGTCCAAAAGAGCGAAATTGAACGTATGATTGCAGAAATGTTAGAGGCTGGTATAATTCAACCTAGTCAAAGTTCCTTCTCTACTCCAGTAGTATTGGTGCACAAGAAGGATGGATCATGGCGCATGTGTCCAGATTATAGGGAGCTCAATAAGTTCACCATTAAAGATAAATTTCCCATTCCTATGATTGATGAATTATTGGATGAATTACATGGAGCAATTTATTTTACCAAGTTGGATCTTCGTTCAGGATATCATCAAATTAGAATGAAGACTGAAGATATTCCAAAAACAACATTTCGAACTCATGAGGGTCATTATGAATTTTTGGTCATGCCTTTGGCCTTACCAATGCACCTTCTACATTTCAAGGGTTGATGAATTCCATTTTCAAACCCTTCCTTAGAAAATTTGTGCTAGTATTTTTTGATGATATACTAATCTACAGCAGGTCTTGGAAGGATCATGATCAACATGTTGACAGGGTGCTCAAAATATTGGAGGAGAAACAATTATATGCAAAACATCCAAATGTTTCTTTGGAGTACAAGAGGTGGAATATCTAGGTCATATTGTATCTCACGAGGGTGTTAAGGTAGACCCTAACAAAATTAAAGCTATTAAGGAATGGAAAGTCCCCACAACCATAAAGAAGTTGCGAGGATTTCTCGGGTTAACAGGGTATTATCGCAAGTTTGTTAAGAATTATGGGAGAATAGCAGCACCTCTAACAACATTATTGAAGAACGATGCATTTTCATGGACTCCTGAAGCAACTAAGGCCTTTGAACATCTTAAAGAGGCAATGTGCCTAGCACCGGTCTTAGCTACGCCAGACTTCACAAAAACATTTATTGTGGAATGTGATGCCTCAAGAAATGGAATTGGTGCGGTTTTAATGCAGGAAGGAAGACCCATTTCTTTTGAAAGTCGTCCAATCAAAGGAAAGTATTTAAATAAACCTATTTATGAGAAGGAAATGTTAGCAATACTGCATGCACTAAAGAAATGGAGAACTTACCTAATGGGAAGACACTTCAAGGTAAAAACTGATCATGATAGTCTTAAACACTTTTTGGAACAAAGACTATCTTCCGAAGAGCAGCAAAAATGGGTCACAAAGATGTTGGGTTATGACTTTGAAATAATATACAAAAAAGGAAAGCTTAATGTTGTTGCAGATGCACTCTCAAGAAAGAATGAAGAGGTGGAAGCATTGCTTTTGTGCCATTTCTATTATCCAACCAGATTGGATAACTGAAGCAAGAGATGAATGGAAGAAGGACAAAGATGTATGGACACTCATTCAAAAGTTGCAGCAAGATCCTAGTACATCTGATACATTTAGTTGGAAAAATGATTCCTTATGGTACAAAGATCGCTTATATCTTTGTAAGAATTCTCAACTAAAACAAAATATTCTTTTGGAATTGCACACTTCTCCTTTAGGAGGACACTCAGGATTTTTAAAAACTTACCACAGGGTGAAGAAAGAATTTTTTTGGGATGGCCTTAAATCCGATATTCAAAATTTTGTGGCGGAATGTTTGGTTTGCCAGCAGAATAAAGTGGAAACAATTAAGACCCCAGGACTTCTACAACCTTTATCCATTCCAAGTCAACGTTGGGACGAGATTTCAATGGATTTTATCACAGGTTTACCTAAGTCCGAAAGAAAGAGTGTCATCATGGTGGTAGTTGATAGACTTACCAAGTATGCACACTTTTGTGCATTATCTCATCCATTTAAAGCAAGTACAGTTGCTACTACATTTATGGACAGAATTCAAAATCTACATGGAAGCCCAAGGGTCATTGTGAGCGACAGAGATCCCATTTTTACTGGAAATTTTTGGACGGAGTTATTTTCTTGTTTGGGTACTCAATTAGCTCATAGCTCATCTTATCATCCTCAATCTGATGGTCAAACCGAGATCGTAAATAAATTTTTGGAAGGATATCTTCGTTGTTTTGTATCTGATAAACAAACACAATGGGTCAAGTGGTTACCTCTTGCTGAATGGTGGTATAACACTTCCTTCCATACTGCAGCAAAAATGACCCATTTATGGCACTTTATGGATATCATCCACCATCCATCACATCATCTTTAAGGGAAAATTCGAAGGTTCAAGCAGTGGAAGATCACATCGAGCATCAGCAAGAAGTTCTCCAACTCCTAAAGGATAACCTAAATTTGGCACAAAACCGAATGAAACAACAGGCAGATCAACATCGCAGTGAGAGAAGTTTTGATGTAGGAGATTCGGTATTTTTACGGCTACAACCATACAAACAAATGTCCCTCAAGCAAGCTAAGAAGGATAATAAATTATCGCCAAAGTACTACAGTCCTTACAAGGTGTTGCAAAAGATTGGTACTATGGCATACAAATTGGAGCTTCCTGCTTCTTCGCGAGTACATCAAGTTTTCCATGTTTCATGCTTAAAGAATTTTATAGGTGAAAATATTCCAGTTCAAACAATATTTCCAGAACTTGATGAGGAAGGAAAAATCATATTGGAACCTGAAGCAGTCACGGAAACAAGAACTCGACAACTACGGAATCGATCAATTTCAGAGTATCTCATCAAGTGGAAGAACTTGCCCACTAAAGATACTACATGGGAGGATGAGAATTTTATACAGAAGCACCCAGAGCTACTCAAGTGTTGAGGACAACACTTTTTTCAAGGAGAGGGGCATGTTATGTCCCTATATTACTAGTATAGTCCCTTATTGTTGTTAGTGTAAACCCCTTATTGTTATTATTGTACCCTTGTAACCCCCATTTTGTTATTATTGTGCCCTTAAATTATTATTGTTAGGTCGACTAAGATTACATTGTGGCCCACTAGGATTACATTATGGCCCCATGGACTCCTATATATAGAAAGGAGGTTTTGTAAATTGTATCATCCAAGAATTGTTCATTTATGTAATGTATTGGAGGTTTCCCCCTCGAAGTGGCTTATTTCTGAGGCGTTGATATCTCTTTTCTTCTATTTTTGGAGCTGGTTACACAACAATGGGAGGATGAGCTCAAGGGATAAGGGGTGAAATATCCAAGGTAGGATAGGATAGGATTCGAGACTTTTATCCAAGGTAAATAGTTAGAACAACTTCTCTAAGCTTCTAGAACAGTAAGCTTTGGGATTCTTTTTTATTTTCCCCGAATTTCTAGAATCAGTGCATCCCCAACAAGGGGAAACCTATTGGTGATCAACACATGTCCAAAGAGAGACAACCTGATAGTGAACGTTGTCCTCTGAAGGGACATGGTGCGTTGGGACTAAAAATCAACAAAATGAAGCAATTTTAGGCAGAAACTTAGGGTGTTAAGAGATTCATGCTTAGGGATTTCTGTAGGGAGGATGACAAAGTGTATGAAGGATATGAATGATCACGTTTGAAGTCCTATTGACTAGATGTAAAGAAATGGCCTATAACAAGCCCCTAGAAATTTCTTTGGGTATCATGAAGTCCTATAAAACTTGGTTGAGAGAGAGAATAACTTGAAGACCATTATTGGAGATAATTCTACTTATCCTATGTAGGGTTTTGGTTCGGTTAAATTTCATTTGGATTATGGGGAAATCGTATTTCTTCATGACGTTATGTATGTTCCAAGATTTAAGAAAAACCTTATATATATATATATATATATATATATATATATATATATATATATATCTTCCTATGAAGAGAAAGGAATGAGAGTTTCCTTCATAAGAGGACAGGTCCTCACCTAGCCTATGGAATGTTGCATGTGGGATGCTTTCACCTTGGGATCTAGAATTGAAGGACTCTATAGAGTCAATGGAATACCTTTGCGAGCAATGGCACATGAAAAAAATCATCAAATTGAGCTATGGAACCGAAGGATAGAGTCAATGGAATACCTTTTCGAGCAATGGTACATGAAAACAATCATCAAATTGAGTTATGGAACCAAAGGTTTTCTTCTTTCCCAAAGTAAGGAGGATGGCTTCTGGTATGCCTAAAGTTCAAACTAGTCATGATTGAGTATATTCGGGATGTGCCAGTGGAAATAAATCAAGGGGACCATTCCCCTCTAGCAAAAGCAGGATTAGTGATATTCTACAACTTATTCATTTTGATATTTGTGGACACATGCTAGTAAAATATCTGGGTGGATATCTATATTATCATAATCTTTGAATTTTCTTGGAAAACTTCGATATTTTAATTGAAGAACGAGGAAGAAAAATTTGAGATGCTATATGAATTTAAGGCATTGATAAAGAATCAAAGAAGGAAAAGGATCAAGGTCTTCAAGTATGATAATAGTGGATCAAAGAAGACTAAGGATATCTATGACAAGCTGGTTGCGATGTATGAGGTCAAGAATTTGAATCACATTCTTTCCTTTAAGAATCAACTCAAGGACATTAATATGAACAAAGAGGAAAATGTGCAATCATATGTCATGAGAATATCCCAAATAAGGGATCAATTGCAAAATCTTGGAGAACCTATATCTAATAGAGAGTTGGTGCATGTTACTCTTCATGGTATTCCTCCTATTTGGGAAGCCTTCATTACTACTATAAGAAACAATGACAAGTTCCCGAAATTTTATGAGTTGGTTAGAAAAGGCACTCCATAAGAAACTAGGTTGATTTCTAGAGGGAGAATTCAAAAACATGAAGAAGGAGAGGCCAATTCATTTTCTACTCAAGACAAGAGGAATAAATGAAAAGGAATATCATTTAATTCAAGAAATCCAATATCCACGGACTCTCAAAGAAGATATAAAAAGGAAAAATTTGAGTGTTTCAAGTGCCATAGGTATTGCAACTTTTCCAAAGATGGTATATAAAATGACAATTATCTAAGTTCCAACTACAACAACAATCAAGGCTTCAACAACAACAGGTTCAATGATAGAAGAAGAGGAGAAGTTCCTGATGATTGTGAAGAAGGCCATCTTCCTCAAAAGAGATCAAGGAACTTCAGGTATGGAAATAATGCAACTACCACTCACTCTGAATATATTCTTATTTCTTCTCTTTCTAGCTCCTCTCCTCTGAATTCGTGTGATAGCCGGTTGGTAGATAATGGGCATTGTTATACGAAATCTATGACTGTGGACAAAAGTATCTTCCCTAGACTTGATGACCTAGTCTAGAACAACAAAAAGACAAATAAGCTAATGTTTTCCTTAAATTAAATAGACAATGGGATGAAGCATACCTAAAATATTTCGTATGCTTTGCTCCTCTCTTAGCTTGTACGCTCCAATCCTATATTTTATCGCTATAATTAGAACCTGCACAATAAAACAACACAAACCAACTATCTACAAGATCTATGTAGCATCACCTCATCACCTTATTAAATGGATCAACATGGCATTGAAATACATGAAAACACAACCTCACATATAGGAAAACAATGAACTCTTTGCATCAATATAAATGGAGAGAGTTACAACCAAATATAGGAGTTGATATTGTAGAAGAGCTCCTCCAAGTTGACTTGTCCTTCCTTGCCACAAAGTGTGCCTCTATGTCACCCTAATGCATGGAATAATTACTCTCACAGAAGTAGCATGAGGGTAGAATCTATCTCTAAAATCCAACCATATCTTGTGGATGGCCACAGATATATAGAAGAGGATGGTAAGTTAATAGTGATTATCCATTTACCAATCTAGGCTTGACATCCACTCTTGATGGGAGGATGAGATCAAGGGATAAGGGGTGAAATATCCAAGTTAGGATAGGATAGGATTCGAGAAATTTATCCAAGGTAAATAGTTAGAACAACTTCTCGAAGCTTCAAGAAGAGGAAGCTTCGGGATTCTTTTTTATTTTTCCCGAATTTCTAGAATCAGTGCATCCCCAACAAGGGAAACCTGCTGGTGATAAACGTAAGTCCAAAGAGAGCCAACCTGCCAGTGAACGTTGTCCTCTGAAGGGACATGGTGCATTGGGACTAAAAATCAACAAAATGAAGCAGTTTTAGGCAGAAACTTAGGGTTTTGAGAGATTCGTGCTTAGGGATTTGTGTAGGGAGGATGACAAAGTGTATGAATGATATGAATGATCATGTTTGAAGGCCTACTGATTAGATGCAAAAAAATGTCCTATAACAAGCCTCTAGAAATTTCTTTGGGTATCATGAAGTCCTATAAAACTTGGTTGAGAGGGAGAATGACTTGAAAACCATTCTTGGAGATAATTCTACTTATCCTATGTAGGGTTTTGGTTCTGTAAAATTTCATTTGGATTATGGGGAAATCGTAGTTCTTCATGATGTTATGTATGTTCCAATATTGAAGAAAATCCTTATATATATATATATATATATATATATATATATATATATATATATATATATATATATATATCTTCCTTTGAAGACAAAGGAATGAGAGTTTCCTTCATAAGAGGAAAGGTCCTCACCTAGCCTATGGAATGTTGCATGTGGGATGCTTTCACCTTGGGATCTAGAATTGAAAGACTCTATAGAGTCAATGGAAGACCTTTTCAAGTAATGGTACATGAAAAAAATCATCAAATTGAGTTATGGAATTGAAGGATAGAGTCAATGGAAGACCTTTGCGAGCAATGGTACATGAAAACAATCATCAAATTGAGCTATGGAACCGAAGGTTTTCTCATATTCACTATGAATCCTTTCCCAAAGTAAGGAGGATGGCTTCTGGTATGCCTAAAGTTCAAACTAGTCATGATTGAGTCTGTTCGGGATGTTCCAACAGAAAGAAGTCAAGGGGACCATTCCCCTCTAACAAAAGCAGGACTAGTGATATTCTACAACTCATTCATTTTGATATTTTTGGACACATGCTAGTAAAATATCTAGGTGGATATCTATATTATCATAATATTTTACTTCTCCTAGAAAACTTGGATATTTCACTTGAAGCACGAGGATGAAAAATTTGAGATGTTAGGAATTTCAGGCATTAATAAAGAATCAAAGAAGGAAAAGGATCAAGGTCTTCAAGTATGATAATAGTGGATAATATACCTTTAATGAGTTCATTGACTTTTGCAAGATGGCTGGAATCAAGAAGGATACCTCATACCTTATAATCTCGAGAAGAATGGTGTGGTTGAGAGGAAGAATAGGACCATCATGGAAGTTTCCTAAGAAATGTTGCATGATTAAAAGTCGCCAAAGTTCCTTCGGGGAGAAACCACTAATATAAAAATCTGTGTTCAAAAAAGGATTCATCATCAAGCCCTAGGTGAAAATAATCTCAAAGAAGTGTTCATAGGTGTGAAGCCCAATGTTGGACATCTGAGAATATTTTGTTTCCCATTGTACTTTCATGTGTCGAAGGAAAAAAGGAAAAATATGGAAGCCACTGGAAAGAAAGGTATGTTTGTTGGGTATTGTGATAATTATAGATATGTTATAATATATGTGTCTGGTCAAAGGAATATCAAGTTTAGTAGGGATGTGACTTTCGATGAAGATGAAACCCGTTGGAAAAGCAAGGGGCATTCCTCCTCCTCCTCCTATAGAGAAGAAGGATGATGAAATGGACCAACTAGAAGTTATTTTTGTGCTTGATCCAAATAATGCTATTTTTGATGATCCCATAAATCCTATGGACCCCCTGTATCCTCTTCCATGTGATCACCATAATAGGAAGGGACCACTTTGGCTTTGTGATATATTACAGGATAATGACAGACATGTCACAGAGTAACCTTTAGAGAAAGAAAGAAGCCATGTATGTACCAAGGATATTTTGTGGCTATGAGATCCATCATACAGGTTGAACCACACACTTTTGAAGAAGAAGTGAAAGATAAAATTTGTAAATATGCTATGGAAAAATAATACAAATCTATTATGAATAAAGATGTGTGGGAAGTGGTTCTGATACGTAAAGGGAAGTCTATTGTGACTTCTAAGTGGTTGTACAAGATCAATCATGGAGTCGATGGAATTATTGAGAAATATAAGGCGATTTTTGTGGCTAGAGGTTTATCCTAGAAAGAGGGAGAATATTATGATGACATATTTTCACTTGTTCCCTATTATACTACTATTAGATCAATTGTTTCCCATTTTTCTAGTCAAGGATGGACGCTTCACCCGATGGATGTGAATACTAAAATTCTTCATTTCATACTCTAAGATGAAGAATATCTTGAGCAACCATGTGGTTTTGAAGTGCATGACAAGAAGGCTCATGTTTACAGGCTAAAGAAAGCACTATATGGATTGAAGCAAGCCCCGAGCCTGGTATGCATGTATTGATAGTTACATGGTGAAGTTGGATTTATCAGAAGCATTGTCCATCTGAACACCTCTACTCTATGGATTGAAGTAAGCCCTGGTCCTGGTATACATGTATTGATAGTTACCTGGTGAAGTTTTATTTATAAGAAGCAATGTCGACCTGAACCTCTGCTTCAAAGTGGTCCAAGTTATGCCTTTGATTTTTATTTTATTTTTTGATGATCTATTCTTGACGGGTAGTGAGCCTCTGAAGATCAAGTGTAAGATGGAGTTGGCCTCCATGTTTGAAATGAAAGACCTTGGATTGATGCACTATTTCCTAGGCTTAGAGGTGTGGCAAAGGTCGGGTGAAATTTTCCTTTCACAAGGAAAATATGTGGTTAAACTATTGGAAATATTTGGAATGGTAGAAAAAAATTCCATGACCAAACCGATGGAGATGAAATTAAAAAATTTATGTGGAGATGTTGTAGGACCTAATTTAGTGAATCCTTATGAGTATTGACATATGATTGGGGCATTGATGTTCCTTGTGAACACCCATCGGGACATATGTTTTGCAATTAACACTTTGATTCAATTCATGATTGAGCCTCTTCATGCATGGGTTTTTGCCAAACATGTGCTAAGATAATTTCATGGGAGGATTAATATCGATCTAAGATATACTTCCGAGCATGTGAGACTACATGGGTATATTGATGTTGACTGGGATGGAAATGTTATTGACAGGAAAATCACATCAGAGTATTACATTAGTTTGGGTCCTAGCATGATATATTAGATGAGAAAGAAGAATAATTTCATTTCTTTAATCATGGTCACAGCAAAATATATTGTTGCTAACATGGCTAGCTACATGGAAGAATAATAGAAGAAGCTCTTTGGAGAGTTGTTTGAGAAGGTTTTAGATATGACTGTGATATATTATGACAACAAGAGTGGAATACGATTGGCAGAGAACCATGTATTTCACGATAAGTACAAGAATATTTAGATCAAATGTCACTACATTTGAGACATGGTGTAAAGAGGAGCCATAAGACTCCATCATATTTCGACCAATTAGAAGATAACAGACATTCTCACCAAGGCTTTACCGAAAGATAATTTCTTCGTCTTTAGAGAGAAACTTGGACTGATGGATGTGACCCTTATGGGTAAGGGTCATGCTTAATTGAGGACACTACGCTATGATCTTCCCCCCTGTCTGAGCTCTGAGGGTGAGGAAATGAGCCATGAGAGATCCTTGGGTTTAGGGATCTATAGACAATAGGATTTGCAATCCTTGCCAATTATGGCAAATTGCGTTATTTTTCATATTCTCACTGTAGTTTGTATGTGATCCTCGTTATTTATGAAAAGTTGGGTTATCATCCCCTACCATTTGATTTAGATTTTACAGAGTATTGTTGAGATTCAATAAGAATATTCAACACCCACGCCTAGTGCATTAAGCACCCAATCTAGGGTGGGGCCCACACTGCTATTTTTGGGTGCATGGCTATTTTTATTATCCCTTAATTTAGATGGACATTAAACTATAATCTATTCTCAATATGGACTTGAAATAGTTAACTGAAGTGTAAAATTCAATTAACTAGTGAATTTCGAGTTAGATGTTGGTTGGTGGGACATGCATAGTAATTCTAGTTGTAACAGAGTTCGAAGTGCAGTGGTACATGAGTTTGTGCAAGTTGTAAATAGTTTAACTAAGTTAAGTGAGTTAAACTTGGTTGTGCTAGTTGTAGCTAAAGATACAAGTAGTGAGAGATCAAGTTAATTAAATATTAATTAATTCACATGCAGTGATCTCACATGCAACTGAATATTTACTATTATTAGTTGCATGCATGTCAGATCCAGTGGAGACCCACTTGAGTTCTAGGTGAAAGGGAAGTTGACTATCAATTGTGACATTATTGGCTTGTACACATGCACCCAACCATCCATTGGAGTGCCCATGCTACTTGCGCAGTCAAGGCAGGCAATAATTCCTATATTTTAGGGATCTTGACCATCTGGGATTGCGCAAGCAAGGCAGGCTGTTAGGAGGCTGGAAATTGACTAAGTATTGGTCAGTTTTCTGTGAGGACAATGTGAGACAGATAGTTGAATGTTGGAGGCTCTTGTGAGAAGAGAAATAAATTTTATTTGTTTCATGATCCATGATTAATATACAATATATAGTGGGGTTTTTAGCTGTAATATTTCCCTAGTAAATTATCTATTATGTGTGATTTGATTCTACTTCATGTTCATGTGATTAGTGATTATGTTTTTAATTCCACAAAATATTTGTAGAAGCGATTTAGTATTTAAATTTAGTACATTTTTAGATCAGGTGAATCCAATATATACATGCTTGTTATATAATTTCTACATGGTATTATAGTACAGGAAATTGCAGAAGTGAAGCAGGAGCTGAGTTTGTGACTTGATAGAATTTGAATTTGTAGAAAGACTTTCTTGTTGCTACAACTGATTCAAGATCGAAATGGTTTTCAATGGCTTGATGTTAGAGTATGCACTCGAGGGAAGCTCGAACTACATTTCTTGGAAGGACAGGGTGGAGGCAGTACTCGAAGACAATGACTTGAAGGAATTCATTGGAAAATATGTTCCTAAGCCAGATGTTGTAGATGCTGCCAATATTTATGCATGGTAAAATAAAGTGGCAAAGGCGAGGAGGATCCTGTTGGAGGGAGTACGATACCATATTGTTTCAAGCCTCCATGGGAAAGCCATGTGGAAGGCTTTGACGGAAAAGGTAAACACCATTCCATAGTATCTCATGAAGTTTTTCCAATGTTGGGATGAACTGGGGAGTGTGGGAATAATAGTTGTTGATGATGATTTGGTGAGTTTGGCTCTCCTAGGACTTCCTAAGAGTTGGCACAGTTATGAAGACTCTGTCAATGGACAAGAAAAATTTCCAGATTGGGAATGAATGTGGTCGGATTTGGTGTAGGAGGAGTTCAAACGGAACACCAAAGACAGATCTTCATCTAAGCATGGTGATGAAGAGGATTGTGCTTTGGCTGCCAAGGCAAAGAAGGGGAAGGGGAAGAAATTCAATTCTAAATCTGACTCCAAAGGCAAGAAGCAGAACATGTCCAAGGTGAAGTGTTTTCACTGTCACGAACACGAGCATTTACTAATTTTCCACAAAAGAAGAAGAATAAGAAGGTTGTTGGATCTGCAGCTGGAGAGGCCCTTGACTCACAATTTGAGCTTGAATTCTCCTTGATTTCATGCATGGTGTCAAGTGCATTGGGATCGGTGTGGTATTTGGATAGTGGCGCTTCCTTTCACATGACAGGAGATAAGGAAATTTTCAGTGGCTTGGAGGAGAAAGATCTCCAGATGCATATTGAGAATGGAGAAAATGGACGGTATAGTGCTACCGGGATTGGTACTATTACCTTTCAGATCGATTCTGGTAAACCATTTCAATTAAAATATGTAATTCATGTTCCATTTCTGAAGAAAAATTTGTTCTCAGTCACAATGTTGGAGGACAGAGGCTATGAAAATTTTTTTAGTGATGGAAAAGCCTTCCTACAACATAAAACAATGGTTCAAGCCAAGAGGATAGGGATTCGAGTTAAGAATATCTACAAGATGGAGGTATATGGCTACACTGCCATGATGGGCAAGGTGAAAAAAGTGGTGAGTCAGGATGAGGGCAAATTATGGCACAGGAAATTGGGCCATCTTTATCATGGAGCCTTGAAAGTCATGTAGAAAATATCTATTGGACTTCCAATGGGAACACTTTCTCAGTTATATCAGTGCAAGGGTTGCACCATGGGGAGGTATGTAAAGTCCACCTTTCATGAGAAGGAGAACCAATATTCAGGGATCCTTGAGAGAGTTCACACAGACGTGTGTGGACCATTCTCAGTTGCTTCAACAGCAAAACATAAGTACTATGTAATATTTGTTGATGATTTTTCTTGTAAATGTTGGATCTTCTTCATGTAGAAGAAAGATCAAACATTCTTTAGTTCTGTGAGTTTAAGGAATTGGTGGAGAAAGATTCGAGGAAGCAAGTAAAGGCTCTTAGGAGAGATAATGGTGTAGAATACATCTCTAATGAATTCAAGAACTTATGCAACAAAGAAGGAATTCGAAGAGAACTCATAACGCCTCATAACCCACAACAAACTGGCGTTGCGGAGAGGAATAACAGAACGATCGTGGGTGTAGCATGAGTGATGTTGCATGATTAGGGCCTACCAATGCATTTGTGGGTGGAAGCATGCAACACTGCAGTTTATGTGCAGAACCATAGAGTACTTGGCATGAGTACACCTGAAGAGGCTTTCACTGGTAAGAAACCTGATGTTTCACACTTTAAGATTTTTTGCTCATTTATTTATCTACATGTGACCAAGGATGCCAAGAAGAAGCTGGAATCGACTGCTGAAGTTGGGATTTTTGTGGAGTACATAGAAACACCCCATAATTATCGTGTGTATTTTCCAAACAGCAGAATGACTGTTGTGTGATGGGATATAAAATTTGATGAGGGGAAATCCATGTGGTTTTCCCTTAAGAGGGAGTTGGACTTGCATGAAGAGGAGGAACTGTTAGTTCCCAAATATGAGACTCAATATGTGGATCAGCCACATGAGGAGGATCATGGAGTGGAGGAAGCTACTCATGCAGAGCCATCCATCAGAAATGGCAGAAGGCACACCACGGAAGCTGATAGGTTGATATTTAATGCTACATAGAATGTAGGAGCCTCTACTTCACAACGTAGACAAAGACAGACTCCTGACGTATTTACTGGATACATGTCTCTTATGAGAAAAATGTATTGTGACTCCACCATATTCCTTTAAGGAAGCAATGCATCAACCTACTTGGGTTGATGCAATGGTGGAGGAGTATGACTCCATTGTCAAAAACAGTGCGTGGGAGATAGTCCCAAGACTGGTTGACAAATAAATGGTAGGTTTGAGATGGATCTACAAGGTAAAGAAATATGTTGATGGGAGTGTGGAGAAATACAAGGCTAGATTTTTGGCTTGGGGATTCTCACAGGTCGAGGGGATAGATTATCATGAGACCGTTTCACCTGTCGCAAGGTACTCTCCCATAAGATCCATCCTTGCACTCTCAGCGTAGATGGGTTGGCACATTCATCAGATGGATGTGAAAATTATGTTTCTCAATGGGATCATTAAGGAAGAGGTGTACATAAAGCAGCCTGAAGGTTTCTGTATCTTCAACAACGAGTCGCATGTGTGCCGACTCAAAAGACCGTTGTATGGGATGAAGCAAGCACCCCGTGCTTGGTACACTTGGACAGACAGCTATTTCACCGGACTTGGCTTCACCAAAAGTGAAGCAGATGCAAACTTGTACCAGATTATGGTTGAGGGTAAGCTATTGATCATTGTTATTTATGTTGATGATTTAATTTTGACTGGTGATGTGCATCTTATACACTCATTCAAGGAGGATCTTGCAAGGGAGTTTGAAATGAAGGACATGGGACTCCTTCATTATTTCCTTGGATTGGAAATATGGCAATGGGACGGTGAACTTTTTGTGTCTCAAGGCAATTATGCAAAGAAGATACTGGGTAAGTTTAACATGGAGAGCTATAAACCCATGGATACTCCTCTTCCATGAAATTAGAGGAAAGAGGATGCTACTTCTGGAGAGGTAGTGGATGCTATTTTCTATCAACAGTTAATGGGTTTGCTAATGTATCTAGTGAACACGAGACCAGACATTTGCTACGTAGTTAACCAGCTGAGTCAAGCTATGGTTAAGCCTACCAAGCTCTTATAGAAGGCGAGGAAGCATGTCCTGAGATACGTGAAGGGCACATCAGAGTATGGTCTATGGTACAGACAGACGGATGGAGTGAAATTGCATGGCTTCATGGATGCAGATTGGGTTGGTTTTCCATCGGACATAAAGAGCACAATAGGGGGGATATTTAGCATTGGGTCAACAACATTTTCCCAGTACAGGAGGAAGCAACGATCCGTGGCACTCAGTTCAGCGAAATTGGAATACATGGTAGCAAGTCAAGCTGCATGTGAGGCTATCTGGATGAGAAAGGTCTTGGTTGGTTTGTTTGGTTCTCATATGGATCCGACAGTGATTCATTGTGATAACCAGAGTTGAATTAAACTCTCGATTAATCTTTTATTTCATGATATGTCCAAGCATATAGATATTTGGTACCATCATCAAATAGATTGTGTGCAGAGAAGAATCATGTTGCTATAGTACATTCCCATTGAAGATCATGATACAGATATTTTGACGAAGTGCTCACCAGCAGAAAATTCGAATATCATAGAGACATGATCGGGGTGAAGGATAATCCCTTTCTTGTTGAGAGGGATTTTTGAGATTCAACAATAAGATTCAGCACCCATGCCTAGTGCATTAAGCACTTGGTTTCATTAAGCACCCGGTTCCACTAAGCACTTGTTTGCATTAAGCACCCAAACTGGAGTGTGTCCCATAGTGTTATTTTTGGGTGCATGTCTATTTTTATTATCCCTTAACTTAGATGGACATTAAACTATAATCTATTTTCAATGTGGACTTGAAATAATTAATTGAAGTGGAAAATCCTATTAACTAGTGAATTTCGAGTTAGAAGTTGGTTGGTGGGACATGGAGAGTAATTCTAGTTGTAACAGAGTTCGAAGCGCAGTGGCGCATGATTTTGTGCAAGTTTAAAATAGTTTAACTCAGTTAAGTGCGTTAAACTCAGTTGTGCTAGTTGTAACTGAAGATACAAGTAGTGAGAGATCAAGTGAATTAAATATTAATTAATTCGCATGCAGTGATCTCACATGCAACTGAAGATTTACTATTATTAGTTGCATGCATGTCAAATCCAATGGAGACCCAGTTGATTTCTAGGTGAAAGGGAAGTTGAATATCAGTTGTGACATTATTGGCTTGCACACATGCATCCAACCACCCATTGGAGTGCCCATGATACTTGCGCAGTCAAGGTAGACAATAATTCCTATCTTTTAGGGATCTTGACCATCAGGGATTGCGTAAGCAAGGCAGGCTGTCAAGAGGCTGGAAATTGACTAAGTATTGGCCAGTTTTCTGTGAGGACTGTTGGGTTGCGAAATGGGTATGTATTTTCTAGTAAGTTCATCCTTGTTATCCTTAATTATTATCTTTTTCATGTCTTAATGTGCTAATCTATTAAGGAACAATGGTGAGAAATGAGGAATGATTGCAGTTGTGATTTAACTAACGTTTACCCTTCTTCATTCAGGAAAATGGACAAGGAACGATTGTTTTCCCTACTGTTGGTGTAGCCAAATCCAACAAGCAAAGAAAGGAATGAATCGGTTGTGAACAAGGCTAAGAACGAATCAATGAGATCAGCGCAAAATAGAGGAAGATGTTGTAAATATGGAAATTGGTTGTGAATCACTCAGGATCTCCCGATCCTGAGGGATCACATTTACTTTTTACTTTTTACCCTTTCTGACTATAAAAGGAAACGATTGTAGGAAGACGGGGATGCCTGTTGTTTTTCCAAATTGTAAGCGTAATTGCAGACCGTATAGTTGAAGAATGAAATTACATTGTAATGTGACTCAAGTTCGATGATTAATTGAAGTTTTTGTTTTCATTTGCATCCTCTGAAGTAATCTAGCGGTGCTTGTTGGTGGCTAAGGGCCCGACTTCTGATGGAACTCACTGCTTCATCTGTGTCATACATTTCCAATTATCGCAAGTGTGATGGTTTGATAGTATTATTGCTTTCTATGATTTTATCTCCTTGTTGTTCCTTATTTTCCTGTGTTAACCAAATAGTTCTATTTTATATAATTTATGGTATTGTTATTTATTTAGTTTACTTCCTATTTTGGATTGAGTTGCTTAGATAATTGTTTTGCTCAATGTGATCAACTGTAACAAGTATTAACTACTGCTGTTAGGCTCTCAAATTGATAACATTGTTTTTTATTGAAGAATGCATTTGATTTAGATTTAATCAGTTTTGAAGAGAAGATTTATCACTATTGTACTCTCAACTGATATTGTTGTTACTTGGATTGCATATTGTTGTTACTTGAATTGCTGTAGGATTTGATTTCATTAGAGGATTGAGTTTTCTTTTAATTGCAATTAGAATTTACTTTTTGCATATGTTTACTCTTGTATTAAAATATCTATACTGCAATTTGTGAAACATTACTCTCTGATTTAAATAGTAGCCACATACTGTGTACACTCTTGAAATAGAAAGACTTACCCGGATTGATAATTAATGTGAGGATAATTAGGAGATTAAAAAGGAGCCTGTTATCAACCAACAAGGATAGTGTGAGACAAATAGTTGAATGTTGGAAGCTCTTGTGAGAAAAGAAAGACATTGTATTTTTTTCATGATCCATGCTTAATATACAATAGATAGTGGGGTTTTTAGCTGTAAGCTTTCTCCGGGAAATTATATTTGTTATGTGTGATTTGATTCTACTTCATGTTCCTGTGATCAACGATTGTGTTTTTAACTCTACAAAATATTTGTAGAAGCGATCCAGTATTTAACTTTAGTACTTTTTTAGATCAAGTGAATCCAATATATACATGCTTTTTGTATAATTTCTACATACCCTAGTATGCATCCTACCCACAAGTTAGGTTTTTTCGGATTACCATCCATTTGGCCAATGGATGAGGAGAGACTTAGGCTTTTGTGACCATTACCCCTGGTAAGTTGGGTATCCTCCCCAAGTGAAATGATTCAAGTGTTGTACCAATTGATTCTTGAGGGTCAAGGTCAGAAGGTCAACAAGAAATAGGATTTGTGATCCTTTAATTTCCTATCATGAAAATTGGTTAATCCTACCTATTGTCCTTGGATACAAGGTGTTAGCTTGAGCTCCCCTATGATGATTGTTCTTATCTCTCATACCCTCTTGTAATTATGTCAAATGGTCCTATTTTTCATCCCTAGTATAGAAGAGGATGGGTGCTTGGTTAGCCAAAGGAAGAGTCAAAGTCTAAAATTCAACGGGAGAGCCTAAGTCTGAAATCAAAAAGGAAGGTCAACCATCGGGACCTAATATCAGAACCCTGGAGCAAAAGGGAGAGCTGAAAATCGGAGGCCAAAATCAAAAGGGAAATATCGACCATTGGGATTTCAATTTCAGAGAAGGCTTAGCACATTGAGAGCTAATACTGGAAGGAGAGGCAAAGAGCATATCGAAACCTTGAAGCAGGATGATATCGGAACCCAAATTTCAAAAGGTTGGTCATTTATTAACTTTGGTGATCGGAATTTCATAAGTTATAAATAAATGCAATTCATTTGAAAGCATAAAATTTGTAGAGAAGGAGAATTATAAAGTAAATCACTGCAAAACCAAACAACCCCAATGACCCTTTCTCTCTCTTCTAAGAAGACACATGGTAGCAGATGATTGGATCTCAGTACCTGATAAGTCATATGACATCAGCATGATAATAGGATTTGCAATCCTTTCCATTTATGGCAAGTTGAGCATTATGCCTATTGTCACTGTAGGTTGTATGTGATCCTTGTTATTTATGACAAGTTGGATTATCCTCCCTTACCATTTGTTTGAGATTTGACAGAGTATACCCCAGTATGCATCCTACCCACAAGCTAGGCTTTTTGGGATTTCCATCTGACCAATGGATGAGGAGAGAATTAGGAGTTTGTGACCATTACCTATGGTAAGTTGGGTATCCTCGCCAAGTGAAAGGATGTAGGTGTTATACCAATTGATTCTTGAGGGTCAAGGTGGGAAGATCAGTAGGAAATGGGATTTATGATCCTTGCCTATCATGACAATTTTGGCTATCCTACCTATTTTCCTTGGCTATAGGGTGGTATCTTGAGCTCCCCTACGATGATTGTTGTTATATGTCATACCCTCTTGTAATTATTTAAAATGGTCCTATTTTTCATCCCTAGTATAGAAGAGGATGGGTGCAATCTTGGTTAGCCAAAAGAAGAGCCAAAGTATGAAATTCAAAGGGAGAGATTAAGTCTGGAATCCAAAACGAAGACCGACCATTGAGACTCGATATCGGAACCCCGGAGCAAAAGGGAGAGCCAAAAATTGGAGGTTGAAATCAAAAGGGAAAGGTTGACCATCGGGATGTTGATTTCGGAGAAGGATCAACACCTCAAGAGCTGATATCAAAAGGAGAGGCAGAGAGCATATTGGAACCTCAGCAATATCGGAATTTCAGAAGGAAGGACCTCATCGGAACCCAATATCGGAAATTTGGGGATCAGAATTTCGTAAGTTATAATAAATGAAATTAATTTGAAAGCACTGAAGTTGTGGAGAATGATAAATATAAAGGAAATAATTGAAAAACAAAAGGACCCCAAGGGCCCTTTCTCTCTCCTCTGAGAAGACACATGGCAGTAGATGATTGGCTCTGAATACCTGACAAGGCAGATGACTTCAACATGACGTAGCGGTACGAAGGACACGTGGAAGTTAGTTTCAGAATTTTTAGGTGGACTAGTGGGGAAACTTCATGTGACATGTGTCACCACTCATGAGGCAGCACATGGAGATTATGACATCAGCATTATGTCATCTTGGAGGTTAGTGTTTCGGAAGGAAGAGACTTCAGAACTCCTGCATATTGGAAATTCGAAAAAATTCCAATGTAAGGGGGTTTTGATGTATGATTTGCATTTTTTCATGAGAACCCAAAGAACCGAGGGCATAGACCAGGTTCAAGCACCTATAATATATGGAGAATTTTGGAATATCAGTACATCATAACTTTGTTTTAATTTTAATTTGAAGAACTTCTGAGGAAAGGAGCTCTAGTGCATTGTTGGAATTTGGTTGGGGAAATAGGAAGAACCAAGGGAGAAATTGGATAACACTAAGAGATAGACCACCGATAGGATCCCGAAGGCTTTAGCACCCAAGCGCCAAGCCACTGGTCATGGTACCCGGTTCTATGGTGTAACTGCGATAAGAGAAGAGGATCTAAAGACATCAGAACTTCGTGGTTTCGTAATGTTTATTTTAAATAGAGTTATCATGGATGGAGGTTCTGATACTGCAACACCTAAGTTCCATACTGGTGGTCATAGGCAGTGGTCCTATGGTTCATAAGTGATAAGGAGCTAAGCAAAAAATTGCTAAAGGCATAAAAAGGTTTGTTTTTCGTAATGTTTCTTTTAAACGGAGTTACAATAATTTGTGGCTCCAAAGTTGCAATATGGTGTGAAGTTATGAGATATGAAGGCTCTGATATCGAAACACATAGATTATGGAGGATAGATGCGTCTAAAGCTTAGTCCAGGGAACCTTCCATGCCACCACACTCGATCACATCCAACTCCAAAAAGGGGGAAATTCAAGCAGTTAAAGGGAGAAAGCGACAGGAAAATTGACATGTAACTATGGAGGAATACAATGGCAGAGGCATGGCCAGATCAAAGGAAATTAGATGAATCAACATTGAGATATATTTTTGTGTCAATCATGACACCTCTTTTTTTTCAAGTTTTCATAAATTTTTCTTTTCAAGAAACAAATCTATTTTATCATGTAATCATTAGGATAGTTAGGCTAGTCGCATGCTCAGGCAGTTGTGTGGTTCATACAACTGTAGCATTTGAAGATATTTTTTAAGTGGTTTTGTTTGGATTCTCCCTATAAAATGGTAGAAGAAACTCATTAGAAAGGTTACCAAACTCCATTTTCATTGGTTCTGTTGGGGTTCCCATGTTTTGGCAAGGTTGGTAATACCAAAAGATGAGACAACATCATAACCACTTTCGGACCTCAGGATCTAGCCCTCTTGGGTCCAGAGAGGGATCTCTCTGTATGAGCGAAGTTTTATGTCAATGAAGCTTAAATTTTAAGATGTTAGGCTACTTATAAGGCACAAGGTTTGTTTGATTTTGATTTTGGTTGTTGGGATTCAAGAAGGAAGAGTTCAGCGTGAGACAAGGCTAGGCAAAAAGGAATTTAGGCAGAGAGAAGTAATTCAGGGAGTGTCAAGTCCATTGGGCAATGGAGTCAAGAAAGGATTTACTTGCTACTGAACACGCAAGATTTCAGTTGGGCTAGTCATCTAAAGCCTTGGATCCTAAAGTGATTGGGTGGTATGGAACATTAAGGACTAAAATGAAGAAGGAGAACCATCTAATTTTGTCTATAGATCAAGTCAGAGGTCATTTAACTCCAGACCTGCTTGGATACAATCAGAGGCAGCACATGGGAACTCGGAAAGGCTTAATTGAATGGAAAGATCCTAGTGAGGCAGAGGCAGAGTTCTAGACCTCCCAGTGTTCTCAACGCATCCAACTAAATCCTAACAAGCACGTCTAAAAAAAACAGATTCCATTAATTCATACATCAGTTAGCAGGCAATATCGTCCACTACATTGGTTAAATCAATTAAAATCAATCTTTAGATAACAAATTAGCAGAAAAACATCAAAGGCAAGGAGAGCAGAAGTATAGGGTACCTATCAAGGTTAAATCCTATACCAGATTTCTGATGCAATCCAGAAGAACTGAAATGAAATGGATTAACACAGAGATAGAAAAACATCGCTGCAGCTTTAGATCAGGATCCAATGAAATGCGCTTGTCATATTAAATATCAACACCAATCAGGTACAACATAGCCAATAGCTTAGTCATTCAATCTGAATACATCTTCCTCAGCTTATCTTACAATTATACACAGAGAACTCGTCTCAAGAGAAGCTGCTTGTAATTCTCTGATATCTCACCAACAACCTTTACAATAATTTCTTCCTGAGTTTTATAGCAGAAGATGAGCCGAGGAGGTAGGTGGGGCACTAAATGAAACATTAAAACACAGAAAGGTAGGAGAGGGTCGAAACCCATTCTGTTTTAAATCTCTGCATTTATCCCTGGTACCTTTTGGAGCGAAAGAGTGATCTTCCTTGGTTTCCATTTACTCTGGTCTGGTCCTTGTGTACTTCTGGCTGCAGTAGTACTTTGTGGTACTGTGGGTGAATAAGCAGACTGGTAACAAAGATGGAATGGTCTGCCATACTTGTGCGACAAATGCTTTGAGAGCTTTGGATTGTGTTATAGGCGGACATCTCCTCTGTAGCATGGCATATAATCAAACAGTATGGGCAATCTGTCCTTCTTCGGAAGAGGACATTCTGCTGGTGTGAAAACCTACCCTTTATTAAATTCCTTGCCTCTGTCAGTGGGAAACTTACTGCTGCATCCATACTATGTAATTATGGCGGTGTTTAAACTCTTGTACTCTGCAGAAACTCATAACTATGTGTAGAAAATCAATGCAATGGAATACTGGTGGGGCGGAGGGCGAAAAATATGATAGCGCGGCGGCAGAATGGTGGCTTTCACTAAAAAATGGTGACAAAATGCAATGAACTGGTGAAGACTTACGAATAATAGGGTTTGATGGCAGAATGAAGCGCAGACCGTTAGATCGTGGCCTGGGAGCGAAGGTCAACGGCGGGGATCGAGCAGCGGAATGATATATGAAAGTGCGCGGAACAACCGTGAAACATAAGACTTTAGTGTAAAGTCTTATACTTTAGACTTCGAACAAAATACAAAGAAATGCGAAGGAAATTTTAATGAAATGTGATGAGGTGGGACCCAGCCGGAGGCAGAGGGCGATCAAATCTTGAACGTTAGATTCTAGATCCAATGGATGGTCAGGATCAACTCGGAGCATCACAATCAGGTGGAGCAAGGGGAACACACTATATAAGTTTCCGATTGCGATTGGGTCAGGGGAAGCGATGGCCGTTGGATTTGCCCGGGGATCAACGATGGAGGAGTGGATCGAGGGACCGCAATCGGAGGGGGATAGGGGTGGCAACGATTGGAAGTTTCGATTGCGATTGGGTGGGGAGTGCGATTAGCGCTTCGCCGTCGGATTTTCAGGATAGATCGACGGCACAGAGCGCGTCGCGGGACTTGTTAAATAAACAATCGCATCAGAAATTTTCTGTTGTTACAAAGGATTGCACCCGCCCGACGTTTCTGATTCCGATTGGCGCCTAGGACTTAAGTGCTTGGTCCTAGTGCAAAGGCATGTGTGGGGAAGTGGTTGGGGCTAGCAGGGAAAGAGGCTAAGGCCCGTTATGATGTTTTAAAGTGGTTTTTTAACCCATTTTAATGGATTTTGAGGGTTTTAAAGGGAAACGATAAAGGGGGAAAAAGGGGAATTTCAACCCAACCAAGTGAAAGGGCATGATTTAAAGGGGATTTTTGGGAAATTCAGGAGGGTAAGGGGGAATTCTACAAGGGTACAAGGGGAAGAATTTATCATTCAGCAAGGCTCATGAACAATAGAACAGCAGAGGGAAACAGTCATAGGAAGGGAGTTTAACAAGGCTTCAAGGATGATGTGTTTTCAAGGGAAATGCATTCCTTGAAGGCTCATAAAACATTCTATCCCCTTGCTTGCTTTGTCAAGGAATTCATAAGGGGCTAATAGCGGCTCCACATGGGGATGGCTTCTTCTTGAAGGAGTCAAGAATTCAGAAATTGATCTTTGGTGTAGGCCAAATGCCTGTTGCTTGGCACATCCCTGTTCCTTTGATCAGCTGCCACAATATGAAGACATTACATCAGCAGAAACTTACTCCAAAAAACTACCTACCCAAACTAAAATCCTAGCATTTTCTTCTTCCAGGATGCATTTGAGCTAACAGACCCTTTACATCTTTTTATTTTTGCAAACAGAAAATAAACCGATTTTAAATCTACCCTTATTGCTCCATGAGACCAGATTAGACTTGTTGGTCTCATATGTTTCTCTACCTAATCTAATATTTGCTGGGATTAAACTGTCCAGCAGATTTCTTCTCTACATTCTACAACAGGAATTGAAAAACAGTCAAGCCAGGATTAGACTGTCTGACTTGCTGTGGGTCCAAGGCATAAAGACAGTTGCACATGGACAAAATTTGCCGCAAACTGAAAACAAACTGTGAAGGATTGAGATCTGAAACTTGAAACATCCTTGTTTCCCTTCGTGACTCAAGGTTTGAGCATGTTGGAGTCACTTCTTTCTTCATCAGCTCTGGTTTTGGGCATGTTAGAGCTGATTTTCCTTTTCCTTTGCTGGTCCAGATTTTGAGCATGTTAGGACTAGCTGCTTTACTTTCTTTGGCTCAGGTTTTGAGCTTATTAGAGCCAATCTTTCGCACATCCGAGGTTCACATTTTAAGAATGTCTGAACCTCTCCTTTTCCTCTATTCTTTGAAACATTTTCCTTTTCCTGAAAAATAAAAACTGCGATGGTATGTACAATGGAAATGAAACTGGAAATTGCGAATTAGCAGAAGTAGTGTTTGAGCATCCTGCCATTGACAGGACCCCCGAACAATTCTGTACCATCAAGTTCTTGTAAGAAAAATGCATTAGGGACCACAGTGGCTTGTATGATGTATGGACCTTGCCACAAACTGTCAAACTTGTCGTGTTTTCCTTTGTCCTCCCTCCTTGAATCCCACTTTAGAACTTTATCTCCAATCTTGAAATCAACAGCTTTGGTTCTTTTGTCAAATAATCTCTTTACATCCTCCTGAAACTTCACTGCTCTGTTGTAGACTTCTTCCCTTGTTTGTTGGAGATGAATTGTCTGATTTATTCTCCTGACCATATTGTCTTCTTCTGTTTGGTTCTCCTGGATCAGTTTGACCACTGGTATCCCAAGGCTGGTAGGTAATACTACTTCTATTCCATAGACAAGCTGAAATGGTGACATGTCAATGGACTTCTTGGTTGTAAGCCTGTCAGCCCACAAATCATGTACTAGCTTGTTATGCCATGATTTTTTGTTCTCTTCCAACAACTTCTTGATGATGATCACCAGGCTCTTGTTTGATGATTCAGCTAATCCATTACCTTGAGGGTAATAGGCAGTTGAATGGCCAAGCATTATTCGGTACCTGTGACAAAAATCAACCATCCTTTTGGATCCGAAAGCAGTAGCATTATCAGTGATTATTTTCCTTGGGCAGCCAAACCGAGAGAGGATGTGACTTTCTAGGAAACTAATGATGACTGAATCTGTGGCATTCCTAGTGGGCACGGCCTCTATCGACTTAGTGAAATAATCTGTGGCTGTTAGGATCCATTTGTGTTGGGCAGAAGAAGCTGGGTGAATTTCCCCTATAAAATCTAAGCCCCATTGCAGGAAGGGACCTTCAACAGTGATGGGTTGTAGGGGTAAAGGGAGGAGATTTCTCTTGCCCTCAAAGATCTGACATTTGTGGCAAGCAACTATCATTTTATGGATATCACTGAAGAGTGTGGGCCAATAGTAACCGGCTCTGGGTATTTTGTTTGTAGTGGCTTTCCAACTCAGGTGGCCTCCACATTCTCCAGCGTGGAATTCTTGTTTAACCCTCTCTGCCTCATTTTCAGTCAAGCATTTAAGCAACATGCCATTAGGATTCTTCCAGTATAAGTTTTCGTTCACAATGCAGTAACTTCTGGTTTTTAGTTTTAAGAATCTGGCCTTGGTCTTTGATGATCCGGGAGGGGCATTGAGGTGTGTAAGCACATACAGAATGTCGGAATACCAAGGAGAACTCTAAAAAAAAAATTCAATAGTGAGGTCGGGAAATTCTTGTTGCTCATCCAAGGTACTTATCATGTTAATGTCTAGGGCTTATAGGTTTGATTCAGCCATTAACTTAGCTAAGCCTTGACCTTTAACCAGTTTGGTGGGTTTTATCTCAAGGTCATACTCTAGGATCACCGCTATCCATTTTCCCCTTTTCCCGTCTGGGCCTTGGGACAGTATATCTTTGACGATGATGTTGGGCACATAAGCTACAGTGTGGGAATGCAATATGTACACCATGAAGTCTTTCAAGGCCTTAATCAGAGCATAAGCTTGTTTCTCCATGATATTTTATTTCAAGGGTGCATCTCTGAGTGCTTTGCTAAAAAAGGCAATTGGTTGTTCCATTCCCTCTGTGTTCTTCTGTAGCAAGACTACAGCAACTGTATGCTCTGAGGCGAATGAAAAGATCAGGAAATCTTTGGAAAAATATGGGCTGATTAGGATGAGAGCTTGGGTAAGTGCAAGTTTCACTGATTCAAAAGATTGTTTTTCTCCCATGGTCCATTTAACTCCTACACCTTTCTTCAGCATGTTAGTCATGTTTCTAAGGTGTTCAGCTAGATTTGGAATAAACCTCCTAAGGAAGTTAATATTTCCAATGGAAGACTGTAATTCCTTGGTGTTTCTAGGGTGTGCGATCTGTAGTATTCCCTCAACTCATTGTGGGTCTATCCTGGTTCCTTTCTTGGATATGATGTGGCCAAGGAGCTTACCCTCCTATAGCCCAAAAACGGTCTTTTTAGGGTTCAGAGATAGACCAAACCTTCTACATTTTTCAAATACTTTTCTCAGATGTTTTAGGTGTTCTTCTTCAGTCTTGGAAAAGACTATTATGTCATCTAAGTAGATAACAATGAAATGCCCTATCTCATCTAAAAATGCTATGTCCATCGCTCTTTGGAAGGTGGCCCCAGCGTTCATCAATCCAAAAGGCATCTTCACATACATGAAGGTACCCCATGGAGTGGTAAAGGTTGTTTTGATTTGGTCTTCTGGGATCACTAAGACTTGGTTATATCCTGAAAAACCATCCAGCAAGGAGATCCTTTTAGAGCCCACTACCTTTTGAAGGATATGTTCCATTTTAGGCAAAGGGTAATTGTCCTTGAGTGAGGCCCTGTTAATATTCCTGAAGTCTATGCACAATCTGATTTCTCCTATTGTATTCCTTACAGCGACTAAGTTTGATACCCAATAAGAGAACCTCACCGGCACAATTATACCCGCTTCATACATTTTCTTAATCTCCTTCTCTACTGCAGGAAATTGTTTGGGATTGATTCTGCGAAGTTTTTGCCTAAAGGGCTTTTGATTTTCTTTCAGGGGAATTTTGTGCTGAATGATATTTGTGTCATAGGCCTTTAAATATTCATAGCTCCATGCAAATACATCAATGAATTCCTTGAAAAGGTCAATGTATTTCTTCTTCATGTCTGCAGGAAAATACTTAGTCATTTTGATCATTTTGGGCTTATCTTCAGCGCTTATATTGCATTCTTCCACATCAGAGTCTGCATGTTCTATAGTGGGCTTTTTGGCCACATCATCAAAGCCAAAAAGGTCCTCTAAGGGTGCCATGCCTCTGGGTATATTCTTATCTTTGGCCTGTAGCACCTCTACCTCTTCACTATCTGTGTTTTCACATTTTCAGTCTAGATTCCCAGTCTGTTCCTCTAAAGAATTTATTTCTATGTTACAAGGTGTTTCTTCCTCATCTGAGGACTCATCACTTAGGCAGCTATGGTCAGATTTAGAGTCTGAATCAGAAAATTCAAACTCGTTTCTGCCTACCAAAAAATCTTCGATCTATTTATCTCCTTCAAAAACCTGCCAATATTTTTTGTTGTCTGGCACAGCAGGTCTGAATTTGGTTTGAATGATGATCTGTTGGTCACTGGGGGTTTTGGGATATGAACTGGCCAGGCAAGCTAATCCATTTGCAATGACGTTTTGACTCCTAGGAACAAACACTAATTTGTATTCAACAAACGTTTTCAGGAGATCCATGGTGTCATTCCTATATGCCCTCAACCTAGGATGTTTCGCTGTGTATTCCCCGTTTACCTGTTTAATAATTAGCTCAGAGTCTCTGTGCACATTAATCCTACGGGCTCTTAACTTTCTCAACAGATTTAGACCCAGGATCAGAGCCTCGTATTCAGCTATGTTATTCGTGCATTTGAAGTGCAGGTTGCAGGCATGACTCTCTGTGTAATCATTCTCTGTGTTATGAATCCACACTCCTGCCCCAACAGTTCTTCTGGTGCATGACCCATCGAATTTCATCACCCACGGGGGTCCATTTTTGCTTCCGTTGTCACCCTCTTCCCTATAGCTGGTTTCGCCATTATGTTGCATGGTAGGGTCTATACTGGGCTGTGGATTGCTTTGTTCCACGTGAAATGTATGTGTTTCAGGGATCTGTTCAGATGGTTGTTCATGCTTTGTTTCTTGTTCACTTGGGGTTAGGTCTCCACCGCATGTCCTACATGTTTTATTGTGGTTTTCTTCTTCGTTGTCCTCTAAATCCAGAGCGGCCATTATGTTGAAATCAACAGCTTCTGCCTCTCCATTTGTGTCTCTGTTTTGGGACTCTAGCCCTTCTAAAGATTCATCATTACAAAATATGAAGGAGTCAAGGTCTGTATGTATAGAATAGATAGGTGAATTTTCTGTTTTTTCGGGGCTACTGACTAGGAATTTCATCAGTGTCTCCCTGTACAGTTTTCTAAGTTGTCCAAAAATTGGGATTGTGGCATACGAGCCATCCATCTGCATTGTACCCTGTAGCTTGGCTCCCCATGATCTTGATAATAGCATGCCATACTTGGGTGGCACATCTGCCACCACAACATCCATGACCATGCATTTAGCTGGGATTTGAGTTAAGCTCACACACAAGTCTTTGATCAGGCCTAGGAATTTTACTCTGCTAGAGTCGAAAGAGTATAAATCTTTGTAAGGTCTGGTTATCTCTAGACCTAGCCTTTCCATGACTACCTTAGGCATTAGGTTGTGCGATGCTCCAGAATCATGCATTGCGCTGTGCAGGATCTTGTCATGAATGTTGAGACTGATATAGAAAGGCGAAACTACCCCTTCCTGAAACTTCCCCTCTATCTTGGGACCAAACAAAAGGGCAGGTTGATCATCATTCAGATTGACCGAGTCACCATTCTCACCTAAGTTCAAAGATCTCAAAATCTGGCCTTTATATTCATCCTGAGTGGCCAACTCAGAAAGTGGGACAGAGATTTTAATTCTTGCAATCTCACTTTCCAAATTGAAAGTGGACTGACTCTTTGGACTGCTCATCTCCGTTTTATTTGCCACTGTCATAGTGTCTGAATCAGTGGGTAGATCCTCGTTATGTACAGTGTTTGTGACAATTTTATTAGGAGCACTAACTGCAGTGCTAGTGCTACTAGCTGGTTTACCTTGTACATTAGTGTTTTGGTTGTCTTTCTCTCTATTCTTTCCAGAACTCTCAGCTGCTGATTTGTTGGTTTCAGCAGTTACTTTAGAAGTTTTCTCAGGCCTCTTTTTGATGGTAGTCTCAAAAGCTTTGGGTTTGGCAGTTTCTTGACTCTTTTTGCTCCTAATTTCATATTGTTCTCTGACCTGCATCATGGCATTTTCAAATCCTAATTTGTAATCTTCAGATTCCGACCATTCCCCTTCCCAACCAGAGGGTGAAGGCTGGTCTTCTTCTGAATAACAGTTATGGATTGAATCTTCTGTTTCAAACATATCAATTGTGTTTCCCTCAAACTCTTCTAAGATTCCCTCATCTTCATCAAGAAATTTTTGGAATGGGGGAATAACTTGTTGATCTGATTCTTTTTGTCTATTGGGAGTGTTATTGTTTCTCCTAAATTTCTGGTTCTGTTTTTGGTTTCTGTTCTAATTACTGACTGTGACAACCATTTTTTCCATCATTTGTTGTAACCTTTCCACATTTTTAGACAGTTTATCATAATTTCGGTCAGATGTGGAAGCTACATTGTCATCTCTATATGTTACCCTTTTCTCGGATTTTAGCCTTGCTCTCTTCTCAATCAGGTTGGCTTCTATATTCACTGCTCCTTTCTACATGTCCTCCAATATGTTGTATTCCTTATCTCTAAGATCGTAGGCCATGTCAGCATCAAAACCCTCAGGGTATTTTGCTAGGGCCATGCCTTGTGGAGGTTTCATATGTGGAGGGAGAGCATTATAAATGTTTTTGAATCTTGTTGTGTAATCGTGAACATTGTCTCCTACGTTTCTTTTAAGGGTCATATATTCTGCCAGGAGTTGGCAAGGGTTTTCCCTAGTTTCCCATTTGTTTATGAAAGTTTGATACAAGCCCGGAAGATCATTGATGCTACCTGGAGGCAGGCCCTTAAACCATTTCTTCACATCACCCCCTAAGCTTTGGGCAAATATTCTCATTTTGACAGTATCATCATCAATTTCCATGTAGTCAAAAGAATCTTCCATTTTATCTACATGTTGTTGGGCTGTGATGGATTCCTTTGCAGTGAAGTGTGGGATTTTTGACTGATAATCATTAGGTAAGGGTACTAGAGGCTGAGGTAAAACCAGTGGTGCATAACAAGCTGCCATGATGATGTTTTGATGAGTTAAAGGGTTGGCTTGGGCAACTGGTATATGGACGACGGGGATACTATGACCAGCAGAGGACTGACGAGCAGAACTAGGGTGACTGAGCCCCAAGTTTTGTATGAAATGTAAATCAGGAGGTGTAGATGGAGGGGTATGTCTATTCCCAAGGTGGCTACCACCTTGCTGTGGTGAATCAAGAAGCTCAGATTATGGCTGGTCTAAGCTACTGAATGACCTAGTTATATATAAGCTATTTGGCTGGTCTAGGTTAAGGTGAAAATGTGAGAGAGCTATCGGATATTCTGGTGCAGAATTAGCTCTATGGATGTGTTTGGAAATAGTTGATCTTTTAGGTGTAGGAGCTCCCTTGAGGATGCTCTCAGGATTGTCAACTATTTCAGGTGGGTCTGGTTTAGGGTAAGCTCTTGTATGAATGGTTCTAGAAGCCAGAATGTTGTTTTCTGATCCAGCAGCTTAACCCTGCTTGTCACTTCTACCATGTTTGATGTTGTTATGGGGGGTTGGTCTCCCAGTGGAGTCTTTAAATGTTTATGAAAAATTGGAGTCACCAGGTGGAAGGTTTAGGAAGTTTTTGAAGGGTACACTGTCCACCACAGTGCACTAGAGATGTCCTTTTTCAAGGATGTCTTCCCGAAACACCACAAACTCTAACCAGAGATTGACTGGGAGGGCGTTACCAGATATGTCACCTCTGAAAGAGTGTGAGATCTGGAGGCTACCTGACCCTTTCCAGGCTCTTTCTAAGAGTATGGGGTAAAACACACAAGAGGTAAGCGGAATGTAAGTGTAAGTGTTTTACTACCAGCCTGACCAGAGATTCTAGGTTTTCTGAGGCTTTGTGATGTAGTAGGATGTGAAATACTCAGAAAGGTCCCCAGCAGAGTCGCCATTATGTTGGGGTTCCCATGTTTTGGCAAGGTTGGTAATACCAAAAGATGAGACAACATCAGAACCACTTTCGGACCTCAGGATCTAGCCCTCCTGGGTCCAGAGAGGGATCTCTCTGTATGAGCGAAGTTTTATGTCAATGAAACTTAAAGTTTAAGATGTTAGGCTAGTTATAAGGCACAAGGTTTGTTTGATTTTGAGTTTGGTTGCTGTGATTCAAGAAGGAAGACTTCAGCATGAGACAAGGCTAGGAAAAAAGGAATTTAGGCAGAGAGAAGTAATTCAGGGAGTGTCAAGTCCATTGGGCAATGGAGTCAAGAAAGGATTTACTTGCTACTCAACACGCAAGCTTTCAGTTGGGCTAGTCATCTAAAGCCTTGGATCCTAAAGTGATTGGGTGGTATGGAACATTAAGGACTGAAAATGAAGAACGAGAACCATCTAATTCTGTCTATAGATCAAGTCAGAGGTCATTTAACTCCAGACCTGCTTGGACACAATCAGAGGCAGCACAGGGGAACTCGAAAAGGTTTAATTGAATGGAAAGATCCTAGTGAGGTAGAGGCAGAGTTCTAGACCTCCCAGTGTTCTCAACACATCCAACTAAATCCTAACAAGCACGTCTAAAAAAAACAGATTCCATTAATTCATACATCAGTTAGCAGGCAATATCATCCACTACACTGGTTAAATCAATTAAAATCAATCTTTAGATAACACATTAGCAAAAAAACATCAAAGGAAAGGAGAGCAGAAGTATAGGGTACCTATCAAGGGTAAATCCTATACCAGAGTTCTGATGCAAGCCAGAAGAACTGAAATGAAATGGATTAACACAGAGATAGAAAAACATCACCGTAGCTTTAGATCAGGATCCAATGAAATGCGCTTATCATATTAAATATCAACACCAATCAGGTACAACATAGCCAATAGCTTAGTCATTCAATCTGAATACATCTTCCTCAGCTTATCTTACAATTATACACAGAGAACTTGTCTCAAGAGAAGCTCCTTGCAATTCTCTGATATCTCACCAACAACCTTTACAATAATTTCTTCCTGAGTTTTATAGCAGAAGATGAGCCGAGGAGGTAGGTGGGGCACTAAATGAAAAATTAAAACACAGAAAGGTAGGAGAGGGCCGAAACCCATTCTGTTTTAAATCTCTGTATTTATCCCTGGTACCTTTTGGAGCGAAAGAGTGATCTTCCTTGGTTTCCATTTACTCTGGTCTGGTCCCGGTGTACTTCTAGCTGCAGTAATACTCTGTGGTACTGTAGGTGAATAAACAGACTGGTAATAAAGATGGAATGGTCTGCCATACTTGTGCGACAAATGCTTTGAGAGCTTTGGATTGTGTTATAGGCAGACATCTCCTCTGGAGCACGGCATATAATCAAACAGTATGGGAAATCCGTCCTTCTTCGGAAGAGGACATTCTGTTGGTGTGAAAACCTGCCCTTTATTAAATTCCTTGCCTCTGTCAGTGGGAAATTTACTGCTACATCCATACTGTGTAATTATGGCGGCGTTTCAACTCTTGTAATCTGCAGAAACTCATAACTGTGTGTAGAAAATCAATGTAATGGAAGACTGGTGGGGCGGAGGGCGAAAAATATGATAGCACGGCGGCAGAATGGTGGCTTTCACTAAAAAATGGTGACAAAATGCAATGAACTGGTGAAGACTTACAAATAATAGGGTTTGATGGCAGAATGCAGCACAGACCGTTAGATCGTGGCCTGGGAGCGAAGGTCAACGGCGGGGATCGAGCAGCGGAATGATATATGAAAGTGGGCGGAACAACCGTGAAACAGAAGACTTTAGTGTAAAGTCTTAGACTTCAGACTTCGAACAAAATACAAAGAAATGCGAAGGAAATGTTAATGAAATGCGATGAGGTGGGACCCAGCTGGAGGCAGAGGGCGATCAAATCTTGAACGTTAGATTCTAGATCCAATGGACGGTCAGGATCAACTCGGAGCATCACAATCAGGTGGAGCAAGGGTAACACACTATATAAGTTTCCGATTGCGACTGGGTTGGGGGAAGCTATGGCCATTGGATTTGCCCGGGGATCAACGGTGGAGGAGTGGATCAGGGGACCACAATCGGAGGGGGACAGGGGTGGAAACGATTGGAAGTTTCGATTGCGATTGGGCGGGGAGTGTGATTAGTGCTTCACCATCAGATTTTCAGGATAGATCAACGGCACAGAGCGCGTCGTGGGACTTGTTAAATAAACAATCGCATCAGAACTTTTCTATTGTTACAAAGGATTGCACCCGCCCGACGTTTCCGATTCCGATTGGCGCCTAGGACTTAAGCGCTTGGTCCTAGCACAAAGGCATGTGTGGGAAAGTGGTTGGGCCTAGCGGGGAAAGGGGCTAAGGCCCGTTATGATGTTTTAAAGTGGGTTTTTAACCCATTTTAATGGATTTTGAGGGTTTTAAAGGGAAACGATAAAGGGGGAAAAAGGGGAATTTCAACCCAACCAAGTGCAAGGGCATGTTTTAAAGGGGATTTTTGGGAAATTCAGGAGGGTAAGGGGGAATTCTGCAGGGGTAAAAGGGGCAGAATTTATCATTCAGCAAGGCTCATGAACAACAGAACAGCAGAGGGAAACAGTCATAGGAAGGGAGTTTAACAAGGCTTCAAGGATGATGTGTTTTCAAGGGAAAGCCATTCCTTGAAGGCTCTTAAAATATTCTAGCCCCTTGCTTGCTTTGTCAAGGAATTCATAAGGGGCTAACAGGTTCCAAATTTTTTGTTTAGGGGTTCTGAATTCTGTTTTTAAAGAAGAGGTTCCAAGTTTGGTTTTATTTTCCTATTCCAAAGGTTGTATTTTTTTGCAAATCTCACTAGTTTGGGACTGTGACATGTATTCCATTCCTGAATATTAATAAAGAAGTTTATGGTGATTCCAAGCATTTGTGATCTGTAGTATGTGTTACCTCTATAATTAATTTCATATGTGAATTGTCTTCTTCATAAATTGTGTAATTGTAGCTACTGGATTCACTCTTAAATCACAAAATTACTAATGTTATGTGATAGTAGATGGTACCTACAAGTCTATAGATTTATCTATGTTATGTGGTAGTAGATAATACCTGTGATAAATTGATTTGGAAGCCTTAAAACGCGCTCTATAATTTTTGCACTTCATTTCCTTTTTCTCTTCATAATTTTATTAGGATCTATTGCATAGGATTTTGTGTTTATCCAACCCTCTGCACCATCGTCCTCTCTTATATTTCTCCCTTCCATCCTTACTGCAATGATAAAGTTAAGTTACATTCTCTGTGTGTCGGCCACCAAACCTGAACATTTATTCTTCGAAATAATATGTTGTTTATGTGCATACTTAATCTACCTCTGAGAAAGGTGCTTGAACGAAAAATCTAAACCACTTTGAATTTATCTCTTGAGTTGCACTGATTTACCTTCAAGAGATACTAAGATGTCCTAGGCACTAACCCATCCTCAACTCGTGGGTTGTCTCTAGGAGCCACAACAATGATGATTCTTCTTCTTTACATTCTATAATGTTTAGCAGATGAGCAGAGCCATGATATGGCTTGGTTCAATAATCACGATGACAATATTTCTGAGATGAGATTCATGATTCTGTCAAAAATTTCTACCTAGCTGAGAGGGAATGTTAATTTGGAAGTGCATGGATAAATTCCCTCATTTTGACAACCTTCCCCATCAATAAAGACACCTCCCAACCCTTGGAATAATTTAATTTGGTCAAGGAAAATTATAATTTTTAATGTGAAACCCACAGGTGCACAAAAATACAAGTATGCAAGGGCAAGCTAATTCGTCCTCCTAAGAAGCATATCAATACACCACATGTCACATCACTTTGGAGCATCATCACATCTTCGCTCTCTTATTTTTATTGGTTCATGCAGGTCTACAATTGGAGGTCTAATCTCACACATGCAAAGGGAAGGAGGCTAGTTCTAATTTTTGTGCTGACTTTTCTATTTGGGAAAATTTGACCAGTTGATGACTAGCTTTAACTTGGTGTTTTGACTTGATTTGACTTGGAAAATTTTAATTTTTGGAAGCCAAATTTTTTTGAGAAAGAACCGAAATTTTCTGGGAAGTTTGAAATGGGTTGGTTGCAGGCATTTTTACTGAAGTTTAACTGTCAAATTCTGAAGTTTGACCATAGAATTTCACTCTCCTTTGACCAAGCTTTTTGAGATTGTTTTGATTGAGGTTTGAACAGAAAATAAGGCTGATTTTTTTTACTTTTTACCAAGGTCTTTTGAAGGATTGTTGATCATTGACTTTTTACTGGTTACCGCATCATTTTCTTTTGTTGACTTTGACGAAAATTGTATATTTGACTTGTTGACCATATTTGACTTTTGGGCTCATCTCTTGGATATTGGTTAGTGGATTGTGGGATAATTCAAACATTTAAAATTGACTATTTATTGTTGAATTGGAACATTGTATCTCTCTGCTAAAAATTTTATGAAAATCTAAATGAAGAAGAATTTGAAAGGGTTTTTCCCCTTTTGGGGTTTTTCCCTAATCTTTGCCCAAATCTTGTGTCTCTTGATATTGCTCTTGATTGTCTTCTATTTTGTATTGTATTTATTGTTCTATATATAATTTTGTATTGTTATTGGAAGATTGAATTTATTAGATAATTGAATTCTAATTGAAGAATAATTGCATTAAGTGATTGTATTAAGCATAGAACAGTGGAAAATTAACAACTCTACAGGTTGGATAAGCTATGTGTTCCTAAATGTGAGTGATTGCAATTGATTAGAAAGGCTAACACCTCCAAGTTTCCAGGGCATTTTAGTGTAGGGAATATCGTGACCAACTTGTAGAGGTATGTGTATTGGCGCAAGATGCAAGACAAGGTAGCTAGGTTCACAAGAGGATGCATCCTTTGTTGTACCAGCATGCCTAGCAACAAGAAACAAGGTCTATATGATCCCTTACCTGTACCAACTCATCCTTGGTAAAGTATTTACATGCACTTTGTGGTAGATTTATCAATAACCAAGAAGGGACATGACTACCTATTCGTGGTAGTTGACAGTTTCAACAAGATGTGTGTTTTGATGCTCTGTAAAAAGACCATCAGCTGGAAAGAAGTGTTAGAAAATTTGAAAGGTAGAAATATTTTCTTGTCTTGATAATTACTTGTGAAAAAATGTGCATTCTTATTAACTTCTTTTATTTTATTTTATCTTCTTTTCATTGACTAACTAACAAGTCAAAATCATGAAGATCAGCGACACCATATAGAGGCAATCATCCAAGCAAAAAACCCTACAAAAGGGAAAACCCAGTAAAAATTTGTTACTAGTATATTCAAATCAAATTGAGACAATAAAAAACCTTAGACCTAGAAAAAGAACCTCCTTTTATCCACCAAGTCAACCTCCTAGGCAATTAACAAAACACCAAAAGTGAACTCAATTCAAATTGCATCCAGTATAAAATTTCGGCCCTATTGCAATAGAATTTCATCCCTGTTTGATATCTGCAATTTCATTTGTCTCTATAGCTACAAAACCTCTCACGTATGAAGTAGAAACAAAAGAAAAGATGGTCTTCTTATTTTACTAGGATTCCTATTTCTTCATTCTAGGGTTTCTCATTTTCTTGAAATTTTGTTCTTTTCTCCTTGTCCTACAACTACAGATCAAACTTGCTTGATTGATGTCCCAAATGAGGTCAAGTAGCTACCAATATATAGAGGTTCAATTCTATTATTGAGGTCAACTTTTCATTAGAGTAAATTTCAACCTAAAAGTGGTCTCCTAAGGAAAAATAATAAAATAAGTGTTATGAATTTTGAAGGCATAAAAAGAAAACTACTTTTTTATTGTATTTTTGTCTTATATCCTTATAGGTTTACTCAAATTTTAATGTATATTATATTTTCATCAGTCTAGGTATTCTCAAAATTATTCATGATGGGTATTCATTGGATTCAGAATTTAATTCCACATCCAAAGAGTGTCTACACTTGAAATTTGAGTAAACCTATAATGAGATAAGACAAAAATACAATTAAAAAAAAAAAATTTCTTCTTTTCCCTCCAAAATATTTACATGTGTCTCCTTTTCAATTTAAATGATTCTGATTAGTTCACATATTATGACATGGAAATTACATGAAAATTTGATGGGCACTTCTAGGCTAAAATTTCCTCTAATGCTTCTTTGAGGCCGACTTTGTGAAGAAGGCATATTTGAATCATTTTACATAAAAAATGATTTTCTTTCTTGATATACGAAGACCAAGAAGGGTCTATTACATCATGACATGGACAAGGACTCATTACATTAACCCTAGAAGTCCACAATGGAGGATTTGATCTAAAAATAAGGCATGGAACCCATTGTTTGGTAATTTAATTGATTGTTAAATTACTTGTCATTAATTTTCAAACCTAGGGTTCCGTGAACTTGTGAAGTATACATGCACTATATGTGTTAGGATATCTAATTTCAATTCAAAGAAAACAAAAAGGAAAATAATACAATTGCAAAAATGTAAATAAAATTCATATATGACTACTTGAACATGTTTTTTTATTAATTCAAACTAAAGACTTGGAAATGAATTCAAAGCAAGTTTATTCTAAAGAAAGGATTTAAAGATCTATTCTAACAATGGAAATCTATATTCTAGTGAGCTTGAAAGACAATATTATTCTATGAACTTGAAAAGTCAAAATTAGTCTATTTTGTTTTGAAGAGAAATGTAATCTAATCAACTTGGAAAGAAAACTAACTCTTTCAATTCGTGAAAGTAAATTTGATCTAAATGCAACAATACTTTGAAATCAAAAATTGTTCTAGAGTATATCAAATAAAGATAAATGAAATAATAATTATGGAAGCCTCAAAAATAAAACTGACACGTGCACTCTAAACCAGAGTCAATCATATCCTATCACGCATAAATATGAGACTTAAGATTAAAAGACAATTTGAGGTAAATATTTTGGTGTTTTTGGTTTATTATCAAACATTTGACCTATAATGAAACAAAAAAAAATGAGTGCAAATTTAGTTTTAAAAAACAGGGTATTGAAATGAAACTAATAATCTAAATAAATTGAACAATTGAATGAATAAAATTATGATCTAATTGCAAAGCATAAGAAATTAAAAAATAATAATAAAAGACAACTATACTATCTCACAACTCCATAAGGGGGGCTCCTAGTGAGTGTGAGGAATTATAAACTCAAATCACTTGATTCAAATCACCAAATTCATTAAGAGTTGTGCCATATCAGAGATTACATTCATTGGGAAAAACCATAGTTATTTTTCTTCAAATAGCATCAACAATTACAATTTTATATTCATCATTGACATTTGATCTCTCCCCTCATCAAAGAGACTGAAATTTATATAATTTTGAAGCAACAAGAAACTCATAATTTCATTGCATAAATTTTTGCCGTGAGACCTGAGTCAATAAGTTTGAAAATAAAATCAAATATATTTTGAATGTTTCTAGGATCAAAGATCAGTCTATATCTGATCACACTCATCTCCTTGCCACGAATTTCCTAAATAACAACTCGTTCCAATCCTTTTAGTGATCGGGCGTTGACTGTGAAATTACCAAACTTTTTTCTCACGCAAGATGCAAAATAGGGCTACAAAGAACCTATAAAAAATTTCAAATGGTAACGAATTTGAGAAAACTATTGTTGGAATAGGGTCCCATAAAAAGCTGCGAATTTTGTACAATTTTGTATATTTTTTATATTAATTATTCTAGCGCAAGGGTTGTGGGGTGGGTCAAAGCCCCGAATGCATTGTAATGGGTCAAGGGTAGACCAAGAGTCCAAAAACCACGGTTTGCAGACCATTGGAAGTGTAGGCTAAGTCAATAAAAATAGATGAACATTTTTTAGTCTTAAGGTAGGCAAGAATTGAGTGTGATGAAAGTGTGAATTGTTAGATCTGTCTTGGGTTGTTTGGGTAAGGTCTCCTGATAGTTGTGTGCGCGGAGATCCTCAGTCCTGCTGTGTGCGGACCCTGCTAGCTGTGTGCACAGGATGTGTTTGGTTTGTATTGGGTTTTGGATGCTTAATATATACTGATATAGTTGAAGTACCTTTGTGTGATCGGGATCTGTTGTGTTATTGTTAAAGTGTACCTTTGGAATCTGTTCAGAGCTGTGAATACATTTATCTGCTTGTATTGCAATCGTATATGTGTTATGCATATGTATATCTACGATCTGTCTCTACTGTGAGTATATATGTTATAAGCTGCGTTTATGATATCATAATTGTTGTACGCACGTGGATGTGAAGGTATAAAATAGAGCTGAATAGCTCTATTATGGTTACTAACTGAATATTTGTGGAAGCTTGCGAATAGACCTGTGGGAACTTGATAGGTTCTGAACTTGGATCTGCTATACTTACCTACTCTCTCTTAGGGTGCAGAAACCTGGTTCCAGCACCCTCCCATACTGCTTCGAGTGAGACTTTGGCGTGCGCAAGAGGGTCTCTGCCCAAAGGGCCAGTAATATAGGGGCTTGTTGGCAAACCTTAACCTTTGAACCTAGGTCAGGACCCCTTGAGCCAACAAATGGTTCCATTGTTGGGACTGGGAGAATTTTGAGAGGGAGATTGGGCAATGCCAAGAGAACATTGGAGACCTGAGAAGAAAGAAATTGAAGAGTGGTTTGAAAAACAGGTTCAGGAATTTGCGGTAAAAGAATATCATAGCACGAAGCTAACGATGGAGAAGTGGAAGAATAAGTACATTTTCACTGAATTCTATGAAATATTCTTCGTAACCTTTGCGAATGAGCTTCAAGAGTGGCTGGCAAGGCTCGTAGATTTCCAAACATGTTGGAAGGATGAGCAGGTCACGAAGTGGACTCCAGAGTTGATCCAGTAGTTAGAAAGAACTAATAATACCATCACGCGTACGGTAAATCACTGGGTGGATAGTGTGTTGGGAGGATTTGTGACAAAATTCGCAGTCGATCAGTTCGTGTCCTATTCAGAAGCAGAACTGAGGTTCTTCAAAGGGTTCCGAGGTAATTTCCTAAAAACACTGCCCTTATTAATCAAAATTTTGATGTGCAAAAAAGGTATTCTATGTAGCCACACCGAGTGAATGACCTCCGATCTGATTGAAAGCACAACACGTAGTGGTAAATACTACAAAACTAATCAAGAAGGATATAGATCTATCTACAGCCCAATAAGATATTCGGCTGCGCATAGCCCTCCAACTACACCACCTTCAAGCCAGCGTAGGGGTAAAAACTCACCCGTACCTCCACCTCCGTCCGAAGACGAAATGGCCTTGCACATGAAGCTACCTACCTTCAAGGGCATAGGGGAAGAAGATATGGATTGGTTCTGGTTTGTCGCAGAGTCGGTATGGACTGCGCAGAATGTGGCCAGCGATGTTGTGAAAAGAGCATAGCTATCCCTTGCCTTTGAAGGAAGAGCCCTGGATTGGTATATGGAATATGTAGCTTAGCATGTAAATGCGACCAATCAAGAGGTTAAGAATGCCCTAAAACAGTAGTTCGGGAAGCCTAAGTCCTACTCTTAGATAGTGAATGACCTAAAATATTTCAAGCAAGGACCCTCTGGGTTTGTATGGGAAGTTGACCAATGGTTAAAGAAGGTGATTAGAGAAAGGGAATTCCTATATGATGACAGACAGCACAAGGAATGGTTCATTGCTATGTTACTGCCTCACCTGTGCATACCTATGGGTCAGCAAGCCATTAAATCTCAGGAAAAAGCTTTGGAAATTGCTATGAAGTTAGAATTTGTGCCAAGAGATGGTACCCAGTTGGGAGTACAACAGATCTAAGGGCAGCTGGAGGTGATGCACATGGAGATCCAGAACTTGCAAAATGATCGAGGGAAAGAAGCTAGCCCGGATGTATGATGCATATGATGCAGGGTATTAAGCCATACCAATGATCAATGCCTGTTGCTGACAGATTACCTATAAGATGGGGGACCCAGTCCGTTGCTCCCGGGACCAAGTGGACCAACATTGTGGTGTGATGATTGTCGTATAGCTTCCCTGCATCATACTAACCACTGCCCCCGTCTGGGTGCGTATGTCCCAGAACTAAAGCAACAATGGTGCCGGTTTCGTTGATCAGTAGGACATGATTAACAAAACTGCCGAACTTAGGAACTAATGATAGACCGGGGAAACCTATATAGGTTCAATCAGACCCTTCTTCACCAAGATCCCCCTCGAGCATGGGTAGCTCCCCATCTAGGGGCAGGGGAGGGGGCAGAGGTGGAAGCACATGTTGGGGACGAGGAAAACTGATTTTTTATAACTATGGGGAAGTAGGGAAATTTTCAAGGGACTACCCAAACCCTGCGAGGCAATATTGCAGATACTATAGACAGCTGGACCATGTGAGCCAACAAATGGTTCCATTCTTGGGACCGGGAGAATTTTGAGAGGGAGATTAGGCAATGCCAAGAGAACATTGGCGACCTGAGAAGAAAGAAATTGAAGAGTGGTTTGAAAAACAGGTTCAGGAATTTGCGGTAAAAGAATATCATAGCACGAAGCTGACGATGGAGAAGTGGAAGAATAAGTACATTTTCACTGAATTCTATGAAATCTTCTTCGTAACCTTTGCGAATGAGCTTCAGGAGTGGCTGGCAAGGCTCGTATATTTCCAAACATGTTGGAAGGACGAGCGGGTCACGAAGTGGACTCCAGAGTTGATCCAGTAGTTAGAAAGATCTAATAATACCATCACGCGTACGTAAATCACTGGGTGGATAGTGTGTTGGGAGGATTTGTGATGGAATTCGCAGTCGATCAGTTCGTGTCCTATTCAGAAGAAAAACTGAGGTTCTTCAAAGGGTTCCGAGGTAATTTCCTAAAAACACTGCCCTTATTAATCAAAAGTTTGATGTGCAAAAAAGGTATTCTATGTAGCCACACCGAGTGAATGACCTCCGATCTGAGTGAAAGCACAACACGAAGTGGTAAATACTACAAAACTAATCAAGAAGGAGATAGATCTATCTACAGCCCAATAAGATATTCGGCTGCGCATAGCCCTCCAACTACACCACCTTCAAGCTAGCGTAGGGGTAAAAACTCACCCGTACCTCCACCTCCGTCCGAAGACGAAATGGCCTTGCACATGAAGCTACCTACCTTCAAGGGCATAGGGGAAGAAGATATGGATTGGTTCTGGTTTGTCGCAGAGTCGGTATGGACTGCGCAGAATGTGGCCAGCGATGTTGTGAAAAGAGCACATCTATCCCTTGCCTTTGAAGGAAGAGCCCTGGATTGGTATATGGAATACGTAGCTCAGCATGTAAATGCGACCAATCAAGAGGTTAAGAATGCCCTAAAACAGTAGTTTCGGAAGCCTAAGTCCTACTCTTAGATAGTGAATGACCTAAAATATTTCAAGCAAGGACCCTCTGGGTTTGTATGGGAAGCTTACCAATGGTTAAAGAAGGTGATTAGAGAAGGGGAATTCCTATATGATGACAGACAGCACAAGGAATGGTTCATTGCTATGTTACTGCCTCACCTGTGCATACCTATGGGTCAGCAAGCCATTGAATCTCAGGAAAAATCTTTGGAAATTTCTATGAAGTTAGAATTTGTGCCAAGAGATGGTACCCAGTTGGGAGTACAAAAGATCTAAGGGCAGCTGGAGGTAATGCACATGGAGATCCAGAACCTGCGAAATGATCGAGGGAAAGAAGCTAGCCCGAATGTATGATGCATATGATGCAGGGTATTAAGCCATACCAAGGATCAATGCCTGTTGCTGACAAATTACCTATAAGATGGGGGACCCAGTCCGTTGCTCCCGGGACCAAGTGGACCAACATTGTGGTGTGATGATTGTCGCGTAGCTTCCCTGCATGATACTAACCACTGCCCCCGTCTCGGTGCATATGTCCCAGAACTAAAGCAACAATGGTGCCGGTTTCGTTGATCAATAGGACATGATGAAAAAAATTGTCGAACTTAGGATATAATGATAGACTGGGGAAACCTATATAGGTTCAATCAGACCCTTCTTCACCAAGATCCCCCTCGAGCATGGGTAGCTCCCCAGCTAGGGGCAGGGGAGGGGGCAGAGGTGGAAGAACAGGTCGGGGACGAGGAAAACTGATTTGTTATAACTATGGGGAAGTAGGGAAATTTTCAAGGGACTACCCAAACCCTGCGAGGCAATATTGCAGATACTATAGACAGCTAGACCATGTGATTGAATACTGCCCAATTATGATAGCAAAAGAGAAGGAAAAGTAGCAAACACCTACGCAGAATGTGCAAAGGATTAAGGTAGAAACTCAGGACAAAGGACCAAGCATTAATGTCATAACACACAGTGGCATGGCCACTGGGGGAGCTGAGGAGAAAGCTGTGGTTGAGCCTCTTATCCGAAAAGCAGCCATCAAACAAGAATTTTTAGACCTAAAAATGAAAAGTAAACCTTTTTCGCAACTCGCCAAGAATTTTCTAAGGCTGAGGCATCTGCTTCTCAGGCCCCCGCAAACCTCAAAGTAGATGACGAGGTCAAACCATTTTTGTAGGCATGTATGAAGCTACTGCTCAACCAAAGGGTCGTAGAAAATATTCAAGCATTAATAGACAACTGCGAAAAAATAAATAATCCACCCTTGGAAGTTAAGGATGTGCAAAAACTATACAAACATAAGAAACACACTGATGATTATGAAATGGATCAAGTTATTTTGGACCTGGGATCATATGTGAACATACTGCCCAAGAAAACTTGGTAGCGAATGGGAGAACCTAATTTGGAATGGTCCACTATCCAACTGTGCATGGCCAACTAGCAGAAGATCATACCATTAAGGAGACTGTCAAAGATCATGGTAGATATCATAGGAGTTAAGGTATGGGCTAACTTTGAGGTCATTCAGATTGTAGAAGATGCGGATCCCTATCCTGTGCTCCTTGGATTGGATTGGGCCATTGTTGAGGAGGTAAATCCCCTCTGCGGACAGAGGCGATCCCTACTAGCCCAGCAGGGGTCTAGCAACAAACAAACAATGTCATGACGCAGGTTCCTAATTACGAATGAAAAGGCTGGAGATAGAAGCCTACCTGGATTCCAACGCTAGGATCCGAAGAAGAAGCGTCCCCGTTCCTCAAGCTTGGCAGATCACAATCCCTCCACGATCTCCGCGGATGAACACCTGCACATGGAAGAAACGAACAGATACAAGCATAGAAACCAGCATACATAACTAAACATCAGTCAGAAAGGACATTACTCGCATTAACATGATGGAAAACGGAGTGGAACCATAATCATAATCATCTATTAAATAACCAGCGAAGAGAGATTACAACCAAGTTCTGACGTCGCGGTCTCCTTCGGACGGGTTTCCAGTCGTCCACGTCTCGCAAAGCTTGCTAAGCAAAGGGAAAACCTCTCCAGAGTCTCGTGACAATGGTCTCCTTACTTGAGTCAGCCTTAAGGGAAAGAGAGGGTGCTTTACAACACAAAGGCTCTTGGGAATATGGAGATTCAGAGCTTAGGCACTTCAAGACTAGCTTGCCATTGATCCGAGCAAGCTTTTATAGATGGGGAAGGAGGAGTTGGGATCCCTATTATTATGGGATTGGCCCTATCAACAAGGAAGGTTCCATCGGAGGTGGCAAAACCACTTCCCTCCATAGAACTCCCGCAGCCAACCTCCCAACTCAAGATAGGTGATGGTTTGTGAATTTGTTAGAACTCAACTCCCGCCATCCATATTTAAAAAACAACTCCCAAATTGGGTGGCGCGACTACGGCTCTATGACAGAGCGCCCGGTGGCGCGACCTCTTTGCATTAATTTCCCCATTGGCGCGAGTACTGAACTGCTTGCCCGCGCCAATGCTAAAAGGGCTGTTTTTTATGACTTTTGCAAGGAGATGTCTCAAGGGCAAATAAAGCTCATGTTCAGAGGGATGCATTGATGATGATTTCAAGGCATGACAATGTTCACAGGTCACAGAATGGGTCCTCCATTGTGTGGGATGGGGAATGGTAAGGACGGTGACAAATTACTGTGTAACAGCCATCGATATGGGGAGTATTATAAACCTAAAGAAAAGAAGCATGGTGTTTGAAAATGAAGGTACGCGGGTGATAGTACCATTAGACCCTGCGGAAGGAGAATGGTATATGAAGCCGGTGCACGAAAAAGAGGATGTGGATCACATATATAACTTAACTGCACAGGACAAAGATTGGATCAATCTGATGAATGATGGTGTGCTTTGCTGGGAAAATGATAGCGAATGTTTCTCTGACTCCGATGGGGAGATGGAAAACTAGAAGAACCGATTACATGATGTATCTGCGTTGCGATGTCTTAGAATCACCAAGAACTTCTGATGCATCTCCTTCAAGGTAAGAGAACTACCCTACTTTAATGGTTCTGGTAGTATTAAGGAATTTTTGTGAGCATTTGAAGCTGAGGTTCCAAGAGAGTGAAGGCTATGGGCCATTAATCTAGCCATGCGCGCAACGCCTGCAAGGTGGTGGGACACGCATAAGGGGGTGTTCCAAGATTGGGAAGAGTGTCGGGATATGATGATCTTGCGATTTGAACCTCTGGTTCACTTGCGCATAAAGACATTCCTTGGACCAGGGGACCCGCGCAAGCATTTGTTCGCTTAAATGGAGAAATGGTGTGACCGGACTACAGAATAATGGGTTCACGTGTTTATTCATGCCCTAGGACCGATTCCCACCACATGGTATTTAGATGCAGAGCTACATCAGCACACTCTCCACTGGGAAACATTAAAGGATGAATTTGTAGGGACATTTGGGTTAGCAGGGGGAATGAAGGCACTTGACGAAGCTCTGCAGGATATAGATACCTTCATATTTGATGAATCACACCCTTACGCAACACTTGGGGCACCAACATGGGAAATGCAGATGCAAGATATTGTCAACTGTCGCAATATAGCAATAGAAGAGTGCGACAAAGATCTACGCAATGTCTTTATCCTGGATTTGGAGGGAAATCACACAGTTCTCGGACCCTTACTACAAACTATCAATGGTACTAAGCCTTTGAAGCTACGAGAAGTTAACATTGGCACGGAAGAGCGGCCTAAGTTGGCTAAAATTGGGGATTACTGGGCTTATGATACAGTCAAAAAAGTTTTAGAACTGCTCACAGAATATCAGGACTTATTCCCGATGAAGCTTCCGGAGCTTAAGGGGATCACAGGGGACCTAGGGGTCATGCACATCATGTTAAAACCAGATGCACGGCCTGTGAAACAGCAGCCTTATCGGTTGAACCCTAAGTATAAAAAAAATTTCAAGGAAGAAATTGACAAGAAGCTCGCCGCAGGAATCATCGAACCGGTTGAACAATTAGACTAGTTAAGTCCGATGGTGGTTTAGGAGAAAAAGACGAAGGGAGAGATATGGATCTATGTGGACTTACACAAACTGAATGATGCATGTGTACATGATCCCTTTTCCACACCATTCTCAGAAGAAATCCTTGACAGCGTGGGAGGGCAGGAAGCATACTCATTTACAAGCAGGTTCTCGGGCTACCATCAGATCAGAATTGCACCTGAAGATCACAGCAAAACTATGTTTGCTACTGAATGGGGATCCTTTCAGTATATTTTCATCCCGTTTGGACTCAAGAATGCCCCTGCCATATTTTCACGAGTAGTAGTCGCAGTATTCAAAGAGTTCATACACAAATTTTTGGAGGTTTATTTTGATGATTGGACTATCTTTGGCTTAGTGAAGAAGCACGACTCAAACTTGCATATGATGTTGGATGCCTGTAGAAAACACCAGATTTCCCTGAATATCAAGAATTGCATACTTTGCGTACCCTTCAGAATCTTTCTCGGACATATAGTTTGCCGACAGGGGTTGATGGTTAACCTTGTGAAAGTTGAAGTTATCATAAACCTGGCAGTACCTACAACTGAGAAAAAGTTGTGCTCCATCCTCAAACATATAGGCTACTACAGAAATTTCATTCAAGGGTACGCGCTGATCACAGCGCCTACGGATAAATTTCTAAAGAAGGATGTTTCTTTTTTTTGGGATGACAAGTGTTAGAAGAGCTTCGAGCTACTCAAGGAGAAGATGGTCTTTGCACCTATTCTCATTTTTCCTGACTGAGCGAAGGTATTCCATGTTCACGTAGACGCATCAGGAATCACCCTAAGAGCTATCCTCACACAACCTAGAGACAGAGACATTTATCACCCGGTTTCATTTGCTATTAGGAAACTCTCTGGCGCGGAGCGCAACTACTCCACTACAGAGTGGTAGGGATTGGCCACGGTCTATGCATTACATCAAAATGTTTACAGACCATTTGGCTTTGAAATACCTAGTGAATAAGCCTGTGTTGGGGGGGGAAATATGTCGATGGCTACTGTTGTTCTAGGAATATGACTTTGATATCATTGTTAAGTAGGGGAAGTTGAATGTTGGGCCGGATCACTTGTCCTGAATTGAGAGTGGGGAGGAGCCGACCAACCTAGAAGGAGGATTACCTGATGTGCAACTGTTCGCTATTAACATAGTTGATGCACACTTCGCCGACATCATTCAGTTCCCAACTACGGACATGGTACCTGTAGCGTCTTCAGTACAGCAAAGGAAAGAGTTGGTAACACGTGCAACAGATTTTACCATCATCGCAGGACATATATATAAGATGGGAGTGTAGAAATTATATGCACTAAGCATGCATATGTCCAAGATCCACCTGATCTCACACTATTTAACTTTATGTAAGGTACTGAATCTATTCCACTTGTTAATCTTTTGCGAAAAATTAATTGCACACACATGTGAAGCATAAACAAAAATATTCAATCACACATAACATAGTTTTTAACTGGGAAAGCCTGAAGCTGAAAACCCCAACTATATATTATGTAACATGGAATCATGGGACAATCTCATACAAAGCATACAAATCTTATCACAAGCCCTCAGTACAGTACAATCTTCATACACTAATCAGGCCCAATCTTTCAAATCCATGCACCGATCTTTGCCACCTGCTAGCCTGCCTCCACTGCGCAATCCAAGCTGATTACAAAGACAAATTCAATGTAATCCCACTCTCATTGACTGCGTTATTATCATTGGAAACTCCAATGTATATGTAGATTCAATTCATGCATCACTAGTAGTCACAACAGATAGTCCATCTTTCCCTTTCACCTATCTCTCCACTGGTCTCCATTGAAACTACCATGCACTGTAGTTAACTGATGTATTGTTTAGTTGATTAATGAGTTATTATTTGTGAATTAATTAAATAATTAATTCACTCCACTCTTACTAGTGTATCAATCAGTTAGACTAGATACAACTAGCTCCACTGAGTCTAACTGAGTTAAACTGAATACAACTCCATAACTACTTCTTCCAACTGTGTCATAACTCTGCCACTTGAGTTCTAATTGATTCCTCCATGCATTAGCTCCAGTAAACCCTTAGGAATTGTGTAATTCCTTCTGTCATCTTATGTTCCACATCTGTGCATTGAACTGAAGTGCTCCAAGAGAATAAGTTGATGTTTAGAGTCTGATTATTATTAAGAGCTAATAATAATCGACATGCATCTATTTTTAGATCAGCGCTCTATAAATAGACTTCACCCAATATTCTAAAAATAGAATTTCATATATTTTTCACATTTGACCAACCATCTACAAATAACCTCCTGCTACATATAGAATATGCTCACCATGTCTAAAAATAGACATACACCTAAAAATAGCCTATGTGGGCCCCACCTAGTTTAGGTGATTATTTTCCAACTAGGATCAAGGATGATGTTTTAGGATGCCTCCTTCACTATTTCTTGTTGCAAACTTCAACACTCCCTCTCAACAAGAAAGGATTGTCTTTGCATGCGCCATGCAACTTCATGCATTCACCCTGCAACCTTTGCAAGTGCCCTACAGCTCCATGCATCTGCTCTGCAACTCTTGCTACAACACTTCCGAAACTGAAAGGCTCCAAAAAACTCAATCATTCTAATTCATCTATCATCAAAGTCTTCAACTTCTGCTGGTACCAACTGCACATGTCTTCAGGAACCACTACGATGTTGAACTCTGCACCCATGCACTCTGCACTTGCTGTCAACTCTGAACCGCGCTCCAGTATCTGACACTGTCACTTTGATCTGCCTGCATCAATCCAACTGATCATGCTACTTCTTCTCTATGGGATCCTCATAGCGAGGTTCAATTCATGAGATCCACACCATATCAATGAATCCTACCCAGAAATATCCTCTTAGGATTACTCATGCATGTTGCCCCACCTCTCACTTGGAGGTATAGCTTCATGCACTCCCTCTGCCCATCTGGCACGAAATTTTTCTACATGAGTGGTTGCACCCACTCCATGATCCTCATCTTGTGGTTGCTCCACATCCAGAGGTTCACTCTTACCTGCATGCAAATCTTGCTCCCTCTCAAGCTTCAATTTCATGGCTTTCTCACACTTCCCAACAGTAGGAAGCTCCGTAGAAATCCCATCTACTTCAAGTTTGTAAAGATTCTTAGCTCGAATACCAACCTTCTTGACTTTCCCTATTGCTTTGTACCGAAGGAAAACTTTTCCTTCACTAAAGACAACATCATAGCCTTTATCCTCTAACATTGCGACTGAGATTAAATTATTCTTTAAACCTGGAACATGCACAACATCTTGTAAAAGAATGAGTTTACCTAACTCCCTCTGAAAGGTAATGGTACCAATGCTGGTCACACTGTATCGTCCATTGTCTCCCAACTCAACATGCAACTGGAGATCTTTCTCCACCAAGTCACTGAAAAGGTTCACATCTCTCGTCATGTGAAAGGAAGAACCACTATCAAAGTACCACCCCGATCCTAATGCACTAGACACCATGCATGCGATCAATGAGAAGTCAAGCTCAAATTGTGAGGCAAGAGCCTCACTAGATGCAGCTCCAGCAGCCATCTTGTTCATCTTCTTATGTGGACAATTAGTGGCGAAATTCCCATGTTTGTGACAATGAAAACACTTCACTTTGTACATGTCACGCTCTTTTCCATCTTCACCGGCCTCAGATATAGAATGGAATTTCTTCCCCTTCTTCTTCTTTGCCTTGGAAACCAAAGCACAATCCTCTTCATCATCATGCTTTGATGAAGAGCCATCCCTGGTATTTTGCCTTATCTCCTCCTGCACAAGATTCGACCAAAGTCGCTCCCAACCCGGCAGTTTCTCCCATCCATTGACAAAGTCTTCGTAGCTATGCCAACTCTTCAGAAGCCCAAGGAGAGCCAAGCTCACCAAGTCATCATCATCAACACTAACTCCTACACTCCCAAGCTCATCCCTGCATTGGACAAACTTTGTCAAGTATACTGGAATAGTGTGATCCTTCTCCATTTTTATTTTTCTGAGGTTGTCTTTAAGCGCCAACTTCCTCTGGTCGCTTCTGCTTTGGAAAAAATCTATCAAAGCCTTCCACATAGCATATGGAGTGGCTTTCCCATGAAGGCAATATGGTCTCTCACACCTTCTGACAGAATCCTCCTCGTCCTTGCTACTTTCTTTTGCCATGCGTCAAGTACTGCAGCATCCGCCGAAGTGGGCTTAGGAACATCTCTCTCGATGAATTCCTGCAAGCCATTATCTTCAAGCACCGCCTCCATCCTGTCCTTCCAGGCTATGTAGTTATAGTTTCCCTCGAGTGCATACTCCAACCGCAACCCATTGAAATACATTTCAATGTATACTCAACTGTCGCACCAAGAAACTTCTACAGCAAATTTGAATTGTCCACCAACACAAACTCACTTCACAATTGCAATCTTCAATCAACAATGATTTGATACCATGTAGAAATTATATGCACTAAGAATGCATATGTCCAAGATCCACCTGATCTCACACTATTTAACTTTATGCAAGATACTGAATCTATTCCACTTGTTAATCTTTTGCGGAAAAATTAATTGCACACACATGTGAAGCATAAACAAAAATATTCAATATCACATAACACAGTTTTTAACCAGGAAAGCCTGAAGCTGAAAACCCCAACTATATATTATGTAACATGGAATCATATGACAATCTCATACAAAGCTTATCACAAGCCCTCAGTACAATACAATCGTCATACACTAATCAGGCCCAATCTTGCAAATCCATGCACCGACCTTTTCCACTTGCTAGCCTGCCTCCACTACGCAATCCAAGCTAATTACAAAGACAAATTCAATGTAATCCCACTCTCATTGACTGCATGATTATCATTGGCATCTCCAATGTATATGTAGATGTAATTCATGCATCACTAGTAGTCAAAATAGATAGTCCATCTTGCCCTTTCACCTATCTCTCCACTGGTCTCCATTGAAACTGCCATGCACTGTAGTCAACTGATGTATTGTTCAGTTGATTAATGAGTTATTATTTTTGAATTAATTAACTAATTAATTCACTCCACTCTCACTAGTGTATCAATCAGTTAGAATAGATACAACTAGCTCAACAGAGTCTAACTGAGTTAAATTGAATACAACTCCATAACTACTTCTTCCAACTGTGTCATAACTCTGCCACTTGAGTTCTAACTGAGTCCTCCATGAATTAGCTCCAGTAAACCCTTAGAAATTGCATAATTCCTTCTGTCAGCTGATGTGCCACATATTTGCACTGAACTGAAGTGCTCCAAGAGAATAAGTTGTTGCTTAGAGTCTGATTATTATTAAGAGCTAATAATAATTGACATGCATCTATTTTTAGATCAGTGCTCTATAAATAGACTTCGCCCAATATTCTAAAAATAGAGTTTCATCTGTTTTTCACATTTGACAAACCATCTACAAATAACCTCTTGCTACATATAGAATATGCTCACCATGTCTAAAAATAGACATACACCTAAAAATAGCCTGTGTGGGCCCCACCTAGTTTAGGTGATTATTTTCCAACTAGGATCAAGGATGATGTTTCAAGATGCCTCCTTCACTTTTTCTTGTTTCAAAATTCAAGAGGGAGCTGATGAAGTCCTGCGAAAATATGTTTTGGAGCATGAAAGGCATGCTATCTTGGTAGGATCTCACGACGATGTAGCAGGGGGTAACTACACATGGAAAGCAACGGCACAAAATATGTTGCGAGATGGACTATGGTGGCCTACCTTACATAATGAATCTCGCGACTATTGTAAAGCCTACGATACATGCCAATGAATAGGAAGGCCATCGCGCAGAGATGAAATGCCCCTGCAACTGCAAATGGCCCTGCAAGCATTTGACAAGTGGGCCATCGATTTCGTAGGGCCTATCAAACCGCCGGGAAAGAAGACAGGTGCGCGCTACATTATAACTACCACTGACTATGTAACCAGATGAGCTAAAGCACAAGCTGTGAAAGATTGCATTTCCGATACCACTACGCACTTCATTTTTGAATAGATTATGACCAAGTTTGGGTGTCCGAAGATCTTGATGAGCGACAGAGGCACGCACTTTGTTAATGAAACAATACAAGCCTTGATGGAAGAATTTCAGATCCACCATGTGAAGAGCACTCCATATCATCCACAGGAAAATGGAGCGGTATAAGATTTTAATAAAATCTTGGAGCAAGCACTGACTAAGGTTTGTAATGCCGATCGCAGTGACTAGGACGTACGCATATCGTCTATTCTTTGGGCCTATCCAACCACCTACAAGAATTTGACTAGGAAGACACCACTTCGAATGGTCTATGGCAAGGAAGTCGTTATGCCCATGGAGTATATTGTTCCTAGCCTACGCATCGCAGCTTTTACAAATATGGTGGAGCCTGATATCATAGAGGAGCATTTAGTGCAGCTTGTGGCTTTGTAGGAAGATCATTTCATTGCTAATTTCCATCAGTAGGTTCAGAAGGCTCGAGATAAGGCATGGCATGATCGATAATTTGTGAAGGGATAATTTGTCTTGTTGTATGATAGTCAGTTTGCAAAACACCCAAGGAATTTCGGACTACACTGGCTAGGCCCCTATACAGTTAAAGAAATCACGGATGGTGGAGTTGTTCAGTTAGCTACCCTGCATGGCGATATGTTACTAGGATATTTCAATGGCAGCTAGCTCAAACCATATCAGATTAAATGACTATATGGCTGGAGTAGTTGTATGGGGTGGGGTATGCCCACCAAGGAAGGTAAGAACGGAAAGAACCATGGTATGTTCAGGAAGCAGCCACAGATTTGGAAGCCTAGAGGGGTGCGCGGGAGGCACAGGCATATGTTCAGAATGTAGTAGGTGCGCTGGGAGTGCAGAGGTGTGCTAGGGGCGTAGAAGGAACGCTAAGAGCACAGGTGTGCATTGGACACACAGGAGGTGCGAAAACTAGCCGTTGGAACAGTAAAATTGAGTAAAAGGCAAAAGTTATCATTGAAAGGAGCAGGCGGTCGGCAATTAATGAGTCAATTTTGGAAGATTGTTTACCGTTTACTTGATGGTAAGTTCCGAATAAGTTTTACCCAACCGTTGGTCGATCACAAAGGCTATAAAAGTAAGGGAACAGTTCAGAAGAGGGTTTTGTATAGCTTGAATAGTTTGCGCTCTGTACGACTCTGTGCCTCTTATGCTTTGTTCATGTCTGAGCATGCTTACCCCTTGGACAGTAGACACCCTGAGTTTTCTTTTCACGCCAGAATGATGGCCACTAATCCTGCTGAACCCTCAGAACCTGTGACCTCAACGGAACAAGAAATCGAGGAAGTAGTGGAAGTCGAATCAGAAGTTGAAGAATTTATATCTACGCCGAGTCCAGTCAAGAATAAGGGGAAAGAAAAAGTGCAAGGATCAGGGAAACCTACGAAGTGGGCTAGGATGAAGCCCTGCACCTCTCCCCGAAATGTGAAGTCCCCACAGGCGGCACGCTAGGCAAGCTCACCTGGGCTAGTAAAGAGACCCCTCTCTGCTCAGGAGAAGGCCCAGATGGTTGAACCAATCAATTGGCTACAACCCTTTTTTCGGCCTCGCAGGCCCTCCACATGCACACCGAAGAATCTTGATGGCCTACACACCTATCTGCAAATGCCTCTAACTCTGGTCGAGATCCCCATCATAGGTGAACCCTTTGGCAAGCTCCACGAGGTGAAATTCAATGATCATGATTTGGCCAATTTGGAGGCCTTCCCTGAGTTGGCACCCGAGTTATATATTGAAAGAATACAGGAATACGATGGCATAAATATTGTCTCCATGTGTTGGGTACGCAGATTGGCAAGATCTGGGCTCTTAAACCTACTAAGGATGCCATATTTCAGCCACTACAATATCACGGACCGTCTTGTACGTCAGTTGCTTTCCCTGGTCCATGATGGTTTCTTACAGATCCAGGATCGAATCCCCATCGATGATGTGCTCATTCATCGGATCATTGGTCTCCCCATGGAAGGGTTGGACCCTCTGCTGGGTGTTGGTAAGAAGTACGAAGGGAAGATCACTGACCAGGTGCGCAAAACCTACCATGTGGAGCGGAACACTCGAGGCTTCATGATCAAAATCATCAACGACCCTGGTATGCAATTGGGTACCTTTTTGTTGGCATGAAAAATGATGCGAAATTCCAAGCGGTCACCGTCCCAGCATATGTAATTCAGTTGGCAGGCCGGTGCGAGAAAGGTGTCTGCTTCAATTGGTCCCAGTACTTGTGCAATGAGTTTTTGGCCAATGTTTGCGAATCCCAGGATCAGGGACAAGCATTTTTTTATTCCTGGATGTTGCTTCTCATCGCATTGGTCGCCTAGGAAGCACCTGAGGAATTGGTCCTCCCTGAGCTCACCCCAAACATGTGCGAGGGGGATTGATATACGAACTTGTGGGACTCTAAGGATGTGCATCGCATCGTGGGCAATCAGGTCTTTTGGGTGTTGTTTCAGAGTGGGCTCGCAACATCTATCAACTCCCAACCATGTCTGTCACCATCCATCTACGATAAGAATAAAAGCATCGCTGCATTCCAGGTGACTATGCATAACGTCCAAATCTAAGGCCGCAAGGATCCTGTGTGGGTTTTTCTCCCCTATATGGTTGTCAATGAAGAGATTAACATTTTAATTGTGTAATGGCCTCCTCACTGGAAGCTTGGCTTCAAAACAGGTGCGAAGGGCACTGAAGGAATGAGCACCACGAATTTTACCCTGCCTATCATCACCAAAGACACTGGAGGACCGAGAAAAAGCAAGGGGAAGGGCATTGAAGCCGCATCGCAGAAGCGTTCACAGTCGGGTAAGAGTACGGGGAAGGGCGTGAAAGCGGAAGCGCAGAAGAATGCACAGTAGGATCTCGGTACCAAAGGTCAGGAGGCGGAAGGTGCTGACTCCCCTCGGGGAACAAAGTGAATGGGTGATCCTGCTAAAGAGCCATGGAAGAAGCAGCGCTCTCAATGACCAGAACGTGATAAAGTGGTTACACTAACTGAAGGGGACCTCGATAAAATTGTCGACGCAGTCACTTTGGCTGCAGAAGAAAATGGCTGGCTCTGGAAGAGCAACAGAAAGTCGCGGTTGACATGCTTCAGGCCGAGCTCCGAGCTCTATAGCTAAAGACGTATACACTGCAAACAAGTATGATGCAGGTACAAACGGCCTCAGCAACTAGCAGCGCAGCACTTGTTACAGCGCACAGTTGCCTCTGTTCCCTACCAGGCGCAACCCTCACGGTAAGTCCACCCGACTTGGAAGTGCAAGTCCAAGCTTGTGCAGAGGTGCAGTTGGATCTAGCCTGGCTACCACTTGAATCATTGTAGGTTCTCCACACCTCCTTGTTCGAAGAAATTCAACACAGGGACCGTCGAGTGCACCAGTAGCTCAATACAACTGAGCAAACAATTGAGGAAAAAAATGTTGAAGTTTCCCAGGAATAGGCTGCATGTACCCTCGCCACTGCATAGAAGACAGAGCTGGAACACCTCATTAGTAGGCTCTGCATGGACGTCTCCGAAGATATTCCAGCTTTTTCCACCCCCTAGGCCAAGATTGAGGGGTTGGTCGGAGCATTAAAGGCCTCGAAAACGGAGATCCAGGTGGTCAAAACACAAATGGAGCAACAAATTGTGGATTTACAGGCCAAGTTGCAGCCATAAACACCACCAAAGGTAAGGGCCTAGCAAGCCACGTTCGTTACGGAGGCTGCAAATGTTATCATAGGACAAATCGCTCAACGTGTTGAGCTGTTGGAAACAAAAATGTAGCTATGGACCAAAGTGCAACGCGATCCTCTCCTACGTGAGCTCAATCAAGTGCTGCGACAGAAGGAAGAATAGTTTGAGCAACTGGAAGCTACGATGCCTACTCTAATCCTTGCTCAACAATTGGCACGGTTGTGTACCAGCCACACCTTGCGAGACAAAATTGAAGAGCTCCACCAGAAGAAGAAAACCGTTGGTGACTGTCTCAAGCCTTGGGATGATGAAGCCCTCAAGCTCTCCTAGGACATTGATCTCGCAGTAAAGCAACTTAACCAGAGTTTCAAAAGTATCATGGCGGCCACAGAGGGACCAACTTCACAAAATTTGGTGGATATAGCTCAGAATGTTGTTGCGCAAAGTGGAGTGTTGCCCGAGCTGATTGATGCGATTAATCTGCTACAAGCAAAGGTGAAGATCCCACCACCTCAGTGACTCAGGATGAGTCACAAGATTGTGTTGGGGGACTGTTGGAACAGGGTCCCCTAAAAAGCTGCAAATTTTGTACAATTTTGTATATTTTTGATATTAATTAGTCTAACACAGGGGTTTTGGGGTGGGTCAAAGCCCCGAATGCATTTTAATGGGTCAAGGGTAGACCAAGAGTCCGCAAACCACAGTTTGCAGACCATTGGAAGCGTAGGCTAAGTCGATATAAATAGATGAACATTTTTTAGTCTTAAGGTAGGTAAGAATTGAGTGTGATGATAAGTGAGAATGGTTAGATCTATCTTGGGTTGTTTGGGTAAGGACTCCTGCTAGAAATGTGTGTGGAGATCCTCACTCCTGCTGTGTGCGGACCCTGCTAGCTGTGTGCGCAGGCTGTGTTTGGTTTGTACTAGTTTTTGGATGCTAATATATACGGATATAGTTGAAGTACCTTTGTGTGATCGGGATCTGTTGTGTTATTGTTAAAGTGAACCTTTGGAATCTATTCAAAGCTGCAAATACATTTATCTTCTTGTATTGCAATCATATCTGTGTTATATATATATATATATATATATATATATATATATGTATAGAGAGAGAGAGAGATATATATATATATATATATATATATATATATATATATATATATATACATATACATATACATATATATATATATATATATATATAGATAGATATGATATGGGTGTGGAAAGTATATCCGCAGGGGTGGTTTGTGATATCATAAATAATGTAATGATTTTAATGTGAAGGTATCAAATACATCTGAATAGCTATGTTATGGTTACTAACTAAATATATTGTGGAAGCCTGTGAATAACCTATGTGAACTTGGTAGGTTGCAAACTTGGATCTGCTAGACTTACCTACTCTCTCTCAGGGTGCGGAAACCTGGTTCTAGCACCCTCCCATACTGCTTTCGGTGAGACTTTGGCATGCTCAAGCGAGTCACTGTCGAAAGCTCCAGTAGTATAGGGATTTTTTGGAAAACCTTAACCTCTGAACCTGGGTCAGGACCCCTTGAGCCAAAAACTATTGATAGAGAACCTAATTGGGCTCCAGCTAAAAAAAAACTCATTTTTTCGTTTTCCAAAATTCGTTTTCATTTGCTCAGAAAACGTGTTTGAAGTTGTTTGGTCAAAAATGTTGTGTTTTTCCTTTGATCTCTTGTTGGATGTAATATCCCAAAATAGGAAAGGCAACAATATGGAACATAAAAACTGGAAATAGTAGTGAATATCAACACATCAAACATGAGACAATGAAAGATCCATATTATTAAGAATATTAGCAGCAAATAAGTACAATATCTTGAGGAACAAATCACTCAAGCAAGGAAAATAAGCCTCCAATGAACAAACACCCTCAATCATGAGATGTTACTGCTATACAAAATGTCGGAGGACCAATACTGCGTAGTCCCGATGAGTATAAATACAGCTGGAAAATACAATGATGTATATCTCCTAATATATGGCTCAAAGGGTGCTGGGAATAGAAATCTAGCCTCCCAAGCACATTTTTCCAAGACAACCCAGAAAGGGTTTCTGGAAATACACAAAATACAAAAATGATGAAATGCAGCCCTAGGGTTGAATAATCACTGCAACTGGATAGCTAATAGGAGGTGGTTGATCTGATGTAGAAATAGATGAAAATCCTCCAATATATCTCCTGGATGAAGGGTTTCTCCCTTCATTGGAAATCTAACTCACCAAATGGGGCACTAAACCATCCACTACAACTGATCAATAAAATAACGCAGTCTATGAGTAAAAATGTGTTGTAGAGAATGGTAGTAGCTTGGACTAATGCAAAATAACCCAATGATGCTCAAGGACCCTCCTTGCTAGCCTCTTGGGTGCAGGGCTGCTCCCTCCACTAGAAACAAGCTCAGAAACTGACCCTATCAGTCCTCCACTACCTCTGCCCTACAAAACAAAAAAACCCTGGAGGAGCCTTGTGGATAATGGTTGAAGCTTGGCCTGATGCCAAATGGTGGAAATGCATCTCAATAAAACTCTCCTGAGTGGGCACTCGAAGTTCCCTGACGATGTAGGTTGGGATTCCCACTTGAGAACACCCTTGACCTAAACACCACAGCTGAATCTGCTAAGCAGCTGAAGCGTGCAAGAAGTCATAAAATACCAAGACATAAAAAAACATCAGAATGCCCCCTATGGATGCCATCCCCCTCCTTATATGCTTCGTGAGCTTCCTCACCTTGGGTCCCACACATTAAAGTCACTACTCTCATGGAGACTTCCTCCCACTAACACTACACTTTCCCTCATTAACTATCCACTCCCTCCATACCAGCGTTATTGATTTGGTCAAACTTGACTCCATCCACATGCTTCAACCTCTATTCACACATGAAGGTGCTTTATCCAGCTAATATGATGATCCTCATCCACATTATAAGTGGTTTTATTCCTACTAAGGATATTTATGGGTATCCCTACCCTTTTATTCATCTATCTAAATGAAAAAACAAAAATTAATATTCCAACTAGTTGAAAGCTAATTAGGAATATTACAAACCTCCCCTCCCAAATGTTGCTTGTCCTCAAGCAACTGTAAGGGTGAATGTTGCAAAACTTTTCCTCCTTCCCTTGTGGTACCCACATATGATAAGCTCCCCCACTGAACTAGGTTTCCTCCTCTCAATCTACCCCTTAGCTGCTCCTCCCAAGGGTCCAAATTAGCCAAGTGGCTCACATCATAAGGAAGTAAGAGATCTATGGTATAAACCACATATTTTCCAATGTTATTATTGAAGCATGGGGCATAAGAAGTGTTGGAGATCTCACTCCCAATGAAAAACCCCAAATCATGTGCCATTCCTCCAACCATGCCAATAATAATGATAAAAACATCATCAACATATGGGATCAAAAGAAAAGATACATTTACTGCCATATGAAATACCGAAGGGTGATAAGTGTCCCTCAAGGGGAACCAATGCAGTTCTGCTCCTTGCTGCCTCAAAACATGATATGATAAGTGGATTTCCAACCACTTACTTTTTTCCACTATCCTCTCACATGATTTGAAGTATTATAAGGCATTTGGTGTCAACTGAGCACACCCTGAACAAGATATCATCTCCCCAATACTTCCTAGGGAGTGGTTATTCCCATCACTAATTGTGGTCCCAAGTAGACCATGTAGTCTAAAGAAAGGCTTGCCCTTGTGTGTAGCAATGTACTGAAAATGAATGGAAAAGGAATGCAAATACTTGGTTAGTTGATCAATATGCATGAAAACACAATCCTTACTATGTATTTTTGGCAAACTGGTGAAGTGGTTCATAGATGAGCCTTCCCACATCTCTATGAGAAATGGAAGTGGTTGTGACAACCCTGCAAGGTGGTTGTTTTCCTCCTCAATCTTCAAACAATCCATACACCTCCTGATATGCTAGGGCGCCTCCTCTTTGAGACCCTCCCAAGAGAATCCCTCCATAATGGTTTGATATGCCCCCATGAAATTTGTGTGACCAGAAATGAATTATTCATGTGCTGCATGTAGAAGCTTCTCCTTGAGCCCAGATTCTCTAGCCAAGAATATCCTATTCTGATCAGGGAAAATTTTAAGGATATAATATTATCTTGAAGTTTAAAAAATTGGCGAATCTCACTAGTCCCTTATATGTAAACTATAAAAATTTTATTGATGTATTTATACAATTATTCAAATTTATAGTGATTTTATATATACTCTCTATATAATGTTGGCAATTTTTAACATAAAATAATTTCATATTATAAAATTTGGGCAAATCATTTTTATAAACAATGGAAATTGGCGAATATTTTTTTTGGAAAAAACATGGAAAGTTAACCCATCTGTGAATATTAGCCCCTAAAATTTTCCATGTTTCTGATAATAGATGACTCCAACCTTCACTGCATACCTATCATCTGTCACCTGACCATCAAGTACTTTACATGTGAAGAGATCCTTGGAATATTCCACCAAAAGCTGGAATTTCCAATAAGGATCCATACCCCTCAATGATAGTGTTGCTGGTCTTTGTGGGAAAGCACCTATCATTTTACTGCCCTCCTCTTTGACATGTTTAATGCCAAAGTCATATTCTGAGATACTGATATCCTGCCTCTGCTGCCTCTCTTGTAGCTGCTTCTTCTCAAGTACGGGTTGAAGTTTATGGAGGTTGACCTTCACTAGGAAGCTATCACCCATCCAAAACTTTCTGAGTTTGGCCAATGTATGCATGAGTGCCAACACCCCTCTACCATATATGGAAGATTCCTCCCTATGTGGAAGTATATTCTGGTTCTCAAAGTCCATGGAGTAGCCCCCTTGCACCATGATGGTGCCATCATCCATTCCTGAAACATCTCCTCTTAACGCAAAATGCTTGGTGAGAGTTGGTAATACTGATACCGAAAGAATGTCTCCTTCCTCCTTGAGCCTACCAAAGACTCTTTGTGTTGTGCTAAGTTTACCCAAGGTTCTCACCTCATCTAGATCTATGAGTGGTGTAACTTGTTGTGAGAACTCTCTAACCAATTCCTGGTTCGAGGGCCTTCCTAGTGGAATGCCTCCAAATAATACTACATCATGGGTCAAAGTCAACTGCATAACTGAGTGGATTGTTGTGTCCTTTCTCCCACTGCGCAAATCAGGATCTATATTTTGTGTAGAAGCTCTCTAAAGGGGATAAGTGTGCATTCCCCTGATCACCTGATAATTACCACTCTTCTTATCAACCCACTCCATTTATAAGGTCTCCCAATCTGTGGCAACCTTCCCCAAAGTAATCAACCACTGCGCACCCAATATCACATTGGTGTCAGGAATATCAACCATAAAGAATTGATCAGTCAAGTTGTATGTTCCCATGGTGACAGATAATGCTAGAACATACTTCATGCACTGCATGGTTCTGGCTCCTGGAACCAAAACTGAAAATCCCTCAAAATCATCAGTGGGTATTTCTCTCCTCTGCACTAACTGAGCATCAATTAAGTTGTGGGTAGCCCCACTCAATCAACACTAATACTCTCTGAACCTGAATGGTACCTCGGATTCTCAAACTCAGATACTTGGGTACTACCCGCAAAGATGCAAGGGCCCCTCCAACTGGAGCAAATGCCCCATTCCCTCCTCTTGGTGGTGGTGGATCCTCTCCTGCTATCCCTATGTTGTTGCACCCTTTTGGCTCCTCTTCTTCCTCCTCCTCACTATCAGAGAATGCCTCTATATAGTGTGCTTTCGATGCCCTAGTGCCCATGGTTCTTGGCATGTGAAGCAAAGATTCCTCTTTCTCAATTCGCTTTATACATCATCACTAAGAGGTCCTTTTTTTTGGTTCTCTTTGGAAGGGAGAACCTTCACATCTTTCCCTTTTTGCTAGAAGGGTGGCCTTGGCTGAAATGAAGCCTTTTCGCTTGGAAAAGAATCTTGTAAATCTCTTTCCCTTTCAACAACATCTTGAAGAGTGGTTGGTTTAGTAAATTTAACCAACCCATGCAGAGGCTCTGCTAACCCATCAATGAACATATAAACCCTCCTAGTTGTAGATAAATTAGGAACCATGACAGAAAGTTTTAGAAACTCAAAAATATAGGTCTCTGGATTACCTAACTGCTTGAGCTTGACTATCTCAACAAAAGGTGCATCTGGGTCTCTTCGATCAAACCTCTCTACTAACCTCTGGGTGAACTCTGAATATGCAATCACATTAGCATGCCCCAATGTAGAAAGACCATGAAACAAGCAATCATGTGCCTCACCTTCAAGGTGCAGCACTACTATTTTGATGGCCTCCATCTTCGGTACTTGGTTCAGCTAGAAGTATATGCCTAGCTTCTCCACCCAAGACTTGGATGTGCACTTGGATGACCCGTCAAAAGTGGGAAAAAATAATCTACCCATGGTTCGTTGTAAATCATTGTTTTGTATGAATCCACCAATTCTATTGTCATGTCGGGGTCTCCTGTTGTCCTTGATCTAAAAAAACTCTTGGAATCTTATATTATCTTTGAATCTTTGAGATTGAGACTCATACTTTAGGAAATATTCTTCAAGATTTTCTTGTTCTTGGGGTCCTCCATTTCCCACTGATAAGAATGTAAGCATAGTGGAGTGTTGGGAAACTTGTTGCCTCACTAGTTGATCATACCAATGGTGTGAAATGTCGGAGCTCTCTCCATGTAGAAACCCTCTAGGGGATTCTTTGTGTCTCTTCATCCTCATCTCCTTGATTTCTCAAGAAATATCCTGCATGGTTTGAAGAAGAAGCATGGGAAAATCCTTCTCATCATCCTCTCCTGATATGGGAGTTTTTCCCTTGTATTCTTTGTTGTCTGTATAGTCATATTTTTGGTTTCTGTTAAGATGCCTCTTCTCTCTTTCCATGAGAGGCTCTCCTTCTTCTAATGACATAGTTGTTGTGATACACGGGCTGAGCCAAGGTTATGCTCTTATACCACTGTAATATCCCAAAATAGGAAAGGCAACAATATGGAACATAAAAACTGGAAATAGCAATGAATATCAACACATCAAACATGACACAATGAAATATCCATATTATTAAGAATATCATCAGAAAATAAGTACAATATCTTGAGGAACAAATCACTCAAGCAAGGCAAACAAGCCTCCAATGAACAAACACCCTCAATCATGAGATGTTGCTGCTATACAAAATGTTGGAGGAAAAATATAGCATAGTCCCAGTGAGTATAAATTCAGCTGGAAAATACAATGATGTAGATATCCTAATATATGGCTCAAAGGGTGTCAGGAATAGAAATCTAGGCTCCCAAGCACATTTCCAAGACAACCCATAAAGGGTTTCCGGAAATACACAAAATACAAAAATAATGAAATGCAGCCCTAGGGCTGAATAATCACTGCATCTGGATAGCTGATAGGAGGTGGCTGATCTGATGTAGAAATAGATGAAACTCCTCCAATATATCTCCTGGATGAAGGGCTGCTCCATTCACTGAAAATCTAACTCACCAAATGGGGCACTAAACCATCCACTGCAATTGATCAATAAAATAACACAGTCTATGAGGAAAATTGTGTTGTAGGGAATGGTAGTAGCTTGGACTAATGCCAAATGACCCAATGATGCTCAAGGACCCTCCTTGGTAGCCTCCCGGGTGAGGGGTTGCTCGCTCCACTAGAAACAAGCTCTGAAACTCATGACCCTATCAATCCTCCACTGCCTCTGCCATACAAAACAACACAACCCTGGAGGAGACTAAGATGTGGATAATGGATGAAGCTTGTCCTGATGCCAGATGATGGAAATGCATCTCAATAAACCTCTCCTGAGTGGACACTCGAAGTCCCTCGAGGATGAGGGTGGGATTCTTGATCGAGAACACCCTTGTGTTAAACAACACAGCAGACTCCGCTAAACAGCTGAAGCATGCAAGAAGTCATAAAATACCAAGACATAACAGTAATCATAATTCCCCCTATGGATGCCATCCCCCTCCTTATATGCTTTTTGAGCTTCCTCAACTTGGTCCCCACACATTAAAGTCACTACTCTCATGGAAACTTCCTCCCACTAACACTGCATTGTCCCTCATTAGCTATCCATTCCCTCCATACCAGCGTTATTGATTTGGTCAAAATTGACTCCATCCACATGCTTCAACCTATATTCACACATGAAGGTGATTTATCCAGCTAATATGATGATCCTCATCCACATTAGAAGTGGTTTTATTCCTACTAAGGAGATTTATGGGTCTCCCTACCCTCTTATTCATCTATCTAAATGAAAAAAACAAAAATTAATATTCCAACTAGTTGAAAGCTAATTAGGAATATTACATTGGAGGTCCACACGTGCAAACTAGGTGGAGTTTTACCAATAAAAATCCATATTGGATCTTCTAGAAACCTAGTCCATGTGTCAGATTTCCTTCTAGAGTGGTGCTACTACCTTAACCATGGATATAGCTACAAAAATTGTCTTGAGGTGCAGAATCTTGAATTGGCCAAAATGTCATTAGTAAAACCAAAAAAAATTCTTCTTAATTCATTAAAAATAATGGAAGAAATAATAATAAACCATGTAAACATCTATGTGTGAATTTGGTGCGTTTATGGAGAAAACTGGTTCAAAATGTTGACAATGGGTGAATGGAATAATGTGAAAATGGATTGTTTCATCAACAAAATCATGACAAGTTGGAGGCCTAACATCCATGATAATAAATTATTTTCTTTTATAAATAAATATTATTTTTCTTTCTTTTTACAAATACATTACATCATGACTCAAATACAATTATGAAGACCAACACTTGTTACCTTCTTCAACAATCCCTCTTAACTACCGAAGTATTCATAATTATAGATGTCTATATGTACAAGGATGAACTCAAAATGATATGTTATACAAAGATTCATTGCATAAGAAATGTTAAATATTAGATACTTGACCAAGGTATCTAATTAGTTGGTACTAAGGTGTTAGCCACTATAGGTACCATCACGTTTCAACTCTAACACCAACCCATAGGGATCTAGGTATCGTGTCCAAGGTCGAAGCTCCACCAGACCAAAAATACCCTCCCTCTTCGGGATTTGGACATCATCACAGGCCAAACCAATTTCCTCCAAGAATCATATAGTCACTCAGCCTAGGATGCTTCATCTATCTGTTGAGAATGCAGCAAGATGATGGAGCTTAGTGAAATGAAGTCGCCTTCACTAAGTGGGCCCGCAGGCAAATTCTGGCGCAAAGTCTATTTTTAGACTATGTCTATTTTTAGACATACGGAGCATAATTTGGGAATTCTACTTGGAGATTCTTGGAGTATGCGACATGTCGGTAAAAATAGATGAGACCCTAATTTTTAGGACCCAGGCTATTTTTAGACCGATCTCCTAAAAATATGGAAGTCAAATATTATTTACCCTTAATAATATTTTGACTATAAACAGCAGTTTACTCTCTTGGCGCACTTCAGTTTGAGTCATGGAGGTGACTCATGCAACTGACACAAGGAATCACGTGGTTCCTAGAGTTTGATGGCATCTTGCATGGTTGGCTTCAGTTAGACTTCAAGTGGCAGGAGTTTTGGAGGAGTTAACGGGACAAGTAGTGGAGTTGTGTTCTGTTTGTTTTAGTTGAACTAGTTGGGATTAGTTAACTAACTAATCAACTAGATATGAGTGGAGTAAATTAAATAATATTTAATTTACTAAACATTAACTCATTAGTCAACTCAAGAACACTTCAGTTCACTACAGTGCATGATCAGTTCAGTGGAGACCAGTGGAAGAGGTAGATGAAAGGGTGAGTAAAGCTATCAGTTGGAGGATCAGTTTTGCATGGGATTTGCATTACACTTGGAGTAATTGTCCACAACAATTACGCAATCATGTAAATGTATTCAACCTGAACCTCTTCACTATTGTGAGCACGCGCAATAGAGGCAAGTGCAATTAAGTGAGTTGAACCCCAATGTTCAAAACTCTGAAATGGGTCAGATTAACTTCATGAGAGAGTACCGAGTACTTGTGAGGAGCATTGTACTTGTTTGGTTACTTGATTTCTCCATTATAATATACACACAGTCATGTACTTTAAATTAGGCTTTCCCCATACATACTGAGTTAATGTGTGATTGAATTGATGTGAAATTGCTTCTGTTATTTCCGCATGTGACAATTAATTGTAGAAGAAGGTTATGTGTTATGTATGCAATTAGAAATTGATATATGACTAGGTTAATCTTCAGTGAATAAGTGATTTATTCAGCTAATTTCTACACTATCCTATTAAATAATCATATATATCCACCAATCCAAGCATGCTTCTAAATATCAGTACTTCTTATGGAGAGATCTTTCATAATCACAACCCCAATTAGTAACAAAATTTCAATATGTGTGTTTTCCTGTGTTAGCACAAACCTCTGGGGTCTTCAATCATTCTGAAGCTACTTCAGGTCATCACAATGTCCAAACTTATCGCTATGGAAGTTTATTTATTTAAATTCTTCAGCATTACCAACCTCAACTTCAACATTTTTTCAACATTTCCATGTTTTGTTTGCAACTTTATCAATTAATAATAATCAACTGTAGTGCTTTAGCTATTCTCCAATATTATTCTTTCCTTATTTTTATTCTTCATATTTCAAGATCATGTCCTTTTATGGAGGATATACACTTTCCTTCATCCAAGCTCCCTCTCAACTTAGGGAATTCAATAAATTTATTATTTCAACTATAGAGACTCTTTCATTTTGCATCATCATATCATAAAAGAACTTTGATTTTCCAAAACTCCATTCCTTCATATGGAAACAAGGTCATATTTCAATTATCAATGTATACTTTAATATTATCAGGGTTTTTACAACTCCCTCTTTCCATCATGCTCAACATTATCATCAATTTATCAACAAATATGAGGTATGAAATCATATTCAACATATTGAAGATTATGTACCTACAAATCTCATCAACAAGTATGCAGGAGCATGAAGTTAAATTTATTAATATAGGTTTAGTATGTCATCACAATTTGAGCATAAAATATTTGAACAAGAAATCAATATTTATACATAAAAAACCTAAACCTAGTTAGGTTCACAATCAACAAGGGTTAAGCCTTTCATACCCTTTACTTTTACAAGAACCTTCACTAGGGTTTTGTCACAAACCCTAGATTTCATCAACAAAACTAAATCATTGATATTAACAATAAATTTTAGAATTCTAATCATACCGAAAGCATTTTATATATAGGGTTTCATTATTTTTCCCTAGAAACTTATATCAATCTCTTACTAAGGTTTTATTGTAAATCTTAGATACAAACATCAAATATTTTTAGTGTTACATATAAAATAGCTCGACCAAGCTAGGTTTTTAATCAAATGGAAGCATATACACCTAGGGTTTCATTCCTAGGATCTTTCATTGACTATTGCAAGGGATTTTTTATTAACCTTAATTTACCAAACCCTAAAAATTTAGGGTTTCATTGTATATCAACAACAAACCCTAAAATATGAGATATTTATAACATCAACAAACCCTAAACATCAAGAGAGTAGGATTTTATCATATGTTCTAGACTTTACACAAACCCTAAGTACGTTATGGTTTCATTATCAACATACCCTTAAGCATCAAAAGGTTAGGGTGTCATAGTGAAACCTAAAAGTTAGGGTTTTACCAAAATGAACAAATGGCAAGAGATACTATGATAAGGGTAGATTCAATTTATATATCCATCACCTTAACAATATAGAATATTAATAATTCTATAGCAAACCTTAGAAACAAAAGAGTTAGTAATATAAAGAAAATTTCAAATGAAGAATGATAATACCTTCTTTTATGAATAATATCTACAATAGAACTTGTAGTATAAAACATACCTTGAGTTGTTCTCAAACAAACCTTGTAAAGTTTCCTTTGTAACAAGATTATTTCATGATACAAGTATTTTATTTTGATGTCTCCCTTTAAATCTAGCTACAATCCTTATGCAAAATTTCCTACCAAGGAAAATACAAGAATTATAAGTATGCAATATAAACAAAGCTAAATGTATATAGGAAATAAATAACATGATATTTGTCTTTTGTAAAATGGTGGGGAAGCTCCCTCTTAGCATCAATATTTTCTTTGTGACAGACTTCCTTAGAAACAACTCAAGAATTTTCTTATCAAAACATATTAGACCTGTGAATACTATAAATCAAAAGATAGGTTAATCCTAGAGTCCAATCATAAAAGAAATCCTAAAATAATATTCTATACTAAATGAGGATATGTAAGGGATAGCATCCTTAGAGACTCAATAATATAGATTTTTGACTTTAGATTCTTCAGTTTTTTTCTTCTTGGTTGGAGCTTCATCAACAACTGTTGCATGTTCTTTATCTCTCTTTTTGCTTCTTGGATTTTTATGACATTGGATCTTGTAGTGTCCCAACTTATGACAATTAAAACATTCAATTTTAGATAGGTCAGTATTCTTCTTTGGTCCTTTAAGCTTCTTGTGTCCTCCCTTTTTATTATAGTGAGCATAATATGCATTGGATGTTTTTTTCTCTTCATCTTACTTCGTATCACTTTCTAATGATATGTGAGCTTATTATTGACTAGATGCATTCCACATTTCTTCAAAGGGTGGTGTTTATTTCCAACTATTAATACCTGATGCAAAGGAACTCCATGATTTTGGTAGATCTAATATTGTAGCAATCACAAGCTCTTTATCTGGTATGATTACATCAATGGCTTGGAGGTCATCTCTTATCCACGAAATTCTTACAAAATAAGAAGACACAGTGTCATATTTTTCCATATTCATTGCTCTTAGTTCATTCTTGAGACTAGTTACTTGTCCAATGTTCTTGATGATGAATAGTTTGGAGAGAACATCATACATCCCTTTTGCAGTGTCTATATTGGATATATAGGAGATTAAGTTATCCTTCACTACATCTACAATTATAAACATGGCTAAGATCTAAGATGCCAATTTACCTATATCTTTCTTTTCACACTTCATTATTGGATTTTGTAACCTTTCCAAGTACAAAATCCAATAATTTGTGTTTTGAAATGATGAGATCTATCATCTTCTTCCATTCTCTATATTTGATGGCTCCTTCTAGTTTATTTTTTTACTTCATTAATGAGGCAATAGGTTTTCTTGACTAAGTCTCCCTTACTTGATATAGATCATTTTCTTTAATAGGCCTTCCTCTTCAATACTCTTTCAAATATTTTACAAAGTGAGACTCCTCTTCTCCTTATTATCTTCTTTGAAACCTTTCCATGACCCTTCCTTCTTAAATCCTTTCTTCCTTCAATAGATCTTCAAGATGTCTTTTTCCTTTTCCTTCACCTTAGCTATGATACCATGTTAGAAAATCAGCAGGGCAAAAATATTTTCTTGTCTTGACAATTACTCGTGAAAATTATTCTATTCTTATTAACTTCTTTTATGTTCTTATTTTATCTTATTTTTATTAAGCAATTATCAAAATCAAAAGCATGAATATTAGTGATCCGGTGGATTATCTTAATGCTTAGAATTAAAAGTGCTCGGATTGGCTCGAAACCAACACCAAAGTGAATATCCCGTCGTCATGAATCAAACACAATTCGTTTCACTCAAAACAGATATCGGATGCTCGTGATATCAGGTTCTGATCAAATTAGAAAACACTTAATGGGTCGCAAGTACACCCAGTCAGCTGTCCATAAGCTAACTGACCATTTGACTAGGTTTGATTGTGTATTATGTGGGCCTATGGATTATCTACACTGGTCATCGTTTGATTGGTTCAAATTTGGTGTGATTTCATTGGCTAGTGGGATGTTTATGTGTTCCAATTAGGAAAAGCCATGTGGGCCAATCCCTGGCTGCCACATGGCCTCCTAATGGCCATGAAAAATTTTGTTGGAGGTTGAACTACCTCCACCAGATTCGAATACGTGACCAACATTCCAACAGCAAGCCTCTTTACTGCCCCACCTACCATTGTTCCTTGATTACTATGGTATGCCGCATTTATTTAAAGTTTCAAAGGTTGGCAATCAGGGGTCGGGACCGGGGTTAACCCTAGACCCCGGTCCACCCAACCAAGCCAGGTGGCAGGTGGACAAGGTCCGAGGTTATCCCTGGCCCAAAATATATGTTATATGCCAAAATCTTATGCAAGTCACAACCATACATTAATTGGTCCCAACCATTTATATTAATGTTTATGCCAATGTTGAAACTATATATTAAAACTGGCGGAATTATATGTGACGGGTTGAAAATTAACCATGGTGGATGTGTTAATATATGTTGCAACGTGAACGAGCACATGCGACAGTTACGATTTAATGTTATATCGTTGGTTTATGTCGAAAATCCAACCCATACCACCAACGATCAATTCAAAGCCATGACATGTGAACAGGGTTAAGTTTTATGTTGGCACGGAGTTATGTAATGGCGCAGTTAACCTTGGTAGTCTTAGAGGTTAGTCACATTCCAACGTTTGTTTATGGCGGTCACAATTATGATGGCGTGGTAAAATGAACTCAACTCAACCATAGGGATTCTACCCCAGTTCAAAGTGCAGTTTAAAATTAACGGGAGGTCAGTTAAAACCGCCCACAATCAATGACGCCCAAAGCGCCACTTGGTCTTCTTTTATTTGGTTTAAGGCCGACATAGGAAATTTAAGGAAGAAAAAATATACACTCGGTGTGGCTGGAATCTTGCCGACATGGGGAAAATTTGTCGCTCCATGTGGCTACAAAAAGGCGAAATTTGTAGAATAATTTGCAGGAGAGTGTGAATTGTAGGACAGTTAGCAGAAAAAATTCTATGGAGCATAACTCAATCATTTTTTGACCTTTTTGAGTGCAAAAGAGCCCAACTAGGGTTTTTTTTACTGTTATGGAGCCATTGGATACATTTTTTTAGCCTTCTGAGCACTTTAACTTAATGTAAACACATATTTTTGAGCATAATGAAAAAGGCCCAACATTGGAAGCTGGACCAGGAGATGTATCCCATGATGGGTGAACTCCTTCATCATTTATTGTCTTGTGTGTACTATTATGGTATTGACGTCTTCTTTATTTTCTGAAAAACTAAGTTTTAAAGCATGTTAATTTGCTAAATAAATTGGCATAAATTGTGAAAAACCATAAACATTTCACTTGCAAATTGCACCATAAACTCTCAAGTTTTCATATACATATAAGTTTAGTATCAAAGCTTTGGTTCTTAGTTTTATTTGAGGATTTAATTTTGTTGTAAGTGTTTCTTATGCTTACAAGGTTGAAGCTCAAAATAGGAGAAGGAAAGCTTGTGTTTGCAAGTCCTCAAGTTAGGTCAAGGTCACATTAGGGGACTTTGAGGTCTAAAATGGGCCTCCTAAGGAAATTATAAAATAATAGTGGAAATACTAAAATAAGATTACATTACATCATAAAATTTTAGAGGGAAAAAAGAAAGAACTATTTTTAAACTCATATTTTCAACTTATCTCCTTATGGGTTTACTCAAATTGCGAGCAGAAACACTAATTGGATGCGAAATTTGATTCCTCATCTAAGGAGTGCCCATGTTGCATACTTTCGAGGGACCCTATTACACAAAAAATGAGAAATACATGAAAAACAAGATTGCAATCACGTTTTTTCATGTATTTCTCATTTTTCGTGTAGTAGGGTCCATTGAAAGTATGCAACATGGGTAATCCTTGGATGAGGAATTAAATTTTGCATCCAACAAGTACTCCTGCTCGAAATTTGAGTAAAACATTAGGGAGATAAGTTGTTAATATGAGTTGAAAAGTAGTTTTATTATTTTGTTACTTTTTAATCTTTTTACTTTTTTACTCCAAAAGTCGTGAATCATCCCCCATGGTTGACATCGTCATCTTGAATCTTATTGGTTCTTATAAATTTTATTTTGGTTGTACATTTTTCTTAGGAGGCCCATTTTAGACCCAAAAATTCCCCAAATGAAGGAGAGCGCAATTGCCACAATCTCCACCAGAAATTTCACCTCAAGTTTCACCAAAAACTTCAGCAGTCATGGAAAATGAAGGAGAGCCTGAAATATGTCAGAAGATGAGAAGGCTTTCATAAAATCATTCTTTCACATGACACAAATGGTGAAAGTTCTCTATGAAGATAGGAATACAAGGTTGCAACAAGGTGAGAGCTCCAATCCTCCAATGGGAGATGGAGATAAGTCTCCAAAAAGGAGATGGAGGAGATGGGGAAAAGCCTCCAATAGGGAATGGTGACAAACCACCTTTAACACCACATTTCTCTTCACCTCCATCCTCACCATCATCATATTCTACATTAACCACTTTACAAACACCTCCACATTCTCCAGAGGGACATGGTAAAAGTCCATTTTTGAAACTTGACATAATGTTTGAATTGCTTAAATGTATAATGGAGAGCTAAATGCTAAGAGATTAGATAATTGGGTTCGTCATCTTGAAGTGTATTGCAGGACAAAAAAGATCAAGGATGATGAAACCAAGATTCAGCTTGCTTGATTAAGGTTGGAAAGTGCAACACTCATTTGCTGGGAAGCCAAATCTCAAGAGGACATGAAGAAACATGGTAAGGTATTATCTTCTTGGAATGATTTTCTTGATACAATATGAAGAAAATTTTATCCATTATCATACATGCAGAAAGATATAATGGATTGGAAAAACTTTAGGCAAGGAAAGGGTCAAAGTGTGCAAAGTTATACCCAGGAGTTTAGAAGGAGAGCATTGATTTTGGGTGTAGATTTATCATATCAAGACACTTTTCTTAAATACATTGTAGGTTTGCATAGCTACTTGAGACAAACAATTCTCATGTTTAACCCTACAAGTTTAGATGAAGTTTGTGTACAGGCCACACCTCTAGAAGCAAGAGGAAACATGTTTCTGATGAAACAAGTGAGAACATCTTTGAGTCTGTAGAAAAAGGAAAGGGTAAATTCAAAGGAAAAGGGAAGAATAATGCTTCCATCAACATGAAGAAGGAAAAATTTACATGCAAGAATTGTTCCACAGAGTTCCATGATGAAGATCATTGATGGAAACTTCATCCAGAGATGAGACCCAAAAAGTTTAAGAACAAGGAGAAGGAGAATACAGTTGCAACTACACAACATGATTTAGGTTCTGATTTTGGAGATGAAACAAAGATCACAACCATGGGTTTGAAAGGTAAGGACATTAAAAGTAATAGTTCTTTAAATTGTCCCAATGATACTCAAAATGAAAAAACATGAATTGATCTTTTCCACATTAGAGATTCTTCAAAAAATACCAAGATAGAAACATTTTTTGATAGTGGTGGCAAATATTATCTCTGAAGACATTGTAAAGAAGTTGAAATTAGAGACCATTCCTCATCCTAAACCATATTCTTTAGATTGGGTATGTGAGAATGCAAAATTTCAGGTGAAAAGAAAGTGCATACTTAGATTTGCAGTCACTGCAAAATTTCTTGATAAGGTTGAACTTGATGTAGTTTTGCTTGATATATGTGGTATTGTTTTGGGAAGCCCATATATTTATGATAGGCGAGCGATTTTTCATCGCCATGAGAACATATATCATTTGTTTAAGAATGGGATTGATTTTATTGTTAGAGCGCATAGCGAGAAATTGAGTATGTCTCTTATGAATGCTAGACAAATGAAGAGAATTGTTAATGTTAGTCAAAAATTTTCATTGTTAATGTTCAAGCATAAAGATGTTGAGAATGAATCCTTTCAAGGATATGAATCAAATTTGAAATCTGATTCCATCGAGGTTTCTAATTCATGTGATAATATGTTTCAGGAGTATAACATGTTTCCTTCTAAAAGAGATAAACAACATGAAGTGAATTTGCAGTAGGATGCATCATTGTTGAACATTGGTGTGAATAAGATGATAGTGTTAAAGAATGCATGGGTCAAAAAGAAAATGAAAAAGAAATTTGGCAAAGAGGAAATTTGTTCCAAAACATCTTCTTGTGGGTTTCATAATGTTTTGGCTTTGAATAAGGATGGTGCATGGCGATGGTGATCACATTTGGTAAAGAGTCGAACCAAGTGCAAGGCTAGACATGGTAAGCATTGTCATGATGACAATGTTCAAGGTGAAGTGAATTTGAAATTGCGTAAGTTTCCTTTGATTGAAGATCAAGGAGGGAATGTACATATTCCTTCAAACTCAGTTTTTGTTTCTGCAAATTATGGGAAATTGCAAAAATATTTCATTGTTGACAGAAAGTCTAGGACTCCAAAATCAGGGAAAGTGATGTACTTCCATGAAAAGCTCAAATTGACAAATCCAAGAAAAATTAAATGGATTAAAACTGGAAGGGTGAGAGATTTTTACCCTCATCTATTTGTTTAATAATAATGATATTTGGAGGTCCAAAAGCTTCTAGTGGGGAGGAATGATCTGGTGGATCAGTTTAATGCTTAATTTCAAAGTTCTTGGATTGGCTCGAAACCAATGCCAAAACAAAGATATTTCTGTCCTGAATCCAATACAATTCATTTCACTCAAAACTGATATCGGATGCTCCTAATATCACGTTCTAATCGAATTGGCAAACAGCTAAAAATTTTGAAAATGGGTTGCAAGTACACCCAGTCAGCAGTTTCTAAGTTGATTGGGCATTTGAATGGTTTTGATTGTGTATTATGAGGGCCTATGTATGATCGACACTTTTCATGGTTTGATTCGTTTGAATTTTTTGTGATTTCATTTGTTAATGGGTTGTTTATGTGGTCCAATTAGGAGAAGCCATGTGGGCCAATCCTTAGCTTCCCCATGGCCTCCTAATGGCCATACAAAATTATGTTGGAGGTCGAACTGCCTCCACTGGATTTGAACATGTGATCAACATTCCAGCAGCAAGGCTCTTTACCACCCCACCTACCATTGTTCCTTGATTACTATGGTATGCCACATTTATTTGAAGTTTCAAAGGTTGGAAATCGAGGGTCGAGACCAGGGTTAAGCATGGACCCCGGTCCACCCAACCAAGTCAAGTGGCAGGTGGACAAGATCTGGGGTTAACCCCAAACCCAAACATTATGTTGCATGCCCAAACCTTATGCAAGTTGCAACCATACATTATCTCGTCCCAACCATTTTTATCAATGTTTATGCCAATTTTGAAACTATATATTAAAATTGGCATAGTTATATGTGACGGGTTGAACATTAACCACGACAGAGGTGTTAACATATGTTGCAACGTGAATGAGCACATGCGACAGATGCTTTTTAATGTTATCTCAACGGTTTATGTTGAAACTCCAATCCATACCACCAACAATCAGTTCAAAGCCATGACATGTGAACAAGGTTAAGTTTTATGTTAGCGCAGAGTTATGTAATGGCACAGTTAACCTTGGCGGTCTCAGAGGTTAGTCACATGCCATTGTTTGTTGATGGAGGTCACAATTATGATGGCGCGGTAAAATGAACTCAACTCAAACACATGGCTGCTACCCCAGTTCAAAGTGCAGTTTAAAATCGGCAGGAGATCAATTCAAACCGCCCACAATCAACGATGCCAAAAGGGCCACTTGGCGTTCTTTTATTCAATTTAAGGCCGACAGAGGAAATTTAAGGAAGCAACAATTTGCACCCGGTGCAGCGGGAATCTCACCGACACAGGGCGAATTTGTCGCTCCACATGGCCGCAAAAGGAACAATTTGTAGAACAATTTGCAGGAGAGTGTGAATTGTAGGATAGTTAGCAGAAAAACTTCTATGGAGCATAACTCAGTTAGTTTTTGACCTTTTTTAGTGCAAAAAGAGCCCAGCTAGGGGTTTTTTACTATTATAGATCCATTGGAGACATTGTTTTAGAATTTTGAGAACTATAACTTGATGTAAACAGATATTTTTTAGCTTAATGAAAGGGGCCCAACATTGGAAGTTGGACCAAGTGATGTAGCCAGGGAGGGGTGAACTCCTTCATCATTTGATGTATTTTGTGTATTGTTAAGGTATTGATGTCCATTTTTTTTGTAAAACTGAGTTTTAAAGCATGTTAATGTGTTAATGAAATTGACATAATTGGTTTTAACCCTAAACATTTCACTTGCAAGTTTCACCATAAACTCTCAAGTTTTCATATACAGATCAATTAGTGACACCAAAAATAGGCACTTAGCCATGGAAAAACCCCTATGAAGGGGAAAAACCAGTCAAAATATTATACTAGTATATTCAAATCAAATTAATACAATCCAAAACCTTATACCTAAACAAAGAACCTCCTTCTATCCACCAAGTCAACTCCAGTAAAATTGCATAAAACTGGCATCTAGTATAAACTTTTGGCCTTATTGCAACAAAATTTTGGCCTTGCTTCAAATTTGAAATTGAAACTCTCTCTGTAGCAGTAAAATCTCACATGTGTGAAGTAGAAACAAGAGAAAATATTGTATTATTCTTTTGCTAGGGTTCCTCTTTCTTTGTTCTATCCCATTTCTCATTTTCTTGATTTTTTTCTCTTTTCTCCTCCTGCAATTGTAGATCAAACCTGCTTGATTAATGTCCCAAATGAGGTCTAGTAGCTACCAATACATAATGGTTCAAGGCTCCTATTGAGGACGATTTGTCTTTTTTGAGGTTGGCTTGGAGGATTCGAGGCCGACTTGTTGAAGAAGGCCTATTTGACTCAATTTACATCAAAAATAATTTTCTTGCTTAATATGCAAAGCCCAGGAAGGGTCTATTACATGATTACATGGGAAATGACTCATTACATAAACCCTAGAAGCCTACAATGGCTATTATGATATAAAAATAAGGCATGAAACCCATGCTAATAAATAATTTTCTTTTATAAAAAATATATATCTTTCTTTCTTTTGAAAAATACATTACATCATAACTCAAATACAATTATGAAGACCGACATTAGTTACATCTTCAACAAGAAGCAGCAAAATTGTTCTTTGGACAAGTTTGGGTGCACTTTGGGATACTAAGGAGCATCGTTTCAGACATGGACACAATATTTCTCAGTGCATTTTGGACTACATTGTGGGAGAATATGGACACAAGGTTGAAGAGATCTACAACATTCCATCCGCATAGAAATGGGAAGACATAAGTACTCAACAATACTTTGGTGCAACTTCTGAGGGGATACAACCAAAATCACCCGAAAACCTAGGATGAAAATATGGTATATATACAACATTCTTACAACAAATAAGTCCACACTTCTACAAGAAAGTTCCCATTTGAAACTTGTTTTGGATATTTGTCGACTTCACCTTTGGACATTTCATATGGGAAGCGAGTGAGGAAATATCCTACACGGGACACCTTGAGGGTTGAAAAACTTATAGAAAATACCAAGCAGATCCATATACAAGTACAAGATAGATTGCATAAGTCAGAAGAGAAATATAATTTCAGGCATGAACAACATAAAACGGAGAAATATTTCAAGGTGGGAAACAAGATATGGCTATAGTTGAACCAGTAGAGGCTATAGGGGTCTGGTAAGAAAATCAAGACTTTGGGGTATGGTCCCTTCAAGCTACTGGAAAAGGTGGGTGATAATTCCTATCAACTCAATTTAGCACCATATATGCACATTTACCTAGTTGTGAATGTAGATAATTTGAAAGAGTCCATGATCCTTCCATGCTAGATCAAGAAGAGAAACATGTCCTACCTTCTGTGGAGGATTTGGAACTAGATGCTAAAGTAGAGTTGACAGAAGATACAGTTTTGCAGAATAGGTCCAAAACTACAATATAGGGGTAGCATGACCTTCAACAGATTGGGTTGAAAGGATAACTTCTAGGCAAAGTTAAACGGTACACCAGAGAAAAGGTGAAGGAAAATTTTCCTCACCTCATTCAGTATAATATTTTAGGGACCAAAAGCCTCCCAAAATGGGGAGGTGTGATCCCAATTGGATCATTATATCATTTTTCATCCATCTTGATGCTTTCATAATGGAAAAGTGGAGGAATTGACTCTCAGGACCTTTTTTACCAGCGGGACCCAGTTTAGCAAATTGGGGTCTAAAACATTTTGGGATCATTTTGAGACGTCAAATGATGTTTTTGGGGGGTAAAATTTTACTGCATAGGCAAACATTTTTTCCTATTCTATACAAATATTTCTTTCCAAAAGCGCAAGAATTATGTCAATCAGATTCGTTATGCGAAAGTTATGTCACTTAGAAGTTGACCTTCCTATTTTCACCACCATAATTCGAGAGGATGCCACGTTAGCCCCATTATTCATGGAAATGGGGCTAACCACGTGATTATGATGTATAAGACTCTAGAAGGGTATATATTGTAACTATGGTTAATATTTGAAGTAGTCAGGCCAAACCACTAGTAGGTTATCGGACTACATTATAATCAGGCCACTAAGGGGAAAAGGGATTGCATTCTTTCGAGTGCATTTGCTCCATAACTGAGCAAAGATGAGAGGGATAGGAGATGGATCACATAGAAAGGATTTTTGCATTGTAGTACCCCACAAGCCACATACCATACATATTTGTAGTCACAACAATATTTCAATTCAAAGAAATATAATAGAGCGACCTCACCTTCCAGCTGGGTTTCTTTTCTAGAAAGGGTTTCCTAGGTCATATCTTGTGTCAAATGTGTGTGTGAGATTTTATTTCGTTCTTCTCTATTTTATGTGAAATTTAAAGTTCGCAGTCATGCACCATTAACAGTAAATATACGAATCCGGAAATATAATAAAACTATAATACTGTAGAATTTCATATTTTAAATATAATTTTATCAGATTTGTTGTGATGAACTTTTCAATGGAATATCTACGATAGTTTATGGATTAACTATAGTAACCCATGAGCCACAAGTCTCACTCCTTTTTATTTGCATCCATTTTCATTCATAGAAAGAGAGAGCATAACAACCTCGCCTTTTAGCTAGGTTTTCTCCCATAAGGGTTTCCCAAATCATATCTTGTATTATTATGGTTGCGAGTGATTGTATTTTTGTTTGTTCTCTATTTTCTAGATTATATATATTTCATGCATGAAAACAATAACTTAATAAATCTAGAAGTCTAAGGAAAATAACCATCATTGTATAAATTTTGGATATAAAGTATAATTTTATCATATCTATTGCGACAATTTTTCCAATGAAATACCCACAACACTTTACAAATCATATATTTGGTTTTAAATGCTATGTAAACCAAATCATATATTTGGTTTTAAATTCTATGTAGACTTTTGTAGCCTAATTCGACTCAGCTAAAAGTCAAGAGAGGTTCTGCGCAATTCAAGGTTATTGAGGAACAGTTTCTAAAATTTCAAGAAGACCTGTAATATGCTCGAAAGGATAACCACAAGCTCAGCGAGGATTCATCATCACATGTGCACCAGAACCAAAATCAAAGAAGCAGCAACATTGGAGGTGTAATCTAAGCCAGAGGAGCAGCAAAGAGAAAAGCGTGCAGGAGGGGTCAAGTCGCGCTTATTCGCATGCCAAAAATTTCAAGAGTCAAGCCGATTGAAGTGTTCAGAACATTACATACAGGTTAGGGTCGAGTCGGGCTTATTCACAAACTCAGGAGAGACTAGCGCTACATAATATCGTTTAATGCTAAGATTTCTTGAAACTAAAATTAAACAAGATTATCATTCTTCCAAGTTTGAGTATAGCGAAGGCTCGTATTCATTCCGCCCAGATCCAACGGCAACCCGGGAGCACAAATTTCACAAAATTTATACCAAAGAGTGCCCCCGCAAGCATTCTCGTTAAATATGCTCACCTGAAAATCGATGGTTGATATTAACTGCGAGAACACTCTTCAAGGTCCAAAAAACCACTTAAGTGCCCTCACAAGTGATTTCAGGTTTCAATAAATGACATTACATGGTGATAGTTGGAACCCACGTCCTTTACTATCAAATCAGAGAAAGCAGAGAAATAACGTATTTACCTTAAAATAACTTAAGGGTTTTGAAGGAGGCGCAAAGGGGAAATAGGAGATCAGGATCAAAGCGCAGAATTGAAGCGGAGAGATAGACGGTGGAGATCATAGAACATGAACGCAATTCATATGGATGGAAAAGCTTAGATCGCGAGATCTAAGTTAGAGATAAGCAGTCAAGAATGGATATCGCAAATAAAGATGCAAGAGAGTTAATGGATCGGGGATTGTGAAGAAAAGCCACATGTCGGCCATATGTTCCATCGCATATCGCACTTCGCAAATATTACCATTTACCATCCGCTTGCTCCCATATAAAACTTGCGACATGCGATCTGCGGGTGGTCCCACCTCCACCCTTCCACATCATCCCTCTCGTACATTGCACTTCGCACATCACGCTTTTTAACATTTACTTCCCTCTACTTCCATATAAACCTTGCGATATGCGATCTGCGGGCGCAGTCCCACCTCCGTCTGTGCCGCCTCACCTTTCCCACCCCTGCACTTCGCACTTTGCAAAACATAATGTTCAACCTTTTCTTGCTCCCATGTAAAACTTGTGATATGCGACCTGCGAGCAGTCCCACCTCCGTCATGCCATGTTAACTTCCACCCATCGCACTTCGCACATCACACAATTTAACACTTACCTCCTATCTTTCATAATGAAATCCCCGATTTGCGATTTGCAGGAGGATGCGATGTGGTTTCAAAAGTGAACTCCAAAGGTTTTCAAATCCGGAGGTAAGGAATTTCTTGTGTTAAATCGCATCGGAGGAAGAAAGGAGGATTATAACATAAACCCAGTGAAACGCCTTGATAATGGAAGAAAGTTTGAACGCGGCCAGAGAGACTCGGGTAAGTGACCTGACGCAGAGAAAAGGAGAAGAGAAGACTAAACATAGAAGGCACACGCAGAAGAGGCAGAGTCAGTTAGCAGGTGACATGATGACAGTGTTCAAAACACAAAATCATGGGCAAAGTCAGGTGGGGATGCGTTTATGCAGACTATTAGGACATCACAGCCGAAACGGAAGGAGACACATCAACAAAAAATCAGACTTAGCAAAAGGATTATATTCCAAGTGTATTTTGTTTTCTTTGTTAAGATCAAAGCTACAATGGTGTCCTCGATTGCAATGTAATAAGTAGTTTAACAGTTTAGACAGTTTAGGAGTTTCAAGAAGATCGAGCAGTTACAAATTTCTTTTGTTTGTATTTAAGGAAGAGAGAAAGAGGGAAGTGGGGGCCTGAGTTCTAGACCTCTTGGGGATTAAATTGTCTACTTCTTTTTCTGATTTGTAAATGAAAGAAGCAGTAAGTTTCCTGGAACTGTTGATGGTGATTCATGTTTCTTGTGACATTTTGTGTCCCTTCTTCTTTGAATGAAGTGAAGCAATGTAGCAGTCGGTCTCTTAATTACATCTATGAGTAAGAGTTAAATAACCTTAATTTGTGTTCCTTCACTCCATCTCTTCCCCCTCCACAAATTCTCTCTGAAACTTAAAAGTAATATATTCTTTGTTTACAACATATTATTTTGAGTTTCCCCTCTCTTCACAAACTCCTGATGAAACATTTTATATAATAGATTATGTGTTTACAACATATTATTTTGAGTTTCTTCTCTCTCCATGAAGTTATTCTGAAACTTAAAAGTGGTAGATTCTTTGTTTTCAGCATATTACTTTGAGTTTCCCCTTCAGTTCTTCTTTTCATCCAGATATCAGTAGTGAATGGCATTATGAAACCTTTTATTATTCCAGATCATTTAGGGTTTTAGAAAAATAGTCTCCAAAGGGATAGAACAAATACCTCATGATAAAATCATTTCTGTGACACACTTTTAAAATGTCTTAAGCATTGATTCCTTTCACAACCGAGGGATTGTCTCTTAAGATACAACATTTTTTGGCGTCGTTGCCGGGGAACGAAGGCACGAAGTTATTTTTCCTTGGGTATTGAAATCTATTTCTTGATGGTTAACAAGATTTAGATACAAATTTGGTTGTTTATTATTCACCTGGTGACTCCACTAATGAAGGTTTCATTAGATGAGGAATTTTGTGGGCAAGAAAATGAGAAAGCACCGTGGAAAATACAGATATCAGAGTTTGAATCTTTTAAAGGAAGTTTTATTTTTCACTATCATTTTGGTGGTCTATTTTCCCTTACATATCAAGAATATTGTTTCCTGCTTTATTTTCTCAGAATATTATAAGGCCCAAAATGTACATTCTTTATTGGAGAAAGAAGATTTTACTTCCAATTGTATTATTGATCTTGACACAACTTTATCTCCTAAATATGAAAGGAGAGATGATTGTTGCATTATTGTTCCTGAAAATAATTTGTCACAGCCTGGGCATAAAGGTGAGGATTCATCATATTTGGGTGATAAAATTCTACCTCATAAGAAATCTGCTTCTTTCCAGCTTGGAACCAAGGTGATTTTCAAACCCTTGGTATTGCCCACAATCCTCCATCAATATCCTTCAAAAGGATTCAAGTTTTTGCCAAGATTTTCTGGAGAGGAGGAAGATATTTCAGCTGAACAACATATCTTGGAATTTGAGTACTTTCTAGAAAAATTTCAAATTATTTATGAAGACATAGCTTTAAGGATGTTTTTTCATTCATTAAAGCAAGGTGCTCAACAATGGTTCCAGTGTTTGGAAGCAAGTTCAATTAGTTCCTGGTAAGGTTTCAAGATATATTTCTTAGATATTGGGGCGAGTGTAAGTTATATGAAAAACAACTTTTGGAATTATATTCTATCCATAGGTAGAGAAATGAATCAATTGTTGAGTTTAATAGGAGATTTCAAAAAATTTATTTCAGCATGCCAAAAGAGATTCGACCTCCTGAAGCTGCAACTATGGTTTACTATTTGAGGGTTGTTTCTGTTGTCTTGGTTTTTTATCTCAAGGAGAGAAAGCCTTTCACTCTGGAGTTGATGTATCTTTATGCACAGGAAATCGAAGATAATGTGTGGGCTTGTAGCAATTTCTCCTGTCATGTTCAAAGAACATGTTTTGTTGAAGACAAGAGGGCCTGTCAAGAAAACATTGGAATTTCTTTACAAGAGAATGCAAATTCAGAGATAAACAAGGATTTTCAAAAGGGGTCAGGGGATTCTTGTATTGCTGAAACAAAAGAATTCAAGCATTATGAGGATTCTGGTCAAAAATTCATTGCAACAATTGAACTACATGCTAAAATCTTGGAAGATCATTACAATTTCATAATTTTAATGATTTTTTGAATAGAGGAGAAACTAGTGGAGCTTCTCAGGTGTGTTTGCGGGAGGGGGAAGATTTTTGCCAAGAATTGGCATTATATAAGGAAAATCATCATTATGAGGAACAGACCTTAGATTTATATTTCCGGCCTAAATGGTTATCAACAGAAAAAAACAATCAATATTCTCACATACAACCTCAAATTGAGGAGTCAAATAGTGAAGGAAGTTGCCCTGTTCAAAGAAGTCTACATCAGCAAGATGTTCAAGAAAAGGAAGCAGCCGAAAATTTGTCTCATCAGTTCTATGATCCAGTGGTTGACTATATGACAACTTTCTTTTGTCAGCAACAAGCATTTATGCAAGGGTATGTGCAAAGCTCTGTATCTGGAAAATTTTCATTGTACATCCCTGTTTTGATTTTCAAATTTCCTTAGTATGGTGGCATTAAGTCTAACACACAAATGTTCGGTTGGTGCCATTGGAAGGTTGAATTAACCTAATTAAGTTCAGCCATTTATATAGATAGGAGTTGTGCATAAATAAGCTCAGAAGTTAAGAATTTTTAGTTGTAGTATTTTCATTTCGGTATTTTTAGTTTAAGAATAAAGGAAGGAGTACAAAGTGTAGCAGGTTTCTGGAGGTTTTCATACTAGATCATCTCCCATTTTGGATTGACTCCATGCCCAATAAAGTCTACTAATCTACAAGTGCTCTTTGACTCCATGCCCAATAAAGGCTACTGATCTACAAGTGCTCCTTGACTCCATGCCCAATAAAGGCTACTGATCTACAAGTTCTCAACACTTCGCTACCAAAATGTTGTCCCCTATTGGAGATAGATGTTGTAGCCTAATTCGACTCAGCTAAAAGTCAAGAGAGGTTCTGAGCAATTCAATCTTATTGAGGAATAGTTGTTAAAATTTCAAGAAGACCTATAATATGCTCGAAAGGATAACCACGAGCTCAAAGAGGATTCGTCATCACATGTGCACCAAAACCAAAATCAAGGAAGCAGCAGCATTGGAGGTGTAATCTGTAATATTCCTAAATTAGCAGACAACTAATTGGAATATTAAATTTTGATTTTTCTCTTAGATAGAGGAATAAGAGGGTATGGAGACCCATAAATCTCCTTAGCAGGAATAAAAGACACTCCTAGTGTGAATGGAGGCCATCTAAAAGTTGTATTAAAGACCCTTAGGTGTGAAAAGGGGCTAGAGCAGGAAGACTGGGTCAACTTTGACCAAATCAAACAATGTTGTTATGGAGGAGTGGCATTTATGGTGGGACAGTGCAGTTTTGGAGGGAGATTGATTGCATGGAGGTAGTGACCTAATTGAGTGGGGCCAAGGGTGAGGAAGCTCATAACTTATATAAGGAAGAGGATGACAACCATATGGGGTTATGTTTTGATTATTATTTTGATATGTCTGTTTAGACTTTGTTGTTATCTTTAGTTGTTTAGCTAAGATTGCAGTGTTGTTTAGCACAGGGTGTTCCCGGTCGAGAATCCCATCCCTTTCCTTGAGAGGCCTCTTGGGAGATTATTGCACTACCTTGTCCACTATATGGCATCAAGTCGAGCTACATCTTTGTTGTACAGTGTAGTTTCTGTAGAGTATTGTGTTGTGTTGCAGGGTGCAGTAGTGGAGAGTTGATTTGGGTCACTTCCTTGCTTAATTTTAGTTGGAGGAATGTTTACTTCCATTGGGAGACTAGTAAGGAGAACCCCTGAGCTTTATTTCATCATGCAACATTAGGCTAAGGTGCAACTATCAGTTACAATGTAGTTTTCTGAAGAACTGCATTATTTTCAGGTGTAGTTGCAGTGTAGGGTTTGGAGCCCTAGCTGGGGGAGATAGATCTGCAGTGAGGGGATCAGCCTCTCATTTGGAGAATCTATAGGAGGAGTTTTCATACATTTCCAGACCATATTAGCAACCTCCTCTCATCTATCCAGTTGTAGAGATTATTCAGCCCTAGGGCCATATTTGTATTTCTGCATTTTTGTGTATTTCAAGAAACCCTTTCTGGGTTGTCTTGTAAATGTGTTTGGGAGCATAAATCTCTAGCCCGAACACCTTTTGAGCTATATAACATCATATCTATATTTTTTTATCATTTCTATAGCATTTTATGCCCTTAAAATGCGTTATCATGGCCTATGGCACTTGTATGGTATTATTTTACATGCATTGACATATTTGCTTAGAGGAGGCTTGTTTTACATTGCTTGAGTGACTAGATCCTCAATATTTTGTGCCTATTATTTGTTGATATTTTTAATAAGATGGTTGTACATTTGTCTCATATCATAGTGTGTTGATTTATTCACTACTATTTCCATTTTTGAGTTCATATATTGATGCTTCCCCAATTGGGAATATTACAGTGGTATCAGAGAAAATCTTGGCTCAGCCTGTGAGTTTAAGCCAATATGATATAAGAAGAAGAAGAGAAGAAAACGAGATCTAAAATGATGGAAGGAATGAGCTTTGTCTCATCACTTTTCAAATCTATGAAGAACCTCTCCAAGGAGGTCAAGCAGATGAAAGAGGAGAGATGCAATGAGACTTTTAAAGGGTTTCAAGAAGAGGAAGGTCCATGTACTTCCTATCAGCAGAAGAAAGAATCGATGTTGCAGAGAGATCCAAATCAATACACTATGCCCTTTTCTTTTGAGGAAGAAGACAAAAGACATGGAGATGGAGGACACTTAGATCATGAGATTCTAAGTGAATACCTTGCAGAATATAAGTCTCAACCTAGACCTTTTAAGGAGAATCTAACTCTCCCACAGTTCATTCAGCTCAAAGAAGAAAGAATACCTTGCAGTAATATATTTCTATTGCCTACATTTGATGGGTCATCCACATGTATAGCAAGAGCTTGGGGAATTAAGTTGGATGCATTTTTCTTGCTACATCCAATAGTGGAGAGAGAAGTTGTTGAGATTGCAGAGCTGCACCTTGAGGGTGAAGCAAACATTTGGTGGTTCAGCCATTTGAGACATGAAAGAGTGACTGCATATGTTTATTTTACTCAAAGGTTGATCAAGAAGTTTGACAAGAAGAAATCAAAGGAGAAGAGGCCTTCACCACCACTTGTTGTAGGAGCACTTGCATCAGGGGAAAGGACACTTTCACCTTTGCAAAGTGGACTTGATCTCTTGACATTTAGAGTCCCATGCATTATTCTGGAGATGCATGAGGAGGAGGAGACTTGCACCAACGCTGATGCAGCCATAGAGGAGCAGCCATCATCATCATTAGTTGGGGAAGTCCTCACACCAGAGGAAGGAACCCTTGTAGCAATACAAGATGTTCCCAAGCAAAACCAAGGTATGCACATGTTTCCACTTTATATCATTTCAGCATATCTTATAGAGAATTGTGGGAATATGTCATTGCATGACCTAGGGTCAAGATACACTGCTAATTTATAGTAGCAAACTATCACTGTGCTGAGGAGCCTTGATTGGTTCAAAGAGGACATATACAGTAATCCTAGTGTATCATTGTTGAGATGCACACAACTCTTGGGGTTGGAGTGTAGATTCTTGGAGGATAGGATGAGTATTGTCATGAACAATTCAATGCAGGACTATGTGTTTAGCATTGAGCATGATGTTGAGACAGCAAATGCACCATCATGGAGATCAGCAGCGCTATCATTGAGCAGCAGTGATGAGTTGGGGACCCAACTATCATTGGGGCATTTTGATGACCATTATACTTATGTGACATTGGATAGGCAGATGATTGATGGAGAACATTTTTTGATGGATGACATCTTCCACTATTATGATGGACACTTCTTGATGAGCACCTCACATCTTAATGAGAAGTTTTTCCTACATCTTATTTGGATCCTTATGGGGTCAACTTGGTCATTTATGAGTGGTCTTCATTTGGAGATCTCCGAGAGATTGCATTTCAACATCCCACGAAATGCAAAAATATAAATCTGATTTGGGAGGATGGTATTCTCCATTGGAGGGATACCAGAGTGGAATATGGTAGGAGACACCTACATTTGGATGTATGGGTGGTGAACATGAGGTTGGTGAGCCACTTGCAGATCTATGACACAGGGCAGCAGGAGGAAAGTTTACGTTGGTTTCTCTTGAAAGAGTTTGCTCATCATATGACACATTCTATTTCAAAGAGTAGGTTGGTGGATGGGACTTAGCATGGCAATTGCATATGGTAGCAAGGAGTTTGGGTGCATTGGGGTGATGTGATATATTTCATGTCAACCATCATGTTGTTGCTCCATAGTTTATATGATGATGATGTGGGGAGGAAACAAGAGTTTTTGTTGCTTTGGAAGCTATTGGGAGAGTATGGGCTGATTTTCTCCCATACTTTTCATGATGTTGCAGGAGTAGGTGATGGCACAATCATGGTGCAAAGGGGCTACTCCTTAGCTTTGGAGGATCAGGAGGTACTTCCACTTTGGGAGGAATCTCCCATATATAGCATCATTATGGTAGATGGCTTTGACATGTGGTATTTCAAAGGATGGAGCTATGAGATGACAAGATCCTTGTCACAAAGGCCAACAACGTTGTCACTTGGGAGCTTGATTTTGTTGATGGAGTGTTCCCAGGATCACTTCACATATGATGCACTTGATGGGAAAGTAGGAGATGAAAGTGATGGAATAGTGGATGGAGACATCTATTACCATGATATGATCTTCTTGACTTGGATTTCCAAGCATAAAAAGAAAGATCTTCATGAAACACATAGTTCATTCCTCTTCATGAGAGTTTATCATACCACTATGGAGGGCTCATTCATGGATCTTATTATCATCTTAATCTTAGTACATGGTAAGAATTATGTTTTTGCATTTATTGATTATCGAACACAGTATTTTCATTCTCTTACTATCTCTATACAGTGCATTTCTCCACAAGAGGGCAAGCCTCTATTTGGGCTTCATGGTCATTTTGAGACCAACATCTATGATGATGACCATTTCTGGTATGGCTTTGGGCAAGTGTTACATTATTCTTTGTATGCTCAGTTGATAAACAATGCCATCTACTATTTACTAGTGGATGAGATGACATGCACAACTAGAAATTTGTTGGGAGACAACTTGCCACATCATGTTCTGAAGTTGTAGTTGGTAAAAATACGTTGTGACTACTTGAGAGACTGTTGGTACTTTCCAGCACTATGTAAAACCTTCAGTACATCTCTCATTTGGATTCCATATGGTGATAATGTCATATTCATTTTATATGGGATGATCTGGGCAAGAACCAAAGAGTGGGTCTTGGAGGATCCAATTGCCTTTTTGCTTCATGAAGGCAACATTATTGCAGCCCAAATTAAGTAGCAGTTCTACACTTATCATAAGTGGAGAGAGAAACATCGTGGGATGGAAAATTTGATCCATCATGTTTAGCTATGCAGCCCACCTACTTTGCAAGAGCTTAAGGTGGAGGAGATCTTTCATGAGATTCCATGTTGGAGGGTGACTCACTTTTTGTGGATGATAGCTTGGGTATGGAGGCTTCACATGGGAATGATAGTTCCCAATATATTTCAGATTCCATGCCTCAAGAAGGCCTCTAGACCACATATAGTTGCTTCCATGGATATTCCACTTGTTCATAATGAGGGCCATTTGGATTTTCCACCAAAGGCATACTCATACACTTGGGAGGAGCAACTTGGAGACTTATTGATGAGACAAAATCTTGTTCATTGGAGGAACTTATCATATGAGGATGCTACAGGAGGAAGAGGAGAGGCTCTTCAGTTCTATCATTTCAGTTGCTTGAGGACAAGCAACATTTGGGAGGGGAGGACTGTAATATTCCTAAATTAGCACACAGCTAATTGGAATATTAAATTTTGATTTTGTTCTTAGATAGAGGAATAAGAGGGTATGGAGACGCATAAATCTCCTTAGTAGGAATAAAAGACACTCCTAGTGTGAATGGAGGTCATCCAAAAGCTAGATTGAAGACCCTTAAGTGTGAAAAGGGGCTGGAGAAGGAAGATTGGGTCAACTTTGACCAAATCAAACAACGTTGTATGGAGGAGTGGCATTTATGGTGGGACAGCGTAGTTTTGGAGGGAGATTGATTGCATGGACATAGTGACCTAATTGAGTGGGGCCAAGGGTGAGGAAGCTCATAACTTATATAAGGAAGATTATGGAAGCCATATGGAGTTATGTTTTGATTATTATTTTGATATGTCTGTTTAGACTTTGTTGCTCTCTTCAGCTGTTTAGCTACGATTGCAGTGTTGTTTAGCACAGGGTGTTCCCAGTCGTGAATCCCATATCTTTCCTTGAGAGGCCTCTTGGGAGAGTATTGCACTACCTTGTCCAATATCTGGCATCAAGCCAAGCTACATCTTTGTTGTATAGCGCAATTTCTGCAGAGTATTGTGTTGTGTTGTAGGGTGCAGCAGTGGAGAGTTGATTTGGGTCACTTCCTTGCTTAATTTCAGTGGGAGGAAGGCTTCTTTCCATTGGGAGACCATTAAGGAGAACCCTTGAGCTTTATTTCATCATCCAGCATCAGGCTAAGGTGATGCTATCAGTTACAGCGCAGTTTTTGAAGAAACTATGTTATTTCTAGGTGCAGTTGCAGTGTAGGGTTTGGAGCCCTAGCTGGGGGAGATAGATCTGCAGTGAGGGGATCAGCCTCTCATTTGGAGAATCTATAGGAGTTTTCATAAATTTCCGTATCATAACAGCAACCTCCTCTCATCTATCCAGTTGCAAAGATTATTCAGCCCTAGGGCCATATTTGTATTTCTGCATTTTTGTGTATTTCAGGAAACCCTTTCCGAGTTGTCTTGGAAATGTGTTTGGAAGCATATATCTCTAGCCCCAACACCTTTTGAGCCATATAATAGCAGATCTATATTTTTTTATCATTTATGTAGCAGTTTATGCCCTAAAACCACGATGTCATGGCTCATGGCACTTATATGGCAGTATTTTTACATGCATTGACATATTTTCTTAGAGGAGGCTTGTTTTACATTGCTTGAGTGACTAGATCCTCAAGATTTTGTGCCTATTATTTGTTGATATGTTTAATAATATGGTTTTACATTTGTCTCATATCATGGTGTGTTGATTTATTCACTACTATTTCCAGTTTTGTGTTCATATATTGATGCTTCCCCACTTGGGAATATTACATAATCTAAGCCAAAGGAGAAAAAAAGAGAAAGGCGTGCAAGAGGGGTCAAGTTGGGCTTATTCGCATGCAGAAAAATTCAAGAGTCGGGCCTACTGAAGCATTCATAACATTACATACAGGTCAAGGTCAAGTCAGGTGTATTCACAAGCTCAGGAGAGACTAGCGCTACAGAATACCGTTTAATGCTAAGATGTATTGAAGTTAAAATTAAACAATATTATCATTCTTCCAAGTTTGAGTATAGCAAAGACTCGTATTCATTGTGCCCAGATCCAATGGTAACCTGGGAGCACAAATTGCACGAGATTTATACCAAGGAGTGCCCCCGCAAGCATTCTGGTTAAATCCGCTCACCTGCAAATCGACGGTTGACATTAACAGCGGGAACACTGTCTTCAAATTCCAAAAAACAGCTTAAGTGCCTCCGCAAGTGGTTTTCAGTTTCAATAAAGGACATTAAGTGGTGATAGCTGGAGCCCATGTCCTTTACTTTCAAATTATAGAAAGCAAATAAATAGTGTATTTACCTTAAAAGAACTTAAGGGTTTTGGAGGAGGCGCAAAGGGGAAAATAGACGGTCAGGAGCAAAGCGCAGAATTGAAGCAAGAAGATGGACGATGGAGATCATAGCACAGGAACACAAGTCAAATGGGTGGACAAGATTATATCGTGAGATCTAAGTTAGAGATAAGCGGTCAAGAATGGATATTGCAAATAAATATGCAAGAGATTTACTAGATCGAAGATTGTGAAGAAGAGCCACGTGTCGGCCATAGGTTCCATCGCATATTGCACTTTGCAAATCTCACTGTTTACCCTCCGCTTGCTCCCATATAAAACTTGCGACATGTGATCTATGGGCGGTCCCACCTCCACCCTTCCACGTCATCCCTCTCGTACATCGCACATCGCGCTTTTTAAAATTTATCACCCTCTGCTTACATATAAACCTTGTGATATGTGATCTACAAGCGCAATCCCACCTTCTTCCGTGTCGCATCACCTTCTCTACCCCCACACTTCGCACTTCGCAAAACATAACATTTAACCTTTGTTTTCTCCCATGTAAAACTTGTGATATGCAACCTACGGGTGGTCCCACCTCCGTCCTGCCATGTCACCTTCCACCCGTCACACTTCACACATCGCACAATTTAACACTTACCTCCTGTCTTTCATAATAAAATCTTTGATTTGCGATTTATGGGCAAATCTGACATGGTTTCAAAAGTGAACTCCAAAGGTTTTCAAATCCATAGGTAAGGCATTTCTTGTGTTAAATCGCATCGGAGGAAGAAAGGATGATTATAACATAATTCCGGTGAAACGCCTTGATAATGGAAGAAAGTTTGAACACGGGCAGAGAGACTTGGGTAAGTGACCTGATGCAGAGAAAAGGAGAAGAGAAGACTAAACACAACAGGCACGCGCAGAAGAGGCAGAGTCGGGTAGCAGGTGACATGATGACAGTGTTCCAAATGCAAAATCATGGGCGGAATCGGGTGGAGATGCGTTTATGCAGACTGTTAGGACATCACAACCGAAACGGAAGGACACACATCAGCAACAAATCAAACTCAGTGACGCATCCATAAGCTGCATATACCCACAATAAGCATATGAATTCTTTCTCATATGCATGCATCCCCAAAACAGTGGAATTACTTCATGCGGAGTTAATTATCTCTTGATACAACTATGGTTATAAACCACAATAAAACACACACTTTACAAGTTTGGTATTTATGATTTCCGTTTTGGTTAAAACCCAAAATACCAACATATATATATATATATATATATTGGCCCCACAACTATTACCAATGCACCTTTTCTGGCGATCTGTATGCATCCATCGATCCAACGGCAATCGCACTTCAACATGTACAATACTTGAACTTTTTTTATCCTGCGAAATAGGCAGTTTTGATGTGCTACGAGTCACTGTCTTAACACTATCGCATTCCTCGATTCATTACCACTTACCTCTTTAAATCTGTGTGAAAAACCACTTGATGTTTATAAAACCGCTCTCCGTTCGTCTGTGCCATAAACTCATGGTTTCTGCCTTCATTCTACGCACAACCTTCTCCTTTTTTATGAGCATGGAGATTCCGTAGATCAAATTCGCTTAATGGAATCCATAGAAACCTTGTTCATAAAACAAATCAGTCCATATGAAATAACCAGTCCACATAGTTCATAAAATGAAATGGGTTTTCATTTTCAGAAACTAAATACGGAGGCAATGGTGAAGAATTTGTAATGCCATCGCTACTTGTAGAGTTTTCTCGGACAATTTAGCATGTGGACAAATTATTTGAGTCGAATCTGTACTCTTGATTACTAAGTCGATTGTGTTAATGATTATGTGGGTTGAGAAATTTCAATTGCGGCTTCTTCTTGGGCATGTACGCAGATTCTACATAGTTTTCAAGCTTATACACAAACATAAAATACGTCCATATCCACAATGACATAATTTCATTTTAATAACTTCTTGGCATTAATGTTATATGCCATCTAATTCACTTTGTCTTCTCACCTCTATGCACTTTGGCTCAAGACATAACATTGACATTATTAACCCTGTCTCGGTATTTGCATCAAACTTCACAATTGTATGCAAAATCACCATATCAAACCTTTATTGCGGAGTTTTTATCACGCACCTATTCCTTCTTAGCAAGAACATTTATCACACAGATTAAGCTGAAATTAAAAATTTTGTCCCTCATAAAAGCTTCCATATTCAAATAAAAATCATGCACAGAACTTCATTTAAATAAATATTCGTTTTCATTCAATTATGCTCATACACAGAAAACAATTCTGAACACAATGAAACGCTCTTTCCTTTCATAAACAATATTTACATAAGCTCAGAACATCTCATGTTCTGTCTACTCTCCTTTAGGCCTGATTTTCTAATCAAATGGCCTTCTCCACCTACTCTTTGTCTGTAGGTTTCCCAATCCAAACCTTTTCTATCTAAATCATATCCTCCCTCTATCTTTTGAGACTTTACAATTTATACAAATGGTTCTAAAACCAATTTTGGTTTCAGATCCTTTATCTTCTCAACAAAATCCTGAATATCCTCTAAGTCCTCATTTGACTCAACTAATCCCGAAGGGTCCTCTCTAATCCACAAAATCATGAAACCGATTCCTAATTTAGGATTTACAATTAATTCTCAAATCTCTCATTCTCTATGGAATCTCAACTATCCTATTTATCTCATGTTCTCTAACATTCGAAAACATTTAAAAAATTCCTCTCAATAATTAATTAATTCCTATTCTAAATGTCTCACTTAATTCACTCAAGATATTAAAATTAATACATAGGAAACCAACTCCTTTGAAAACACAAGACCCCTACGTCTATTAAAATACAAAGAAATTTTCTGAGCCTAATGCTCCTACATCAAACTCCCAAGGTTAAAAATAATCATGATTTCTCGATCATGTGCTTTTAATCTTTGTCTTCCTGGATACCATACCTTGTTCTGTAATTTGTCTTTTGTTGTTGCTGTTGTTTGTTGCTTTTCTCCAAGTCTCCACACTTTATGTTGCTTTGCTCCACTAGCTATGCTTTTATAGTCTGCTACTGTCTTTCTCTTATTGTTGCTTCTTTTCTTTCCTACTGCTATCTTCCTCTGAGACACTTTCATCATTATCCTTCTTATCAATTCAATTTCCTTGTCTAATATATCTTTCTACTACTGATTACTTTCATTTCTTGATTTCTGAACTTTTGTTCTTACTGCCGCCCTTTCATCCTTACCCTCTTGTTTATTGTTGTCTTGCACCTTTTTAGTTTCTGTTACATTGTCTTCCAAGACTATCTTCTGCTTTTTTTTACTGCAACTGGTAACTTCTTCTTGATTGTCACTTATGACAATTTCTTTGTCTTCTTTCTTTAGTAATTCCTTAGACTGGTACATAATCTTCCATTTAATGCTATCTCCTTCTCTTTGCTTTAGTTTTTTGTTGTTGTCTTCTAACTCTTGCATCTTCACATTCTGCATTTATTCAAGCTCTTTTTCTTCCATAGTTACCTCTTCTTGCATGAAATCTTGGCTTTTCAGCATTTTTTCCAGCACTCTAATGTCTATGTTCCATGGATTAAATATTTTCACAGAATCTTCTTCCTCCTTCTTTACTTGGTTTTTCTTCTGCAACAAATTTTCTTCAGTATCTGCAATAAAATCTGCAAACATAAAACAATTTTTAAAATAAAAAACATAAGGCCTTTGTGCCTCTTCTTCCTTTGGCAACATTTTAGTATGGTGATCTGATTTTCCTTCCCCTGTCAACTCTTCAGTGTGTTGATTCTTTAAGGAATTCTCTAAAGAATTCTCGAGACTGTTAGTTAGTCTCTCCTCCACATTATCTGCTTTAATGATTTCTCTCTGTCCTGGTTCATAATTATGAATTCCTTTCTCCGTAATCATATTTTCATACTCTGAGTTTTCCAGCAAATATTCCAGCAATGTAATTTCTCTTTGACATTTCTTAAGTACTTCATCATCACTTACAATCCCTGCATTTTTACACACATTGTCAGTTTGGAAATAAAATGGTTCAACAGTCTCAGCTATTGCTTCACATATCAGCTCTTTAGACTGAATTTCATCTCCTTCTTTCACAAGAAATTTTCCCTGTGTTGTAACCGCTTCAAATATCAATGCATTACTAAGTTCTTTCCACTGCAATAAATCATTTCTTTTCTCATTCAAGAGACATTCTTCATCATTACTCTCTGCTTCAGAGTATTTATCTTCTGAAAGATATTCTTCCATACTTTTGATAGTTTCAAAAGATCGCTCATCCTCTGCAAAACTTGTAATCACATCAAAATCATTAGTTACAAAAATACAAGGCTTTACATCCTCCTGTTGATCTGAACTTGCCCAACAGTTCAGAAATCATCAATAATTCCTTTTTCAGCAAGGTGAACTTCTTGTTGTCTTTAATTCTCACAATAATTCATAAGATCTTTCACAGATCTCCAGTCTTCAACTTCACCCAGAATTTCACCTTGTTCTAGTATACAAATGGAAACTTCCATTTCAAACTCTGTTTCTCTGAGTTTTTCTATCAACTACTTCACTTGCCTCTATTGTAGCTTTCTCTATAATTTAGGCCACTTCACTGTCTTTTTCCTCAAGACCCAACTTTGTCTTTGGTCTTCTTCTATCATTATCTTTAATTTATTAAATTGTTCTCTTATCTCAGCAATCTCTTTGTCACGCTCCTCTTGACTCATCTTTTTCCTGCAGATTTATTTAACATCTTTCTTCTTCATCTTGTAGCTTTCTTCTAAACCTTGCACATGACTTTCCATAGTTGTCTTCTCTTCTGTGTGAGCTCCTACACTTGTAACCAATCAACTTCCTACTGAGTTAATTTTCTCACCAAGCTTCTCCTCTGCTTGGTCTTCAAGTTCTCTCCTTCTCAGAACTATACTGACCAATCTTGCTCTCTTCTCTGGTTGCTGCACTCACTTCATTTAAAGACACTATTGTCCCGGTCTATTCCAAGCCTTAACTGGAATAAGGTCCTTCTACAATTTCTAAGAACTTTCAAAAGTTTTTCCTACAGTCTCACTGCTGTAATCTTGTGCCATCTTTTCACTCCTTTAATCTGTTGTGGTCTTGCTCAGAATCCTTGCTATGACTATCAGTATTCATCTTCTTCTTTCCATCTCTATGAGTTCATCACTCACTTCCTCACTATGAGTTGTTCTAAGCCTCTATAACAACAAGTCCTTCCTGCTGCCACTTACCTCACCAAGGTTTCCTCTGGACTTGGACTTTTGGCAAGTACAGTTCTCTATTTCTGGAACCTCCTTTTGAGCATTTCTTTCTGCTCCTTCTAGGCTTTAACTCTTCTTCACTTTTGAGAACACAATTGTCCCTTTTATCCAAACTCTGTTGGAATTCTTCAAGGTTTTTCTCCACACTTTGCTTTCACTCAAAATCTCTTACTAGCTTCCTTCATCACTATTCTTACATTTAAGGTTGTGATCTTCTTTTCTTGAGCTTCTCTTCAACTGTCTGCAACCTGAATTCTGCAAACATAATCTTCAAACCAGATTAAAATAATACATAACACCTCACCTTCAAGATCTCTGTGTGATCTTGTTTCACCTCTCATTTGTACTTTGAATGGATTGTTCGTATTTATTTCTGCAAATCTCTGTTATACATCAATTCTGTGTATCTGCTGCTTATCAGATTTAATATCTGATCTTCTCTTACTTCCTCCATCACACATGCATTATGTACAAAAAGAAATTTAACCTTGAAAAGAGCTTTTGCCAGCTCTGATACCACTTGACGCAGCCATGAGCTACGTATACCCACAATAAGCATATGAATTCTTTCTCATATGCATGCATCCCCAAAACAGTGGAATTACTTCATGCGAAATTAATTATCTCTTGATACAACTATGGTTATAAACCATAATAAAACACACACTTTACAAGTTTCATATTTATGATTTCTATTTTGGTTAAAACCCAAAATACCAACATATATATATATATGTGTGTGTGTGTGTGTGTGTGTGTGTACATATATATATATATATATATATATATATATATATATATATATATATATTGGCCCTACAATTATTACCAATGCACCTTTTTCGGCGATCTGTATGCATCCATCGATCCAACGACAATCGCACTTCAACATGTACGATACTTGAACTTTTTTTTATCCTGCGAAATAGGCAGTTTTGATGTGCTACATGTCATTTTCTTAACACTATCGCAATTCTCAATTAATAACCACTTACCTCTTTAAATCTGTGTGAAAAACCACTTCTTGTTTATAAAACCGTTCTCCGTTCATCTGCGACATAAATTCATGGTTTCTGCCTTCATTCTATGCAATCCACATTGTTCATAAAATGAAATGGGTTTTCATTTTCAGAAACTAAATCCGGAGGCAATGGTGAAGAATTTGTAATGCCATCACTACTTGTAGAGTTTTCTCAGACAATTTGGTATGTGGACAAATTCTTTGAGCCAAATCTGTACTCTTGATTACTAAGTGGATTGTGTTAATGATTTTGTGGGTTGAGAAATTTTAGCTGCGGCTTCTTCTTGGGCATGTATGCAGATTCTACACAGTTTTCAAGCTTATACACAAACATAAAATACATCCATATCCATAATGACATAATTTCATTTTAATAACTTCTCGGCATTAATGTTATATGCCATCTAATTCACTCTGTCTTCTCACCTCTACGCACTTTGGCTTAAGTCATAACATTGACATTATTAACCTTGTCTCGGCATTTGCATCGAACTTCACAATTGTATATAGAATCACCATATCAAACCTTTATTACAGAGTTTTTATCACGCACCTATTCCTTCTTAGCCAGAACATCACACAGATTAAGCTGAAATTAAAACTTTTGTCCCTCATAAAAGCTTCCATATTCAAATAAAAATCATGCACAAAACTTCATTTATGCAAAGATTCGTTTTCATTCAATTATGTTCATACACAGAAAACAACTCTAAACACAATGAAACCCTCTTTCCTTTCATAAACAATATTTACATCAGCTCAGAACATTTCATGTTCTGTCTACTCTCCTTTAGGCCTGATTTTCTAATCAAATGGCCTTTTCCACCTACTCTCTGTCCATAGGTTTCCCAATCCAAACCTTTTCTATCTAAATCATATCCTCCCTCTATCTTTTGAGACTTTACAATTTATACAAATGGTTCTGAACCAATTTTGGTTTCAGATCCTTTATCTTCTCAACAAAATCCTGAATATCCTCTAAGTCCTCATTTGACTCAACTAATCTCTAAGGATCCTCTCTAATCCACAAAATCATGAAACCAATTCCCAATTTAGGATTTACAATTAATTCTCAAATCTCTCATTCCCTATGGAATCTCAACTATCCTAATTCTCTCATGTTCTCCAACATTAGAGAACATTTACAACAATCCTCTCAATAATTAATTAATTCCTATTCTAAATGTCTCACTTAATTCACTCAAGATATTAAAATTAATACATAGGAAATCAACTCCTTTGAAAACACAAGAACCCTAAGTCTATTAGAATACAAAGAAATTTTCTGAGCCTAATGCTCGTGCATCACTCAGCAAAAGGATTATATTCCAAGTGTATTTTGTTTTCTTTGTTAAGATCGAAGCTAAAATGGTGACCTCGATTGCAATGTAATAAGTAGTTTAATAGTTTAGGCAATTTAGGGGTTTCAAGAAGCTCGAGCAATTACAAATTGATTTTGTTTGTATTTAAGGAAGAGCGAAAGAGGGAAATGGGGGCCTGAGTTTTGGACCCCTTGGAGATTACATTTTGTACTTCTTTTTCTGATGGGTAAATGAAAGAAGCAGTAAGTTTCCTGCAACTGTTGATGGTGATTCGTGTTTCTTGTACCATTTTGTGTCCCTTCTTCTTTGAATGAAGTGAAGTAATGTAGTATTCCATCTCCTAATTACATCTGTGAGTAAGAGTTAAATAACCTTAATTTGCGCTCCTTCACTCCATCTCTTCTCCTTTCACAAATTCTCTCTAAAACTTAAAAGTAATAGATTCTGTGTTTACAACATATTATTTTGAGTTTCCCCTCTCTTCACAAACTCTTGATGAAACTTTAAAGTAATAGATTCTGTGTTTACAGCTGATCATTTCAAGTTTCCTCTCTCTCCATGAATTTCCTCTGAAACTTAAAAGTGTTAGATTCTGTGTTTTTAGCATATTACTTTGAGTTTCCCCTGCAGTTCTTTTCAGCCAGATATCAGCAGTGAATGGCATTATGAAACCTTTTATTATTCCATATCATTTAGGGTTTTAGAAAACTAGTCTCTAGAGAGATAGAACAAAGACCTCATGATAAAATTATTTTTGTGACACACTTTTAAAATGTCTTAAGCACTGATTCCTTTCACAACCGAGGGATTTTCTCTTAAGATACAACATAGACATTGTCCTAGGACCTCTTTATCATTTGTAAAGAATGCATTAATATTAAAGGCTAAGTCTTTTAGATCTTCAATGAAATTCTTTGTGCTTTCTTGTACATGATGAATGTTGGCTTCAAGTTCGGTTAATATCATTATAGTTCGATGGGTGCACATTTGATGAATGGAGATAAACTCTTGCAAATGATATAATGATTTTGTCCAACCAAACTCCTTTTTTGTTTGTCCATAAATATCCATGCAAGTTGCTCTATTATGATTATAACTTCATCAAAGAGTCTACTTTGTTCCAAAAGGAAATTTGTAGTAGTTCACTTGCATGGGCAATATTTTATTATGTATTGTTATTGCATACATGATAAAATCACTTACATTATGTTGAGTATATTTATGATATGTTCCCTACTTTTGTAAACTTGATTTTCTTCATCCTTTTATTTGATTTTCTCAACATTTCCAAGATTTTGGATTTGGCTCCTTGTATTGATGCTACTCTTATTTTTGCAATAACAATTAGATGCATTGCCTTTACATTGGCAATGATTCTCTTGGTGTTTTCAATTAGGAATTAATTTGTGTTTGTTTTTTATTTCACGTCAATTTTTTAGCACCATTTACCCCTAATAAAAAAAATGGTCTCAAATTGTGGCAAGATCATCCATGAAGGCGGGGGATCTCCTTGAGGGATAACATAAGCAATGATTCTCCTCCAACTAGAATGAAAGATTGCATCTTCAATCCCATGGTCACATTTTTCTTCCTATTGAAACTTGTGGTAGCTTCAGAAGGTCTTGTACATGAGCTTGGTGCCATAGCATGTAGGAGACGATTAATTTCCTCTTTAGGTGCTTGCTTGGAGGAGTAAGTCATTTATGACTTCTTTTTGTATGTCTAACTTAGGAAAAATACAATAATTAAAGTCAATTAATTATTGAAAATTATTAAGCCAAAGGAATAAGAATAAATAATAAAATTATTTAAGTGACAAATATGATCTCATCTGTGGATCTCAAGTGATGTGAGATCTAATCTCAGTCACCAATCACTCAAGAGATTAGGGTTAGGGATTTGGCTTAATGAAGCTTATAAAGAGAAGCCTAACGAAGAGGTGAAGATGCAAGACAAGAGGCAATTATTGCATTTTGAGAAAGTGATTTTCTGAAAGAGGGAGAGAGCAATTTTTCTCCAGAGCAAGAGGCTTATCTAGACAGAGGAGAAAGAGGAAGAGCATAGGATGATTTAGGATGATTTAGGAGTATTTCCAGGATGTCGAGATAAATCCCCTAGATAAAGCCTGAAGGAGGTTACAAATTGGAGAGGCCAATTTATCTAGGGCCGAATTTCTTGTGAGAGGTGGGCTAAATTCTCCAAGCCAAATTTCTTCAGGGGCCAATTTCCAGAGGGTCGAAAGTCCTCAAGCCGAATTATTCCTAGTGGGGCCGAATTACAGGTTCCAATCATTGCATTTTTTCTGTGTATCTTTTCTATGGGTCAAAACCCATATTTTCTTGAGATTATTGAATGAAGGAGAATTGCTACGACTCTACATTTGTTGTTGTGATGTGATTAATCTCTTTGTTTTTATTTTCCATTGCATATTAATTTCTATAAGTGAAAAAGACTAGTGATTTCATTTTTTAGCAATTCATAAATTATTTGGGTAATAAAATAATTTTTGGGGAATAAATAATTGTTGAGAGAAAATAAATTTGGGTTGGTATTACAAAATTTAACACTTCCTACTAGACAATCATAGTTGTACTTATCATGCTACTTGGATTATTCCTTCACTACCTCTTGAAGGATTGGTTGATCTTCTTTCTAGTTCAAATCCATGCATTTGACCAAGGTCAACTTTAGCGGTGTCCTCTTGTTTGTTGGTGTTACCTTAGCCACCTTGGTTCTACTAGTATCCAAGTCAACCTTACCTTATTGCATGGTAGAAGTTTAATCTTTAAAGGTAGAATTCCTCATTTTCAACACTTAGCTTATCATTTCTTGGTGTTTTTAGGGAAAACATACAACTTGAGAGTCTAGGTGGGCATATATTGATTTTAAAAGATCATATAACTAAAATATACTTCATGTAATCTATAATATGCTATATCTTTAGCATTTTTTTTCCATATACAAAATTCGAAAGGCAATAAACATCTACAAAAATGAGTTAGGTGGTCAAGGATTTTTTATATTTCTAATTTAATACCACATTGACACTACTAAAAGGATGTTCATTATGTGATTTCCTTTAGAATAACTCATCAAATAAACATAACTAATAAAAGTTTGACTAATTTATAAGAATTCACCAAAACAATATATTTTTAAATAAACATAACTAATAAAAGTTTGACTAATTTATAAGAATTCACCAAAAACAATATATTTTTTAAATTGAATTGTGGATTTCATGCCAAGGAAAAAAAATCAAAGAATATTGCAAATTGATTTCGAAATGGGTATTCACAACATAAATAAATAAAAATGGGTTCAAGTAAAAATGCAAAAGAAAGATTTGTTTTAAACTATGTTGCACGGGTTCCCGCACCCAGGGGTAGGGTTCCTGCACCCGCACCGGGTTCCCGTCCCCACGTACCGGGTGCTGGGATGGGTTCTTCTCAGAAGAACCCTGAAGAACCCAGTTCTTCCAACACAAAATTAGGGTGCTTTTGAAGAACCCCCGAAAATGGGTACTTTTAGGGTTCTTCGGGGTTCTTTTCGAAAACGGGTGCTTTTCGGGTTCTTTGTGGCAAGTTAGGTTAATTTTTTTTTATTTTTTTCTAAATTTTTTTAATTAATTTTTTTTTTAATTAAAATTAAAATTAAATAATATTTTACTATTCAGACTACTAAAGTTAATGCGAATTTTTTTTTTTTTTTGTTAATTTTTAAAATTAAATAATGAAATTATGAACATTGAACATGGAAAACTTAAAATTTAAAATTTAAAAGTTCAAAATTAAAATTTAAAAAACTAAATTTAAAACTTAAAAATTAAAACATAAAAATTAAAATTAAAAACAAAGTTGCAGTTCATGACAGAAAAAGTTCTTAGTAAGGCTAGGTCCTATTACGAGATACTAGATCAAGCTTATGGAAGGTTGCATTTTACAAAGCAGGAATATCGAAGGAGCAGTGCCTGCTCCAAATGCAGTCCTGGCCACAAATGAATACAGTATTAAATAACGTTCACTATAACAGATTAACTCTCAGTTTATGTGGTACAGCAGATTTTTAAAGTGCTTATTTCAGAAGAATTTAGATGGATGAAAATAATTAGTAACCAATTAATTTTGTCCTTACTACAATGTGCTCTATTGCGAACTTTAGCATCTGTGATTCTGTGTGCTAAATGGGCATAGCTTTTCCCCATAAACTCAATTTTTGTCGAATGATATTTATCATTTTATGTAAACTTTTAGGATATAAAATATAAAAAATATAAAAATATAACTTAAATGGAAAACTTGAAAAATATAAAAAAACCACATAGGTATGTGTTTAGTCAATTAGCGTTATCTTGGGTGGTTGGGTGAAATTGTTGTTATCCTCCCAACCTAGGTTCAAATCCTTGGATAATGCCTTGATAATTATTGTTGTAATGGCTCTGTGCTATGAATATTGTTATATTGGATTTGAGCCTTGTGAACTGTCAAGTGAGTTCACCTGTGAGCTGACCTGATACCAGAAACCTGATTTTGCCTATTTGTATATCAATGTATCATTATGTGAATGTTGATTCTTGAATCTTGAATGTTCAATGATGTGCATGTTTAAATCTTTGAAGTTTAAACTTTAATTTTTAAATCAAAAATATTTTATTTTTCTTGTTTTATACAAATTCACATATATAAATTATAAATTTATATAATATAATATATATGTATAGTATATACCCCTGACGCACCCACGCACCCTGTTTCAAAAAGTGCCGTCCCCATCCCCGTCCCCGTCCCCGCACCCACATTTCCTAGCAACATAGGTTTTAAAAAGTATTTTAAAGTGTTCTCTGCATTATAGTTTAAGCTATTTAAAAGTAAGATTAATCTAAATGAGATTATCAACTATATTACACAAAGTTATCCAACAAATAAATAAACATCAAGAAAAGCTTAAATTACAATGAAAAAACATATAAAATAAGTAATGTCCAACTAAAAACAGATGAAAAGATAAATGAGATAATGTTGTTATAATTTTAGGTGCACCATGGGTGGAAACATCATCACCCAGGTTGAACATAATATGCAAATGAAGAAACATGAAAAAGGAAAATTTTAGCGAAATAGTTACAGTGCTTTAATGAAAATAATTTGAAGAAATTTATAGGTTGAAATCAGAAGGAAAAAAAAAAGGGGTTATCACACAATTAAAGTTTTGGAGTTTTTGGCATTGAAATTTTTTTATTTTTTTTAATGAGTTTTTATTGAATATATGAATTCAACATCCCAAAAATCCCAAAAATACATGAGGCTGGTGGAGGGGTGCTTACATTGTGAAGAGTTAACAACTCAAACTTGTCATTCACAAATTAAACCAGAAAGGATCAGATGATGAAGGAATGCTTACATTATGGAGAGTTAACAACTCAAACTTGTCATTTACAAATTAAACCAGAAAAGATGCTGAAAGCCTTTCCAAACTCATAAATTCAAAACGCATAAAAAATAGACGGTTTCATAATTCATTTCTTATTAAATAATATTCCTGTCACTCTGAATATTCCCAGTTAATAAACAGTGTATCCCAGTCCCATATCAGGTGACCATAACGAGTTACCTTTACCATGGTTTAAAAAGAATAAACGGTCTGGTTCATCACAGTGTAATACCCACCGAATAAAACCTCGTGGGTTCAATGCAGACGAAATCGAGGAGTAAAGGACCATTGGATCATCATTAACTAAACGATAAGAGAGCCTTCCAATGTCGGATTAAGGTGAGTAGACTGGAAGTTGTAAAGACAAATGTCATAAAGGTAAAACTCAAAACAGTAATCCTTTCAGAGTTTGGCGTTGCAACTCGCTAGTTTAAAACCTTGGAAGATTAAAAAATTAGGGTGAACCCATACAGAATATGGGCGTGTTGACGGTTCTAACAGTATCATATAAATATTTCGGAGTAGTCTATCCAGGCAACGTTTTAGCCCGGACGGCAGTTTTTTGCCGGAATCCGGGCAACTTAAATTCAAGAAATCAGGTACTTGCAATGTTTGAAATCCATTTTTGAGGTTGGAAATGGATTCAGCACTACCAAAATCTCTTAGGGCACTCAAAATACATACTTAAGTTTAACAACTGTAAACATGATTCTGATGAAATCTTTGCCGGATTTTTTAAAAATCTTTGCCGGAGTCCGGGCTAAAACGTTGCCTGGAAACGACACGCCAAATATTTCAAACAAAGGACATTTTGATATTCAATATAAAAAAAATGGAGTATTGGATGACTCCCAACAAGATTCAATAACGTACTCCTTGTGATAGGTTACTGGTTGAAATCCCTTGTTACTGGTTCAAATTCCCTTGCAAGGTTCAAATCCCTTGTGGGTTAGCAGATTAAAAAAAAACAAGATTCTCCTTGTTAAAATGCAGTTATCATCTTCAATTGCTAGCTCTTGCAATATCTGTTGACAAGAACATCGGTAATTTGTCTTTTAATCAAATAAAAGCTAAGGAAACATTTACATAACTTCTTGGAAATCGTAATTTTGGTATAACTTATCTAATGAACTGGTGAAATCTCATTGATATTGTGAGTATGCGCATACGTTGATTCAGTTGTCAAATGTTCAACCGATAGTTTAAGTGTCAGGGAAGAAGTGTACATGTCAAAATTTGGCAGGCTAGGGATTGCACCAAAGACCTGCCCTTGGCAGACAGACTGCTCTACCATGAATTTACATGCCCCTTTATGACAGGCACCTTATCAGATCAATGTCGAAAGGGTGGATCGCGCTCTCCAACATGACATTGATTTCCAACTTGCACATAAGGGCGTTTGTGATAAGCAGCATGCTTTAGTGTTTAGTACAGGCAAATGCTGCATGCATATGTCACTTCAGAGAGAGATATCCATGTTTGAATCCCTTCCACAACTCATACTAGTGGCATTCCAAACATATAATCAATAAATAACCTTTTTAGACGAATAGACAGTAATAATTTACGCCCATATTTTTCATGTTAACCTGATATTTTCTTTTTAGAAACAAATATAACATGTCATAAAAGTCTCACATAATTGTATTTGTATATCCTGAACATGAAACTGCACATTGATATATAAAAATGTACACCCAAATCATTCGTGACAGAATTTATACATATGTTTCTTGATGCAGAGACTATAGCTGAATAGTACTTGGCATCTTCTATATCCTCCACAAGTGAATATGCTGCATGGAAGAAAAATACCCTGATACGATTTCAGTATTTTAAGTCCATGCTCATGAACCTCAGTAGGAAATCCCCGTGTTTTCTCGCTTATTTGCAGCCGATTCGAGGATATGTGTGAGCGACCACAATACTTCCAACCTATGAATATCTCGGACAGACTGCATCATAAAGAAGTAATCCCTGAGTTTACAGGACTAAACATGAAGATATGAACCTATGGGTGAAAGATTCAAACACAGTTAGACAAATATCTACAAAATGTTGTGCATGAACAAAAGATATGACTACGGATTAGTTAATCAAGTGAATTATTTTCTTAGAGTGCATATCGTTACATGCCAATCTATGGATTGCAGCATACCTCGACAACAAATCGAGCCCAAATGTGTCCATTTCTAACTTCCATTACACCTTTCAGTATGGTCAGACCCAACTCACGTATGTTATTAGCAATCTCCAAGAAGATGCCTTCTTCTTCATACAATATCTACACGAGTCAAAATGGTTTACATTAGAATAATGACATCTTGAAAATTGACATACTGAGAATAATATCTACTTACCTCCACAAGCATCTGGCCAGGTTGACTAAGGTTCTCAACATTAATTGGGCAATGCCTTCCTTGAATTTCTCCATGTGTATTCAAATCCACTATCCAACTTGCTCCATGTTTTGATTCCTCGGAGACAACTGTCATGGCCTCATTTCTAGCCATCTGCAATAATACAAATCCTAAACAAGTTATGTCTGAACCAGAGGTGTCAAAAAGGGGAAGAACGAGCTTGCTTTTGTGATATTAAAGGCTTCATGCTCATCATGATCTTAGTGAGCCTTAATTATGCCAATGCATTAGTTAATGTCAAGGGCATTGAAGGGTTAACTCATTACATTACCCGTTGAGAATTGTTCTACTATTATTTAAATAGTTGGCAAACTCATGGATGGAAGGCTATTTCAGTCCAAAGGTTGACATGCATTCCTATGCTTTAAGAACCGTATGTTAATAAACATTATATTATGTTAATAAACATTATATGATCTATGCTCATCTTAGGAACATATATTCCATAACTGGAAAGGAAATGTTTGTTAGAGATTGGTCCTCCAAACGTGAAACACATGGAGAGAAGAGAAACACGTTATATGATTGAATGGCTGCAAGCCTACTCAAGCATATAAGCATTCAGTATGATCAAGTCCGATGGGTCCCATCATATGATATCACAGTCATTTCTTCCATTAAAAAACTTTTAAAGCATCTTTTTAGATATGAAGGATAGATTTTGAAGTTTTGTCCGCATCATCATCTAGACTTCGATCTCATGGATATTCTACTCAAATTTGGTACAAAACAAAGTATGTTTGTGATCATCTACACTACGTTTAGGTGAGCAGAATAATTTGGTACATTTCCCTAGGTGTAGGTGGAAGAGAAATGAGAATTAAGGAACGTTTTATTAATGTTATGTTTACTCTATGTTATTCTAATGATTGTTATGTTATAATGGTGATGTGTTTATGACAAAAGTAACTTCAATCAAAATATATTCGAATGAAGCATTATACCATTTTGTACCCCATTATAATCGAAAATATACAAATCCACAAATCCTTCCAAAAGAAGACACCATCCCAGCCGATCTTTTCCCAACAAACCTAGATAACAAGTCAACAGAACCACTAGGTGAAGGGAATATCCAAATTGGTTGTGACACCACATCCAAGCATCTCAGGTTCACTCCCTGTCTGTGCGTTGTCTTGGCATAATCAAGTGCATTCAAAAGGTTGTTGGCTTATTGGAACTTGGGCCTCCATCATGACACAAGACAGCCACCTCCTCCTTCCTACATGTTGCTGTGAGCATCAACAGACATAATTGAAATAACATCGGACCCCTTTCAAACTATCTTGAATCTCATGTGAAGAATATCGGACCCTTTTCGAAGAATCTTGAATCTGATGAGGAATTGGGAAATCACGAGGAGCAGAGGGACCAAAGATCAAAAAAGATGAATCCAATAACCAATCTTCTCAACACCTATTTAAAATGAAAGCAAAGGTTGAGATCAAGCCCTATGAAGGTGAGGTAGATACACTTAAATTGAATCATTTGTTGCAAAAACTGTCTATTCCAATGTGCATAATGTATGACTGGAGAAGGAAATGACATTTACAGGATTGAAGCCAGAAGGCCATGCAAATACTTGGTGGCATAGCCACGTTGAAGTCGTTAGGTTGGGCAGAGACCCATTGATAACTAAGTGGGAAGTAATCAAAGATCTCCTCAAGTCCTAGTTTTACACAATAGATTTTAAAGGGGGCAATGATTTGGTGGCACTATTATTGGCAAGGACAATGTGTACAAAACTACACTACATAATTCTGGAATAAATCTTTTTAGTTTGGGAGTAAGTCCCTGGGACCTATATGTGGTCATCGAGTACCTAGGTGGTCTGCGTAGCCACATAAGGAGGCAAGTTATGCTATTTAATCCTAAGACAATAAATGAGGCATGTGTATAGGTCCTGTAATACCCATTTTTAAACCCCAAGTTTTGTAATTTGTAATTAATACTTACAATATTGGGGAGAGCCAGCATGGATAGCATGAAAAGCTTAATGTGATGTAATATGCATTTTATTTAATATGTTACCAAAAGCTAAAGAAGAGAGCAGCCAACACAGACCCTGATGCCTAAGAGGAAGCTGTGAGGGGGGAATGGGAAGTTCCATATCTTACCTTAAATTAAATGTCTAGATTTCAGATTTGGTATTTGAACTACCCAACTGCCAGCAGTTATGGGAAGGAATGGGGAAGTGGTATTTGTTACCTACATAAATGGGCAACCCCATACGAGGAATATTTTTCTCCTACATTTGACAGCCAGGCATCCAGCAGCCCCTGTTCCTCAGCCATCTGCATCAACCATATGCCTCTCCCCATCTAGCAACTACCACTTGGATGAAGGTGAGCTGCTATTCAAAAGGTACTTTAATCATTTGCAATTGGGTGCTTATACTTGTTTGTTTTGCTCATTTAATATGGATAAAGAGGCAATCTAAAAGATTGATCAATATTTACTATAAATATGTTTGCTCACATTACCAGAGGGGATTAATCTTTGGCCCTAGTCCAGTGGGACCCCCCTTAAGGCCTTAGGGTTATAGGAGGGGCACTACTTGGAAAACCCGTATTGAAATAGCAAGTTCATTATCTCCTATACCATACTTCACACTTTCCATCCCAAATTACAAACCCCATACACCATCTCCATTCTTTGGGTTTAACTTGTCATTAGTTCATTAGATTTGGCACCCTTATGTCCACACTCCTTGAGTAGGGAAAGAAAACATTTTCCTGGAGGTCGATGCAACTAAAAGAATGGAAAAGCATATCATGGCCACAATAAAAGAAAAGGAAGAAAATCAAAATGCAAAAGATGGTCATGACATAAGTTAGCATGTGGGAAAAAGCCTAGCATGAGCTCTACCCTCCTCATTAGCCATCACCTAGTTCCTGAGCACATGTTGCTCCTTCACATCAAAAGGAAACCCTTCCATGTCCCAAACCTGATGAGCAGCGAACTGTCTCATTTTAAGAGGTAATAAAAATGTTACATCCTAAAGAGCATGCTCTAACCCTTGAGCTATATGAAGTAATACAAACCACGATTATCAAGAAGTAAAAGGCGCATAAGAGGGTGAAAAAAGAAGGCTGAGCAGGCTAACTCATGCATCCACGAATACTACCTCCTTTATATTCATGCACTTAAGATGTGAACACCCTTTTAGTTGTTCTCTTTAACCATGACACTTGGCTATGAAGCCTTTCCCTCTCCATTATCACATATTCACATTAGCACCTGTTGATTGACAAGTTGACCTTGAAACTGTCACTTCTGCTTGAGGGTTGGAAGCACCTAATAGGGTTGACCATTAGCCACCTCTATCAAGGTAGGGAACACATTTATGGGGGCTTGGTCTTGCTATATATCGAAAGGTGATCCTTGTTTGAAGTATTAATATGCCCTTAACATTCAAGTTTGGTCCACTTAGATGCATCTATGATCTTAGTCTCTGATGGATGGTTTCTTTCACTTGTGTTCATGTTGTTTTTGTCAAGTGGTCTACAACAAACTAGGCATTGAGGGTACCCACTCCATAGGTACCCAGGCCTCTCCAAAGAGATATATGGCTTAGGAGATGCAGCGTTGAGAGAGTTGGGCCTCCTAATGACTTGAGCAAATGTTACATGTCCTAGGGCACCTCAAGACCTAGGACGTTGGTCTACTTTGCCCTAACATTGAGGATTCTTCATGATGACACCACTGGACCGAGCATGCCCCCAAGTTGGCCTTTGTTAGGTCCCCATAATTTGTTAGATTGGTGAAAACAAATGAACAGGGGTAACATCAAACCAGTCTTTGGAGTCCTAGGACCTAGCCTTCCTGGATTCAGAGAGGGCTCTCTCTATTTTGTGCAAAAGATATGAACTTGTTTGCTTTTTAGGTTTTGATTTTAGGGTAGTTGGTAAGTTTAGGGTTTGTTTGTTTGTTTGGTTGGTTGGGCAAGTTGTTAAGTAGGTTAATAGAGTGGGGAATATCAATCCATTGGGCTATGGAGTCTGCAAAAGTCTTGAAATGTGTAAAAATGAGTCAAGGATAGTTCAAAGGGCAAGTTGGCAAGATCAAATGGATCTAATTAGGTCAAGGGAGAGTGAAGTAACATGGAGTTGTGAATATAGTGAGTTAAGGGGCAATCAAGGATCCTTTAACAAACCAATAAACAAGAAAAAACTTCTAAGATGATAACATAATGAAAACTTGAAGAGCAATGAAGGATTCCTCAATATCAACTAGGCTAAGTAGGTCTAAAAAACAACAGCTAAGTAAGCTAAGAGAGCAATGAAGGATTCTCTAAAACTTACTTGCAAACAGATAACATTCTAACATAACATATCAGTAACACTAAAGAGCATTTAAGGATTTCTTTAGCAAAACTTTGAGGAAGAAAACATAGAAGTCAAGAAAGCAAGCAGAAGTAGGGTACCAAGAAGGTAAATCCTATTCTCTAATTCTGTTCTATAACTAAATGAACCATAAACACAATGAATAACTACAGAAAACAAACATAAAGATGGAATACATCACCATTTAAACAATCTTAATGAATCCTAAGAGTGAGCTTGATCCATGGAAGCACAATCCAACACCATCACAAGGCACCAAAAACCAGTTTCACCAATAAACTCCAAGTCTATTTCATAGCATGCTCAGGAAATATCCAACATATACAATGAAACCTCCATGCTATATTTATCTTGCATTAGAGGACTAAACCCTAATTAGGTCTCTAGAAGCATATTAGTTAATTATAAATGTCACTTTTGTCCTTTGAGACCTTGCAAGGCCCAAGGCACAAAATATATAATACAAAATATCTTCTCGACTATTTTTGGCAAAAAAATTGACATTTGGGCTTCCCCAAGCCTCCAAAATATTGCCAAGCGTACTTTGTTGACTTTTTGACTATCAGGGCGCAACACTGAGTTTTAAGGATGCATTTCCAGGCCAAGGGCGCAGCACATGAGCAAGAAAACTGGGTCATCTTGTAGCCAAGTTTTTGAAGGCCTTCCTGATGTCAGAATGGGCTCCATGATGGCTTGTTGGGAAGCCTGTTGAGTCTACTTTCCAGAAATGCCCTTGGCTTTCTAATTGGACCCCTATAACATGTTCAAAAAGCAAAACTCCCAAGGCTGGTAAAGGCGCAGCACATGTCATGAAAACTAGGCAGAAAGGTGAAAATTAGAGTGTTTTTTACCCTTTTAGAAGACCAATTCAACTCCAAATGACCTGAAATTTGGTGAGCATGTTGTACTTGAGCTAAGGATTCCAAAAATGCAAACTTTACCTCCTGAGGATGCCCTGAGAAAAAGCGCAGCACCAAGGGTGCTGCGCCCTTGGCTCTCCAAATCAGCAAAAATCCAAAATTTCCAAAAAGTTCCCAAAATTTGCAATTATCTTCCTTTTTATGTCTGGGATGCTTGCATGGAAGCATCAGCAAGAAGGTTAAGCTTTCTTTGACCCTTTTCCTCCTTGAGGGCTTGAACTTTGGCAAGGGCTCTTTTGAGCTTGGCCCTTGCACTTTGATTTCTAAGTGCATAGTGTTTGGTCATCTTCCTTTGGAGGTCAAGGTCTCTATTTTCCTTCTCCAATTTGACCTTCAAGTGTGTGTTTGCTCTTTCTAGCTAAGGCTCTCGATCATATTCTATCTCCATGGCAAGCAGCTCACTTAGAGAAAGCTGCTTTGCCAAGGCGGACTCTTGCTCTCTTTGTCTTTCCAAAGCCTTCTTTAAACCCATGGTTCTTGGTCTTCTTTTGGACTGTCCTTCTTCATCTTCACTTTCCTCATATGTGCCCATGAATTCCTGTAGCTTTATCTGTGCCCTTTGAGCTTCTTTTCGGGCTCTGATTGCTCTAGCCTCATAAATGGCATTTTGTGCCCCTAGCTGTCTGTTCTCTATTTCAAGGACATTATTCACACTCTTGGCATTAGGGGAATTTTGAGGTCTAAAATGGGCCTCCTAAGGAAATAATAAAATAATAGCTAAACCAATAAAATAATATTTATGAAATTTCAATTCACTTTTTGCACCAAAATCAATGTAACCATGGTTAAATTCAATTCAAAAGTTGTACCAAAATAAAAATAATAATAAAATTATATTGATGTGACTATAAATATGTACGAGATTTTCAAGAAAAAGTCATTATCATTGCAAAACTAATGCATTTGTCCTTTGTACTTAACTATTTTAAAATAAAATATAAATATAAATTCATAAATTCTTAATTATAGAATATACTATTAATTAACATTTATATTATTTAAATTATATAATAACATGTAATTAATATACTATATAAAAATAATATAATATAATATATTGTTTTATGTATGAATTTTATATTACATATTGAATTGATTTGATTTATAAATAAATATTTGAAAATATACAAATATAATATTTATTGAAAAGTATGTAAATACATGAAGGTTGTGTAGGGATATGCATTGTTTCTTTCAAAAAATATGAAATGATAATAATAATATTTTATTCAAAAAGTGTGAAATGACATTTATTATGAGTACTTTAGTTTATGACTTTAAAAGTACTTAGAGCACTACCATAGTTAACCATGAGTTTTTATCCACCATTGAGAAGGTGACAAGTAAATACCTTTAACTCAATCAATGCCACCTCAACCATTAGGGATGATTTCATTCCCTAAAATGTGATTGGTTCTCATAAAGTGAGCTTTGATTGTACATTTTCCTTAGGAGGCCCATTTTAGACCTCAAAATTCCCCTAATTCTCTATCTAGATTTGCTTGGAGGTTTTCAATTTGGGCATTTTTGTTCTGGAGGAGCAAGTTTGAGATCCTTGCTTCATTTTCCTCGTCACTGTCAATATGAATGATTTCAAACTCTCTCTCAACCTCATGTTGATCTTCTTCTTCTTCTTCTTTGATCTTTTGTTTGCCTTTGTCAAGCTTCTTATCTGTTGTGGATGGCATGGTCCCTTGCGTTTTAGAGGCAGCAAACACATGCCTCTTTCCTCTTTGGTATGTGAGGGGGAAAAGCTCAATTTTGTTCATCGGAATGCCCTCACCATGGCTGACCTGAGGACTACTTTTCTCTTCCTCATTAACCTTTGCACTGATGTTTTCTGCAGTGTGTTCTTGACTGCCTTCATCAGCCTCACTTTCATTTCCTTCCATGCTAACATCATTGCTATGATCTTCATTTGTATCATTATCCCTTTCTCCTTCACTGATATCAGCTTCATTGTCATCTAGGTTCTGTGAGCTATTGCTACCCTCATCATTATCATTACCTTGGCCACTTTCTTCATTTCCTTCAACACTGCTAGGAGTCTCATTGTCTTTGGCACTATTCTCTGCACTATCATCATTACGACTATCAGGCTCATTGTTTTCACTACCTTCTTGGCCATTAGGACTGCTATCATTATTTTCACTGCCTCCCTCATCACTGCTGCTAGCATTATTGCTGTGATTTTCGTTGCTGTTATCAGCGTCTTCACTGACTTTTTGGTCTTTAGTGTCACTGTTGTCATCATCATCATCATTGTTATCAGTTACCATGTTCTCTGTTTCATTGCTAACCTCTCTGTTTCCAACATCATCACAACCCTTATCATCACTTGTGTTCTCACTGTTAGAGGTGTCATCATTAGTTTCTTCGTCATTATTTTCCTCTTCACTGATTTATGCATTTTCACTTTTCTCATTGACTTGTGGGTTGTTTCCAACATCATCATCATTTTCTTGGCTTCTTTCTTCATCATTTGTGTTTTCATCTTCACTGTCATCTACCTCCATGTCTTCTGCTTCATTGCTGACCTCTGCCTCTTCATCATCTTCCTCTTTACTGTCCTCTTCCTTATGGTCACTTGCTTGTTCACTGTCACTTTGTGCACTGGTTGAAGCATTAGGAGAAGGTGAGGAAGGAGGACGGGATGATGAGGGCGCACTTGGTTGAAGATGGGGTTGTGGGTTTGTGAACAATTCATGGGCGATGAACACCTCCCATGGAATACCCTTTTGCTATAATTGATGCAACACAACTATCTTGATAAGAGAATGGTGAAATAGACTATGCATTTGTTGTGAAGGATGTCTCTTGCACAATATAAGACATCTTATCAATACTCCTATAGAGTTAATAGGGCAAATGTAGCATCTTTACCCTAGTGAAGTGCATGAGCAGTCTTATATGGTATGAATAAAGCCTAGAAAACCTCCCCTCACATGTAAAATATTTCATGATGACTCTCATCAAGGGCGCATATCTCTCCAGCAAATGTGAAAAGGGAAAAATGGATTTGCAGTCAGCTTGGTATCTAGGTTTTAGGAAAGGTTCATAGTGGCTCAGATCCAAACTAGCCTGCTTGAACCACCTTTCTCCCACACTAGGTATCCCGGAGGCCATAGGAATAGTATTTGAAGATAGCACAAAATTTACCCCAACTAAATTTACTTGATTGTCATGAAGGTTAAGGATAAAAAGCCTGGTCAGCTCAGGATGGCTTTGTACCTGTTGTACTTTTTCACAAAAGTCAAAACAACCCACATTCTGGAAATATGAAATTGTCATAGGAGATGCCATCAACTCTGCAGTGTTCAGTGGCTCAAACCTATTTATTCTTCCACCCTTGCGCTGATGTCTTCTAGGCCCTTGGCCTCCCTCACCACTATCACTATTACCTTCCCTTGACATTTTGACACTGCTACTTTGAAAACAAACACCCTAACTCTGTTTATGAAATGATATGGAGAGGTGATGGAATGGTGGAAAAAGGGGCAGTTTTTTACAAGTGAGTGAGAGGGATGAGTGAAGGGGTAATTTGGGCAAAATGAGAGGCTAAATAACTTTGAATGGAAACCAACTGATATGCCTAAACCCTACTGTGAAAACAACTTAGAAATGATGACAATCTGAGACGATGGGGGTATGCAATGACAATGCTTTGCAATGTGGGGGATTGATTTTGCTAATGGAGTGAGTGTCTTGGTGGATGGGCAACTCCTCCATAAGGTACTCTCAGTGTGCTCTTAGCATGCAGATGGAGGGGTGTCCTTTAAACAGTAGTGTTTTTAGCATGGAGACTAGGTTTTCCTTTTCTTTTAGGGTTTTTACATTCCTCTCTAACTTCAGATCATCAAACTGCATGAAAGAGGGCAAGGCATCCACATACCTCTCAAAAAAACGTTAGGAAGGCACCTAGCAGAAAACTAGAGGGGTTTTTGAGGTGTTTGAATGCTTGCATTGGTGCAGAGGCCCTTCTGGCCAAGAGCGCAGCACCTGAACATGTTGTCGGGTTGGCCGAGGGTATAACATTGAAGGCGCAGCGTCGGGCTAGTCGGGTGAGCTTCTGTGCAGCGCTGAACGCATAGCACCAGGCCAGTCGGGTTGTTGTGAACGTGCAGTGCAAGGACAGTCGGGCCTTTGTGTTAAACGCGCAGCAACTGCCAGTGTGAGGCCTGTTGCGTATTTTTGTTAAACGAGCAGCAACTGCAACCCTTTCCTGTCGGGTGAACGCTGCACGGTTCCGCAGGGTGCCGGGTGAACGCTGCACGGTTCCGGGTGAACGCTACACGGGTCTACCGGGTGTCGGGTGAATGCTGCACGGGTCTGTCGGGTGCCGGGTGAACGCTGCATGGGTCAACGCGCAACGTGCACTCACAGGCATGCAGTGTAGAGCTGATTTGCACAAGGAGATTGCCCAGGCGCGCAGCATAGGGTATCTTGCCCGATTTTGTCAGAAACTCAAAATTTCTTCTTTCACTGCCTTTGATGATCTTTGTAAAAGCAAAATGAGTTGCTGAAGGGTGGAAAGGACCTTTATAGCTAAGGAAAATAAATTTAAATTAGAAAACCCACTTTGCTAATGTTGTTACTCCTCACTTTTTCACTGATATTTCTTTGTCTCTTTTTGTTGTAGGTGAACAGATGATGAAGTTGGTCTTTTGCTGCTTCATTTGTTTATTTCAACTCAACCATTGGCCTCTTCTTACTGATCATTAGGCATGATAAAATCACCCTTTGACAAGCATTATGAAATTCAAAATCATGTTTATTACCTTCTTTGACCACTTCTATTTTGCAGGTGTCTAAGTTTATAATTTGAAACTTGTCCAATGATACCCTTCACCTCCTTGTTCTGCAGATGTTGTTTGAGTGACAAGACTTACTTTCTTTGGGTGGTCCTTGAACATTTTCACTTCAACAGGTGTTATGAAACCCTGAAGTGACTTTCCCCCTCTGATCCTTGAAAATGTTGAATTCACTTTGACAACTTTAGACATTTACACAGTGGCAGTATCTTCAAAACTTTTTATATTTACCTTGGAGCTTATACCATGTTTTTTTATCTTTAACCACTGAGTGTAAATGACTGACATGAGAGCCTGACCCTCCTTTGTGTGTTTTGCATCATTGGATCTCTGTTTGGCATACTGTTGATTCAATTAGGTTTAGAAACCTTGATTTCTCCTCTAGACTCAATACTCCCTGCTTCCCTTCAGAAACTCATCAGTTATTCTATCAATTTCCTTTGCTGATTTACCTCATGACATCCCTGCAGAAATGTCAAGCACATTTACTTTTTGCAAAACTTGAAATTGACAAAGTAGCCCTCTTTGGAGGTTTTTTGCTCTTTCTTGGGCAATCATGTGTTGCTCTTCTTTTTCATTTGAACCAAGTCTTAGCATAAGAAGAGCAGAGCTTAAAATACCAATGAAGATCCTATAACCTAGGAAACCCTAATGATCTAATGGGAGGGTTTAACTTGGTCTTTTGACTGAAATTAGGCTTGGGATCTAAATAGTGTAAAAACAAAGTTTTTTGACAAATTGGTGTATTTGAATATATAGAAATTGATGTACTTGATTGATCTAAAGAGGTTATAGAGGTAGTCTTGAGACCATCTAGGTTTAAGGAACCTGATGAAAATGGGAAAGAATAGGCTAATTGTTAACCCTAGATGAAAGTGAAAAAGTGGGGTAAAAGCAAAACAAAGTGTTGGGGTGATAGGTGGGAAAAAACAAACTAGATGAGTGGCATAAGCCCATGTGGGGCCCTTTAGGAATGGCAGGTTAATCATGGACTGGTAAATAGTAGAATAATGAAAAATTTGTGACCAGGATAATGAAGGCAGTGAGATTTTTAAAACTCACAATATTCAGGAATCTTGTTTTTAGAAATCTAGGACTGATATTTAGTCATCTTCGGATAGTAAAAATTACTGATGACTAACAGCCTTGACACAACCTGATGGGCAAGACTTGATTCAAAGCCCAGATGAGGATGGTCTTCCATTGAGAAACTTCGAAGGGATTGTTGCACCTAGAGAATCCCTAAGACTAGACAAAGGAGGCCCTATTTTGAAAGTTGGAGACCCATGGAACTAACATGATGGCACCGTCGTTGGTCTTTGGACCCCATATGTGGATTTGAGGGACCTTCCTAATATTTTTGATGATTCTAGCACTATGACACATTTTCACACCTTAACACACCTTGACATGGCATATGGAGCCCTAGGAGGGCATGAGGTCAACACTTTTGGAGGCTACAACTCACACGTGTGGGCATTTATGGCTTATTTTGACATTTAGCTAGTGGGTTGGCTTGTAACCCAAGGTTATCTTATGTGAAACTTCATTTAGGGGCTTCATTAGTCATCAATTTGTTGAGCTAGACCTTATATAAATAGAGGTCACCTCATTTGTCTTTTCATCATCACTTGTGTATCAATTCAAAATAGTCTTGTGTACTTGTGGTGATCCAGATTTATGCAGGAACGAAATAAAATATAGATTTAAACAAAAACACAGAGCTACAGCGAAAACTAAACTTCAATATATTGATAACAAAATACTGAAAAATGTTTACATGCAGAATGGAAATAAAGTAGCTCCCACGATAGTAGCTTATCTCTAAGAAGAGATGTGGCAGATACATGCCTCTAAACTGTGTTACAATGAGGCTCGAAGGCCTATTTATTATTGAGAAATAATGGAAAACCCTAAACATCCAAAAACCTAACCCTAGGAGATGAAGCACCAAAAGTTTGTGTGCCCCGTTGGGGTAAATTCATACATCAACTTCTCGGGGTTGTAACTTTGGCATACGATCTTCGTTTGCCACGTACAATACCTCGTTAGAAAGATTTATCCGACTACAACTTTCGACTACAAACCCCTATCATGGGCTATGGGTTTGCGCTATGGGTTTGCCCGTTTTCCCAAAAAAAATCGTTTAGGGCCTCAAAACGGCTCCAAAAGTTAGGAACCAAAAACTGCCAAAAATAGTAAACTATGCTCCAAGGAAACTGGAAGAAACAATGGTCGGGGTCCAAGTGGAATAGGCAGGAGGCCGCCAATATACACCCAGATCAGTCTGCCCGTCTCCCCCCCCCCCCCTTAGGAAGCAATGGTCCACATTGCATTGAGTGCTTCCATGAGATGGGGAAACTCCTGCTAAACTTGGTCCTGGTGAGCCACTTGCCTTGGTGCAAGAGTTGGCCAACTTTGACAACTCGATACAGTTGGATCCTCTGTTTGCGAGTGTTCTTGATCTGCGTCCATGATCAGATCAATTGTGGCTTGTTCAATGCAGTCTGGGTTGATCTCTGTTGGTGTCAACTGCTTAGCAATGCTTGATGTGTCCAACAATGGTGGAAAGTATGGCTGAAGGCGATCCACATTGAATACGAAGTGCAAGCCAAGGAATGGGGGGATCTTGCGCTTGAAAGCGTTGTCTCCCACAGCCTTGGTGATGGTGTAAGGCCAGTATCGGAGTGGTTGAAGCTTACGATGGGCTCTAGTGAGGTGCTCTTTCTGTAGATGTAACCAAACTTTGTCGCCCACCTGAAACTTATGGAGCACCCGATGTTGATCATGTCATTGTTTGTATTTGACATTGGCTTTCTCTAGGATGTCGTGAACCTACTAGCAGATGTGTTGAATGCACTCAATAAACCTGTTAGCTTTATCAACTTCGAATTGAACATGGGTAGATTCTTCATGTGTAGTTGCAAAAGGCAATGCAACATCAAGGGGGCATAATGGTTGAAATCCTAGGCCCACTTCAAAGGGGTTGTGATCAATCGAGCCATGGAGAGCCCTGTTATAGCTGTGTTTCACATAGGGAAGACTCGCATCCCATGTCTGCAGATTCTTAGAGTTGTACATGCGTAGTATGTGCACAATCATCCTGTTGATGACCTTTGTCTGCCCATCAATCTGGGAGTGGAATGAAGTCAACTTGGTGAGCTTGGTGTCCAACAGTGACCAAAGGCTCGACCAAAATGCACTTAGGAACCTGTTATCCTGATATGATATAATGGTTTGCGGGAACCCAAAATGTACCCACACTCGTTCAAAGAAGAGTCTGGCAATGGCCTCTACTGTGATACTCTTCTTGCAAGCAACCAATATGGCCATCTTAGAAAATTTGTCAACAACCACAAATATATAATCGTTTCCATGCTTAGTAAAAGGAAGGTCGGACATATAGTCTATGGAGATGGATTCCCAGGGTCGGCTAGGAGTAGGCAAAGGAGAATAGAAGCCTTGTTTCTTAATAGTTGGCTTGGAGATGGCACCGGCAGTGCAAGATCTGATGCAGTTTCCAACATCCTGTCGGAGATTTGGCCAATAAAAATACTTTTATAGTACGACCACAGTTTTCTCCACACCAAAGTGTCCTGTGACCTGACTGTAGTGCGCCTCCCAAATTAGCTTGGCATGCTTGCTTGAAGGAACACAAAGGTGGCCCAAGTAACATAATAATGCATCCTGGAGGTGGAAGTCTGGAACTTGCTTGCCATCCACTAGCATCTAGTATGTGGTAGCGAACTCTGGATCTTTTCTATATAGTTTCGGCCATTTAGAGGTCTCGTGACCACAAGAGCTGAGAACAGTGGTCAGTGCTGCAACCGATGGCCGACTAAGGCAATCTGCAACATGATTGGTGTTGCCCTTCTTGTATTTGATATTCAAATGTAGTTGTTGCAAATATGCGGAATACTTCTGATAGCGATCGTTCTACAACTTCCCTTGGATCTATATAAACTGCAGGGGTCGGTGATTTATATGGATGATCGTCTCCTTCCCCAGAATGTAATGTTTCCATTGTCGGCAAGCCTACACAATGGAATACATCTCCTTATCATAGGTGGGGTATTTCTGAATTGCGTCGGAAAGTGTCCCACTGTGATAGGCCACCGGATGCCCTTGTTGGGTGAGAACTGCACCAATAACATAGTCAGAGGAGTCTGTCTCAATTTCAAATGGTTGTTGCAATTCTGGAAATGTGAGTATTATTGAGAGCAAAGGCAGTGCTTCAGCTCAACAAATGCCTTCAGTTGGGACTCGAACCAAAAAAACTTTGCTTTCGCTTCGCCCTTGGTAACTTGACTCAAATGCCAAGTAATATGAGAGAATCCCAACACGAACATCTAATAAAAATTGGCAAGGCCCAAAAAGCTGCGAAGCTCTGTTAGAGTGGTCGGGTTGGCCAATCCTGAATGACTTGGATCTTAGCTAGATCCACATGCATTCCTTGCTCATTAATGATGTAACCCAGATATTGGACCTGTTTCATACCAAAGGTGCATTTCTCCAAGCTGGCATATAGTTTGTGTTGTCGCAAGGTTTGTAAGACCTGTCGAATGTGTTGCAAGTGTTCTTCCCAACTCTTGCTAAAGATAAGAAAGTCGTCCAAATATACAACCACAAACGAGTTTGTGAAGGGCTACAAGATGTCATCCATCAACCTCATAAAGGTAGCAGGGACATTTTTCAACCCGAAAGGCATGACCAACCATTCAGAAAGGCCCTCCTTGGATTTGAAGGCAATATTCCATACGTTTGTGGGCTCTATTGGAACCTAGTGATAACCATACTTCATATCGATCTTGCTAAAATACTTGGCTCCCTTGAGTTGGTCAAGTCATCAATCCGCGGGATTCGATACCTGTTCCTAGCAGTAATTTTGTTTAGTGCCCGATAATCAATGCAAAGCCTCCAAGTCCCATCCTTCTTATGTACAGGTACAATTGGGCTCCCACGAGGTGAGGAACTTGGTCGGATGTGTTGAGTTTTTTGAGTGTTGGGGTAGCATCGGATGTGCTCTAGCTCCCAAAATCTGTGGAGTGACTAGAGTACATGAGATCTCCAAGACCCAAAAAGGGATTTGGGAAATTCCATACAGTTTGGGAGATGATTAATTTTATTAATATTTTTAATTAAGGACCAAAGGTAATTAATTAAAACATGTGATGGAAATGACTCAAGTCACACGGATCAAGCTTTATTTTAACCTTAGCCATCGATTCAAGATTAGATCATGGTCGTTGGTTTCCCAACGAGGAAAACATAAAGGAAAGGCTTGTGGTCAGCTGGAGAACACACACACGGAGGTAGAGCACTGAAACTAAGCTGGAATTCTAGGGCGGGTCTACTAAGGATTTCCAGTAAGTGTTTCAGCTGCAACAAGGGGTAGTATTGGCTAAAGGGATGATATGATCCCAGAGCCAAGAATCAACAAGAGGCAAAGAAGCAGCAACCAAGAGCAACACAGAGGAAGCAGAGGCTGCGTAGCAGCTGCGCAGCACAGAGGGTTTCAACCGCTATGCAGGCCCAAAAAGGGCAATGCAAAGGCAGCAGGAGGCCATCCAAGCTTACGCAGGGCTAGATAGGGCAGCGTAAGGACTGCATCACCCAGTCCGGGTTTACGCAGCCCTCTCCTGAGTAGCGTAGGAGCACGCAGAGGCTAGCAGGGCTGACGCAGGGAGCTTCAAAGCAGCGTTGGGGTTTCTAGAGGCAGAAAGGAGCTGCATTCTTTAAATCTCGTTTGAGGGTGTGAATCAGTCCAGTTTTTAGTCCCCATAACAGCAGGTATAGATGCAAATCTTATTTTCTCTGTCGGGTTAACTAGTAAGGTGCACAGATTTGTTGTATTCAGAATCTACTTAATAATATAAACCCTCCAGCAGCCAGAAGACCGATTTTCCCGCATTGGGTTTTTCCGGGGACAGTTGTCCAGAAAATCTTGTGTCACTTTGTCTTTATGCATGTATTTTTTCTTAGATCTGAATCGGTGAAGAACTGTTATGTGTTTACTTTGATGTTAATATGAATTTTCAGCATTAATAACTTGATTAAGTAGGAGAAGTATAACCAGATCTAACAGTAGGGTTTCTGCATAAATTAATATTCAAAAATTTTCACATGGTATCAGAGCAATTGTAGATATATAAAGATCACCAGCAGAAGACTTAAGAATCTTTGCTGCAGAAAGCAGCAGTAGCCGCAGAAAGCCAGACCAGAAGAGACGGCGCAGCAATAGAGGGAGCAGAGGCCAGAGTGACGCAGTCCTACGCAGTCTCCATGGAGGCCCGCGTACTTATTGCGCAGAGACAGCGTCGGGACTGTCTGCTCACGCAGAGGCCAGCAAGGGTGACGCAGTTCTGAAGCTGTTGTTGATTCAGAGTGTCAGAAGCAGTGCCACAGAGCTTCAGTAGTTGCTGGTGGGGTTAAATTTCCGAAGTTGCAGAAATTGACCTAAGCACTAGTTGACAAAGAGTAGGAGGAAAATCAGCTTCTCAGAGGGTTTCCAGCCAAAGAAATCTGCAGATCGATCAGAGGATCAAAGAAAGCTGATTTTTTTTTATTTGGCAGACTTCGAAGAGAGGAAGTCAGTTGTCAGAGGGAGCAGAAGGTGCCTTTCTCGCTAAGGACCCTAGATCCGAGTCTCTAGCATAGAGAGTAGGATTCGATCCGACAGATTTTCTGAGCAGATGACACCTCATAGACTACGTGATCAGGATAGGTTGGACGGTCTGTCCAACTTTGCAGTCTGGAAGGCCAGAATCCTGGTAGTCATGGAGGCTGACAGTCTGAGGGACCATGCAGAAAAAGTCCTGGCCACGCCAACCGATGCTCTTCTCCTGGCAAAGCATGAGGAAGCTGTGGCACATGCCAAATGCTTCATAATGGATGGGGTTAAGGATCATATAGTTCCACACATAGCCGACAAGAAAACGGCTCATTATATGTGGAAAGCCTTAACTACCCTATATGAGGGAAGATCCGTTCAAAGGAGAATGCTTATGGAGAACCAAATGCGGTAAATCATGATGGCCAAGGAGAAGAGATCGAGCCCTTCCTTTTCAGATTACAGGCGATCAAGGATCAGTTGCCTGCCATGGGAGCAAAGGTGGAGGATGATGTGATGGTGAGGATTGCACTCAATGCAGTCACAGAGGACTGAGAAACCTTTGTCCAAAGTATCTTGGGCAGAGCGGACCTTCCCAATTGGGACAGTATGTGGGCGATCCTTCGTCAAGAAGAACTCCGTCGGTTCACCAAGAGACAGTACAGCATAGGATCAAGTAAGGTGAAGAAGGAAGAGCAAGAAGATGTAGCCTTGGCATCAAAGAGGCAGCAAGGGAGGAAGAAGTGTGATCTCTCCAAGATCAAGTGTTTCCAGTGCGGCGAACTAGGATATTTCGCCAGCAATTGTCCTCAGAAGAAGAAAGACAAGGAAGCTTCTACCTCCAAGGCTATTGTGGCAGACAATGGTTTTGAAGATGACGTATCTATGAGCGCTCATGAACCACGAAAGTGGGGCGACATGGATCTGTAGAGCAGCTATAGAGTGGTGGTGAGATCCTTGAGTAGCTCAACTCTTAAATCACATCTGTGCTACGAAAGCCTTAAGACAGTATGGGGCAAGTGGAGCAGTTGGTAGCAGAGAATCACCGATGGAGAAGAGGCAGAGCTAAAAGCTAAAGGTAGCAGCACAGTGTAGATGCAGCAGCAGCGCAGGGGCTGATGTAACTTCAACAGCTCAGAGTGGGCCTGCTTACGCAAAGCAGAGCTGCAACAACGTAAAGGCTTCAGGAGAACAGCGTAGCGCAACAGCAGTGTAGGGGACTTCATCACAGGGGCTGATGTGACTTCAGCAGTGCAGAGGAGGTCTGCTTACGCAATGCATAGCTGTGGTTGTGCAGCAGTCTCCATATAACAACAAAGATCAGCGGCCTATGGAGCTTCAGTGATGATGATGCATCCCAACTGACTTTTCTGAAAAATATTGGGTAGGAGTTTTCAGTTGTTTCTCTCAGCAACTGAGTTGAAGTGCAGCAGTGGGCAGCGTGATGCAGCAGATTGAGAGGGTGTTGTAGTACAGATGTGGCAGTGGCGAGGTAGCGTCATGGGCAACATTACGGGAGAGCAGCAGCAGCGCAGTGTTGAAGGACAGCAGGTCCAACATCAGTGCAGAGACCCACACCAGAGATCAGTGCAGAGCTTCGAGGTGAAGCAGCGTTGTACTAGAGCACATTCCTCGCTAAGAGGGAGTGTTGAGTTTTTTGAGTGTTGGGGTAGCATCGGATGTGCTCTAGCTCCCAAAATTTGTGGAGGGACTAAAGTACATGAGATCTCCAAGACCCAGAAAGGGATTTGGGAAATTCCATCCAGTTTGGGAGATAATTAATTAATTAATATTTTTAATTAAGCACCCTAAGTCTAACTTAGGAAAATTAAAATATTAAAGGTTATTAATTAAAACATGTGATGGAAATGACTCAAGTCACATAGATCAAGCTTTATTTTAATCTTAGCCATTGATTTAAGATTAGATCATGGTTGTTGGTTTCCTAACGAGAAAAGTATAAAGGAAAGGCTTGGGGTCAGTTGGAGAACACACACACGGAGGCAAAGCACCGAGACTAAGCTAGAATTCTAGGGCGGATTTGCTAAGAATTTACAGAAGTGTTTCAGCTACAGTGAAGGGTAGTATTGGCTTAAGGGGATGATCTGATCCCAGAGCCAAGAATTAGCAAGAGGCAAAGAAGCAGCAACTAGGAGCAGCGCAGAGGAAGCAGAGGCTACGCAGCAGTTGCGCAGCGTTGAGGGTTTCAACCGCTACGCTGGCCTAGAAAGGGCAACACAAGGGCAGTAGGAGGCCATCCAGGCTTACGCAAAGCCAGCCAGGGCAGCGTAAGGACTACGTCACCCAGTCTGGGGTTACGCAGCCCTCTCTTGAGTAGCGCAGGGGCACGCAGAGGCTAGCAGGGTTGACGCAGGCAGCTTCAGAGCAGCGTTGGCGTTTCCATAGGCAGAAAGGGGTTGAGTTCTGTAAATCCCGTTTGAGGGTGTGAATCAGTCCAGTTTTCAGTGTTCAGAACAACAGTTATAGTTGCATATCTTATTTTCTCTGTTGAGTTAACCAGTAAGGTGCCTAGATTTGTTGTATTTAGAATCTACTTAATAATATAAACCCTCCAGCAGCTAGAAGACCAGTTTTCCTGCATTGGGTTTTTCCGGGGACAATTGTCCAGAAAATATTTTGTGTCACTTTGTTTGTGTGCATGTATTTTTGCTTAGATTTGAATCGGTGAAGAAATTTTATGTGTTTACTTCGATGTTAATCTGAATTTTCAGCATTAATAACTTGATTAAGTAGGATAAGTATAACCAGATCTAACAGTAGGGTTTCTGCATAAAGTAATATTCAGAAATTTTCACAGGATGTACCCTTTTTGCAGCAACTCCTGGATCTTTTTCTTGATCTCTTCATTTTCTAGAATAGAACGGCGGTATATCAGCCCATTGCATAGAGGTGCTCTAGGGGTGAGATCGATCGAATGCTTGACCTGACAGTGTAAGGGAACCCGTGTAGGTGAGGAGAAGATGTCCCTGTATTCTTCCACGACCTTATTCACCTTCTTCTGTTGTGTGGAGGAATCTCTCCTAGGGGCCATGGATGTGGCCACGATCCTCCCCTTACTTCGAGAGCGAATAAAAAAGAAAACAAATTTCCTGGTCTAGGAGATGATCTTACTGCATTGCTTAGCAAAGATCAAAGAGATGGCGGTAGGCGGGGCTACCTCTGGTATCCTGTATAACTTATTTCCAAAAGTAATAAAACAATGCGAGGCCTAGACTCATACACAACATGATGATTCCACAAGTATGGTTGGCCTAATAATACATCACAAACTTCAAGAGGAGCAACATCACACAATAGCTCATCTGTGAAGGGCTTGATGTTGTAGGGAAGACGACACTGTTGGTTCACGCATAGATCTCGTCCTTGGTGAAGCCACCCAATGGTGTACAACTGTGGGTGTGGTGTGGTCAGTCAGCATAACCACTTCACGACCTTTGCTGAAATGTGGTCGTGAAGTGAGGTCATGACCTTTGCAGAAATGATGTCGTGAAGTGAGGTCATGACCTTTGATGAAATGATGTCGTGAAGTGGCTATGCTCGACCTTGTTGGGGACATGCACAAAAACACAGAGAAAGAGCAGACTGCTCTGACGCCACTGATCCAGATTTATGCAGGAACGAAATGAAATACAAATTTAAACAGAAACATAGAGCTAAGCGAAAACTAAACTTCAATTCATTGATAACAAAATATTGAAAATTATTTACATGCAGAATGAAAATAAACTATTGCTCGGGGCGATGGTAGCTTATCTCTAGGAAGAGATGTGGTGACTACATGCCTCTGAACTGTGTTACAATGAGGCTCGAAGACCTATTAATTATTGAGAAATAATGGAAAACCCTAAACATCCAAAAACCTAACCCTAGGAAATGAAGCGTCAAAAGTTTGTGGACCCCATTGGGGTAAATCGGTACATCAACTTCCTAGGGTCATAACTTTGGCATACAATCTCAGTTTGACGCGTACAATACTTCGTTAGTAATATCTATTTCAAGACTACAACTTTCAACTACAAACCCCTGTCACAGGCGACAGGTTTGCCCATTCGCCCATTTTCGAAAAAAACGTCATTTAGGGCTTCAAAATGGCTCTGAAATTTTAAGACCCAAAAAATTCCCAAAAATAGTAAATTATGCTACAATTAAGGAAACTGAAAAAAACAATGGTGGGAGTCCAAGTGGAATAGGCAGGTGGCCAGCATTATCCACTTGGATCATGTGGAAATGTGATCTTTTGTGGAGATTTTTCTTTTGGAAACATTCTCTTGTTGTGGAGACATCATTTTGGGATAATAAAGGATTCGTTCATGCATTTCTTATAAGTATTCTATGTTGTTGAAAATATTTTTCTAGATATTGCATGGAATGGTTATTGTTAGGGTTTCTATATGCCAGTTTTGTTGAATATTTTTCTATGCAATCTTGGAAAGGTAGTGTATGCATTGCCCTAAAAGAATGTGTGACAATCCCTTGAATGAATCTTCATGTTAGACTCTCTTCAATGACATTGTCCCCTCATAAAATGATAGCTAGAGTTTTGAAAACTAGGTTTTTTCTTGCCTTTACTCCATACTATGGTTTAATTCTTCCATAACCAGATCTCCCTTTAGACTCTATCACCCATGGATCAAGCACTATCCTTCCACATAGATGATCAAAACAAAATCAAATACTTCAAAAAACTCTTCTTTTTCTTCTCTTCCTAAAATTTTGGCCTTCAGATTTTCAGCCCATAAATTTTCAAGCCCCAAAATTTTCAGCCCTGGAATTTTTACCCTTAAATTTCAGCCCCAAAAAGTTTGGCTCTAATTTTTCAGTTTTGAAAATTTTTGGCCCCTAAATTTTTGAGCCCCGGAAATTTTGGCCCTTTAAGCCAAGCTGCTAGGGTTAGGGTTTCAAGAAGAATTCGACTAGGGCTTGGACATTGAACTGATTTGAAGTCGTTTCACCTTGATGATGTAGAAATTTTTGAATCTTTACACTTTATGCAGAAATTATTACTGTTAATCTGGTTATGCTCCTCCTACTTGGACAAGTTATTAACTGAATAAATTCAAGTTAAAATCGAAGCAAAACACATAACAGATCTCTACCAATCCAGATCTAGAACATAGACAAAGTGACACAATTATTTATGGACAAATAGTCCCCAGAAAAACCCAATGCGGGAAAACCAGTCTCTGGCTACTGGAGGGTTTTATTATTAAAAATTTTCTAAATACAACAAGCCTGGGTTCCAGATCTGGAAAACCCAACAGAGAATATACTAGATCTACAGCTCACTGGCTGATCTAGGGCCAAAATAATGACTGATCCACACCCTCAAACGAGATTTACAGAACTCAGCCAAGATTAGGGCCTAGAAACCCCAGCGCTGCCCCTAAAAACCTTTGCATCAGCGTCTGAAGTCCCTCAAACGCTTAGCATTGCTCTGAAAGAGACTACGTTACCCCAGACTGGGTGACGCATTCACTACGCCGCCCCTTAGGGTCTCTGTGTAACCCTCTGAGGGTTTTCTGCTGAAAATCAAGCTGTCCTTGGAGGGACTTCGTTGTCCTTACTGCTGCTGCTGCTCTCTTCTTCTACGTTGTCCTTGAGCTGATCTCTGCCTCTTGTGTATTCTAGACCCCGGGATCAGATCATCCCCTTGGCCTAAATTCCCCTCTCTACAGTTGAAACCCTTCTGAGTATTCTTAGCAAACCCTGCCCTAGAATCTCAGCTTAGCTTTAGTGCTCTGCCTCTATGTATCTTCACAAATGACCCCAAGCCTTTCCTTTATACTTTTCTCGTTAGGAAACCAACAACCATGATCAGATCTTGAATCAATGGCTAAGATTAAAAGAAAGCTTGATTCGTGTGACTTAAGACAATTTCATAACATGTTTAATTAAATTCACTTTACTTATTTAAGTTCCCTAAGTTTTAACTTAGGAAATACATTAAAATAATTAATTAATTTAATATCTCCTAAACCAGATGAAATTTCTCAAATCAATTTCTGGGTCTTGTAGATCAAGTGTACTCTAGTCCCTCCACAAAGTTTGGGAGTTAAAGCACAACTGATGCTACCGCAAATACACAAAATCTCAACACTCCCTCTTAGCATCAAGGGGTGCTCTAGCAATACATCACACTATCCATCACATGAATTTGAGTATTGGTTCTGTGTTGCTGAAGCTTGGCCTGCTGCCACTCAACTCTGCACTATTGCTGCTATTCTGTACTGCTACCCATGACTCTGCCACTGCAACTTCTATACTACAGCTCCCTCTCAATATGTTGCATCTGTGCTGCTCATAGCACTGCCACTGCTGATCTGCTGCACTGCAACTTCAGTTGTTGAGAGAAACAACTGAATCTCCTACCCAATCTTTGACAAACAAGTCAGATGGGCTGTATCCTCATCACTGAAGCTCCATAGGCTACAGATCTGTGCTGGCATCTAAAGAACGATGCACAACTACAACTCTGCCTGCGTAATCAGACTCCCTCTACACTACTGAAGTCACATTAGCCCCTTGTGCTGAAATCTATCACACTGCTGCTGCACTGCGTTGTCCCTCTGAAGCTTTCTGAACTACTGCAGCTCTGCACTGCGTAAGTAGTGCTACTTTGCGCTATTGAAATCATATCAGCCTCTACGCTGCTACTGCTTCTATGTTGTTGCTGCCTTTCTCTGCGCTGCTCCTTCCAGTCTTCAGATCTGCCTCTGCCTGCTTCATCTGTGATCTATGCACCCACTGCTCCACTTGTCCCGCTACTATCTTAAGGCTGTCGTAGCTTGCTTGTGATCCAAGAGATGAGCTGCTCAAGGATCTCGCCTTACTTCATGTAGCTCCTCTACATATCCATGTCACCCCACCTCCGTGGTTCATGAACACTAATGGCTGCATCACCTCCTGGCCCATCATCTGCCACCGCTAGTTTGGAAGAAGATGCTTCCTTGTCCCTTTTCTTCTCAGGACAATTGCTGGCAAAATGTCCCATTTCACCACACTGGAAGCACTTGATCTTTGAAAGATCCTTCTTCTTCTTTGGTTGCTTCTTTGATGCCAAGGCTGCATCTTCCTCATCTTCCTTCTTCACTTTGCTCAATACAGGGCTATGCTACCTCTTGGTGAATTTGTGGAGTTCTTCTTGACTCAGAATTGACCACAAGCTGTCCCAATCTGGGAGGTCCGCTCTACCCAAGATACTTTGGACAAAGGTTTCCCACTCATCCGTCACTGCATTGAGGGCAGTCCTGACTATCACAGCATCCTCCACCGTTGCACCCGTTGCAGTCAACTGATCTTCGGTTGACTGCAATCTGAAGAGAAAATGCTCCATGTCTTCTCCCTTGGCCATCATGAATGACCTCCTCTGTGTCTCCAACAGCATCTTTCTTTGGACAGATTTTCCCTCATACAAGGAGGTCAAGGCCTTCCACATCTCGTTAGCTGTCTTCTTCTTAGCTACTTGTGGTACAATATGGTCCTTGATACCATCCATAATCAGCTGCTTGGCATGCCCAGCAGCGTCCTTATGCTTCTGAAGGAGATCCGGATCTATCGGTGTGGCCAGAGTTTTCTCTACATGGTCTCTAAGATTGTATGCCTCAAGGACTATCAGGATCCTTGCCTTCCAAACTGAAAAGTTTGAGAGGCCATCCAGCCTATCTTGATCACGCAGTCCATGAGGAGCCATCTGCTCAGAATGTGTCGGAACTTCCTTTTCTCTTTGCTAGAGAAATGGATCTAAGGCCCTTGGTGAAACAGGCACCTTTTGCTCCCTCTGACAACTGATTTCCCTCCTTGGAAATCTACCAAATCAACTATGATTCAGCTTCTTCTTTGATCCTCTGATCAAACTGCAAGTTTCCTTTTGTTAGAAACTCTCCAAGAAGCTGATCTCCTCCTGCTCTTTGTCACTTGTGCTAAGGCTAAAAATCTGAAAACTTCATAATTTTAACCCCACCAACTCCTTCTGAATTTCTGCAGCTTTTCTGCAATCTTTTATGGAACTGACAGATTCAGATCTGAATCACACTGGCTGGCTTCAGACCAATCCAGCGTTGTTTCTGAGCTGCCACTACGTAGTAATTGTGTGGACTTGCTAGGACGCGGCGTTAGATAGCGTCACCCTTCCCTCTATATGAATCTACCTCTGAAAACTTCGTTAACCCTTCAGATCTGTGCTTCTGTTGCTTTTCCAGCTACTTCCCGCAGCTAGAACCTTCAGTGTCTTCTACTAGTGACCTTCCTAGATCTGCAATTTCTCTGATACCATGTAGAAATTTCTGAATCTTTACACTTTATGCAGAAATTATTACTATTAATCTAGTTATGCTCCTCCTACTTAGACAAGTTATTAACTCAATAAATTCAAGTTAAAATAGAAGAAAAACACATTAAAGATCTCTACCAATCCAGATCTAGAATAAGTTCATGCACACATAGACAAAGTGACACAATTATTTCTGAACAAATAGTCCCCAGAAAACCCAATGCGGGAAAACCGGTCTCTGGCAGCTGGAGGGTTTTATTATTAAGAATTTTCTGAATACAACAAGCCTGAGTTCCAGATCTGGAAAACTTGACAAAGAATATACTAGATCTACAGCTCACTGGCTGATCTAGGGCCAAAATAATGACTGATCCACACACTCAAACGAGATTTACAGAACTCAGCCAAGATTAGGGCCTAGAAACCCCAGCGCTGCCCCTAAAAGCCTCTGCGTCAGCCTCTAAAGTCCCTCCAACCCTCAGCGCTGCTCCGAAAGAGACTGTGTTACCCCAGACTAGGTGACATAGTTACTACGCTGCCCCTTAGGGTCTCTAGGTAACCCTCTAAGGGTTTCCTGCTGAAAATCACGCTGTCCTTGGAGGGACTGCGCTGTCGTTGCTGTTGTTGTTGCTCTCTTCTTCTACGTTGTCCTTGAGCTGATCTCCGCCTCTTGTGTATTCTAGACCTCGGGATCAGATCATCCCCTTGGCCTAAATTCCCTTCTCTGCAGTTGAAACACTTTTGAGTATTCTTAGCAAACCCTGCCCTAGAATCTCAGCTTAGCTTCAGTGCTCTGCCTCTATGTATCTTCACAAATGACCCCAAGCCTTTCCTTTATACTTTTCTCGTTGGGAAACCAACGGCCATGATCAGATCTTGAATCAATGGCTAATATTAAAAGAAAGCTTGATCCGTGCGACTTAAGACAGTTTCATCACATGTTTAATTAAATTCACTTTAATTATTTAAGTTCCCTAAGTTTTAACTTAAGAAATACATTAAAATAATTAATTAATTTAATATCTCCTAAACCAGATGAAATTTCCCAAATCAATTTCTGGGTCTTGTAGATCAAGTGTAGTCTAGTCCCTCCACAAAGTTTGGGAGCTAGAGCACAACTGATGCTACCCCAAATACACAAAATCTCAACAGTTGATATTTAAAACATCAAGATCTAGCAATTTGCATGGTTGAAATTGCTTCCCTATGGTTGACGCCATTAACCCTATGCAATTCTAGGGCTAGAAAAACCCTAATTCTTCACTAAGGCTTCAGGGTCACTTAAAGGCTTTTGGCGCCTTTTGTTGATCTTACCAATTTTTATAAGCTTTTTCTTGGTCTTATGTGCCTTTGTAACCCATTATCATTGCTTATCCCTTAAACTCTAGGCCATAAGTACTTTTGATAGGTCCCTTGGAGAGCACGGTATTCCTTGTTTCACTGGATTGGGCCTTGTTCTTAGTTGGAGTGCTCTCCTTGAGCCTTTTGTAGTCCACTCTTAAGTTACTCTATTCCTTGTCTAATAAGATGAAGCCTTGTCCTTAGTCTAAGTTTCTCAAGTAAGCCTATTCAACCTCCTTTATAGGTTCCTTATTACATAGAATTGAGTGTTGCTCTTAGTCTGGGTACCCCATCTAAGCCTATTCAATTCTCACCTTTGAACCGTATACCAAGACTATGCTCTAGGTGACCTAAACTTGGAATCCTCCCTTGTGAAAATCCACTAAAGAGAAGGAGGTGGTGTGGTATGGCAACAGGGGGTCTCCACCACATAGTTGTCCCTTGGTCTAGTTCTTGTTTTGTGAGCTTCCCTCACAAGACTTGTCAGATTTTGAGGCAACATTTTATGATGCCATTGTCGAGTAGGATTTGAGTCAACCTCCTCATTATCTGACATCTAAGCTTCATTTCATTGATTGAGCTTATCCCATAGACTAGGATAAATCTATTCATCTGGCGATTGCATTGGAAGAGCCCTACTTCTTCATTGAGATTCAAAGTTTCAATGCTTGTAGGGGGAAGAAAGCATCCCTTAACGCATTTTGAATTCACCTTGGCAACTACCCATTTGATTATTATGCAAGACTCAAGGCAATGGTTCCTTCGGATCTGCATGAGATGTTCCCTGCTTTGGATGTCAAATAATTTCTTGGATATCCAAATTAGTGCTATACAAATTCTATGAAAAATGTCCCAAAATTTGGTGGTGATCCTTCTTCAGTTGTGGATCATGTTGCAAAATTCATCAAGTGTGCTTCAAGGATCAATATGGTTCATGAGGATGCTCTCATGAGGTTGTTCATTAATTCTCTTGGGGTTGATCAATGAATGGATTAAATGTTCTTGAGGTTTGTTTTCAAATAAACATGTCTGCTGATCTCATATGAAAAAAGAAACTTCAAAATAACATGGAAAGTGCCAAACTCACATGATAGAAATGCTTCAAATAAGCTGATACTCATTTTGCATCAGTAAATAAGAGAATACGTACCACTGATAATTTATGAGTGAGACAAGAAATATCCAGAACAGTGAAGAGGATATGGTTGTAAATGACTTGCATACTTCAGATTTATATCAGCAGTACAATATAGCCTCCAGCAGCTAGAAGAATATTCACACATCTCTCCCAGGTATACAGATACACTCAGAAATGATTATCAGAGGTACAACAGTCTTCTATACCAACAAATGGTAAAAATTGTGGCCCCCTTCAGCAAACAAGTGATGGAACTCATGCCATAGGAAAACTGATATGCCAGTGGAGATACTTGATCAAGAAATAGAAGGATACTACCCCAGAAACTAGCAGAGATTGGCTTCTTTTATTGGTTGTCTCGACCTCCTTTAAAAACCACGTACCAAACCTCCAAGAGAGAGTACTATGAGATGGCATGGCCCTCTTTTAACCACTGAAACTCAGCACTTCTCAACGCTGAACTTGGTCACTGATATATGATGCACTTGGCCTTGAGAATAAGCAGACTCGACCTCTGGTGCAAGCAAATGAAAAAGAGATTATGGCGGTCGGCCTGTAGCCGCAGACAAAACTCAGGTGCTTCAAGAAGTAACTCGTCCCTCCTTGAAATAATAAAACTTAGCCACCATTTCTGAGGTAACTCAGCCAGGAATGCACAAGAAACTTGACCTATTGTAGCTTGGAGTATGGCCACTTTAATAGTAAGAACTTGTACCTCTTTTCTCCTCAACAACTTGGCTCAGATTTGTCTTGGTGGCTCCCCTGAAATAAGATTTATGAAATACACAGAATTGATGGCATTGTTGTCATTGATGGCAAAGGAGCAGCAAAAGAGTAGCAAAGGCATAGGAGCAGCAAGGCATGTTGGAAGGATATTTGACAGCAAGAGATGAAGGTGATGGCAAAGAAAGTGCAGGAACAACAAAGGCAAAGAAGCAGCAGCAGCAAGCATGCATGGTTATGATCAAGGCAATGAAGCAGGAAAAGGCATATGTTGTTAGAGTTGCAAAGCAGCAAGTTATGTTGATTTATGGTAGCATCGGATGTGCTCTAGCCTTGTAATTTTGTATATAGGCTAAGACACATGTATTCCATAATATCCAGAAAGGATTTTGGAAAATTCCACTTAGAGATGGTTTAATTAAATTAATTAATCTTTTTTAATGTTTTCCTAAGTCTAAACTTAGGGAAACTGATTAATTAAAGGGTATTAATTAAACTAAGTGTGAATCTTCTAGATAAAGTCATGGATCATCTCCAAGTTAATCTTAGCCCTTGATTATGTTTTAATCTTGGCCGTTGAAGGGTCAACGAAAGATTATAAGAAGGAGGGTGAAGGGCCTATGGAAAACACATTGAGCATTTGACATTTTCGAGCTTGTGAGAGAGACACAGCTTTGGATCAAGATCGAATCACTAGGGCAGGGTTTTCTAAGTGATTTTGATTCAATGATTAGTTCCAGAGAGGGGCAAATGCTAACTAGTCAGGAGGACCAGGAGTACATTTTAGAGAGAGAGGCAGCAGTCACGCAGAAGAGGCAGCGCAGTCATCTGGAGGGGTGACGCAGTTCCTGAAGGGAATCACGCAAAAGTGATGTAGTGCCTTCTTGATTCAGTAGGGAGATAGCTAGAAGCTGGGGTTTTTGAGCCAGGAGTGCCAAAACTCAATTTCAGTTCAGCTTGATCATTTGTAGAGGAGAGGTGACACAGTTGTTCAACTTGCCCATGCAGGCTTACACAGTCGCAGCGTAGGCATCACGCAGAGGCAGAGAGGGGCTTCACCAGCACTGTTCACATCAGCCAAGGACTTGCAAAGTGAGGTATATCTCACATTTCTTCTGTTGCCCAGATTTTCTCTGAAGGGTGAGCCGGATATTGGCACCCTAGTTGTACTCAAGATTCTGCTGCTTAATAATACAAAACCCTCAGATCTGTTGCACCGGTTTTCCCATGTTGGGTTTTTCCGGGGACTTAGTCCAAAAATAACTATGTCAAATGTGGATGTTTTTCATTGTATTTTGTTCAGTTTGTTTCAGCACTTAGATTTATTCCGCAACATTATTCGTGTAGACTGCTTCAGTAATTACTTCGATATTTCACTGTAATGAAATAATTATGAAAAATAATAGGAGAAGTAATTCAGATTTGTTGCAATAGGAATCCAGATTTAGGATTTTTCACACGGTCTCAGAGCTTATTCAAGCTGAAGTGCAAGAGGAACAAGAGTGAACCAGCAGATCAACGCTGAAAAAACTAGGAACTGCGTAAGCAACAGCAGACTCCCCCAGAAATTACGCAGTCCAGGCCAGGAGGGCAATCTAGTGCAGAAAAGGCTCCCTCTGAGAGAGTTGACAGAGCGGTAAGCTTTTTTTTGGTCGCAGAAGAGGCAGCGTAGCATACCAGTGTAGTTGAAGGACATAATAGCTGCACAGCAGTGAGTGCTGGTGCATAAGCGTCAGAAAATTTCTGAAAAAAACAGTCAGGGATTTTTTGAACACAGAGAGTTCTCTTACCCAAAGAGACTCAGTTTTTCCCATGCAGTAGCAGAAGCATTTACTTACTCCTCAAGGAGTGCGTAAGTCTAGCTGAGCAGAGGGTTAGAGGAAGAAATCGACAGTTGAGGAGATGGCCAACAACGGATTGTGTGACCAAAATAGATTGGAGGGTGCCTCCAACTATGTTATTTGGAAGTCAAGGATTCAGTTTCTCCTTGATAAGCATGATCTAAAGGCCCTCATTAACAGCGTAGTTGCAGACCCACTGGATGCAGCACATCTGAGAGCCTTCAAGAAGAACATGGCAAGAGCCAAACGATTGATTCTTGTTAAAATTGGACAACTAGGTCCAAACTCCATGTTGTGATGCTTAGATGAAGACAACAATATTTTTATTGGGTTCCTCTTTTGAAGAGGTGCAAGATCGATCTAAAGATCATCTTGATCCGATGAGCAGAACATTTATTTTGAATTTATTTTTAATACTTTCAAAATATGTGCAGGTCGGCCTTAAGGTTTTACACCCCCAGCAAATGTGTCACCCACCTCAGTGATTGATATAAATAGAGTCAACGTTGGAGGACATTTCACTCATCTCATCCTCACACATCATCTCTCCTCTTCTAATTGGTTCAAGCTCCTTGGAGGCAGTTTCAGTTCACACGTGGGAAAGAAGGACGAAGAGGAAGCTGCTGCAGCTAGGGTTTCCACGCAAGTTTGACCAGCATTGACTTTGGTCAACACATGGTCCAAAGGAGCTGATTTTTGGTGGAGACTTCGATTTTGGAAGGTCGTACATTTTGGCACAAGAACCGAGGTCAAAGGTTGACCGTAGACCGTGCTGCGTTGACTTTTACTTGTTGCTGTTGTTGTTGCTGCTGTTATTGGTGGTGTTGTTGTCGTTGTTGTCATTGGGGCAGCGTTGACTTTTCTAGGGTTGACTTTAAGTTGACCGTGTGGCTGTTTTGAGGGTTGTGACACATGCTGGGTTGGCTGACCAAGGAGACTTTGCTAGTTGAAGCATCCTGTTGACCGCCATAACGCACCACCATATTTTTCTGTGTCTGGTTTGTCTTCTGTAGATCCACTGGTATGTTCTATCAACCTTTTACTTGATTGTTTATGTGATTGCAGTAGTGATAAGTAAAGTTGCATCAAGCATAGAACATCTACATAAATTTACATGGTATCGGAGCTGAGGTGAAGACAAGCCCTATTTGTTGCAATCACCGAAGAAGAAAATGGGTTCCACAAACTATGGCTTCAAGGAGGATGACAAATTGACTGGGAAGGATGACTTCCATGCTTGGAAGATGATATTGGATCTTAAATTGGAAGACCAAGATGTCATGGACTATGTGCAAGGTAAAATCCAAGAACCTCCATCCACTGCTACTGCTGCTGCCAAAACAAAGTACAAGAAGGGGGAGATCAAAGCAAAGCTGATGATCAGGGAATCCATTCATAAGAGTCTGGTGGCCTACATCTTTGAGCTAGGCACATCCAAAGAGATGTATGATAAATTGATCCTCATGTTCGAGGCCAGCAATGCAAATCAAGTGCTATTCTTCAAGAATCAATTGAAGAATCTGAAGAAAGACAGCGATGAATCTATCCAATCATACTTTCTGAAGCTGACCGAGATCAAGAAAAATCTACTGGCTATTGGGGAGACAATAGCTGATCGAGAGATGGTACTCACCGCACTTGGAGGGCTCCCATCCGAATGGCATGTGTTCAACACTACCATTCTCAATAATAATGTGATACCTGACTTTGACGAGGTACTATCGAGATGCGTTCAAGAAGAGACAAAAATGAAGGAGTATGAAAATGAAAGGAATGCTGCCTACGCTGCTCATTCTAGAAAGAAGAACTTTGGTGGTCCAAAGAACAAAGGAAGAGCAGGGGCACAAGGAAAGAAGGGAAATTGTCACACTTGTCATAGGCCAGGTCACTATGCTAGAGAATGCCCTTTCAAGAAGGATTCTCCTGATGATGATGACAACAACAACAACCGGAGGGATGGCAATCAAAGGAACAACAGGTTCCAGGGAAAGAGGAAGGCTCCCTCCGGCGGAAATGATGAACCTTTCAAAAGGTCAAGAAATTCCAGGGATGAGGAATCAAATGTTGTTGATAAAAGAAATGAATTCATTCTTGTATCTGCCTTCTCTGCTACATCTCCACCCGACACTATGGATGTCTGGTTGATAGATAGTGGTGCCTCAAGGCACATCACTGGGTTCAAAGAAGCACTCTCTGATATGGTTGAGAAGGATACTAATCTCGAAATTATCCTTGGAGATAATGCCACATATCCCGTGAAAGGGACAGGGACTGTGACCCTCCACTTGTCTCAAGGTCAAGTCCTCTGCTTGCAGGATGTACTCTATGTACCTAATTTGAAGAAGAACCTTGTGTCTATATTGGCCATGGAAGACAAAGGTTTCAATGTGGCATTCACTGATGGAAAGGTGTGCATGTGGAAGAAGAGCTTCAAGGAAGCTATCACGTTTGGGTCTAGAATTGATACACTCTACCAGGTTGGAGGAAGTCCACTGGGAGCAATGACATGAGATGCTATCCGACAGACCGATAATGGCACTGAATATGAGACAAACGAGTTCAAGAACTTTTGCAGAGGAGCTAGCATCAAGAGGGAGACCACAATGTTTGTGGGCTACAGCGAAACTTCGAAGGCCTATAGATTCTATGTGCCTGGTCAAAGGAAAGTGGAGATATGCCACGATGTCACCTTTGATGAAGATGCTTCCCTGAGGAAAGTAGTCAATCTTCTGAGATCTGAGGAAGATCATGAAGCAAGGCCTGGAAATCAAGAGGAACCGAAGGATGAGACGATGCCTAATGTTGAAGGACCGATGGACCCGATTGATCCACCTCCTTCACTGGGAAAGAGACCATCATGGCTCAGGGACACTCTCGAGGATGCTGAGGGACATATGGCCCCAAGGGGGACATTCCGTGAAAGCAAGAAGCCGAGTAGATACCAAGGGTATCTAGCAGCCATGAGTACTATTGAACAATCTGAGCTTGGATCTTTTGAGGAAGTCGTAAAGCATCAAGTCTAGAAGGATGCTATGCAAGAGTATGAGTCCATAATGAAGAATGATGTCTGGGATGTGGTTCCAAGACCAGAGGACAAAGCAGTTGTCACCTCGAAATGGCTCTACAAGATCAAGCATGGATCTGATGAAAGTGCTGAAAAGTTCAAGGCAAGATTCGTTGCCCGTGGCTTCTCTCCAAAAGAAGGCATAGACTATGATGACATATTTGCACCTGTGAACACCATTCAATCTATCATAGCCCTTGTTGCTACGCAAGGATGGAGTCTTCATCAGATGGATGTAAAGACCGCATTTCTGCATGGTGCGATAAAGGAAGAGGTGTATGTAGAGCAACCTCTAGGGTTCGAAATCCAGGATCGGGACACCCATGTCTGCAAGTTGAAGAAAGCCCTTTATGGGTTGAAGAAAGCACCCAAAGCTTGGTACGAGAGAATAGATAGCTACGTGATGAAGCTGGGCTTCACTCGTAGTAATGTTGATCCAAACCTTTACTTCAAGGTTGATAGAGAGAAGCCTCTCATTTTGGTGTTATATGTGGACGACCTCTTCCTGACAGGTGCTGACCCTCTCATTCATCAGTGCAAGAGGGAGCTCGCTGCTGAGTTTGAGATGAAAGACCTAGGACTAATGCACTACTTCCTAGGCCTGGAGGTCTGGCAGAGACCTGGCGAGATTTTCCTTTCTCAAGGAAAATACATTGTGAAGCTTCTGAAAAGATTTAGTATGGTGTACTGTAAGTCCGTGTCGACACCGATGGAGCTGAACATTAAGAAGTTGAGTGGCAGCGCTGCTGGCCCTGTATTGGCAAATCCTACTGAGTATCATCAACTCGTAGGGGCCCTGATGTTCTTAGTGAACACCCGTCCGAACGTATGTTTTGTAGTGAACACTTTGAGTCAACACATTGTTGATCATGACATTCACTGGATTGGTGCCAAGAAACTCTTGAGATATCTCTGGGGCACGATAGAACATGGGCTGAGATACACTATCGAGAGCATGACACTCCTTGGATATACTGATGCTGATTGGGCTGGCAGTGTGGTGGATCGCAAGAGCACAACTGGATGCTGCTTTGCACGTAGATCTGCTTCGGGCAGGAAACGAAAGTCGGTAGCCTTGAGCACCACTGAGGCTGAATACATTGCAACATGTATGACCTGTTGTGAAGTCACTTGGTTGCGAAAGCTATTCAGTGAGTTGTTCGAGCATGTGCTAGATGCCACCGTTATCCTTTGTGGTAACTAGAGGAGATTCGTTTGTCATAGAATCCCGGGTTCCAAGATCGATCCAAGCATGTTGATGGCTGGTACCACTTTATCCGGCATATGGTACAACGAGGCGCTGTAAGGCTTGATCATATAGGAACTGATGAGCAAGTCACGGATATTCTCACAATGCCCTTGGGGAAGGTCATGTTCCTAACCTTCCGTGAGAATCTTGGAATCGTGGAATGACCCTATTCTAAGGGTCCTGTTGGACGATGAGCTCTAGGAGCTATGGGGGGCTTTGGGGATAGCTTCTCGGAGCTATAAGCAACCACAGGGCTAGGCTTGCCGAACTTTGTTGGTGTGCTTCTGCCCCACCGTTGTGATGATTGAGTTGGTTCACCTCTCATTATCTGTGCCCCGTATGCATCCTACCCATTTGAGTTCCGGACTCATGGAAAGTACCTCTCATTTGGCCAATGAGGTGGGAAAAGCTAGAGAATAGTAGCAAAGACTGATGGACGCATCAGAGATTGTTGTACTCTCTATCTAGGATGGCACAGTCCAACCACTTGATCTGGGATCAATTCCTAGTGAGGTTTTGGACCTCCAACTGACTTTGGGTTAGTTACTAGTATATGAATCTCTTGAGTCCTAGTGAGGTTTCGGACCTCCAACCAACTTCGGGTCAGTGAAACTAACTTTGGGTTAGTATATGACTCTCTTGATTCCTAGTGAGGTTTCGGACCTCCTACTGACTTCGAGTCAGATAAACCAACTTCGGGTTGGCATGAGACTCTTTGTGAGTCCTATAGAGGTTTCAGACCTCTGGGCTGAATCTGTCAGCTGGGAATGATTTCTTTGTGACTGACCCACTTCTGTTCTGAAATAGAGAGGCCAGCAAAGCAAGTTACGGCAAGATGACGCACGATGTTTGATTGCACAAGTGGATGGAGTTCTCCCTAGTTGAGAGGGAGTGTTAAAATTGGACAACTAGGTCCAAACTCCATGTTGTGATGCTCAAATGAAGACACCAATATTTTTATTGGGTTCCTCTTTCGAAGAGGTGCAAGATCGATCTAAAGATCATCTTGCTTAGATGAGCAGAACATTTATTTTGAATTTATTTTTAATACTTTCAAAATATGTGCAGGTCGGCCTTAAGGCTTTAAACCCCCAGCAAATGTGTCACAGACCTCAGTGATTGATATAAATAGAGTCAACGTTGGAAGACATTTCACTCATCTCATCCACACATCATCTCTCCTCTTCTGATTGGTTCGAGCTCCTTGGAGGCAGTTTCAGTTCACACGTGGGAAAGAAGGACGAAGAGGAAGCTGTTGCAGCTAGGGTTTCCACGCAAGTTTGACCAGCATTGACTTTGGTCAACGCATGTTCCAGAGGTGTTGATTTTTGGTGGAGACTTCGATTTTGGAAGGCCATACATTCTAGCACAAGAACCAAGGTCAAAGGTTGACCGTAGACCGTGTTGCGTTCACTTTTACTTGTTGTTGTCGTTGTTGCTGGTGTTGTTGTCGTTGCTACTGGTGTTGCTGTCGTTGCTGCTGGTGTTGCTATCGTTGACTTTTATGGGGTTGACTTTGAGTTGACCGTGTCGTTGTTTTGAGGGTTGTTGTGACACATGCGGGTTGGCTGACCAAGGAGACTTTGCTAGTTGAAGCATCCTGTTGACTGCCATAATGCACCACCACATTTTTTTGTTTCTGGTTTGCCTTCTGTAGATCCACTGGTATGTTCTATCAACATTTTACTTGATTTTTTATGTGATTGCTATAGTGATAAGTAAATTTGCATCAACCATAGACATCTACATAAATTTACAACTCTAGATGGTGTGAAGGATCACATCGTACCTCACATAGCAGGAAAGAACACTGCTAGAGAAATGTGGGTAGGGCTAGAAAAGCTATACCAAGGATCTTCCAAGTAGCAGAAGATGTACCTGGAGGAGAAGATGCGTAATACCAGGATGAAGAAGGGAGAGCATTTTGACTCCTTCCTATCTCGAATTAAGGATAACCAAGACCAGCTATCAACAGTGGGATCAACACCCAAAGACTCAAAGTTGATAAGGCTCACTCTGAACTCTGTTTCAGAAGACTATCAGGGCTTTGTCCAAAGCATTCTAGGCAGAGAAAAGCTTCCAGGATGGGAAGTGATGTGGGCAGCCTTGCAGCAAGAAGAGTTGAGGAGAGATCTCCTCAAAATCCATATTGAGGAGAGCAGCAGCGGTTCGAAAGTCAAGGAGGAGGAAGATAACACAGCCCTTGCATCAAAGGGGCAACAGAGGTAGAAGAAGAAAGATATGTCCAAGATCAAGTGCTTCAGGTGTGGGGAAATGGGACATTATGCCACACCATGTCCTCTTAAGAAAAAGGACAAGGAGGAGAAGCAAGATCCTCAAGCCAGAGCTGCCAATATTGAGGCAGAAGTTGATTGTGCTATGTTAGCTCATATTCTGAAAGGAGGGAAGTGGGTTGACTTGGAGTTGTAGATCCAGAATCTACAAGTGGTAGGATCCTTGAGTATTTCTGAACTCTTGGATCACATGCAAGCTACGACAGCCTTAAGACGATAGCAAGATGGACAGTGGCAGCGGAAGATGAAGAGACAATGCAGTGGCTAGCAGTACTAGAGCCTGATCAGCGCAGAAGAGAAGTAGAAGCAGCAGCAGTTGAGCAGCAACAATGCAGTGCATAGTGGTTCAGCGTAGTGCATTGTGCAATGCAGTGCTCACGTAGTGCAGCACAGCAGCAGCGTAGCATATTCAGAAAGCTAGTGCAGAGGTTAGCAGCAGACAGTCTTATTATCCAAGATGTAGTTTTACTTGTCCAATTTCAGATGTTTTTCTGTTGCAAATAGCAACACTGCAGCAGTACAGTAGCAGCAGTAGTTGAGCAGCAACATCAGCAATGGAGCAGCAGCAGCGTAGTGCACAGTGGTGCAGCGCAGTGCAGAGTAGTGCTCACATAGTGCAGAGTAGTGCTCACGCAGTGCAGCAGCATGGTTGCAAAATTCAAAGGGAGTTGCAGTATAGTAGCAATTGGCAACAGCATGCAGAGTCAACAGCAGTACAGATGCAACATTTGTGCAGAGTTGGTAAGCAGCATCAACAGCACAAACAACAGATGTTACAGAAGTCAGAGCAGCACATTGAGTTGTATTGCTAGAGCACTTTCTTCGCTAAAAGGGAGTATTGATTTATGGTAGCATCGGATGTGCTCTAACCTTGTAATTTTGTATATAGGCTAAGACACATGTATTCCATAATACCCAGAAAGTATTTTGGAAAAGTCCACTTAGAAATGGTTTAATTAAATTAACTAATAATTTTTTAATGTTTTCCGAATCTAAACTTAGGGAAACTGATTAATTAAAGGGTATTAATTAAACTAAGTGTGAATCTTCTAGATAAAGTCATGGATCATCTCCAAGTTAATATTATCCCTTGATTATGTTTTAATCTTGGCCGTTGAAGGGTCAACGAAAGATTATAAGGAGGATGAAGGACCTATGGAAAACACATTGAGCATTTGACATTTTCAAGCTTGTGAGAGAGACACAACTTTTGAGCAAGATCGAATCACTAGGGCAGGGTTTTCTAAGTGATTTTGATTCAGTGATCAGTTCCAGAGAGGGGCAGATGCAGTAACTGGTCAGGAGGACCAGGAGTACATTTCAGAGAGAGAGGCAGCAGTCACGCAGAAGAGGAAGCGCAGTCATCTGGAGGGGTGACGCAGTTCCTGAAGGGAATCACGCAGAAGTGACGCAGTGCCTTCTTGATTCAGTAGGGAGATAGCTTGAAGTTGGGGTTTCTGAGCCAAGACGGCCAAAACTCAATTTCAGATTAGCTTGATCATTTGCAGAGGAGAGGTGACGCAGTTGTTCATCTTGCCCACACAGGCTTACGCAATTGCAACGTAGGCATCACAAAGAGGCAGAGAGGGGGCTTCACTAGCGCTATTCAGATAAGCCAAGGACTTGCAAAGTGAGGTATATCTCACATTTCTTTTGTTGCCGAGATTTTCTCTGAAGGGTGAGCCGGATATTGGCACCCTAGTTGTACTCAAGATTTTGCTGCTTAATAATACAAAACCCTCAGATCTGTTGCACTAGTTTTCCCGAGTTGGGTTTTTCCAGGGACTTAGTCCAAAAATAACTGTGTCAAATGTGGATGTTTTTCATTGTATTTTGTTCAGTTTGTTTCAGCACTTAGATTTATTCCGCGACATTATTCGTGTAGACTCCTTCAGTAATTACTTTGATATTTCACTGTAATGAAATAATTATGAAAAATAATAGGAGAAGTAATTCATATTTGTTGCAGTAGGAATCCAGATTTAGAATTTTTCACAAGTTATGCTTGGTATGCTTGATGACAGTATGATAAAGGAGCAACAAATACCTTGATGGATTGGAAGAACAATGATGCTTTCATGTGTTGTATAAGGCTGATTTGAAGACTGGTTTGTTGGAGGAAATTGTTGTGATGCAAGGCAAGACAACATGACAGCAAAGACACAGAAAAACTCCATGACAACAAAGGCAAGGCAATATTCCATGATAGCAAAGGCAAGGCAAAACTCCATGACAGCAAAGGCAAGGTTGTTGAGACAATGACATGAAGATGGTGTGATGCAAGTCCAAGGAAAAGGCAAAGTTGTTGTAGATATTGTTGTGACACATTAATGGCAAATGTTTTTACTACTCATGAGAAATGAATGCTCAATTATATTGTCATATGTTATTCCTATAATGTTACATGATGTTGCCATTATATTGATGAATTTAATCATTACATGTGGATGAAAAATAATATTGGGTGGAGTATTTATTTTTTGTATTCTAATATTCAAAATATGAAGTGTTTGGAAACGAATGAGTGGAAGGAAAAGAGTCAAGCATGTTCACTTCATATTCTTATGTGGGATACAAACAACCAAAAAAACTATCTTTATAAAATATGTGATTTTGGAAGGCAAGGTAGGTTAGAGAGTTGGAGAATGTGTGAGAGCTGATTGAGGTGTTATGCAGTAGTTACCTGGCACATATGAAACTTATGTGAAGAAGATTTGAAGGGAAGAAGAGGCAAAAATGAAGATGGAGGTATGTAGAATTTATGACAAGGTAAACCAGCACATTGTTGTTTCTTGTTTGAATCAAGGGAATGTAGTCTCCTTTCAAGTAGTGGCTTGATAAATATCAAGTTGGAGCCTATTGAAGTAGGAGCCTCCTGTGGGTTGTAGCCTACAAAAAGCGTATGGAAGTTGGAGCTTCCTTGCATGTTGCAGCTTGCAAAAAATTGAGGTAGCAGCCTCCTTTAGGTTGGAGCCTACAGAAAATCAGATGTAATAAGGGAGTAGGAGTTTGCCTTTGCATCACAACAATAACAAAATCGTGGTTTTCTCCCTTTATGGGTTTCCACTTATATCCAGTGTCCATATGTGTTGCTTTTATTTGTTGATGTGATATTCTTGGTTTACGTATTACTTATTGTTTGAATATTAAATCTGCCGGTCATTATATATCAATTTGTTCATTTAATGGTTCAATTAATGAGCTTAAAGAAAATCACATTAATGTCCATGAATGTACTAAACTTATTCACCCCCTCTCAGTTTAGTCAAGTGTTCATCAATTGGTATTAGAGCAAGTTCCTTTTGTATAAGCCTTACAACTTGAAGGTAGGTCTGCCTGAGTCATGGACTATCAAAGTGTACCTATGTTGAGTGCTACAAACTTTCATGAATGGAGAGATAAGATAAAATCTGAACTGATAACTTATGGACCTTGTTACCATTCAAACTAGAAGGAGACCTAAAGGGGAATCCTAAAGGGGCAACTGCTAGGTCAAGGTCAACTATGGAGACTTAGCCCACTGTCACTTCAGTTAAGGCTCCCTACTCTTTTGTAGAAATTTGATAACCCAACCCCGGTTTTCAGTTTCTCCTTATTTCTCCCATAAAGTTAAATGCCCATCCCCATAGCCATACATTCAACAAGCTGGAAAAATAAATATTTTTTGAAAACACTAATTCTGGAAATTTCACGATGCTGAAATGCATAAATAAGAACTCAGAAAATTAAATCAGCCACACAGAGAAAATAGACACATTGATTTTTGGTCAACTTGACCCTGGAAAAATCCCTTACAACTCTTGGGGAAAACTAGTTCGAAAGCTCTCTTTTATTTCTGATAAATATCTTTTACAGAGAAATAGTAAAACACAGAAAATTCCAGCAACCAGTATTTTTACTTATCTCGAAAACCGTGCACAACCTCTGCTTCGATTTTCGTGCCAAACAGAAATAGGAATAAAGTACAGCGTTAAATGATGTACGCACAACACCAAAAACAGTGTCGAAACAACTATACGGCCTCCTCGAAAACTGTGCCACTTGCTACCTCAAAAAACATGTTGTACGGCTGTTGTACAGACCTCGATTTCGGTGCTAAAAACTGTTGTACGGATTTCAGAAAACATATTTGTTTTTGCTGCTGTACGGACCTTGGTTTCCGTGCCTCCTTAACTGTTGTATGGACCTCGAAATTCGTGTTGCATTAAATGTTGTTTTCCCTCCTCGAAATTCGTGCCACTTGCTTTGAACTTCTTGCTACTGCTAGTTGTACAGATTTGTTGAAATCTTGCTGCCTCAGTATGCATGCCAAGGTGTTGTTCTTCCTCCTTCTCTGCTCAGAAATATCCTTTGCTCTCTTCCTCTCCTTCTCTCAATCTGCTCATGAAAGAATGAATGACCTTTTCCCTCCTTTTCCTCCTTTAACCTAACCCTAAGCGACTTTTGGGGAATTCCTAAATCTAATGGCTGAGATAGCTTTAGATGTAGGGCTGAGATTAAATGTTCATTTAAATCTCACTTTCTATTTTTTAATTCACCCCACTTTAATAAAGACCCACTTAGTCATTTATTTCCAAAGTCACTTTTCCTTTCTAATTTCACATTGACTTTATTAAAGTCACTTTATAATTAGACTTTAGTAACTTTATCACTTAAAGTCACTTTTAAATTAAATTTGACTTTATAACTTTATAAAGTCACTTTAGGAGAAAAAATAAATTCTTTTGGACACTTTTCCCTAGGCCAAAGATCAAAGCCTTAGGGAACCACCGGTCCTCCAATAACTAAATTTCAACACTCCCTCTTACTGAGGAAGGTGTTTCTCACCAAACCCATCTTGTCTCTGAAGTAGACATGCTTGCCCCGTGGTAAGGCTTTGGTAAGAATATCTGCAACCTGCTCATCAGTGGGAATATACTCAAGCGTCACAGCTCCCTTCTAAACATAGTCTCTGATGAAATGATATCTGATTCCGATATTCTTTGACCTGTCATGAAATACTAGATTCTCCGTGAGTTTAATGCAACTCTGATTATCACATTATATCACTGAAGGTCTCAACGGCTGACCAAATAAGCCAAACAACATCTTGCGAAGCCAGATGGCCTCACAACTAGCTAGACTGGCTGCCATGTACTCTGCTTCCGCTGAACTCAATGCTACTGACTGCTGCTTTCGGCTGAACCACGACACCACTACTAAACCCAACCCAAAACAGCACCCTGAAGTGCTCTTCCTATCAGAAGCACAACCTGCCCAATCAGAATCAGTGTAACCTGCCAATCTCACTCCATCCCCCTGCCTATAATCCAGACCATAATCCACTGTCCCCTGCAAGTACCACAAAATTTGTTTTGCAACAACCCAGTGCACCCCCCTGGGCTCACACATGAACTGGCTCATCATGTTGACTGCAAAACATATATCTAGTTTGGTGTTGACCAAATAGATCAAGGAACCAATCAGCTGTCTATACAGTGTGGGATCCACCAACTTGGAATCTGAAGCGTGAAGCTTCTTCCAGTTGGTGATCATCGGTGTCGACATGGGTCTACAATCCTCCATGTGGAATCTGCCAAAGATGTCCACAATATACTACCCCTGCCCCAGGAAGAAATGCCCCTCCTCCTGCCACACCGCCAAACCCAAAAATTAATGCATCAAGCCAATGTCCTTCATCTCAAACTCTGACGCAAGATCTCTCTTGCAGTGCTCTATGAGTCTCTTTGCACCCGTAATGACCAAGTCATCCACATACAACACCAGAATGGGAGGCTCCTCACCTATCACAATAAAGTAAAGGTTCGGATCTACCTCACTCTTTGTGAAACCCATCTCCTACAAGTATGTATCTATCCTGGAGTACCAAGCTCTGGGAGCTTGCTTCAGGCCTTCAGGCCATAAAGGGCCTTCTTCAGTCTGCACACATGGGCCTCCTTCCCATGCACCTCAAAGCTCTGTGGCTGCTCAATGTACACCTCCTCTTGTATGAAGCCATTGAGAAATGTGGTCTTCACATCCATCTAGTGGACCTTCCAACCCATCTCTGCTGCTATCGATATGATGGAGCGAATCGAAGTATATTGAGCCACGGGAGCGAAGGTCTCCTCATAATCAACTCCCTCTACCTGGGAGAACCCTCTAGCCACAAACCTTGTTTTGAATTTCTCAATGTTGCCATCTGCAGCATGCTTTACCTTGTAAAGCCATCTGGAAGTAACCACGGATTTGCCCTCAGGCCTCGACACCACCTCCCAAACATCATTCTTCATGATAGAAGAATACTCCCCCTGCATGGCCTCTCTCCAGACCTGTTGGCTAGCTGCCTCCTCATAGCTAGAAGGCTCAGAGTCAATGATGTTGGCAACCATTGCCATATAGCTACAAAACCTATCAGGTGGTCTGCTCTCTCTGACCGGCCTCTTAGGCCCAGCAACAGATGTGTCAAGGTGTCCTGAAGCCACTTGGGCTTCCTCTTCCCTGAGCACACTTCTCCCACTGGAGAATGAAACTACTCCTCATCATCAGGAGCCTGAACTCCTGACTGTCTATCTGCTGTCCTCCTACCTGAACTTGAACCTGTAGACGCTGAAGTACCGTGTGAACTGTCCATCAGTGGACTCCCTAGTGAACTACTCTGCATGCTACCCGAAGCACCACCCCTCTGACTCTGTGAGCCACTGCTCACTGACAGACCTGACACCGTAATTGATGTACCTCCGGATCCTCCTAATCCCTGCCCACTGGATCCCTGTGTCTGACTCAGCTGCTCCTGAGGGTCTGACCGATCCAGATACTCTATCTCCCGTGACCTCCTGAAGGCCCTGTCCTCCTCGAACTTCACATCCCGCCTGACAACAACTCTCCTCTGTGCGGGAATATAAATCCGAAAGGCCTTCAAGGTCTCACTATAGCCCACAAAAACACCCTTCTCTGTGATGGGCTCTAGCTTGGTCCTCTTCTCCTTGGGTACATAGGAGTATGCAATACACCCAAAGATACGAAGATGACCAATATTAGGCTTCTTCCCAGAAAAAGCCTCCTCCAAAGTCACATGCCCCAAAGCACGATGCAGACTCCTGTTCTGCAAATATACAACAGTATTGCAGGCCTCTGCCCACAAAAACAATGGTAACCCCTGATCATATAGCATGGCTTTGGCAGCCCCTCCGATGGATTTGTTCTTCCTCTCCGCAACCCTGTTCTGCTGAGGGTTGTAAGGAACAGTGAACTCCCTCCTAATGCCTGCCTCCGCACAATAATCAACAAACTCACCAAGGGTGTACTCTTCTCCATTGTCCGACCTCAGGGACTTGATCTTCCGACCTTTCTGAGTCTCCACAAGAGCTCTGAACTCCTAAAACTGCTTGAAGACCTCACTCTTGGTCTTCAAGAAATAAATCCAGGTCCTCTTGGTGTGATCATCAATGAATAATACATAATATTCATATCCACTCAAGGAAACAGGAGACATTCGACTGCTCACATCGGAATGAATCAAATCAAGTATCCCAGTCAATTTGTTGTCACTGCTGGGAAAAGGGGATTTGGCAAACTTGCCCATCGCACATCCTCTGCATGTATCAAAGTGATCAAAACTGAAATCTGGCACACCTGTAGTGATCTCCCGCAATGTCCTCAAGGCTCCATGATATATGTGCCCCATCCTGCGGTGCCAAATCTCACACAGCTTTGAACTGCTAGCTCTGCTGCCGGTACTACTACTCAATGCCAAAAGGGGTTGAAATGAAAACTTGTACACCTTTGCATGGCGTACACCTATCACTCTAGCTGAATCAGCTGGAGCGCCCCTGGCATATATCAGCACCTGTCCTCTCCTGAACAATATCTCATACCCTCTGTCCTCCAATGCTGAGACGAATATGAGGTTCTTCCTCATCCCTGGCACATATAGAACATCTGACACCTTCAAGGGAGGTTTGGGTTCCCTATCAAATGTCAATGTCCCCACACCAACTGCTCTAACAACGTTGTCATCTCCGAGTACTACCTCTATATCAGTGCCACTCTCTGAAAGCTCTGAGAAGTACTCACGGACTCCTGTCATATGACGTGAAGCCCCAATGTCAACATACCAGATACCTGACGATGCTCCGCTAGTGGAGGGAAATGCACACTCCCTCTCAACCTCCATGGCAAGTGATTCTGCACTAGTGGACTCACAAGCAATTAACCCAAACTCCCGGTCAAAGCGATTCGTAAAGTCCTCTACCTCTACTAATGCTGCCATGTTCTGGTTCTTCCCCTTCTTCTTCTTCTCAGGACACACAACTGCATAGTGTCCCATCTTCTGACAATTCCAACACTTCACCTTGGAATAGTCCTTCTGCGTGTTCCCCTGTTTACCTTTACCTTTGCCTTTGCCCCCACCACCACTTGTGGAAGCTTGCTTCTTTCCCTTGCCTTTCTTGCCTCCTGCCAACAGTGCTACATCCTCATCCTGCTCAACTGGTTTGGCTACCCCAAGCTGGCTCTTTCTGATTTCTGTCTGTATGCAATCATCCCAGAACCTCTCCTAAGAGGGAAGGATCTCACGTGCACAAACCCCATCAACAAAGTTCAGCCATGAACTGGGAAGACCATTCACTGCAATCCGCACCAACTCAGTGGGTGGAATTACCTCTCCAACTGCTGCCAATGCATCTCTCACATTAGTAATCATTGTGAGATATACAGCTGCACTATCAGTCTTACCCATATTAATGGTCTTCAGCTTCTCCCTTAGGACCATTGTTCTGTTCTCATTGGTACTCTGGTAGAGATTGGTCAATGTTGTCCACATCTCATGAACATATCTCTTTCCTCTCACATGAGGAATGCAATGGTCTTTGATTCCATCTAGAATCAGTCTCTTACCATTGTTATTCTTCTTATTAAAGGCTGCCAACTGAACAACATCAGTAGGCACATTAACAGGGTTCTGTGTGGTATGCACCATGATATCCCAGACTTCTCCCTCCTCAAAGATGCTTTGCATTCTCTCCTTCCATACACTGTAGTTACTATGCCCATCCAACCTATCCTCCACCCTCAAGTTCAAAGACATGCTTGCTATCCTAATAAAATAAAAATAACACTGTTGTAGTAAAGGTAATGTTTTTTGTGTTAAAAATCAGCTTGCTGTAATTTTTGTGTGAAAAATTAGCTTGCTGTAATTTTTCTTCTTGCTGTTCCAAACTATCTTTTTCAGCAAAATAGCTTTGATACCATGGAGAAATTTGATAACCAACCCCAGTTTTCAGTTTCTCCTTATTTCTCCCATAAAGTTAAATGCCCATTCCCATAGCCATACATTCAACAAGCTGGAAAAATAAATATTTTCTGAAAACACTAATTCTGGAAATTTCACAATGCTGAAATGCAGAAATAAAAACTCAGAAAAATAAATCAGCGACACACAGAATTTTGACACGCTGATTTTTGGTCAATGTGACCCTGGAAAAACCCCCTACAACTCTTGGGGAAAACCAGTTCTAAAGCTCTCTTTTAAATCTGATAAATACCTTTTACAGAGAAATAGAAAAACACAGAAAATTCTAGCAACCAGTATTTTTACTTATCTCGAAAACCGTGCACATCCTTTGCCTCGATTTTCGTGCCAAACAAAAACAGAAATTTACAGCAGTAAGTACAGCATTAAACGCTGTACGGACATCATTGAAAACAGTTGTACGACCTCCTCAAAAATTGTGCCACTTGCTACCTCGAAAAACGTGTTGTACGACTATTGTACGAACATCGATTTGCGTGCTAAAAACTACTATACGGATTTCAGAAAATAGATCTGTTTTTGCAGCCGTACAAACCTTGGTTTCTGTGCCTCCTTAACTGTTGTACAGACCTCGAAATTCATGCTGCATTAAATGTTGTTTTCCCTCCTCGAAATTTGTGCCACTTGCCTTGAACTTCGTGTTGCTGCTTGCTGTACAGCTTTGCTGAAATCTTGCTACCTCAGTATGTGTGCCAAGGTGTTGTTCTTCCTCCTTCTTCTCTACTCAGAAATATCCTTTGCTCTCTTCCTCTCCTTCTCTCAATTTGCTCATGAAAGAATGAATGAACTTTTCCCTCATTTTCCTCTTTTAACCTAACCCTAAGTGACTTTTGGGGAACCCCTAAATCTAATGGCTGAGATAGCTTTAGATCTAGGGTTGAGATTAAATGCTCATTTAAATCTCACTTTCTATTTTTTAATTCACCCCACTTTAATAAAGACCCACTTAGTCATTTATTTCCAAAGTCACTTTTCCTTTCTAATTTCACATCGACTTTATTAAAGTCACTTTAAAATTAGACTTTAGTAACTTTATCACTTAAAGTCACTTTTAAATTAGATTTGACTTTATAACTTTATAAAGTCACTTTAGGAGAAAAATTAAATTCTTTTGGACACTTTTCCCTAGGCCAAAGATCAAAGCCTTAGGGAACCACCTGTTCTCCGGTAACCAAATTTCAACATCTTTACGGGCTTTCACCAATGGGAGGAGCCTCGGTATATAGAGAGTCACTTATGAAGGATAGATCAAGCAAAATAGATATGAAGTGACCTCAAAGACCCTTTCCTAGGAGAGGCTCAAGAATGGGACTTGCTTGCTTCTTAAGTAAGGTACAAGGCTCTCTAGGATAAGGGGGTAAGGATTTAAGGGCTAGGTTAGAGGAGTGTGACTTGTGAAGGAGTTTCCCAATCCGTAAAATCCTTGCAAAACTTGGATTCCGGAGTTGCTTTTGAATAATTGACCTTGATGAGAAATTGGACCACACAGGACCAAGTGGACCCAAGTTAGGTTGAGAGGAGGGAGTTTAGCAACCAATGATGATATTAACCTAAACAAGGGGGTCAAGAGGATCAAAGAAAGAATTTCCACTTAAAGGTGCCAAAATGATCCTGAGTTACTAGCCTAGGGAAACTCAGGGCAAAATTCAATCTTGGGGCTAGGGCTTGGGATATCTCACAATCCCACTGTCGAAATTTCCTCAAATTTGGAGAGAGACCAGCACAAGAGAGGCTAAGAGATTGAAGTTTTTCGATGGGTAGTTTGTCGAGAAAATGATGCCCTAGTTGACCTAGCATGGCTAGACCTAGAGAGGAGGAGGGAAGGTGAAGAAAATATAGTTTTAGGGTGATCACCTTATGGTGGACCAGTGCCTAATTCCTTTGGGGATATTGGAGTTAAGAAGAATAATGAGAATGGACTTCGTTTCTAGCTCAAGGAGGCTCCAAGGACAACTTCGCTTAGCATTAGGGAAAAAGAAAGTGACCTTAAAGCGTTTATACTTTGTTTGCAAATCAAGATTGCTTATCAAGATAAATTCAACCATAGAATTATCTCAAGGACAATTCGTTCAACATACATGGCCCATACATAGAGAGATGCTACATAGAAACATAATTCCACAATTAAACAGTAAATGCATGTGACAATTAGCCCTAAAATAGTGAAAATCCCATCATCAATGCATGTCACAAAGTAAAAAAATATAGTACTAAGTTTGTACTTACATGTAAGGGAATATATCCAACCATCAATAAATTTGCCAATCAAGAAGCTCCAAGACAAGAAAAGATAATCCAAACATCAAAATTCATCCATGCTCCAATCTTCGTCCACCAAGAAGGAATAGCGAAAAATATCAAGAGAGATAATGATCCAATCCAAGTGATGATTCAAAATGAATTCACATCACTCATATTTATACACTTCTTAGGATTTTGATTTACCTAATTGAGCCTACATTAGCCCCTAAAATAAAATAATGTGCAAAATAACTAACTATTGATGACAATCCCACCAAACTAGCTCATAAACAAAATAATAAGCCTCTCTAGAGCTCAAATGATGAATAATACATGTCGTTGGGCCCTCCAAGAGGCCTGTTGAAGTCCATAAGTGCCATAATGATGAATAGGACCCTCAAAAGTGAGGGACAAGGGGGTGGCCCTTTGTTCTCCAAACAATAAATATGTGGTGCTCCCAGTGGGTGTGGGGGCACACAAATAGCCTCATGGGTTTCCAAGTAAGTCGAAGATTCCTGTAAACCATCTGTAAGTATTTTGATGATGGAGTAAGTGATGCCACATTAGTGTACAAATCCTGGGTCACCTGCCAAGTGTATGGTGTAACTGTGGGGCCAGTTAGGCGTGGTGAACCAAGTGCATCTTCCTCGTCCAATAGGTGAATCTCGAGCAATCTCTGAACATCTTTAGGGATCCATGGAGTGTTGTATACTATTGTGGAAGCCCATGGATCTCTACACACACCCTAAATGTGCCACTGTAGCCCTCTAGAGAGTTAGGACCCCGTATAGGGAGACCAAACTCAAAATGGATACCATCTGCAATCCTGCAGAAGATCCAATGCGTCCCCTAGCCCTCCAGCATAATCCATTCCCAAAATTGTCCATGATAAGCAAACTCAATACTCAATTACCAAATGGCAAGGCATACCTTTAGGTTTGGGAGGCTCGCCTTCAAACATAGAATGATAACAAATGGTTGAGGGACCACATGGTTGGCTTAGGTGGTGGAGAAATGGCACAACGAGCTAGTTGGTGGCTGCAAGGGGCTATTGGCTACCGACTGAGGACCATCTTGGAGAATTTTTTTCTCCTAGGGATGTCACCCACAAAGTGTTGGGTAACAGCTGGCTCCAACTGGGACATGATCTCTTGAAGAAGTGGGCGAATCTACTCGAACGAGGGGTCACGAGAACTCCAACAATCTCTTGGTCACCATAGATCTATTACCTGCACATATCGATGACTAAACCCACAAGGAAACATGTAATTCACGGTGTCTTATGATCACCCATGCTTAATGTCAGGTCATAAAATCAACCAGTAATAAAATATGCAAGTTTTAATTTAAATGCAGCTAATCTTTCATGAGCAATATCATATGATGTTAGTTCTAATGAGAAAATGATCATGCAATGCATCCTACTCTAACATGCATACAATGATGCTAATACTAAGTGTAATCATAAAGCCATTGCAACCAACATATCATCATATCAATATAAATCTACCTGGCAGTATGATTACTCATGTAGCAAATCCCAAAGCAAATGCGGATACAATTATATGGAGGATGAAGCAAGTGGGATCTGGGAAAATATGATGCACACGCATGGATGACCACATGAGAAGAGGTAAGAAAAGGATGTAATATAGTCCATGAGATCCTCTCTTCTAACCAAAATATAGAGATGACAATGATTAGGCCCATAAACTTTTGATGGATGGCAACCTCGGGCATATTATTTCCATTATGGTATTTATCATTTATGTCATATTTTATTGCCTCTACAAGGTTATGATTAGTAGGGAAGGGAGACTGATGAGATGGAGAAACACAAGTAGGTTTCCCATGATGATTACATTGAAAAGGAGAGATTATAGATTTATCATGATCCTGAGGGGGTGCCCAAGGAGATAAAGAATACTCAATGAGGGGCTCTTCTTGGACACTATATCAGAAAGGAGAAAGGAATCAAGGTCACTTGAGATCATATGAGAACAGGTGCAGGAATCACTCTCAATATGATGAACAAAAGAGGAAGGCAAAAGGGAGGGTGGAGTGTTATATTCAATAGGTTCCTCTTCCCCAAAATCATAATCTAAAGGCTCAGGTGATTTGAATATAGAATCATAAGGAGGATAGGTAGGAGCCTTACCGATTTCCTTACTATCGGCATCAAAATTTTGGTTTTCCCTTAAAGAATAATCAATTACTTCCAACTGCCACTTTTCATGCCAGGGAAAATAATAAGTCTCCTTCCCGAAGGTATTGATGGATATGTCATCATAAGTAATGCCCAAGAGAAATGGAAAACTAATCTTAGCCTCATCCTCTCTGTCGGTATCATAAATGGGTGCATAATCAAATTTAGGACCAGTGATTTCCCACTTCTCCTTTTCGATGTGGAAGTAATCTCCAATGTCATCCTCCAAGGGGCTAATGGGATCAGCTTCCACAAGGTTCTCAAAAGAAGAGTCATTGGGAGTACTTTCCTTGAGAAAGGCAAGGTCGGTCTCAATTTCACTTTCCATAAGCTCATCCTTCACAACACGTGTTTTCAAAGTCATCTTGTTCATCCTGTGGACCTAATGAGGACTCATCTTCTTGCTCATCACTAAGATCGTCCATGTTATATCCAACTTCTTCATCTTGAATAATGAGACCTTCTCTTTAAAGGGCTTCCTCTAGGCTTTCACAAGCAGCTTCATTAGATTGGAACTTGGGTCCCTTATACTCTATGAATTTGTTGAGAAACTTGATAAACGATGAAATGCTTTCAGGCTTACACGATTCAAGCCAACCTCGGTGCTTGTATTCAATAGAGGCAATAAATAACTTCATGAGGTTGTCTAAATGAACCACATTAACTTCGGAAGCATGCTTAATAGGTTTTGCTATGTGGTCCATTGTTGTGGATGGATCACCCTTGAATTGTGGCATATTTTGTATAAACTTCCAATCCAAGCCATTTGGGTATCCTAGAACCCATGTGATATCCAAAGCAGGAAACCACTCGTGAAGCTTTTTAGAAGCTATGTTGCCAAGAAACATGGGTTTGGGGACGGGGACGAGGATAGGAACAGGGACAGGTACGTCATTTTTTGAAATAGGGTGTGTGGGTTCTTCGAGGGTATATTATAATTTATGTATATAATATTATATAAATACTATATTTTATAAATTATAATTATATGAATTTGTATATTTTTCAACATTAAACAAGAAAACTAAAATATTTGTGATGTAAACTATGCCATGTTTTGATGATGCTTTAGTGTTAAAAAAATATGATGGTTTCCAACAATTAGTTGATTGCTTTTCAGTGTCGACAATGAAAACCATGAAAACACGAACATCACCTGGACCATTGGTGCATTTGGATATCTAAGGAAAGAGAATCACTGCACTTTTCATGTCATAACCATAACTTAAAAGTAAAGTGTAAAAGCGTATTGTCAATCAAAATCACCAAGTAAGCTAGAATAAACTTTTCCGCAATATGGAAGTGGTTTTATGTATAAAATCAACAAAAGCATGTTGTTGTTACAGGTTTCCGACAACAGTTCCTGTGAGAAATTGCTATAAAATCCAAATTAATTTCCTGTGTTGTTCTCATTTTCCTTTTAGCATTGTTAGGATTTTGAATCCTGAATGTAATTTTTTGCTTTAATTACAAGTGTTTGAGGGTACATTTCATTTTTTCACTGAAGGTGGGCAAGAGTCAAGAGTCAACTACTTGTGGAGTGGGTGACACGTCTCTGTGGATTTCGGCTATGACAGGATTGAGTCATGCCACACGGATTGTATCTCGACTCTCCTGTAGACCAACGAACAATCTTCTCAAGGCGTCGGCATCTCCGTGGATGAAACCTCCAGTCCCTGCGCATACACCAACTAATTCCCCTCGAACACCTTGTCCTCTAAAACCAAATGCCTCCTATCGAATGATCATCTTCTACCACCGTTGAAGGGTGAACAAAATGAAAGCAAAATCGACTTAGCCTTTAGGTTTTAGTATTTACGGTTTACCTTTAACTTTCAATAAATTTTTTAAATTTTAACTTTTAACTTTAAAGAATTTTAATTTTTAACTTTCAATGAAAGAATTTATTAAAACTTTTAGTCCAAAATTGATCCACAAGAACCCCAAATAACCAGATTTTGGGGTTCCATGTACCCATCATCAGGATTCTTTGTACCCATCCAGACAAAAGAACCCAATTTTTTTTAATGGAGAACCCAGTTCTTCATAGAAGAACCCGGTTCTTATGGATTCTTCTCAGAAGCACCCGTACCTGAATCCGGTACTTGGGGACGAGAACCCCACCCTCGAGTTCGCGAACTCGTGCAACATAGTTTAGAAGCCATTGATATTTATGTATTGATATCATGGGAGTCGCTAGGGTGAACTAAAATTGCCTTGAAAAATGCTTGCTTCACCCTACAAGCATTGATTTTGAAGTTCAATGAAGAACTAGGGCTTTCTTCTTCCAATGGATTCGCCAATAAATTAATAATGATATGTCAGTATGTTGTATGGGGGAACAAAACACACATTTCGTGTCCTCGAAAACAACGCCATAAATGTTACCACTCAAACTAGCAGGGGACCTAAAGGGGAATCCTAAAGGGGAAACTACTAGGTCAAGGGAAACTATGGAAACTTAGCCCACTGTCACCTTGGCTAAGGCTCCCTACTCTTTACGGGCTTTCACCGATGCGAGGATACCCGGCATATAGAGAGTCACTTATGAAGGATAGATCAAGCGAAATAGATATGAAGTGACCTCAATGACCCTTTCCTAGGAGACGCTCAAAAATGGGACTTGCTTGCTTCTTAAGCAAGGTACAAGGCTCTCTAGGATAAGGGGGGAAGGATTTAAGGGCAAGGTTAGAGGAGTGTGACTTGTGAAAGAGTTTCCCAATACCTAAAATCCTTGAAAAACTTGGATTCCCGAGTTGCCTTTAAATAATTGACCTTGATGAGAAATGGGACCACATGAGACCAAGTGGACTCGGGTTAGGTTGAGAGGAAGGAGTTTAGCAACCAATAATAATCTTAACCTAAACAAGGGGGAGAAGAGGATTAAAGAAATAATTTCCATTTAAAGGTGCCAAAATGATCCTATGAGGTACTAGCCTAGGGAAACCTAGGGTAAAATTCAGTCTCAGGGCTAGGGCTTGGGATATCTCACAATCCCACTGTCGGAATTTCCTCAAATTTGGAGGGGGCCTTCGAGAGACACTAGTGCAGGAGAGGCCAAGAGATCGAAGTTTTTCTATGGGTAGTTTGTCGATAAAATGATGCCCTAGGTGACCCGGCGTGGCTAGACCTACAGAGGAGGGAAGGTGAAGAAAATATTATTTTAGGATGATCACCTTATGGTGTACCAGTGCCTAATTCCTTTAGGGATATTGGATTCAAGAAGAATAATGAGAATGGATTTCGTTTCTAGCTCAAGGAGGCTCCAAGGACAGCTTCGCTTAGCATTAGGGAAAAAGAGAGCGACCTTAAAGCATTTATACTTCGTTTGCAAATCAAGATGGCTTATCAAGATAAATTCTACCATAGAATTATCTCTAGGACAATTCGTTCAACATACATGGCCCATACATAGAGAGATGCTATATAGAAACATAATTCCACAATTTCGCAGTAAATACATGCAGCAATTAGCCCTAAAATAGCGAAAATCCCATTGTCAATTCAGGTGACAAAGTAAAAGAAAGTAGCACTAAGTTTTTATTTACATGTAAGAGAATATATCCAATCATCATTAAATTTGCCAATCAAGAAGCTCCAAGACAAGAAAAGATAATCCAAACATCAAAATCCATCCATGCTCCAATCTTCGTCCACCAAGAACGAATAGCGAAAATCTCAAGAGAGATAATGATCCAGTCCAAGTGATGATTCAAAATGAATTCATGTCACTCCTATTTACACACTTCTTAGCAGTTCGATTTACATAATTGATCCTACATTAGCCCCTAAAATAAAATAATTTGCAAAATAACTAACTTTTGGTGATAAGCCCACCAAACCACCTCATAAACAAAATAATAAGCCTCTCTAGAGGTCAAATGATGAATAAAACATATCGTTGGGCCCTCCAAGAGGCCTGATGAAGTCCATAAGTTCCATAATGATGAATAGGACCCTCAAAAGTGACGGACAAGGGGGTGGCGCCTTGTTCTGCAAAAAATAAACCTGTGGTGCTCCCAGTGGGTGTGGGGGCACAGAAATAACCTCATGGGTCTCCAAGTAAGTTGAAGATGCTTGTAGACCATTTGTAAGGATTCCGATGATGGATTATGTGATGCCACATCAATGTACAAGTCCTGGGTCACCTGCCAAGTGTATGGTGTAACTGTGGGGCCGACTGGGAATGGTGAACCAAGTGCATCTTCCTCATCCAATAGGTGAATCTCCAGTAATCTCTGAACATCTATGGGGATCCATGGAGTGTTTTCTATTGTTGTGGAGGCCCATGGCTCTCTACACACACCCTACATGTGCCACTGTAGCTCTTTGGAGAGTTAGGACCCCGTATAGGGAGACTAAACTCAAAAAGGAAACCATCTGCAATCCTGCATAAGATCCAATGCATCCCCTAGCCCTCCAGCATAACCCATGCCCAGAAGCATCCATTATAAGCAAACTCAATTCTCAACTACCAAATGACGAGGCATACCTTTTGGTTCAGGAGGCCCACCTTCAAACATACGATCATAACAGATGGTTGAGGGACCACATGGTTGGCTCAGGTGGCAGAGAAATTGTACAACGGGCTAGTTGGTGGCTACAAGGGGTTGTTGGCTGCCGGTTGAGGACCATCTTGGAGAAATTTTTTTCTCCTAGGGATAGCACCCACAAAGTGGTGGGTAACAGATTTGATGTATGGAAACTATTATGTGATGGCGATTGTAGAGACTCTCTCTTTGTGCAAGAACAACAATGAAATATTAAAGCAAAATGTGTTATGTATAAAAATCTTCATAACAAGGATCTTGATACAGTAATAGACTTAAATTCAGCGAAATAAATCTAGAATAGATTACAGCTCATGCATGAAGGAGACAATAGTAGTTGCACTATTGAAAGGTTGAAGAAAAAGAACAAGACAAATTCTTGTCAAAAAGAAAATGTTCAATCAAATGAGACTTGTTCTGCACATGATTCTCATGAAGGAAGGTTTGCTAAAGATAAAAATCAAACTTGACATAGCCTTGGATGAAATAGAAAGATTGAAGAATGAGAGTAGAGACTATAAGAAACTGTTGCAAATATGTGATGAAAGAGAACATAAATTCAAGGAAGAAATTGTAAGCCATAAAGACAAAGCTTGAAGAGGTGAGGAGAATAAAGGAGATAATCAATAATCAGCTAAACGAGAAAGACGTACATTGTGAAAGATTAGAGTCTGAAATTATTTCAACTAGAAGAGAGTTAGATGAAAAGAATAAATTATGTAAACAAATTCAAGAGAAGGTTGTTTCCATGAGAAATTCAAGAAAGGAAGCCATAGAGGATAATGAAGCATCCCTAAAAGGGCCTGTAGGAGAAGAGACAAACATCATGATTAGTAAAGAAGAAAACAAAAACAAGCAACAATGTCAAAAGGTATAGAATGAGATGAAGAAAGTGTTCACTAAAAAAGGTCATTTCCTCCTAGAGATGAGTTGAACAAATTCAGAAGATCTCAAATGAAATTATTTTCTCATGGGAAATATATTAGGTGTTTTTCTTGCCTTGGATCTGGACATGTAACAACAAATTGTAAGAGAAATAAAGTGAAGACTAATCAACATAAGGTGCAGCAAGCAAGAAAGTTCCCTCAAGCAAGTAAGCAGAGAAAACAATCATCCATTAAGTACACAAATTATTTTTAAGGTTACTATTTTCTGTGAAATAAATTTGGACATAAAGTTATTGAACACAAATTGTGCATAAAGAAAAACTTGAATGCAAGAAGAAACACATCACTTTCTCTATTTCGTTGTCACACAAGATGTTTTGTGTTGAGATTTTGTGTATTTGGGGTAGCATCAGTTGTGCTCTAAGTCCCAAATTTTGAGGAAGGACTAGAGTTCACCTAATCTACAAGACCCAGAAATGGATTTGGGAAATTTCATCTGGTTTAGGAGATACTCAATTAATTAATTATTTTAATATATTTCCTAAGTTAAAACTTAGGGAACTTAAATAATTAAAGTGAATTTAATTAAACACGTGATGAAATTGTCTTAAGTCACACGGATCAAGCTTTCTTTTAATCTTAGCCATTGATTCAAGATCTGATCATGGTCGTTGATTTGTCAATGATAAAAGTATAAAGGAAAGGCTTGGGGTCATTTGTAAAGACACATAGAAGCAGAGCACTGAAGCTAAATTGAGATTCTAGGGCAGGGTTTGCTAAGAATACTCAGAAGTGTTTCAGTTGCAGAGAGGAGAATTTAGACCAAGGGGATGATCTGATCCCAGGGTCTAGAATACACAAGAAGTAGAGATCAACTCAAGGACAGTGTAGAGGAAAGCAGCAACAACAGCAAGGACAGCGCAGTCTCTCCAAGGGCAGTGTGATTTTCAACAGGAAACCCTCAAGGGTTACGCAGAGACCCTTCAAGGGCAGCGTAGTGACTGCGTCACCTAGTCTGGGGTAACGCAGTCCCTTCCGGAGCAGCGTTGAGGGTTTGGAGGACTTCCAACGCTGACGCAGGGCTTTAGGGGCAGCGCTGGGGTTTCTAGGCCCTAATTTTGGCTGAGTTCTGTAAATCCCGTTTGAGGGTGTGGATCAGTCATTATTTTTGCCCTAGATCAGCCAGTGAGTTGTAGATCTAATATTTCTCTGTTGGGTTTTCCAAATCTGGAACCAAGGCTTGTATTCAGAAAATTCTTAATAATAAAACCCTCCAGCAGCCAAAGACCGATTTTCCCACATTGGGTTTTTCCAGGGACTATTTGTCGAGAAATAACTGTCACTTTGTCAATGTGTGCATGTGCTTATTCTAGATCTGCATTGGTAGAGATATGTTATGTGTTTTGCTTCGATGTTAACTTGAATTTATTCAGTTAATAACTTATCTAAGTAGGAGGAGCTTGACCGGATTAACAGTAATAATTTCTGCATAAGATATAAGATTCAGAAATTTCTACATTTTGTGTGTGATAATATTGGTCACAAAGCCAAAGATTGCAAGTTTCCAAATACTCTAAAAAAATCTAAACAGATGATGGAAGTAAATCAAAGCAGATCAAACAATGAGCCAAAAGGAAATGGAAACAACAAAAGGAAGCCAGTCGAAGTATGGAAGAGGAAGAAAAAGGAGCAACCTATGATTTCAATAACATAAAGTTTCTCAAGAAAGAAAATGATGAATTTAGTTAATGTTAAGGGCAACACCATTAAAGAGGGAGAGTGCCCCAAGATCGCCTAAGAAGAGAAAAGAGATATGTGAAGACTCATTTTGCATATGAGCTGAAGCAAACTTGAACAATGAAAAATACAAAATATGTCAAGAATAACATCATTCAAAAGGATATACATGAAAACGAAAAGGTCTCAGTTGAGACTATCAAAATATTTTCTCACAAATGTGATGGAATTAATATTCCATCCAATTTATTTTAGTCTAAAGAGTGTGTATCAAAGATGTCAGAAAGTAGATTTCATGAGCATGGAAATGCAGGTTTGGATATGGTCCTTTAAAAATAAAACAAAATCCAGGTTGGAACATGAGAAGTTGGCAGCGACATTTGAAGCACATAGAAAATTTGTAAGACCTTGTAAAGAAAACCGCAGTATTGCTGGTCTGGGTGACATTCTGAAGAAAGAAATTCCTGCCATACAAAACAAAAGAAATTTCAAGAATGGCATTGTGAATATAGCAAAAACAGATGAACTACTAAAAGTGTACTAGCAAGGAGGTAAAGCTTACAGGTCTCATCAGTAAGATCGTAACAGAAAACAACTTGATTTCTCAGGTCAGAAGAGATCCAAATTGAGAAGAAGAATGGGTTCTAAGGGTTTCTCATTTTTTGTACTGGTTCTGATGTCAATGCTTGAGATTGAGAATCACCCTGTGAGACTAGGTTCTGTTTCAATTCAACCAAAACTGGTTTCACAATTCTTCCATGTGCATGGCACTACGGACTGCAAGTAGTCTAATAAAACATTGAGTCTTGCTTTTCACTAACTACCACCAGCACAGAACTGACAAATGATTTGGCATACAACTCAAACAATACTTCATGCAATCGCTTCCCATCACAATATTGAGTCATCGTAGCAAACACTTCTCTATTGTTTTGCCTCTGCTATGATCATTGAAGGAAATTGTTGCTCCAGTCATTGCACCATTTATTGAGGCATTATCCCAGTCACATCTGGCATGAACCTTTTCACTTCATATTACAGAGAATGGTTCTCCTTGTGCACATCAGAAAACAATGCAATATAGTGATCGCACTCGGCTCTTGATTTCATTTTGCTGCAAAGGCACAATATGGTGCCCATATCAATGCACATTAGAGGCAAACCACATCTAAACAGAAACAAACGAGGAAGCTATCTCTAGTAGTTCTGGAAAATTAGATGGAGGAATTTTGTCATGCCACTGAAGGAATACTTGACAGGGCTGATAGAGAGGACAGAGATCAGATGCTAAATGAAAATGACATTGCATTAATCTAAAATAAAATGGATGTTGACAGATTCGTGCCAAGAGGTGACAGAGAATTATGTTAAAAATAAAGCATCCAAAGGTTGTGCGTTTATACCTTGCAACCATGGTTAATATACAGAGTGCTGATATGATTAAATGGAAGCGTTATCAGTGTGGGAAGACTCTATTCATCCACTGGCATGACAAATACATGGCATTCAGAGACATGTAGCAGAAGCGAATAATGTTGGAGGCATGCGTTATTGATGGCATTGATATATTAGGAAAATATGTTATTGATACATTGTGCAGCATTGATGCATACTAGCCGGTGTTGGCAGCGTTGAGGAATAGGACGTTAATGTGAAACATTCATTATACTGGCAAATGCAGCGAATATGTTGGACACTGGCAAATGCAGTGAATATGTTGGACACCTAATCCTCTAAGGGTTGGTGTGGAAGTTGAACAATCAAAGGGAGTCCAAGAGACCACTTGGAATATGAAACCAAGGGTCACTAGATTTGTATAAATATATATCATTGTGAATAATATATGCATTCAAGGTTGATCTTTCATATCTCCAGTCTTCGCAATTGTTGTTTCTAACATGGTATCAGAGCAGGTGTATACCTGCCCTGTTTAATAATTTGAGCCATTACTTTTGTGGCCGGTTCTGCCATTGGTCTGGTGTCTTTGTCTGTTGCTTTGTGGAGCGCCAACAACTTACCCCATATTTCTCTAAAACCTGTGCTCAGGGGTCGTTCATATTCTTCACTAACTGTAAACCTTGTGCCCCAAAGCCCTCGCTGACTGTAACACTCTTCCCATTTGTTCTGTCTTTGTTGCAGCTTTGTCCCCTTAAGCCAATCTGACATAACTGTTGCATTATTTCCACACCAGTCGACCTGCCCTCGGTGAAGGAATACAAAACATCTATGCCTCGATTCCTATCATCTCGGTATCATCTCTGCAAGTATTGAATATGCGTTACAGGTCTTACCTTACATGCTTATCGTCCAATCTGTCGTTGTTTACCCTCAAAGATTATTTTTTTTCATAGTTAAAACATATACCGCAATTGAATATCCACAAATTCCTCAATTTCAGTGAACGCTCTGTTGTCCATTTCCCATGATGGTCGACACTTGCATCTAATACTTTTCTTCAAATAAATAAGCCGCAGAGAAGGGATCGATTTTGGATTATGAAGAACTCGGTTTTATTTAGATAACAGAGAGCATGTTATGCGGCCATATGCATTGGTCTCTGCTGTGAGTTCATGTCATTTTTTGTGTCAAATTATATGAAGGTTGCGCATGTATTGAAGCTCTAAGCAACCCTGTGTTGTTCTCGACGAGCTTTACGAGTTTTTCAAGCAATATACTCTGTTCTTTGTCCATTCATTCCACCAGAGGAGGAGAAAAATAAAGAACAATCCTGGAATCATCAAGCAAAATTCGCACTTACTCACCAAGCCATCCCGTTCACCTGCGGTTGTGCATTGAAATATTTTTGAAGACCGATAGTTACTGCCCATTGTGAGACCATGAGACTGTGTGCACCTGTGAATGAAGAGTTGCATTGTTGCACTGGTTACACCTCTCTGCATTGAAGCTAGTTTGAGAGTGTTATCTCCAATGTTCCACCAAGTCCCCCGGAGGTGGGAGCGAGGGGGCGAGGGAGCGCGGGAGCGGCCTATGCAAAAGCTCCCTACCAATTTTCAGGAAACGTGGGGGGACGTCGGGGTCATAAAAATTATAAAATTTAATCTTTAAAATGTAACTATATTTTTGCAAGGAATGTATATACAGTCATCATACACTTGCATCATGAAAGATAAATCATAAATGATAAAATTACAAATCGATGAATGATGAATCATATAATTGAAACAAATTTAAAAGTTAAAAGTTAAAACATACATCATACAATCATGCATGTAAGTTTGTAAGTTTGTAACTATATAATCATTAATGTAACTAATAACAATGTACAATGAAAATAAAGTTTAAGATATCATATGACATATTATATCAAGATTCAAAATAGAGTTTAAACTGAAGTTTACAACTCAAGTCTGAAACATAAAACTTAAACGAAAATAAGTTATGTCTGAAACATAAAACATAACATATGAATATCAAATGATATCATCATACTGATAAATGAGCATAAATGCTCAAGTTAATGCCCCACTAGTCTCTGCATCCAACTTTTGCACAAATATATCAAGATCAACCATGTCACCATCTGAATCAGAATCACTTGGATTCTCAAACATGCTAAGTGGCACATCAACTTTTAACACGAAACCATAAACTAAAAGGGGCGGTGAGGGGACGTGAGGGGGTTGAAAGGGGGCAGGCGGGGGCGTGAGGGGGGCGTGGAGGGAAACGCCCCCTAGAAGTCCCGGCACCTTAGAGCGCGAGGGGGCGAGGAATCTAGACCCCTAGGGTGGGGGGGAGACCTCGTGCACACCGGTTATCTCCCCGCAATAGAACGCATCCACAACGCTGCTCAAGTGAGTTCATCCTTTTGTAATAAGCGACGTTTTAAAAGCCCAGCAAAACGTGTTTTATGGACAAAAGGAAGGAAGAACAGTCCCTCGTTCCTTGTGGAATGTACTCCATGGTGCAATCGAGTCACGGAAGCTTGATATAAGTGTACCAGACTGAGGAACATTTGGAACCGTGGGGAAAGGGTTGGAAGGAAAAGAAGTATGGCTGCTATGAACAAGCAAGTCAGAATTACCAGCTAAGGATTTAACAATTTAGGAAGAGCAGGAAGTGGTTGATTTAACTGTTTCGGAAGGATTTATGATAGCGGTCTTCAACAAGGGCGCTCCATTCCATTTCATCATCGAGGTGGTCATTTCCATAGAACTTTTTGTGATCGCAGTTATTTGGTATATTATAGCTTGTAGAGGTTGATCTTTGTAGATTACTCCCAAATAGTGTTGTTATTCGTGGGAGCTATTTGTAATCTAAACATTTGAATTCCCAATTTTGGGCCTTTAAATTACAGTAGAACAAATTCTTTCTATATAAAGATATTTTTCTATCCCAGACAGTGATCTCTAGTGAAGTTTGGCTCTTCTTTTTTGCAGTGTGAGTAGTTTGAATAATTTGAGAAGTGAGTGCATTGAAGCAGTGGGTCATTCGTTGCGTTGTATGCTGCAGTGACTTGGTTTAATCTTTCAAAGTGTTGTTGGTAGCTTGCTACTCATCTAATAGTTGCAGTTATTTAGTGGAAGCTATTTATCATCTTATAGGTTCATTTGTAGTCGCAGCCAACACCATTCATCTGATTCATTTTTTTTGAAATGGATCGAATGGATGATGTATTAAAACTATTGAATAATCTAATACATTTCACAGATGATGAGATGGTTAAGATCGACAAAACCTCTCTTTCCAATATTAAGATTTGTCTATAGAATGCACATGAAAAGATTGATTTCTCGCAGCTTGAATCACAACTTCGGCAAGAAGAGCTACAACAAAATAGACATCATTCTGAACTTGTCGAGACAGACTCCCATCAGCAGCAAGAATATGAAGTTGATTCGGATCTAGTGCCCAATGAAGGAGCAGAGTTGCATGCAGATGTAAATGTTCGGGTTCCACTTCCCAAGCCCATCATCAGACCTTGGGAATAGCTTGTCCATAAAAAGCACAGAACTGGTCTTGGATATGACAAGGATGTATGCTTTCATATTCCAGATTACTCAAAGCCCATTCAATTTCAGAGTGTTGGATTTCTTCATGACGGTTCACCTTCAATTGTTCCAGATTCTACTCCTCTTTCACAACAGGCACCGCAGATTGTTATATGCCAACATTGTGATCGAGTTGGCCATATGAAAGATCACTATTTTGATCTTCACCCATGCAAGCAATGTGGTCAGCACACTCATTCTTTAAACAGATGCTTCAAAAACAAACCTCCTGCAAGAACAAAGATTCATCTTGGATGGATCGCTTCTTGGCAATGGGCTTCAACAACCAAGAATATATTTCAATCATATGTCAGAACTTGTTCTACAGTATTGAATAGTCTTGCAGTTGATTTTTCTCCATCTTCTCACCTTGTATCTGACAGGGGGGAAGTGATGGTCATATACAAGCTTCAAAGCCGCATCAAGCGAGCCTGAGCCACAACCTGCCATACCAGATTTAGAGTTGTAGCCAGAGACAAAGATGCCCCTGATCATGCCTTTGGTTGGTGGTCAGCCTTAAACCATCTATGCAAGGTAGAGACCTCCCTTTTCAGGTTGAGCTTCTCCCTCTTCAAAGAATTGAGGACACTTCCTCTAGCAGAAGACTTCAGCTTCTTTTCAATTTTGGAAGAGTTCCAAGAATTGCATTAAGCATTCTCGAGTTGGTGGTCATCCTTAAACCACCGCGGGTTGAGACCTACCTTTTCAGGTTGAGGTTCTCCCATTTTTATGCAGGTTGTAGACCTCCCTTTTCCAGTTTAAAGGTCCCTCTTCAAAGCATTAGGAGCACTTCCTCTAGCAGAAGACCTCAGCTTCTTGCCAAATGTGGAAGACTTCCGTAAACTGCACTAAGCGTTCCAATGTTTGTGGTCATCCTTAAACCACCACCTTATACCAACATCTCAGAGAGCACATTCAACCTAGTGGTGCCATGCATTTTTTGCACATTTTATATTATAGCTCTCTTCTTGGACTCATACATACCCTTTCGGATTAAGGGGGGCAATGGTGGACACCTAATCCTCTAAGGGTTGGTGTGGACACCGAACAGTCAAAGGGAGTCCAAGAGACCACTTGGAATATGAAACCAAGGGTCACTAGATTTGTATAAATATGTATCATTGTGAATAATATGTGCATTCAAGGCTGATCTTTCATATCTCCGGTCTTCGCCATTGTTGTTTCTAACATAATACATGGCAATTTGGAGGGCGTTATTTTTTTATGGAACATGCATTCTTTATTTGGCACGCACCATGGCAGCATTCAATGTGTGGTCTGTTGATTTGTGCATCTTGGGAGGTAATCCAAGCCCAAGGGTTCAGGGCAAGGTTACTTGGAAGCGGGAGCGGGAGCGGGAGCGCGGAGCGGGAGCGAAGCGCGGAGCGCCATTTTTAAAAGTTTCCGGGTCCGGAGCGTTTTCGGGAGCGTTTTTATATATATATATATATATATTTTAATATTTTTTATATTTTTTATATTTTGATGCATATATGTCAACAAAAACATGTAGAATGATGAATTAGACATAAAAAACATAAAAACATAGATTGAATCATATAACATCAATCATCTAGAAGTTATAATCTTCATCAACCACGCCCACGAGTTGGAAGCAGAGAACATATTGACTCTTGAGTCTCGCAAATCATCAATCCGAAGGTTTCAAGCTTTCAAAATTCAATATATAACATTTATCATCATTGATATATAACATTTATCATCATTGATTTCAAATTTCAATATCTAACATTTATCATCATTGATTCATTGATTTCAAAATTCAATATACATTTATCATCATTGATATATATATTATAACATTTATCATCATTGATATATATATTATAACATTTATCATCATTGATTCATTGATTTCAAAATTCAATATACATTTATCATCATTGATTCATTGATTTCAAAATTCAATATATAACATTTATCATCATTGATATTATATAACATTTATCATCATTGATTCATTGATCACCATATAACTTTCATGAAGCATCATATTCATAATTCATAATTCATAATGACTTGTAAATAGTAAACTTATAAATGCCAACTTCATTAAAAATTTAAATATATGAAATCAGTAGCAAGTCAAGTTTCAACTGTTCAACTGTCAACAACAAATAGAAAATAGTAAACAACAAATATATTTTATCTCGCTGGCCCCTTGCCACGCCCACGAGAAATGTCTAATTTTTGTGAGCCACGAGGAAATGTTGGTCTTCTAGTACTCTCAGGAGTACCACGACCACGACTAGAAGGTGGAGGCTGGATCTGCAAAGGAACAACAGTGTGATATCGAGGAGTGGCACCGGTACTGGCACCCACACTGCTACCAGTAGATGGTGGGACTGGCCCTGTGTGTGGTGGTGCTGCTGATGCTTCATCATCATCCCTATAAAGTTCTGCTTCCAATTCTTCTAGATGTAACGTGCCGTCCTCCAAATTATCATCCTCTGGGTTGTTGTCCCAGACTCTGTATGATTGATCCTCATTTGCCCGATCACAGTAATGGCTGAGCAACCTTAAGTTATAATGCACATAAACCAAGCTTTCAGCTCGGTTTTCATTCAACCTGTTTCTTCTCACATTGTGTATAAAGTTGTAGGTGCTCCAACACCTCTCTGCAGAAGAAGTGTTCACAACTTGTGAGAGAACTTTTTTAGCCAACTTTGGCAAAAGTCCCATGCCGCCATATGCTTCCCACCATGTGAGAGCATCGAATCTGTCCCCGTCTTCCATTGCATGGAATGAACCAAAGTTAGCAGTGCAACTGAAGTATTTGCCTAATTCAAGGCGCAATCTAGCACACTCTTCCCTGTCAGGTACCAATTTGTCCAATGCCTTCATGTACCCTTCTTGTACCTCTGGATCTGTGTGAGGTTTCACCCTAACCCCACCTCCAGGTGCAAGTTGGCCCAACCAAGATGGAGAGTAATATTTTGGCGTAAGGATATATGCCAAAGCATGCAGTGGAACATTGAGTTTATTCCACCGTGCACACACACAGTCATGAATCATAGCATACAAAATGGGATCATTATCCTTAACAATATCTTTTATTTGCCCCAACATGCTATCCATCTGCTCATAAACCTCTCCAATCACCGGTTTATCAGTATCTGCAAAGCGAATCATGTTATAAATGGGCTTGGTAAAACTCACAATTTCCCTCATACGTGCCCAAAACTGAGGGTCAAGGGCGGTCTCCTCCACATGTTCAAAACTTTGCCTGTCAACCACTGTTGCCGCCCTGTCCTTTATTAGCTGCCAGTGTGGGCTTGATACCATTGCAGCCAATGACTCTCTTACCTTCAAAAGGCGCCTGAAGGTGAGGTAATAACTAGCAAATCTAGTTTTTCCTATTTTCAACAACTCCAATTTGGAGTGAGTACGGAAAAGCCCATGGGTATTGCTATGATTTGTAATAAATTTGATCATTTTCTTACCTCTCTTGTACAAATCACCAAGCCATTTGAATTGAGGTTGTTTGTTTTTGATGATGTCATGCATCAAAAGGTTCATTGTGTGAACCAAACACCCAGACCAAAAAATGTTGGGGTATTTATCCTCAACAATTGCTCCTGCTGCCTTACAGTTAGCAGCATTATCAGTGATGACCTGTATCACATTGTATGGCCTAGTCTTTTCAATTATATCAAGTAATGGTTCTGCAATGTTAATGCCGGTTTTGAATTTATCTGAATAATCATAAGCTGCCAGGAAGACTGCACCACTAACCGACACAGCCAAAACATTTATCAATGGTTTTCCTTTTACATTGGTCCATCCATCAGAGACAATGGACAACCCATGCTCATTCCACGAACTTGTCATTCTAGCCAAAGAATGGTTTATTTTAGCTTTTTCATGATCAAGACCCACGGTTCTGGCCTTGTCATACCCAGGGCTTTTGTATCCTTTGGGGCATCATTAATGGCAGAAACCATTTCATGCCAATAAGGTGAGCGAAGAACATTGAATGGCACCCCACATGCATATAGAAACCAGTAAACTTTTGAATCCACATCATTCCTACACCCTTCGTCTAGGAAATCGGATATGGTTCTACGCCTTAATCCAGTGCCACTGCTTCCGAAACCACTGGCATGGGTGGAAGTTGAACTTTTTTGTCCATGATGTGTTGGGCCTGAATCAACGATACCCCTAGATCTTTTAGATGATCTCTGTATGGCAACCCCCTCTTCCTTCCTATATATCTCTCTCTGTGGTGCTGGCACATAAGTACAAACTTTGATTCCAAGATTTCTAGTTCCATCTCCTGGCATTATCCCACAAAGGTGCCTTCTCAGACGGGTGTATGAACCATGGTATTGTTTATTGCAATGGGGGCAAATAAATTTAGTGGTTCCACCACCTTTCCCTCCTTCTTGTTTCTGAACATATTTCCACAAAGGATATTGGTCTTGTTTAGTTGGGGATTCTAGGTTCTCAGGGTCTCCACTCCCCACTTCCTCCTCAGCATAATCCTCCTCTTCAGGATTTTCTTCAGATCCACCATAACCCTCCTCTTCATCCTCCTCTTCTTTGATTTGTCTCTTTCTTCTAGCACTCTCCAACACCATTATCACAAAGAAAGGAACCAACATGAGGAAAATTCCTAGCCATATAGCCATGATGGAAACAAGTTTCAAGTTTCTAGAATCTAGCCCGCAAAACAAATGGAAAAATGCCAAATGGGAATAGGAAATGCAACATAGGAAAAAAACAACTCATTTTAAAAGTTTTAAATCCAATAAAATGCAACATTCAAGAAAAATTCAAGTTTTCATTTTCAAACAATTTAACAATCTACAAATTCATCCTAGAAAATAGAAAATTGGATTAGAAGGCCTACCTCTTTCTTGCAATCCTCCTGTCAGTGTTGCTCCTTGCTCTCCTGTCAGCTTTGCTCCTTGCTCTCTTGATTCCTGTCAACCAAACCTTGCACTCTCGGCTCTCCTTCTCGCTCAATCTCAATTCTCAACTCAACAAACAATAACTAACAATGAAACCCCCCCCCCCCCTTTTTATAAAAATCGAATTTTTTTCATAAAAAAATTTCCGCGCGGCGGGGAGCGTTTTTTTTGCCGGGGAGCGTTCGGGAGCGAACGCTTCCCGCGTTTAAAAAACGCTCTCGAAGCATTTTTTTAACGTCGGAAGCGCTCAGGGAGCGTTCTCTCCCCAACGCTCCCTGAAACGCTCCCGAAAAAACAGGGAGCGTTTTTTCAGGTCGGAAACGCGCTCCCGAAAAACGCTCCCGACAGGAAGCGTTTTCGGAAGCGCGTTTCCTAGCGTTTCCGAAATGCTCCCGCACGGAGCGAGTTTCCGGAGCGGGAGCGAAGGGGGTTTGAAGCTTCCCCGCAACCCTGGTTCAGGGTTTGGAGGGCAAAGCACCACAAGGGCAACTTATGGGCTTGGAACCCAAGTGAGGCATTTTGAACCCATCGTGATTTGGGCCAAAATCGTGATGAAGACACGAAATGTGATGGATGAGGATGATAGTGTTCGACGATATGATTCCAACGCATCGAGAATCGTCTGAATCCGAGTTGCCGTTAGAGAGAAACGAATTTTTGAAGTTGATAAGGTAATTATTAGTTACCAAGTCATGTAGGCTTGGTGTAAAAGGGTGCCAATAGATGTCTCTTCAATCAAATTCGTGGAGAACTCATGTCTATAAATTAAAGGTGATGTGAGGTCATTTAAGCATCCATTTTGTGAGTGCAATATACCAAGGAATAGCTGTGAGATTTCGAATGGTCTAGCCGCAGCATTGGAATGACTAAAACAGCGCGGGGGAACCTTGAAAACTAGTGAAGGAGTTATGTGCTTGTTGTAGATGACAGCATGGGAATTTCTGGGCTGGTTGGGCGTATTTTGGTGTTGTTTGTGGTGTGTTTGCAAGGGCAAAAGAGGCCGCAGGTAAGGGGAGCACTGTGTTGCTGTTTTGGGCTGTTTGGTGGAGGTTTTAAGGAGGGTCGCAGTCTCACCTTACTGCTGGGCTAGGCCGAAGGCCATAGCCAGCAACTAAGCTGCCTTAGTGTTGTGTTTTAGGGTGAAACAACGCAAACAAGAGCAGCGTGGGTGTGGAGGAGGGTATCCTTGGAGGACCGCAGTGTTTTGGAGGGTTGGTTGCCGAGTTGCGTGGAGGAATAAGGTTGTAGGTGATGCCCTAACCAAAGAACAACAATGGAGAAGTGCATCGTGGTGACAGCAATAGTCTTGAAGGTGTATTGGGTCAAGTATTAACCAGTGATGGATCAGATTTATTGAGCAACATATTGAGGCCATGTATATGACATTCTGAGGTGAGGAAGTGTCATATTAGGAGTTGATTCAGCAGTGACGAAGTTGGGAGCCATAGGACTATTGGAGGGAGTTGGGAGCCATAGGACTATTGGAGGGCAGCCTGTTGGCTACCCAAATTAGCCCTAGACGAGCTATCTTGAAAGACGAAGAGCAACTGAAGGTTGGGTGAAGGAAGGTGTCGAAGAAGCAACACTTTGATGTACAAAATTTGTTGCTAGCCTAGCAGATTGGAGCTCGGGTGTTGGCCAGCCTAGAGAGCGGATTGGATCAGCCCAAGTACACTCTACAGAAGGACGTGCAACAGTGTTAGGTGGCAGCCCTCTTGGAGTCTTCATGGACTAAGGCATTACTAGTGAGCAGTACAGGTGCGAAGGACCGGCAAGACAAGATACGACAAAGAAGAGTTGCAGCCAAGTTTGTCATTGTATCTTGTATACCATAGACTGTTGCATCACATCAGATTAGGATTAATATAACGAAGATTGGTGGTTGTACATTATTGTACAATTTTGCTTAAAACTGTGTATATTGTGCATATGTGATTTACTACTTTATATTTTCCGTTGTGCAAAGTAGTTTATGGTTGAGATTCCTGGTTTGGTAGCGTCAGTGATTTAAGACTCTAACCTAGACCCATGGTCAAGGAAATTCAACATGGGCAAAGTGTTGGCAACGTTCATATTAACTAACAAGCCTTGATAACGGTTATTTTCCAAACTAGAACATTAAAGTGCTTTTGTGGATTAGGGCTTTGCGCCCTAGTGTTTGGAGTAGCATTCAATGATTTACAATTATTATGGCATTAATACATGTGGATACAATATTTTTGGTATATTATCAATGCTTTGATATTACCCGTGCCAAGTCGCTTTCACTCTTCTATTAACAGAATATATTGGGGCTATCAAAATGAAAAGGTTAAGGCTAACTCTAAAATTTATTTATATGCTACTAAAACTCCTACCACCTTAACTCTTGTTCACTGTGAAGCTTTGAAGGCTTTGCCTCATTCAGCAGCGACGCTTATTTTGGTAGGTTATGCTTATGCTAACAATCCTACAAGGCTTACAAGAGCACCCCATTAGGATGGAGTGCTACCACTCGAGAGAGGAGACACATCGAGGCCGGAAGAAAGAAACGAAAGAAAGAAGATGTAACAGTTTCTCTTTGTTCTACTGTTATGAATGATAGTAGTGATTATCATTTTCAAGATCATAGGGGTTGTCGTGGAAAGATTGGGTTACTGTGTAAACAAGGTCGAATAAATGAGGTCTTAAACATTTTGGGCATCATGGAACAAATTGAATCGTATTCCTATGCCTCTCACTTGCAAGGCTGTGTCAACATTGGATGTTGTGCGATTTGACTTCTATGGTCACAACTTATGGTCTCAGCCATATATGGTACGTTTGATATGCGTGTCAATCGAAATATGTGACTCAATCGATATATTATTATGAGACTCATATGTGTTCAATACATATGAGTTTGATGGCGTTGTACATTCATTTCACGTATCGGCGTTATATAAGGTAGCAACGAAAACATTTGGACTACGTTGATATATTGGGTTGTTAGTTGTTGTTTCAACGTATCGAATCGTGTGGTTTATGGATAGGCTAAGCAGGTGCTTTGAGGAGAATGAACTCGACGCAATGTATTTATATGGTTGTTACCGGTTTTGTCATTCATCCACCTGCATGCACTTCTCTACATGGAACGCATCACCATATTTATTGTCTAGACACTGCATGTACATATTATTCAAGTGCTCACCAAGAACGATCAATAATGATCATTGAGAATGATTATCATAGTGTCTCTTTGATTATTGTTGTTAGGATGTGACTGAGCATATTATAATACGTGGCATATATTATATTGGGACATATCGTCATACATTATATCATACAACAGATGACTTGCGTATTATTGTTGCATGAAGATATTGTTGCTATGCATTCTAATAGATGGAGAAGTAAAGGCTACGAGATTGCTACGAGAAGGAGATCTAACAACGTTGATCTCTTCAGTCACCGAACAATTATTATTTCTGGCGGTTTGTAATAGCTACTGTGGTATATCACTTGAGCTACATAAAACATCAGAGGAGGACCGATTACTGAAAGTCATTCTACTTTTATCCTCATTAGCGTCAGGGGTATCGTTGTTGGTTGGAGTATCTTCAACGTAAAAATTCTTTGAAGAATAAATAACATCTGCAGGATATATCATGTTCTGCAATTGGTTCAACACATAATGTAAATACTCCTCCTTGATAATTTTGATCAAGAAAGCCCCCTCCAGTTTGTTGTCGCTCATTGGATGTTGGCTTCATTGTTCATTATTGAGTTACATTGAGGACGACCATGTCAACACTTTATGATGATGGCAAAAACCGTTGGATTTTAATTGGGGAGTGGGATCAAATATGATGCAATTTTTTTTGGAGAGGTTCTCCCTATATTTTTTTTCACTCCTCAAAGCCTGTGTTGTTTCTACGCACTTGGAAGTCTTCAATCGAACGCACTTGGAAGCATGTGTTGTCTCTACACTAGCACTTTTATTTTATATATGGAGAATAAGCAATCCAATGGTATCGTGTTAGTGTTGTGAGCGTCTCACAATGCAATGCATTCAACAATGTATTATGTGTTTATTATTTGAGAGCATATTATTTATATTGTTGAGAAGTCATAGCAGAGAACAAGAAGCCTTCAGGTGGAACCCTTATCTAAGGAAAAGATATCATCATCTACAAATACTCACATGATTCTTGTTGGAATCACGATTGTCGTTAGACCAAAACCCGCAGGCGTTAGTCTCTGCTACAATCGCCAGAGTTAGGATCCACGAGAGACGGATAGTCCATGTTGCGAAACACACGGGGAACGTTGAACCCAATGTCCAACAATCTCCCCCCAACGCGAGCCGGGTGAGTTTCGAACTCGAGACCTGTCGCTCTGATACAAATTGTTGTAACATTTGTAAGCTTTGCTTCTTGTGGAGTATCCAAGAAATATTCCTTCGTCAACCCTAGAATCAAATTTTCCTGGTGAGTCATCATTTATTTTTATGAAGCAATTGCTTCCAAAAATCCTGAAATATTTTACTGAAGCAGATCTTCCTTTCCATAATTCATAAGGAGTTTTTTCATTATTTGGTCTTAGTTGAGTTCGATTTAAGGTATAAACTGTCATCCCAACTACTTCTCTCCAAAATTTTGGTTGCAAATCAGTTGCAAGTAGCATTGTCCTTGCCATTTCTTGAACAGTTCGGTTCCTTCTTTCAACTATTCCATTTTGCTTGGGTGTCCTAGCAGTAGAGAGTTCTCTTTCGATTCCATGCTCTTTACAAAATTCATCAAATTCTTTTGAGGTGAATTCTCCTCCTCTATCCGTTCTAAGACATTTAATCTTACAGTCTTTCTCATTTTCAATGAGAGCTTTAAGATTCTTAAAACATTCAAATGCTTCGGATTTATATTTTATGAAATATACGCACATCATTCTAGTATAGTCATCAACAAATAGAGCAAAGTACCTTTCACCTTGAAGAGTTGGAGTTCTAGTTGGCCCACATAAATCTGCATGAATGATTTCCAAGGGTTTTGATGTTGAGAACTCCTTAGTTTTGTGGCTAGTTCTGGTTTGCTTTCCATGTGGGCATGGGCCACATACAACTCGATTTGGCTTGAATGTTTTTGGAATGTCCCTTACTACATTAATTTTGATGATGTTGACCAGGTTATCAAAACTTGTATGCACCAATCGCTTATGCCATAACCAACTTTCATCTGTTTGGCTTAAGTAACATTTATCTCCTTGTATTTTACTGAGAATGTAGACATTATCTGGTGTTCTTACTCCTTTTGCCACAAGTTCTCCTGAGGATGAGTCTCTTATTTCACAATTTTTAATACTAAAGACAACATTATGTCCTTGGTCACAAATTTGGCTAACACTTAAGAGATTGTGTTTGAGCCCTTATACCAGCAAGGTATTTTGAGTCTTTCCTTGTCCATTGACAAGGGTAGCAGTTCCTTTTCCAGTGATTTTAGCCGATCTACTTCCAAAGGATACATTTCCATTTTTCTTGTCCAATGAGACAAACTTCTTTTGGTCGCCTGTCATAAGTCTTGAGCATCTACTATCCACGAACCAATGGTTTTCTTCACTATGAGCACATAGAGCTAGGCCACATTTATCCGTTTTGAGATTTACGTTTTTAGTTTCTTCTCCTTTGAGAGGGCAATTTTGTTCATTATGATCATAGTTATTACAAAATGAGCAAGATGGATCAAACTTAGCCAAAGGATCAAAGGAATTGTGAGTTTTTATTTGTCCTTGCTCTTTATGACCACATGGTTTGTTTGTTTGATCTTTCAATCTTGGTGCTTCATTCTTATGAGCCTTGCAATGCTTAGCTTGATGCCCAAAGTTTTTACAATAGTAACAATACCCAAGAAAATTAGTTTGGTACCTGTTGTAATAGCCATAGCTTGAATCAACATTCTTCCTTGGAGTTGCTCTTTCTTCAATTCTTGGTTTTGAGATGGGCCTTTGTTCTTGATGAGATGAGTTTTCTTCTATTGGATGGCAAGAGAGTATGTCGGCATAACTCCTTGCATTATTCTTTGTACTTGATGATTCTCCTTTGAAACCAATTCCAGATTTGTCATGTTGAGGTTTTTGAGTATTAAGAATGTTATCAAGTGCTTGAGAACTTTTCCAACTCCTTTTGACTTGCTCCAATTCCTTTCTTAGAGATATTATTTCGGCTTCACGTTTTTCACAGATATCATCCTTCTCTTTTAGCTTATTGTTCAAGAAGTCTTCCCTTCTTTTTGCTTCCTCTTTTTCTACTTTGAGAGAAATTATCTTCATTCGTAGATTCTCATTTTCTTCAATGGCACTCATTAGTAATCTATCCATGTTTCCTTCATCTTCCAGTTCTGAATCATCATCATTTGTAAATGCCATGACTAAAGTTTCTTTGCTTCCAACATAGTTACTTTCCTCATTTGATTCATCATCACTTTCTTTGTGATGACGCATATTTCTAGTTGATTTCCTTTTGATGACTACAAATTCATCTTCATCAGACTCATCTTGTTTAGAGAAGAATTTCTTCTTATTAAACCCTTTCTTTTTGTACATCATCCTTTTAGAGTCCTCTTCATCATCACTATCATGTTTATGAGGACATTTTGCAGCGTAATGACCTATTCTTCCACATTTGAAACAAATAAGAGGGTACTTACCTTTTAGCTTAGATCCCTTCTTAAGTCTTCATACAAATTGAGCTAATTCGGTTTCAGCATCAGATTCATCGCTACTACAATTCCATCCTTTTCCTTTTTTGTTGATTTTGAGGCTTTGAATGTTGCTTCTTTGAAATTTGAACTTCCTTTCCTCATCTCATAGGCAATGAGAATTCCATGAAGTTCATCCATCTTGAGAGTATCTAGGTCCTTCATTTCTTCTATGGCACTTACTTTGGAGTCACATCTGTCAAGAAGAGATCTCAGGATTTTTTGAACAATAGTGCTTTCTTCAATATTTTCTCCTAGCCCTTTAAGAGAGTTAACCACTTCAGCTACTCGGAGGAAGTATGATGCAATATCTTCTTCATCATCCATTTTCAGACTCTCGAACTGTCTTCTATAGGTTTGAAGCTTTGCCTTCTTAACTTTGGAGTCCCCATCATACAAGGAAACCAGCTTATCCCTACTTCTTTGCCTGAGTCACAATTCATGACTTTCGTGAATTCGGAATCGGTAATTCCACTAGTGATGGAATTTAAAGCTTTGGCATTAGCAATGTAGGCTTTTCTTTTGTCTAGATCAGCTGGAAGACCGGAGGGAGCTTTGTACCCATCCAAAACAGAGTGCCATACTTCAGGACCAAGAGACATTAGATAGTAGGACATCCTCTTTTTCCAAAAACCAAAATTTGTCCCTTCAAAGATAGGCAGCTTCCCTGTTGCTTCTATGTTCTTCATTGTGCCTAAGAATCCTTCTTCCAGCTATTAGGCTGATAATAAAGATGCTGGCTCTGATACCAATTGTTGGAATCACGATTACCGTTAGACCAAAACCCGCAGGCATTAGTCTCTACTACAATCGCTAGAGTTAGGATCCACGAGAGGCGGTTAGTCCATGTCGCGAAACACACGGGGAGCGTTGAACCCAATGTCCAACAATCCTACTATTGCCTTGGGACGCTTTTTCAATCATATTCTTATTATTATTGTCGATTTTTTTGGGTTATATCAATATTTTATCCCTACAAAGGCAAGGAAGTTCCTCTACATGCTCTTCTTCATTCTAGAAGACCTCATAATGTAGGCTACCATCACAAAAGATGCTTACTCTTACTGCAAGAGCTTATTATGATTCTGTTACTATGATGTTGAAAGAGAGTCTTCTATCTTTTGGATTGTTCTTGATTTAAAGATCGAGATATTATATTTGTTATATGTTATGGTTTTGTACATGCTCAAACACGAAGAAGGCTTATGGTTTGGCATTTTGAAATTTATTAACCTTGAAAGAGCATCAAAGGTGACCCATAACTAGACTTTGAACATAAATTCATGATTAGCTCCATATATTTTTATTTATAGAAATTGATGATTGAATCTAGCCTTCTTAGAAGCAAACCCCCTGTCATTGATGTCAAAGGGGAAGGTAAGGAGAGGTTAGATGTGCACAGGGAGGCTCAGTGTTTTGCCATCAATGCCAAAGGGGGAGATTGATGGCATTTTTGTCATTGATGTCAAAGGAGCAGCAAAAAAGTAGCAAAGGCATAGGAGAAGAAACGCATGTTGCAAGGATATTTGACAGGGAGAGATGAAGGTGGTGGCAAAGAAATCGCAGGTACAACAAAGGAAAAGAAGCAGCAGCAAGCATGCATGGTTATGATCAAAGCTATGAAGCAGGAAAAGGCATATGTTGCTATAGTTGCAAAGTAGCAAGTTATGCTTGGTGTTGTAGCTCCTAGAGACAGCCTTGAGTTGCAAAAGACCAGTGCCAAGGACATCTTAAGAATTAGAAGTTGAATGTGAACAATTGTATAAAATGCCTCTGACAAAATCTGGAACAAAAGAACAATGGTTTTGGTGGTTCATCGATTAAGAAGACCTTGGAGTCGATTCATGTGAATTCCCTATATTGTGAGAGGGCTCAAGACGCTGCGAGGCTTGGTGGCTTTTAAGTGGGCCAAGAATAAAACAATGAGCAGAAATCTTGAAAATAGGCAGAGGCATTGAGAAAGAACAGAGAAGGAACCCACGAGAGACAAGCTTAAGAGATTTAAGAATCTGTCCCCTATGAACCCAGAGGAAACGAATATGAATGAGATATGGAAAACAATAAAGGTTCATGGAGCACGAATTAAGGGAGTACAACAAGTTTAATGCATGAGAGTTAACACCTTAGTGTTATACAATACGAATTCATGAGTAAAATTGCAGATCGCCGGCAACTACATTACATAGACCTTCAAAGCAGCATTGTATGACAGATGATTATAAGTTAAAAGGAGATCACTAATAACATAAGGAAACATATACATACTACTCATTGATCCATCTGGAATCCAAATATCAGCTCTGTATTCAAATTAAGCTCAGACAGCTCTCCCAAGTGTGTGTCTCAAAGCACAGGGAGCACAATCATACAAAAATACAGCAGATTTCTTCAAAATTCCTAAACCCTTCTTTCGTCTTAGAACTTACTATATATAGAGTTTCCCTGGAGGATCTACGGTACTTAATCATTTATGATCGACTCATATCTATGAAATCAAAACATGCTACCTAACTTGCAGAGCGTACATCGAGCAATTACTTCTGTACTGAGCAAGTTAAAACAGGAATGGGAGAGAATTAATACAGGAATGGAGTGAAATTGAGATTTCACCTGCAAAATCATCAAAATTAAATCGAAAACAGAAAGGACATGATCGCCCATTGAGCCACTTATGGGGGCCTTTATAACAGTATGGTGAGGAGCAGTTGTAGGTGGGCAGGCATGGCCCTCATCACACGGCTTCACCTGTTACTTGAAAGTCCTTTGATTTCCACTCAATCTATTGTGAAGTGGCAGTCGTACTGCGCGCGCCTGGCTCTTCAGCAAGGAACTCCTCAAAAACCTGAATAGACCACCCTTGCATGTTCCACGCAAAAGCTCGTGCTGTATTTGAATTGCAAACCGGAAACCGGACTTTGGAGGGGGACAAGAGTGTTTTGCGGTATTGGATGAGGGGGTGCGAAATGCAACGAGGACCGTCGGATGTATAGCAGGCATGCGGAGATGGAGGAAAGATGGAAGGCGATGAGTGGGAAGGAAATGACGTGGAGGGTAAGTGGGACCGGATTGTCAGCGCATATCGCAACATATAGCGTTTAGTTATAAGCGCAGAAGGTGTAAACACTGAACACCACGAAGTGCGACGCATGAGGGAGGAGAAGAATGATGTGGCATGGAAGGAGTGGGACCGAACCGCAGCGCTGATCGCAAGTTTTAGCTTTTAGTTATATGCTGCGGGGGTTAAGTTTCGAGATTTGCGATGTTCGGGGAGAGGGACCCACTGGCTATCGGCGGAGTGTTATGAATCGGCGAAGGTTTGAGCGATAAGTATTATAAAGTTTATATGGTATATGTATTGCAATGGATTATGAAGCGGAGGCGGAGCTGCGGAGGTGGGGCCGACTTACTGCATCGCAAAGTAAAATGGATAGACTTGCAGGCGAGCACAATGGTAAGTCAAACGCGATGCGATATCGCAATTGCAAATCAGTGATCGCAATATTTAGGGCTTAGTCTCCATGCCAAATATGTAAAGTTTGCGAAATGTGTTGAGGGCCTACTTATGATCGCGATCGGGAATTGGGAAGCGAAGCAAGGGAAAAGCAAATGAAAAGGTAAAGTTTGATGTTTTTCAATGGAAAAATGAAATGGAAAGGAAAGGGCGGTGGGGATTGGGTCCCACATCATATCGCATCAACGATTTTATAAGTTTTGGCATTTGATTGTTATAACAAAAATGTTGCGACAGCGATATGCGATGAGGCATAGGGGGTCCCACCAAAGGTTTAAACGGGTTTTGTTATATATATTATATAACGATAAGGCTTAATATAACACGACTGTTCATGGAATGCTTGCCCCATTCACAGTTTTCCCACCTTCACGACTTGACCTGCATGCGTGCACGACTCGACCCGCACACGTTCAAGACTCTGCATTTGCTGTTGTTTCGCTCTAACTGCTTCTCTGCCTCCTTTGTCTTCGCTAACGGTAATTGTTTCTCTGCCTCTGCCCTATGATTTCCTTATAGGGACCACTCTCCATGTTATGTGTGGTCACAGGCCAACATTGGCTCCATCTGGGCACAACGTGGTGTTCTAAGTGCGTTAAGAACCTGCAGACCTGAATGCCTGTGCCTTATTGGGCTCATGGAGTCACAAATGCATACTATAAGCCTGCATTGAAACTACCATTGAGCTATGCAATGCCAACTATATAAAATAGAAATCACTGCCATACTTTGAAAATCTTAAATGCTGAAATCTGAACTATGCTGAAACTGGAAACTAAAACACACTTGAACTGAAAACTGCAAAGCAATCTGAAACTAAACTGGAAAGACACTCATAGTACTGAGCTTATTGGCACTCCTACCTACACCTAGTCTGATCAAAATTATGCCATCAAATAATAATCGGACTTCCAATGTAACCAGTTATGCAAATGAGTGCTTCACTGAAATTGGCATTCCATTCCTGTAGGTAGAGAAATGGGTTTAAAACGTGGCAACTTATCTCTTCCACTGAATTTCATAGCTCCATTGATGAACCTTGAAAATTCCTCCTTCACTGATGGCTGCAACATACTAATCAAAGAATCATGGTAAACATGCAACATGAGTTTTTCTGGAGGATTTGTAACAATAAAACAAACCTCATTCCAAACTGCTACTTTGTGTGTGCGTTGCCACTGATTGTCTTCAAACAGCAAGGATGACTCTTGTTTCTTCTTCTTTTCCATTATAATCAACTTCTTTGTGTGCTCTTCATCTTTTCCTTTGTCATACGGAGACTTGCAGGGGAGCTGCAAACTCTCGATCATCTTGGGTAAAGGATCTTGGCTAAAAACAATACAATATGTTTCCCCAACATCCCACGAAGAACTTAATGATGCAAAAGTTTTATGATCTTCTTCAAAGTCTGCACACTCAAAAAGAATATTTGAGTGGTCTTCACTCAACAAGCCTGATTGGTCTTTAATCTCTGAAGGAAACGTTGCTTGTTGAGGATGTTCTTGTGGATCTAGACAATTAAGCTTTGCTGCCCCTGCTTCTAGATCACCAGACTGCTGTTGATTTTTAGTGTTGTCCTCTGGGAAATACTCCAGCTCATCTTCTTCTTCATGGAGGGTAAGCTCACCTCCCTCTTCTTCAACATAGGCTAGAAGCTGATTCTCTACCTTCAGTCCAAAAACCACCATGGGTTGTTCTTCTCGGAGATTGAAGGGTGTGGGCCCTTTTTCTGTAATGACTCCTTCGAACTGCTCTTTAGGACGGTCGGGCAGTTTCAAGGGTATAGATGTGGGCTTCTTATCCTTGGGATGGTGAGCTTCTTGCTTTGTGAAAGTGGATGCAGTGGCCTTGTAGTATTCCGAATAGGAAATAGACATCAATACAAGCATACAACTATATAGAAAAATGCCGGAAATAGAATATAAAGCAAGTACACATAAAATGCCAGGAATGCTAAGCCATTTTATTAATCTGAGAATATAAATGGGTACAATGGATAATCAGAATAAGAGCACCTATCCTTGCACAAGGCAAGTGAAGAACCCTCTCAGAAACAGGAAATGGCCGCTACAGAAACTGCGTCCCAGCTGCTGGAAGAAACTGCCGTAAACTGCTGCTGCTGGAATGAACTAGAACTAGGGGCTGATCCCCTTGCCGGAATGAGCTGAAAATCTGTAGATCACCTGTACTCACTGCTCCGGACAAAACCCAGAAACCATAAACAAAATGGACCACCTCCGAAAATCACCCCAGAAACCCTCCTCAAGGAAAAACGATGTCCCTCTAGGCCCAGCGCAGATGCCAAATGAAATATACTGAGATGGAGCCAAAAACTCCTCAGGAAACTCTCCAACTGATAAATATTGAACCTCCACACCGAATAACACTGAATCTCCTGCAGAAAAACCCCGCAATAGCACCCCTCCACCAAGAACTGCGTCCTCTCTCCTAGGGACTACGCAGTCACCAAAAGAAGCCCAGCTCCTCCGCAAAACAACAACCAAATCCTCCGCTGAAAACTGTAGAAAAGACCTTGCCCGAGCAGGCACTCGAAGTCCCCCGGGGCTAAGGGTGAGATCTCCGACCGGAGACACTCAGTCGCACTAAACAGTGCTGCAGACAGGCTAAACAGCCAGCGTGCTCAAGAAGACAGAAGTCTAGCTCAAATATCATCAACAACAAGAATGCAAAATGAAATGGCTTTCCCACCTTTTATAACGCTAGCTCTCCTCAAAACCCTAACGTGGTTCCCCTCTCTCCACGTGCTCCTCATAAGTCTGCGCAGATGCTCCTAAAGGCTACGTGAGGCCTCCCTCATATGTGGTGTGGACCCCCAAGGCTCCCCTTTAAGTTATAACGTTGCTCCTACTAGGGAAGCACTTTATTTTATTTAAGTGAGTTGACCCCTCTTTTCTCACTTTTATTTATTAATTAACTATAGGCGGCAAAACTATACAAAAATCAAATATTCCAATTAGCAGTGCTAATTAGGAATATTACAGTCTCCCCCGGCAAAATGTTGCTTGTCCTCAAGCAACTGAAGTGATGGATGCTGTAAAATCTGCTCGCTCTCCCAAGTGGCATCCTCATTCGGCAAAAATTGCTTGTCCTCAAGCAACGCTTGAACAAGCCTCCTCTCTAGCTGATGCTCCCCACCGATACTGCAAAATGTGCCTGGGTCCCACTGAAACCTCTCTGTCTCCTGCATCACCCTGATACGAAGGGATATCTCAATGCCAGGATCCCAAAGTGACCTCTCACAGTACCAGCCAACCAATAATCCTCCTGGATCCCATCGCCACCATGGCCAATAATCGCACTAGTCCCACGGCTCAGATTGTGCACTGCCTCTAGCTATGACCAATGTTCTAAGAGGTGAAGACCACCAACAAGCATCAATGCTCCCGGGCTCCTGCTGCGCTGTACCTGTAGCTGCATATGCTACCCCTCCAACTGCATACCAACTCATCACCTCTCTCCAATCCAAGTTGTGACTCAACCCCATGCTAATCCCGCTCTCCTGAAATCGGGATGGGGTGATGAAGAAATGATGACCTGTGTCCCCCTACCAGCTGGAATCTAGAACATGTGCTATGTCCATGGGCCCCTGCTCCGCTATGCTCCCTCCGAAGAATACCATAACATCAAGAGGGTACCAACTCATGATCTCCCGCCAGTCCGTCATGGAAGAAGAATCTGATGTAGCGATAACAACTGCATATGGAACATGCCGGGAGTGCTATCGCCAACTCGTAATCAACTCCCACTGCTCTGCCCTGTCTGCCAGTGAAAGCTGCCTGTAGAAGGAAGCCCCTCTCTCTATAATGGGCCAAAGTGGGCAAGATATGCTGCAAGCTCCATCAATGTACTCCTGGAGAGTGCTACACACTAAAAACACTGCAGCTCTGCTGACTGTGTGTGCACCTATCTGCGTCTCATCACTGTGTCGACCCACAGATGGATGCTCCATCATATCCAACAACTCCTCCCAATCCTGATCAGGAATGTCATGCTCCCGCTGTCTACTGGTCCCCTGCAGAACAATCCCATCGACCTCCAAAACCTCTAGAGAATATGGATCTGCAGCTACTGTCACCGTACTCGATGTCAGTGCATATGACTGTCCCACCTCGATGGCTGACCCCAATGTTGGCCGCATATCCCTCATCAACTCAATGTGGGCACCCATCTGGCTCTCTCTCAAAGGAATATCATGCCTGATGTAAGTAGTGTCCTCCTCTGTCGACTCAGGCTCCATCACCTGCTGCTCTAGCTGAATTGTCACAAGTGACTCTTCACCCAGAGTATCTCCCGCAGAGTCCCGTGACTGCTCACCCTGGACACTAGAATGTAGCTCCAGTCTACTATCACCATCTATGCATGACTGCTCTCACTCCCCAGAAGCGTCCTCAACTGATCCTATGGACTCATATGAAAAAGAGTCCTCACCCTGGTATACAGAAGGAATGCCCTCCTGTTCTACCTCCGCCATCTCATCTACATCGAACATGCCACCCATCCTCTCGATAAAGTGTCGATACAGTGTCTGGAGCCCAAACACATACTGGGATGTTACCTCTGCTGTACCCGGTATCCTCTGCCCATGCATGTTCTCGACATGCCGTGAGGGAAAAGTGATGCATGTCTCCCTCATGACCTGCTCCCCAAGCGTAGGCTCAGTGATGACTGATGCACCACCTCTGCAAAGGATCATCTCATCCCCCAACCTGTGGCTGTCAACTAGCACACCAACCCAGTGCCACTGTTGAGAAATCTCTCGCCTAGTGTACTGAGTGTCATCCAAATATCTAGGGTGAACCTCGCGTACCCTGCTGCTCACGCCCAAAGTGCCAAAGGTCAAAAACATAATCAGCTGTACCTGTGAGTGATGTCGAAGCGAGTCAGGTGTGTGAGTCCCCACAGATAACGCCAAGTATCGCTCCTTTGTCTCTCCATCGATCCTGGGTGAACTACTACCAAAGGTAAGCCCGATGTCCCTGTCCATGAGTCTCTCTGGAAGCAATGCTCTAAGACCCTGCTGTGCAGCACCGTATGCCCTCGCATACCACTGATCATCCATATACTCCTCAACATGCCACTGCACACTGAGGCATACCTCGGTATACTGCTGGATACCATGTGCTGCTGCTGTAGCACCCTGTACCCTCTCGTGCCCTGACTGTGTCTAGGCATCGGTCACTCTCTGCATGCTCTCAATGTGATGTAGGATACTCCTACTCCACAATGCAGTCCCACACACTATGGCACACCACCATGCTACTCCATGTCCACCAGCAATCCACCGCTCAATGCTAGAGGCTCCCACACATCCCTGGATGTGATGACATAGAGTTGTGCCTCTACATGTCCGACTACCACCAATCGGTAACATCGTCTCCACCGTCATATCACTATACCTGCCGACGAAAGGATCATCACTCCAAATCCTCCTCAAGGGGTTCGAGAAGTGAATCTCCCTGTGTGTCAGTGGTGTTACCACCACTGCTCGGCTCCGCTGCGTCCTCTGTGCCCCACACAAAGGTGAAGAATCCTTGGCCCCATACAAGGTGCCATCTGGTGGCCTACCAATGCCACCTCCTCTGACAAGCTCCTGCCAAGGTGTGCTGACCACCCCGTGATCCCGTGTACGAATGTCATGCCAAGACAACCTAGGGAGTCTACCCATAAATTGGTTGGCCACTAGAGCTGACCGAAACTGAACATGCTCTACTACTAGGCCAACTGTACTCTCCAAGGCATAGTCAGCCGACCTGCCTGGGAAACAGTAGGTGATCCCACCTGGATCCCAATGCCAATCTGGGGTCTCTGTATTCCCCATGCATAGAAAATCCTGCTGAGCTACCCTCGGATCCATCAGTATCTCCATAGCCCGCTCCACCGAGTACCAACTCAAAATCTCTCGCCATCCAACCTCAACATGTGGATGCTGTACCCTGTGCAACTCTGATCGTCCCATACCGCTATCCAATTCAACATATGAGATCTGACTAGGTGGCTCTGCCTCTCTCTCTCCAACGAGAAGAGATGACCCAACAACACTGCTAGTCCCATCCATGCATGCCTGAAGGGGAATGATCTGACACTCCAATGTGCCCTCTGATTGTACCATCAGGGAATCCAGTCGTTCCCCAATGCGGACCAACTTGGCCGCCGACTTGGCACAAGTCACTCTCATACCCTCCAGCTCCTGGTCCTGCAACAAAATGGCCTCCCGTACTGACGTGGCCTTCCCTCTCAAAACTCGAAGGTCCGTCCAAAGCTGATGATACCGTTGTCTGCGACCATCATCCAATACCTGTGTACCTGCTAGTGCCTCATCGAAGGTGGATATATCTCCTAACGCCTCACCCATCTGTGGTGTGCTGCTACCACCTGAAGACTCGGACACGACTCCGGTCATCACCTCAATGGATGGCTCTACTGAGGTAGGCTCTACCTTCTCCACTACCACATCAACCGACATGGCCAAGGAGGTCTCCAATGAGGGGGAATCTTGTGTCACACTAGGTGTAACCTCAGACTCCCTGCAATCCTGTGTGCCCTCATCCTTCAAGTGTAATGTTGCCACCTTAATGGCCTCCGACTGCGACATCTGGTTAAGCTGGAAATAGATGTCCAACTTTTCTACCCAAGACTTTGCCGAACTGTTTGATGAGCCATCAAACGTGGGCAAATGAAATCTGCTAGCTGCGCGGTGGTCGTCATGATGATGTCTGTGTCCCCTGTGATGATCACGGGGTCTACCATCATGCTGGAGCTGAACATAATCTCTAAATGAGATAAGATCTCTGATCGCCAGCCCGCGTGCCAGGTACTCTGCAATGTAGGCGTCCATCTGGCCAGGGTCAACCTCCGGCTCCCGCTGTGCTGCTGCCCCTGTGTCCTCTGCTAGGAAAGTGGGCATAGTGGGTCGCGTGGGTGCATGTGATGCCATGATGGGGATAGCATCACGCTCCGGCATATGGTGTGACGTGCCTGATCCCTCACCGATCTGAAAACCCCTTGGGGTTTCCCGCTGCCTAACCTCCAGCACAGTGAGTCTCTGTCCCACCGTCTCCATCTGTCTCGAGAGATCCTGTGCTAATTTGAGGAGCATCTCCCAAAATTCCTTCGCACCATCATCGCCTACCATCGGCTCTTTCTGCTATGTGTCTACAGGCTCCTCATGAAACTACACTGCTGCTCCAAGACTATACTGTTGCTTGTCTTCGACCTCCGATTTACCCACTGAAAACTACTCAGAAAATTCTAGGAATTTGGGAAGGTGATCCTTGCCCAAAACCCAGAAAAACCCAGAAAACGTTTCTTCTAATTCCAACCTTCAAAATTTGACCCTTTATATTTTGGCCCTTTTTCCAATTTCGCTTCTGGTACTGCAATTGCTATTGCTCTCCAAAATTCCAGCAAACCTCTGTATGATCTCTTTCCCGATGTCATAGTCCACATGCTGAGCCAGAATTATGCTTTGATACCACTCTAATATTCCGAATAGGAAATAGGCAGCAATAGAAGCATACAACTATATAGAAAAATGTCGGAAATAGAATATAAAGCAAGTACACATAAAATGCCAGGAATGCTAAGCCATTTTATTAATCTGAGAATATAAATGGGTACAATGGATAATCAGAATAAGAGCACCTATCCTTGCACAAGGCAAGTGAAGAACCCTCTCAGAAACAGGAAATGGCTGCTATAGAAACTGCGTCCCAGCTGCTGGAAGAAACTGCCGTAAACTGCTGCTGCTGGAATGAACTGGGACTAGGGGCTGATCCCCTCACCGGAATGAGCTGAAAATCTATAGATCACCTGTACTCACTGCTCCGGACAAAACCCAGAAACCATAAACAAAATGGACCACCTCCGAAAATCACCCCAGAAACCCTCCTCAAGGAAAAACGCTGTCCCTCCAGGCCCAGCGCAGATGCCAAATGAAATATACTGAGATGGAGCCACAAACTCCTCAGGAAACTCTCCAACTAATAAATACTGAACCTCCACACCGAATAACACTGAATCTCCTGCAGAAAACCCCGCAATAGCACCCCTCCACCAAGAACTGCGTCCTCTCTCCTAGGGACTGGGCAGTCACCAAAAGAAGCCCAGCTCCTCCGCAAAACAACAACCAAATCCTCCGCTGAAAACTGTAGAAAAGACCTTGCCCGAGCAGGCACTCGAAGTCCCCCGGGGCTAAGGGTGAGATCTCCGACCGGAGACACTCAGTCGCACTAAACAGTGCTGCAGACAGGCTAAACAGCCAGTGTGCTCAAGAAGACAGAAGTCTAGCTCAAATATCATCAACAACAAGAATGCCAAATGAAATGGCTTTCCCACCTTTTATAACGCTAGCTCTCCTCAAACCCTAACGTGGTCCCCCTCTCCCCACGTGCTCCTCATAAGTCTGCGCAGATGCTCCTAGAGGCTATGTGAGGCCTCCCTCATATGTGGTGTGGACCCCCAAGGCTCCCCTTTAAGTTATAACGTTGTTCCTACTAGGGAAGCACTTTATTTTATTTAAGTGAGTTGACCCCTCTTTTCTCACTTTTATTTATTAATTAACTATAGGCGGCAAAACTATACAAAAATCAAATATTCCAATTAGCAGTGCTAATTAGGAATATTACAGGCCTTATGAGGGGTTGACTCTTCTAAGGGCTTCCTCCCTTCGCTAGCAGGACTAGGAGGAGTTTGTTCTCTTGATATTAACTCTTCATTTTGTTCTTGCCCCCAGGTTCTCCTTCTAGAGGACCTGAGGTCATACTTCTTATGGAGTTAAGCTTGCATGAAGTCCACAAAATGCCTACAGTAATTATCAATATCCCAATCCTCTGGGGGGCTTCCTTCTCTTCTTGCTCCCCCTGCGAGGTAAGTTCGCCCTCCTCATCATCAAAGTAGGCGAGGAATTGATCTTCTTGTCTCTCTGAGGCTTCCTCAGCTTGTTGCAACAGCTACAGAGGGGGCCTTCGATATTGAGGATTAAACCCCTGGTTAGGAATCATTTGGTTGGAACGAGGAGGGGGACTCTTGGCCTCCGATTCAATCTTAACCAGCTTATTTGGGAGGTTCTTGATCAGCTTGTTCATTTCTTCAAGTCTATTCTCCTATGATTCCCTCTCCTGATTTGAGGTAGAAGACTCCTCCCCCTTATTTCTTCTAGCTTCATGTTCTGTCTTGCCTTTGAATTTACCAGTAGAAGCAAAGTTTGCTTCTACCTCCAGTGCATCGGTCTGAATCTGATCCAGACTTGCGGATTTTCTTACTCTTAGGGTAAACCCAAACTCTGGTTCAAAAGCTCCTACGAAGACCACCTTAGCAGCTGCTTGGGGAGGCTTTATTTCAGCAGGCAGATTATTATAGAGCTTATTGAACCTCTTTATAAATTGGGTTACGTCCTCATTTTGTCTCTTTTTAAGAGCGTTGAACTCGATGAGGACATATCCATAGTCCCTCTTCTCTCCCCATTTTTGTGTGAAGAAATTCTCCATTTCTTCCCAAGTGATGACTGCATTATTAGCAAGAGATTTGAACCACTTTAGAGCCTCTCCATCCAAGGATTGGACGAAAAGCCTCAACACCACATTCAGGTGTTCCACATTCAGATTCTCAGCAAAGGCACAGAAGTCTTCAATATGTTTCTACGCAGAAGTGCTATCTTCCCCAGTGAACCGAGGCAAGAGCTTTAGGTAATCTTGAGGCATGTCGTGCAATACTTGTGGTAAATCCAATGGGGCATATTTGTTGAGGAGAAAGCCGGGTACAGCCATGATGGGTGGTGGTGGTAAGTTTTGAGGATGATTTGGCTATGGTATAACAGGTGTGTATTGAATAGATGTCGGCTTCCTGAGATGAGGAGGACGAAGTTTCTAGAGTAAATGAGGGTAGGTCTGCTTGGTTGGGCCGCTTCGCCTTCCAGATTCTCTTAAATATAATCCTTTCAGGATCAGACACAAAAGGAGTTCTCTGCTGGGAAGTGTCAGACCTAGTATGGGGCCTTTTGTAAGCCAAGATTACAACTGACTTGAAATTTCTTACAGTGGAGTCGCCAAGGTGAGGAATATGCAACTCTCAACCCTTCGTACTCACCTGGTTGAAGGGTGAAGATAATGTCGTATCCCAGGGGAAAGATTTTCTAATTCGTGTCCCCAGAAACGACGCCAAAAATATGTTGTAGCTCCTAGAGACAGCCTTGAGTTGCAAAAGACCAGTGCCTAGGACATCTTAAGAATCAGAGGTTGAATGTGAACAATTGTATAAAATGCCTCTAACAAAATCTGGAACAAGAGAATAATGGTTTTGGTGGTTCATCGATTGAGAAGACCTTGGAGTCGATTCATGTGAATTCCATATATTGTGAGAGCGCTCAAGAGGCTGCGAGGCTTGGTGGTTTTTAAGTGGGCCAAGTATAAAAAAATGAGCAGAAATTTTGAAAATAGGTAGAGCGTTGAGAAAGAACGGAGAAGGAACCCACGAGAGACAGGCTTAAGAGATTTAAGAATCTGTCCCCTATGAACCCAGAGGAAACGAATATGAATGAGATATGAAAAACAATAAAGGTTCGTGGAGCGCGAATTAAGGGAGTACAGCAAGTTTAATGCATGAGTGTTAACACCTTAGCATTATACAATACGAATTCATGAGTAAAATTGCAGATCGTCAGCAGCTACATTACACAGATCTTCAAAGCAGCATTGTATGACAGATGATTATACGTAAAAAGGAGATCACTAATAACATAAGGAAATAGATACATACTACTCATTGATCCATCTGGAATCCAAATATCAGCTCTGTATTCAAATTAAGTTCAGACAGCTCTCCCAAGTGTGTGTCTCAAAGCACAGGGAGCACAATCATACAAAACTACACTAGATTTCTTCAAAATTCCTGAAACCTTCTTTCATCTTAGAATTTACCATATATAGAGTTTCCTTGGAGGGTCTACGGTACTTAATCATTTATGATCGACTCATATCTATGAAACCAAAACATGCTACCTAACTTGCAGAGCGTACATCGAGCAATTACTTCTGTACCGAGGGAGTTAAAACAGGAATGGGAGAGAGTTAAAACAGGAATGGGAGACACTTGAACAGGAATGGGGTGAAATTGAGATTTCACCAGCAAAATCATCAAAATTAAATCGAAAACAGAAAGGACATGATCGTCCATTGAGGCCACTTACGGGGGCTTTTATAACGGTATGGCGAGGAGCAATTGTAGGTGGGCAGGCATGGCCATCATCACACGACTTCACCTGTTACTTGAAAGTCCTCTGATTTCCACTCAATCTGTTGTGAAGTGGCAGTCGTACTGTGCGCACCTGGCTCTTCAGTGGGGACTCTTGAGCAACCTGAATAGACCACCCCTGCATGTTCCACGCAGAAGCCCATGCTGTATTTGAATTGCAAACTGGAAACCGGATTTTGGAGGGGGGCGAGAGTGTTTTGCAGTATTGGATGGGGGGGTGCGAAATGCAACGATGACCGTCGGATGTATAGCAGGCATGCGAAGATGGAGGAAAGATGGAAGGCGATGAGTGGGAAGGAAATGGCGTGGAGGGTAAGTGGGACAGAACCGTCAGCGCATATCGCAACATATAGCGTTTAGTTATAAGCGCAGATGGTGTAAACACTGAACACTACGAAGTGCGATGCACGAGGGAGGAGAAGAATGACGTGGCAAGGAAGGAGTGCGACCGAACTGCAGCACAAATCGCAGGTTTTAGCTTTTAGTTCTATGCTGCGGGGGTTAAGTTTATGGATTTACGATGTGTGGGGAGAGGGGCCCACTGGCTATCGGCAGAGTGTTATGAAATGGCGAAGGTTTGAGCGGTAAGTATTATAAAGTTTATATGGTATATGTATTGCAATGGTTTATGAAGCGAAGGCGGAGCCGCAGAGGTGAGGCCGGCTTACCACATCGCAAAGTAAAATGGATAGACTTGCGGGTGAGCACAATGGTAATTCAAACGCGATGCGATATCGCAATCGCAAATCGGTGATCATAATATTTAGGGCTTAGTCTCCATGCCAAATACGTAAAGTTTGCGAAATGCGATGAGGGCCCACTTATGATCGCAATCGAGATTTGGGAAGCGGAGCAAGGGAAAAGCAAATGAAAAGATAAAGTTTGATGTTTTTCAAAGGAAAAATGTAATAGAAAGGAAAGGGCGGTGGGGATTGGGTCCCACATCATATCACATCGGCAATTTTATAAGTTTTGGCATTTGATTGTTATAACAAAAATGTTGGGACAGCGATATGCGATGAGGCATAGGGGGTCCCATCAAAGGTTTAAACGGGTTTTGTTATATATATGATATAACGATAAGGATAATATAACACGGCTATTCGTGGAATGCTTTCCCCATTCACAGTTTTGCCAACCTTCACGACTTGACCTACATGCATGCACAACTCGAACCGAACACGTTCAAGACTCTGCCATTTGTTGTGGTTTCGCTCTAACTGCTTCTCTGCCTCCTTTGTCTTCACAAATGGTAACTGCTTCTCTGATCTGCCTTGTGATTTCCTTATAGGGACCACTCTCCATGTTATGTGTGGTCACAGGCCAACACTTGGTATTCTTGATGACGGTACAACAAAGGAGCAGCAAATACCTTGATGGCTTAGCAGAACATTGATGCTTGCATGTGTTGCGTTAGGCTGATTCAAAGACTAGTTTGTTGGAGGAAATTGTTGTGATGCAAGGAAAGACTCCATGACAACAAAGGCAAGGCAAAACTCCATGACAACAAAGGAAAGGCAATATTCCATGATAGCAAAGGAAAGACAAAACTCCATGACAACAAAGGCAAGGTTGCTAAGAAAATGACATGAATATGGTGTGATGCAAGTCCAAGGCAAAGGAAAAGATGTTGCAGAGATTATTGTGACGCATTAATAGCAAATGTTGTTACTGATCATGAAAAATGAATGCTCAATTATATAGTCATATGTTATTCCTATTATGTTACATAATGTTGGCACTATATTGATGAATTTAATCATTACATGTGGATGAAAAATAATATTGCTTGGAGCATTTATTTTTTGTATTCTAATATTCCAAATATGAAGAGTTTGGAAACGAATGAGTGGAAGGCAAAGAGTCAAGCCTATTCACTTCATATTCTTATGTGGGATACAAACAACCAAAAAAAACTATCTTGATAAAAGATGTGACTTTGGAAGGCAAGTTAGGTTAGAGAGTTGGAGAATGTGTGAGAGTTGATTGAGGTGTTATGTATAGTTACCTGGCACATATGAAAATTATGTGAAGCAGATTTGAAGGGAAGAAGAGGCAGAAACGAAGACGGAGGTATGCAGAATTTATGACCAAGTGAACCAACACATTGTTGTTTCTTGTTTTCATCAGGGGATTGTAGTCTCCTTTCAAGTAGTGGCTTGATAAATATCAAGTTGGAGCCTATTGAGGTAGGAGCCTCCTATGGGTTGTAGCCTACAAAAAGCGTATGGGAGTTGGAGCTTCCTTGCATGTTGCAGGTTGCAGAAAATTGAGGTAGTAGCCTCCTGTAAGTTGGAGCCTACAAAAAATCAAATGTAATAAGGGAGTAGGAGTTTTCCTTTGCATCACAACAATAACAAAATCGTGGTTTTCTCCCTTTATGGGTTTCCACTTATATCTGATGTCCATATGTGTTTCTATTATGTGTTGATGTGATATTCTTGGTTTACTTATTACTTGTTGTTTGCATATTAAATTTGTTGGTCATTATATATCAATTTGCACATTTAATGGTTCAGTTAATGAGTTTAAAGAAAATCAAATTAATGTCCATGAATGTAGTAAACTGATTCACCCCACCCCTCTCAGTTTAGTCAAGTGTTCATAAAGAATCAGAAGATAAAATCAACTAATAAAACCATTACCACCGTTATTTTCCACAAAATTTCTTCTTCAGTTAAGCACAATGGCGAAATTTGAGTGATCCTGCTCTCCAACTAGCCGGGGTGTATGGTTTCAACATCGAAACTAGTAATTTGCTAATAGGGTTTCCAAAACCCTACACTCTTCTCCAAGAGCTCTCCAAAATTTCTTTTCCTCAAATGGCAAAAGACTAGAATGAGGATCTCCTCATTTTCACCTTTTTATAACTTGTTTGCTACTTTTGCCGCCTTTTTACCCTTTTATTTTTATAAAGTCACTTTAGTAGTTTATTCACTTTAGCATTTCTAATGTTTTTCCTAGGCGAACCATGTTCCCTTAGTTAATTTCTTCCCCCTCTTAGCCTATGTGAACTTTATTAGGCTAGTGTAAATCCCCCATTTGCCTCCTAAGTGGATGGGGACATTACAATCCTCCCCTCCTAAGATTTTTTATCCTCAAGCAACTTCAGCTCTGGATGTTTAAGTACATGTTCACCCTCCCAAGTGGCATCCTCAACTGGAAAATCCTTCCACTTCACCAGGTACTCCTTCACGGTCCTACTCCTCAACTTCTGCTCCCTTGTTTCCAGAATTGCCTCTGGAACCAATACCAGTTCCCCTTCTTCATCTAAGCTTGGTAAAAGTAACTACATGTTGCCCCAGAGCCATTTTGAAGCTCGAAACATGGAAGTTGTTGTGAATTTTACACCCTTCTGGAAGCTCTAGTTCATAGGCCACTTCCCAACTCGCCTCACAATTATGTAAGGCCCATAGAACCTGGGTTTTAGTTTTTCTGCCCGCTTCATTTTGAGTGACAATTTCTTGTAAGGTTGTAGATGAAGGTATATCATGGCCCCCACTTCAAAGCTACACTCTATTATGTGCTTGTATGCGTAGAATTTTTGTTGGTTTTAAGCCATCTGCAAGTTGTCCTTGAGTACCCATAGAATATCTTGACTCTCCTAAACCCAGTCTCAAGCCAAAGGGGTTTGGTTATCTCCAAATACCTTATCTGCAAATGTTGGAGTATCATATCCATACTGTTCTTTAAAGGGTGTCATTCCAATCGACATATGGAAAGTGGTGTTATAGCAGTGTTCCCCCAAATGCAACCACTTTACCCATGCTTTTTGTTGGCTAGATACATAGTTCTTGAGATAGCCCTACAACCATTTATTGACTATCTCGGTTGTCCCATCAATCTGTGGGTGGTAACTAGTGCTTGGTGTTAGCTCTGTACCCATAAGTCTAAATACTTCCTGCCAAAATCCTCCTATAATCTACTTTCTTGGTCGCTCCCTATGGTCTTTGGCAACCCATGTAATCAAAAAAACTCCCTGAAGAATAGCTCCACCACCTATGCTACTGAGTATTTTGAAGTTATGGCAAAGAAGTGTGTTAACTTCGTAAGCCTTTCCACCACTACATATATGCAGTCTTTCCCTTGTACCTAGGATAGTCTTGTGATTAAGTCCATGGAAATGTTCTCCCATTTATGCTCAAAGATGGGGAGTGGTTGTAGCAACCTCGCTGGATGAGTATGTTCGGCTTTGTTTTGCTGGAAGATGTTGCATTCCTTCACAAAATTCAATACATCCATCTTGAGGCCCTTCCAAGTGAACCTCTCCCTGATTTGCTTGTAGATTTTCAAGTTCCCCAAGTGTCCTGATAAGGGTAAATTGTGGGCTTCTAGCATAATTTTCTCCTTGAGTTGTGATTTTGGTACCAAATAGATATGATTCTTATAGTATATGATGTCAACTATGACCTGATATCTGTCATTCTGGATCAATCCCTCCAAAATATCACAAGCAAACATATTTTTGGAGTATTCTACGAGCAGGAGTGACTTCCAATCCTCTATGATTTCCATGGGTGAGAGAGTAGGTGGCATCCTGGAAAGGGTGTCTGCTACCACATTGTTTTTGCCCTTGACATACTCAATTTCAAAGTCATAGGCCTGTAATTTGTTGATCCATTTATGTTGTCTCTCACCCAGCTCCTTCTGTTCCATGAGGAATCTCAGGCTATTATGGCTCGTCTTCACTTTGAATTTGTTTCCCACTAAATATTTCCTGAACTTGGCCAATGCATGCATAATGGCCAACATTTCCTTGTCATAAATTGAATAGTGTCGCTCATAGTCCCTGAGTTTGCAGCTCTCAAACGCTATGGGGTGGTGATTTTGCATCAAAACTGCTCCTGTTCCCTTCCCTGAAGCGTCATATTCCAGCACGAATGGATGGGTGAAATATGGCAATGCTAGCACAAGACACAAACTCGTCACCTGCTTCATATTTTAAAAGGTTTCCTATGCTTCATCAGACCAACTGAAAGCCCCCTTTTTGGTGACGTCTATTAAAGACGTTGTTAGTTGTGACAATCCCTTAACAATCTTCCTATAGTATGTGCAAAAACTGAGGAAGCTCTTCAGCTCAACTACATTTTTCAGGGTAGGCCACTCAATAATACCCTTCATTTTCTCCTGGTGCACCTGAACCCCATTCCCTCTGATCACATGCCCTAAGCAGAGTATCATTTTCATCCCAATCTCACACTTGGATTCTTTTGCGTAGAGTTCTTGTTCCTTTAGAATCCGTAACACCTCGTCCAAGTGTGCAAGATGGTCCTCCCAGATCTTGTTGTAGATAAGTATGTCATCAAAGAGTACCAGCAAGGACTTCCGCAATTTTTTATTGAATACATGGTTCATACATGACTGAAAAGGTGTGGGTGCGTTGGTTAGCCCAAATGGCATAACCAGAAACTCATAGCGCCCATAGTGGCACCCGAAGGAAGTCTTTGAGATGTCCTGCTCCCAAACCTGGATTTGGTGGTAGCCTGAACAAAGATTTGTCTTCAAAAAATATCTGGCTCCCCTCAGCTCATCCATCAACTCATCTATTTTGGGGATGGGATATTGGTTTTTTATTGTCTTCTTGTTAACAGTTTGGTATTCAATACACATCTACAAGGTACCGTCCTTCTTAGCCATCACCACTGAAGAAGCGAACAGACTAGAACTAGGCCGAATAGGACCAACCTTAACAACTCCTTAATGGTCTTCTCAATCTCATCTTTGTAAACCTTGGGATGTCATTAGGGGCTGGTAATGACACCCTGCACTCCTTCCTCCAACTTTATAACATGTTCGAATCCTCTACCTGGTGGTCTACCTGGAGGAATGTCAAAAAACAAATTATGATGTTTACAGAGCAATACCTGAATGTGGTTGTTGTCGAGGCTATTCTAGTTGTCTGTTGTCTGTAATGAAGCACTCAACTACCCACTCAATGTCAACCCACCGCAGCATTACTTCCATGTTGTTAGATGACACTATCTTCAGTGAATATTGGTGCATGCCCCGCAAAACTACCTTTTTTCCATCTATCGGGTCAATGAATTCCATCTCCATGTTCCTCTCATAGGTAGTGTATGACCCAATGTAATAAAGCCACTGAACTCCTAGCACTACATTGGTGTGTGGTACGTCCACCACGAAGAAATCATCTGTCACTGTATAATTCCCCATGGTTAGCTTCAGCTTGGGGACATATCTAGTGCAGTGCACCTAATGACCACCTAGTATGGCTACTGCAAGGCCGTCAAACTCCTTTGTTTGAATCTCCCTCCAATCAACCAAGGCAGCATCTAGGAAATTATGGGAAGGCCCACCATCAATCAATATTGTCACCTTGTGCCCTACAAGAGCTCCTCTGGCTAAGGTATGTTACCCGGGAATCCTAACATAGATGCGATAACAAGAGATTTTCCCCCAGCCTGTGAAGTCTCACCCCCAGTTGTCTGGTTTCTTTGTCCTTGTACCTGATCCAGTACTAGCTCCTCATCCTCATCATCGTTGTCACTCTCTAAGTACACCTCAATGTAGTGGGCCTTGCCCACCTTTTCCTTTCCTGCACACCTATGCCCTAGTGCCCAAGGCTCCTCGCAGCTGAAACAGAGCTTCTTCTTTCTCAACTCCTTTTGAGTATCCTCGTCCAAATTCGGTTTTCCTGTCCCTTCCTATGAAAGGGTTTGACTTCTTTTCTCTTCTAGGGAAAGGAAGGCTTAGGAGCAAATCTGCTCTTAGGAACAACATCCTACATGTCCATGGCACTGTTAACTACATCATGAAGAGTTGTGGGTTGATAACCTTTAACCCCATCACGTAGAGGCTTAGAAAGCCCCTCCACAAATAGCATCACCAATCGAGTCTCAAAAATGTTTGTGACCATCACTGATAATCTTTAAAACTCTAAGATGTAAGCCTCCATATTTCCTGTCTGCTTGAGCTGGGTTAGCTCCCGAAATTGAAGCTTTGGATCCTTCCTGTCAAAGCGTTCTATAAGCCTCTAAGTAAACTCAGTGTATGAGGTGATGGTGGCATGACCGATGGTCACTAACCCATGATACCACCACTCATAAGCTTCCCCATCCAGATGTAGTGTAGCCAACTTAATGGCATCAATCTCGGTCATCTAGTGTAAATGAAAGTAGGTGCCCAACTTTTGGCGTCATGATGTAGCTAAGAATTTAAATGACTCATCAAAGCAAGGAATAAACACTTTCCCCAGTGTCTTTTGGAGTTCATTACTCTACCTCATTTGCTTCTGCATACCCTTAGGCGTGTTCTTCATCTGAAGGTTGCAGAAATTTGTGAAGCTCATGGCAGTTTGGAAATCTCATCCCAACCTCCTATACTCCACTAAATAATCCCCAAAGGGATTTCCTTGGTCACTCTGCTCCACTTGTTCAGCTTTTGTCTCATTCAGAAATTATGGCATGGTGGGTCTGGAAGATCTGCTATATATGTGGGGGTGGTTGTGTACAATTGTTCGAGCATGGCTAGCCTCTCCACTATTAGACTTGTTGACCATTGAAGTACACTTGAAGACTCCATTCCCAAAGATATGTCGGAGGATTTTTGCACCTACAGAAATCAAATATCATCAGGGCTTCTCAGCGCCTTCTTCTCTCTCTTCTTCTTCATTACACTCAAATTTCGCAAGCCCTACAGGGATATAATAAAGTGATGCTAGCATGATGAAATAGAGTCATGTAATATGCCTAGGTAGCTTAGGACTTTGTTATCAAGTGAGTTCACTCTAGGGAGTTTTTTTTTACCTGGTTTATTATTTGTGCTTTTCAACACTTAATAATTAATTGAGTTTTTTCTCCCAGTTCTGACCCTGTTGTCGCTCAGATTGTACAGGCACGGTGCGACAACGACTCAGGTTGGCGGTTGTCACTCTGATCCCTGAACTCTCCATTCTAGTTGTCTCCCAACAGTAGGCTATGGGGGTAGTCCCTATGGAATATGAAAATGCAAGACTTATGGCAACCAACAAGTCCGGGAGACACGACTGAATGGCCTAGCCACTTGGTTGATTTTAGCATGTCAAGGGATTAGATTAGATAGTTATATGAGAGTAGTGCCTTATGGAATCAACTACTTGCTTTATATTGATTAAATACCAAATGACCGGATGAACAATTGTTGCTTAGATGCTTTGCTATCCTATATGAAGTGCAAGTCCTACAATCTAGGTGTGATAAAACAATCTTGGTTTATTTTAATTATATTGTTGATTTTTGAGTATCTTGGAAGGTACTCCAAGCCCTAGGGTTTACGGTTTGGAAGGTGGAGTGCCACAAGAGTCACTTGTGGGCTTGGAACCCAAAGTTGTGGTTTTGCACCCATCGTTGTTTGGGCCAAAACCATGGACATATTTTGACATGTCATGGATGAAGATGATAGTACTCGTCGAGACGAATCTGACGCATCAAAAATCATCTGATTCTGAGTTGTAGAAATGGAGTTATGGATTTTTTAAAGTTATGGATTTTTTAAAGTTATGTGTGGGCATGGTGGCACAAGGTCAAGGTCGACTTGACGTTAATAAGCCTTATGACAACTTGTCAAGCCCTATGATGACGTTTTGAGGAAGCCCTTGTAAATGGTATAAATACAAGGTGGGTGAGCTTCATTTGAGACATCCATCCATGCAACGCAAGGCAGAAAAGGAGCATATGAAACTCGGCTAAGGGAGAATTAGTACCTCTGTTTGGGCCGTAGGAAAGAGGGCACTTCAACGAAGGAGAGAGGTTGTTTTGGAGGCTTCTCATGACTGTTTGGAGGGTTTTTTACACCTGCATGAAGGTCGGGCTAGGAGAGGTAAGACGCATGTCTGTTGGGGCATGTTTTATGGACATGTACCTCTGTTTAAGTAGGCTGTGAATTCAGGGAGGAAGTGAGGGTAGGCCGCAGGAATTAACACTTCAGAAAAAGGCATGCATAGGGTTGTTTGAGGGCTAATAAGTGCCCAAAATTTCAGCGTGGAGGCGAAGCATACATGTGGAGGAAAGTCGCAGTTGTTTAAGGGACTGTGTGGATGTGTTTTAGGGCTGACGTGGGTCACTATGATGCCCTAACTAGAACACAGTTATAACAACAGTTGTACATCAGAATTGGAGCCAGATTTGTCTTGTGTTGGGTCAAAGTGTTGACCGATTTTGGATCAGTTTTGGTTGCAGCTTGTGAGTGCCATGTGTTGAGGTTGACTTGGGCAATTGGAGACCTCAACTAGGAGCAGATCTTGCAATGATTGTATTGGGCATCATTGATTTGTTGGAGGGCAATGCGTTGATAGCCCAAAGTAGCCCTAGATCAGCGTGACAAGACGGATATTGATAGTTGTGCGTTGGGTGAAGGTTGAAGCCTAATGTGTAGCTCTTTGATGGGCGAAAGAGGCTACTAGATTGGTAGATTGGAGCTCAAGTGTGGCTATACTAGAAGAGAAGATTGGATCAGCCCGCGTTCACTGTAACATAAGCGACTTGCGGCAGTGATAGGTGGCAGCCCTCCTGGAGACTCTATGTGTTGTCCTTTGATGGACTAAGGAGCAACTAGAGAGTAGAATGGGAACGAAGGACCACTAGGACGAGATACGACATAGAGACTGCAGCGAGATTGTCATTGTCTTGTATCCCTTGTAAGGGAGCACTAAGACTGTTGTATCATTCAATTGATTTAATATAACGAAGATTGGGTTGTTGTACATTATTGTACAATATTTTGTTAAAAATTGTCTATACTTGTGCATGTGTGATTTACTGCTGTTTTATATTTTGCTATGCAAAGGAGCTTTTGTTGAGATTCTTGGTTTGGTAGCGTCAGAGATTATAAGATTCTATCCTAGACCCAAGATCGTGGAAATTCAACATATATGCCTAACTAAGTATATCCCTTAATCCTCAATTGTTTTGAGGCTAGTCTCTAAAGTAGGTTGTAGACAGAAGTCAAGGCAAAGCAAGCAAAGACTTGGTAAATGATACCTCCCCTTGAAATCTAAGATACCCAGTGCCTCCGACACTATAGAAACTATGGCTCTGACAACTGTGTTAGCCATCAGTATTTTTTGCATGTTAGTGATGACTATATCTTCAGCTGAGTTTTCTAGAAACTGATTTCCTTATGTCAATATGTCATCCAGAAAACCCTCCCAAAACTTTCTTCGCCTTTTTACCTATTCAATCCACCCCTGGCAAAACCACAACCTCCTTGTCAACAATCCTATCTAACCTCAGCCTTATTAGTCTGCCCATCAGCTTTAAAAGGCAAATCCACATCTGTTTCAAAGGTCTCCCCTATGTTAGGAAGTGGCGTTTAGGACATTTCACCTTTGGCAATCATCAAAAAGCCAAAAAGGCTCTCATCTGCAGCAGACCTACCATGACCGATCCCTTAATTTGCAAATGAAGTTGACAAACAGCCTTAAGTCACGCCACTCATATTCCCTAGGTCTCAGCACTGCATGAAGCCCATTCTCAAGCTGACTAGTAGGTTTTTCACTGTGTTCTATGGTTCTTCAAAGACAGAAAATATGTTTCATCTCATGGAGTAAATGTTTGAGTTTACAGTTAGAGGAACAGCTGCTTCTAAGTGTATTATGAGCCTGAGATGAAGCTGCAAAACAAAGGTCACTCATCAGGACCTTACAGCTCTTTCCAGCATGAAAATCACAGTAAGAAAGGGTCGCCACTGTCTCAGCTAAATAGTAAATTGTCAAGGCCCAGAACCTCCTTCATTTACAAGCAGAGGGTTAGGGCGCCTCCTTCATACATAAGCAGAGGGCGCAGGCCAGAGTTGACTCAGAAGGCTGCAAAAGTCCAGGTTTGCCCTGACTGAATCAATGAAACAATATCTTCAGGTTTCATGAATGTAATTGCCGACCATAACAGGATTATAGTGGAAATATGATAAGCTCAAAGGAAAGGGGAGTTTGGCCTGATAAAAGAGATCATCTGAAACTTTCAAGTCAGGTGAATGGTTGAAACTCTAGAAGGCCTATCATCAGTGAACTTTCCAAAGCATAAGGACCCTGTCTATCCACAAGATCAAACAGAACAGATGATAAACAATGCCATTACACAGGCAGGAGAAAGTTCTTGGTTTTTCAAGAAAGCACTGACCTTCATAGTCACAAAGAGTTTTGTCAATATAACAGGTCATGAGATGAACAAGTCAAGTGACAAATATCTCAGCAACCTTAGAACAGTGTCACTGTGGCTAGGTTTCCTTCAAAAAACACAGTGATGCTTGCAAATAGTGATGCCTAGATTGATGTTGTTCAAATGATTTACTTACCACCACATTCAGAGAAAGGCTGTGTCTGACATAGTGGTAAAAGGGGGCTTCCCATACTTTACCTGATGAAGAGCCTCCTCCATATATGAGCAGAGAGCCAAAATCATTGCAGGCTGTTGAAAACCGGTAAGTCCAAAAGTGCAGGGAAAAGACACAAAGAAATTGAATGAAGGAAAGTGTTACTGTCTATGATATAAATGTATTGATCTCCCTCTTCAAAAAAGCTATCTGTCAACAGTCCATCCAAGTAGAGAGGAGAAAATATTGAACATATTGTATGCTATTAATGCCAAAAGAGCAGTTGACTTAAAAAGGGGTTAAAGACCTTTCATGATCACCTATACAGAAATCAAAGGAAATTCTTCTGAGCAAACATAGAAGTCTAGGATGAAAGGATGCAACCTAAAAAGTGTATTTACAGTCCAGAGAAAAACTTGTGAAACACTCAGAAGTAGAAATTTATCACCGGGAAAGTAAAACAGTGACCAAGGTTGAGTCATAAAATGCATGATGACAGGTATGCAATGCTATGAATAGACAAAGAGACAATTTTTGAACTTGTGTGTACCACCGATACCAAAAAGAAAACCGTCTCCTTGAAGGAAAGATCAAGCAACAAGACAATGTCAAACACAAATCACAAATTTTCAAATGTTTTGGTGCATAAAGTGAACATATTTCAGTTATGAAATGGTTCTGTGGGAAAAAAGAGGTAACACAATGTTCAGAGCAGAATAATGACTATATATCAAAAAGTCCTGTTTTCATATTGCCCAAGCTTGTCTTTTTAGATGGAGGAGGCGAGTGGTATTTAATCTAATAAACAGGCAGAGGAAGTTGGTTGTGATGAATTATCACTGTTTATATGTCTTATGACAAACCACTTGTTACCATTCCAAAGAGCAGGTGTAGCACAGGACTGTGTGGAAAAGGGACCTGCAGACAAGACCTTCTAAAAACTTTGTCACCAAGAAGATTCCCCGTTTAAAAGTCATTTTTCACTGTGTTCCAAAGTTTTTTAGCCCGTGATCTTTGTTGGATCGTTTAAAAGGAAGAAAGAACCACCTTTATTTTGAGGGAAAAGAGCACTGTATACTACTCCTGCAAACAGAGATTTGAAAACCCACTGTTTAAAAAACAAACAGAGTTTAAAGGTAATGTCAAATCCGAGTGGGTAAGTAACCGTTGGAGAGTTGTGGTGATATAGTAGCGAAGGTAATTATGGTGTAAATTTTCATTTTCAAAGATCTGAAGGGGAGTCCATTCGCATCCAGCATCAAACAAGCGAGAAAATTGGGCGAAATTTCTGAAATTTGCATTCAACAGTCGGCGCGACGGGCCTGGAAAGTGGCGCGACGTGCCTGGGCGTCGTTTTGCAAAGGCCTTCAACGTCGGCGCGACGTGCCTGTAGGCGGGTGCGACGTGCCTGTAGGTGGCCGCCCGACCGCACGACAACTCCACCCGACACTTTTCTCCGGCGCGACGGGTTTTTCTCCAAAGTTTGCCGCGCCAGTTTTGAAGGGTTCCGTTGCATTTTTAGCTCCCTCCAAGGGATTTCTTCTCAAAAACTCACAAGGTACTCTATCTCCTACCTTGAAAAACTCGAAAAATCAAGTTTAAAGCCTGTAGACCTCGGTTTGAAGCTATACATAGTTAAAAAGGCAAAGTTTGTTGATGAGAAGCTGGAGGCAGGGTTGTTGGTTAGGCATGGTTGTTGATGACCAAATTTAAAATTTGAAGCCAGAAATACACAGTACACTAAAGGACAGAGATTGTTGATGGCTAGGTTTCGACATTAAGGGCAGAGGTACTAAAGTGGTGTTGGTTTTTCAAAACTTCCCAAATAAAAATAGCCACTGTCTAAAGTGCAGAGTGCTTAAGTAATTTCAGTTGATATTAAGACAAGGTTACAGGTATTTCGGTGGACTCAAACTCACAAGCAGAAGAAGATGTTTTCAAAAAACCACAGTGCATTGATATATCACCTTAGCACAGTTCTGTTTTTCTTCCACTGAATGGTGTCATTTTGAAAAACTGTGGTTGTGATATGTTTAGAGGGAAGGTCATTTCTAAAAACAAGGCACCAAAACACCTATTACAGCAAGCCTTTCTTGAAATCTGCCCCTTTTTCACTGTTTTTCACTATTTGAAAACTTATCAACAGAGAAACTTCCAAGGGTAACAACGCATTAAAAAGCAGAGTTATTGGTATGAAAAGTTAAGATTGAGACAGAGGTGGTTGATGGTAGTTTTTGACATCAAAGGCAGGGTATAGATGTATGAATGGACTTTTTAAACTCACAGAGCAGAAAGTGTGTTTCCTAAAACCACTGTTGCACTTACTTTTTCACCTAAGCTAGGTCTGCTGGTTCATTACACTATATTGTCATTCTGAAGATTGTTAGACAGAGTTTCTTGAAGGTGAAACAGGGTATTTTGTTGATGATTGAGCATTTGTAGATGATTAGGCATTTATTGATGATCAAGTAAACAGCAAGGGCAGAGTTATAAAGGCAGTGATTGACTTCTCAAAAGTCACAAGTGAAAGGTTCTTCTCTTAACACAGTGGGCTATTTTTCACCTAACCACAGGGTCTCTTCCTTTCCCACTGAGTGGTCTCCACAGAAGTCTGCTAACAGGGGCAAATTTCAAGGTAAATAACTTAAAAGGGCAGGGTTATAATTTTGAAGTTTGGTTTCAAAAACAAAAATACAAGTGCAAGCAGGCCTCTAAGCAAAGGTCACTAGAGGGGATTTGTTCAAGACTATGCCCAAAGAATCTACAAAGCAGTTCTTACACATCGTGCCATTGTTAAGAAAGGTTCATAGCTAAAGTGTAACCAAATTTGAAAGATTGTGGTTAATAAGTGCAGAAGAGTTTATTCAAGGAAGCCTTGTTGAATCACAGGGTCCATAACTGTCAAAGTAGTTTGGTGGCTTGTCTCAATCCAGGAGAGCATTCTTCATACATTGAAGGCAGTGTGCCTCTTCCAAGCCTGTTTTAAGTCAGAATGCCTCCAAAGCGAGATCACAAAGGCGGACAACATAAGAGATATGAGCCCATCTCCATAGAAGAAATCAATGCTCATCCCTCAGTACTTTTCAATTTCCATGAGGTAGGCTGTCTTGATTTCTGTCAGAGGATAGAGGAAGTCAAGAGTTTCTCGCCACTCACACATTTGTGCGCTTTGAGATTCAAAGACAAACACTTCCAGTTAGCAGGTCTTGACTTCAAAATCTCTCCAAGGTATGTATCCAAAGCTACCAAGATCCCATATCATGGTGAAAAGTGGTTTAAACAAGCACATCTTGATCTGGAGGATTATAAACCTTTCATCAAGCCGGAACATAGAGAGACCATCACTGCTATTTTTCCTTTCTCCTATCTTCTTGACAGTTATGCTCCACTGATGAAGGCCATAATGAGATATTTCACTTGTGAAGGGAGGTTTAGCCAAATATTTGCCTATCATGTTCGCTTGTTGATGCATTTTACCAGGAGCAGGCACTTAAACCTTCCATACTTTTTGTCCAAGAGCATAGAGAAAATGGCAGCTACTGTCCAAAAGAAAGCTCCACCTCAGCAAATCCCTTCTCTCTTTCATCATTCCTTGATCAAAATCATCTTCTTGCACCAGCTGGAAAAGAAAGGAATTTCATGGGATTTATTCATTAGCCATGCCGATTTCGCCATTGTCCCTCCTGTTCATGTGTCTCCTACTCAGCCTGTCCATCGCCCAGTGCCTCTATCTAGTAGGCCTACCCCTAAAAAACTCAAGATGACCACTGGGCAGCCAAGTACACAAGGAGAAGGAGAGGGCAGTGAGACACAGGGAGAAAAGGAGGATGATGAGCAGCAGCAGCCAGATTTAGAGGGACAGCAGCAGTTGGATATCATTGGACAGCAGCTAGAGGTTGATGAACAGCATCAATTTCAGGAAGAGGAATAGCAGCAGACAGAGGTTGAAGAGCAGCAGGTTGAGCAAGCAATTGAAACACCTTTCGAGCCACAAGCTGAACAGGATGTGGAGGAAGGACAGCCAGCTGAGGCTGCCTCCTTAATGGTGACCAAAACTGTCCCTAAGAAGGGGAAATTGCCCAAAAGGACAACTCCTAGCTTGCCAAGGAGAAAGAGCGCTAGATTGGCCTTCAAAGGCAAAAGTACAATTGGAGAAAGCGCCAAGCATGGAGGTAAATCAGCTGTCATCCCTATCCCAAGCAATGACAGCGACAATGAGGCACACATCCTTGAAAATCTCCTAATTCACAAAGAAGGGAAAATTGAGGTGTTACAAGAAGATCTCCAAAGGGCAAGGAACTTCAATCATTTCTTGGAGGTTGAGAACAAACAAATGAAATTTCATGCAGCCATTCATGAGGCAAGGGCCATCAAGTACAAAAAGGAGGCAGAAAGGGCGCAAGTAAGAATTGAAGAGCTTATTGGCGAATTTGATGATGAAGAAGAGGAGGACCAGCCTAGGCGAAAGAGGCCTAGAACCGTCGGGCTTAGGAGAGCCTTGGAGAAACAGAAGGCTGAAGAACAAGCTCAATTCGAAGCTTTTCCTCTCACTACCCTCTTTGAGCGGGAAATTGAGGAAAACAAGGAAGCTTGGCTTGAGAGGGCTAACCAGTATTTGGAGACCAAGCTTGAGAAGGCAAACAGGGATCTCGAGCTACAGAGAAAGAGAACACTTCACTTTCAGAAGCTAAACCAATTCGCCAGGCGCAAATTGAAGGTGGCACAAGAAAAATTGAAGAAATTGAAGGAGAGGCGCCTAGCACGGAAAGAAGCAAAACGCACATTAGCCCTCGATATTTTAGCTTCAGCTTCAGAGCATGTCTCTATGGACCCTTGAGGGTCATACATGCCAATTTTGGGCCTGTTTCGAAAACTTTTTGTTTTTTGGCATTTTTGGGGTTTTCGCCAAAAACTCATAAATGCGCCATTTCAGTTTGATGAGTCGTCAAGGGAGGAAGATGATACCAATGGATTCCATAATTTCATGAGAAGCTCTCCAGCGATTTTCAGGGCATTTGAAGATCATTCGCCCCTCCAAATTGGCGAAAAACAGCCTCATTTTGCACATTCTGCCCGCCATATCAGCAGCCTGCTATTTTCTGGGTTTTTGCGCACAGGTACAGTTTTGAGGGACTTTCAGAGATCCGATTGAGGTGATTCCACTTGCATTGGAAAGCAGCATACGTAGAGCTTTCCAACGAGCCATCATGAGCCTCATTTCGACATCGGGAAGGCTTCCATTTGCATCCAGCAAGTCAGACCTTTTCAGTATACAACATGAAGTATTTTTGCAATTTTTGAACCTGCAATCAAGCCTGGGCAAAAGTAGGCTATTTTTATCATGGGAAAATCATGTAAAGTCAATATAATTTCCGTTTTTAGCAGTTTTTTAGATATTTTATTAGATATTTTGTGCCTTGGGTTTTGCAAAGCCTCAAGGACAAGTTTAGATATTTTGACTTGGCCAATGGGATAGCTAGTTGCTCCATGAGGTTTTCCTCCTTCTAGCCTATTTATCCCATGATTCTCATTGTAAATCAGAGGCTGAAATTGAGAGAAGAATTAATGCATTGGTCATATGAGCTTTGAAGAATACACTTGAGTTATGATGTTTGGATTGCCTCTTGGATGCTTTTGAGGAATGTTGAAGGCTCGTTGATGGATTCCTTGACATGGTAGAATGGTATAGTGCTTCTTAATGTTGTTTTGTCTTCTAGTTTTCACTCATATTTCATTTTTCTTGCTGCTATAGATCAGTAAAGATTGATTTTGAGACATGCCCATGGAGGCACCTCAAAATCCCTGAATCTTCATAGCTTGATGTTTTCTTCTCCCTTAGTTATGCTAAAGAATTCTTAGCCGCTCTTTAGTAACCTAAGGTGTTGTTGCTAAGTTTTATTCATCAGTTCCATGTATGTTGAGTAGGATGTATGGTTTGCCCTACCTACCTATCAGCTGCCCATAGTTCTGTCCATAAAACTTTCTCTTTGACTGATTTGTTGATCATTTTGTTGAACCAAGGAGGCCTAGTCTCGATCTAGCCCCTTGCCTAAAACTATGAAAACTTATTTGTCCAAGTGCCCAATGACTTAGAGACTATGTTTAGGCGTTCCGGCATAGTTTATGAGTTGTTAGTTTGTCTCATGTGTTTTCCCCAAAGTCTGATAGCCTTTTCCCGAAGTTAGAGGGTCATATACCTCTATGTATGGCTTGAATGTTTGATTTCTATGTATTGATTAGTTTATAGTTATTCCTAGCATGATTAATGGCTCGCTATTACATGTTTATGTCTGCTATTAACTAGTTTGCACTTGAAATCCCTTGTCTTTCACCAACTTATTGTTCATTTAATCCATTTTTCCCAGAGATCCCTTCTACTGTGAATCAAATCGGCCCTACAGCAGCTTTACATCATTACTTCATAGCTTCCTTGATCTGTTTGACCCCATAGCCCAATTTATCTACATCTTGTCATCCAGTTTATGTATTTGATCAGTTTCATCCCTCACAATCTTAAAAACTAAAAAAACCAAAAAAAACACACTTCATAACTAGCCTAATATCAGAACATCGCAAGTAAACACACCGACATCTTCTACACATATAGAGAGAGCCCTCTCTGAGTCCAGGAAGGCTAGGTCCTTGGGCTCCAAAGCTTGGTTTGATGTTACATCGTCATTTGGCTAGCCAATCGGCCAAATCATGGGACACTAACATAATGGCGATCACGGTGGGACCCTGAGTGATAAACAACTTAGTTTCCCTAATCTTTCTAGCAGCCTTAAGAATACTATTTGATTGACTTATCCCACCGCTCACTGACATAGTAACGATCACGGTGGGACCTTCCGAGTTAGTGACAGTCTAAGTGCACCTTAGATTTCTCAAAGTCTCAATCAAACTTAGAAAACTTAAGTGTTGCTTGAAGAGTAGAAGCTAACTCTTTCACCATCTTAGCAAAATGATGATTTAGTTATAAGAAGCTCTACCAAACCTCATAAGCACAAAAAACTCAGAAAAACCCCAAAACATTCCCAGATTGGCTTTTTGTCAGTATTGGTAGTGGACCATACAAATATACCTCAAAACAACTAAAAATCCACCTGGCGACTCCACTAACCTCCAGTAGGCCTTACTACCTTGCCAAATTTTAGAATTCCATCCGATTTAGCCACCTCATCGCCACACTAACATAATGGCGATCACGGTGGGACTCTGGGTGATTAAAAGCTTAGTTTCCCTCATCTTTAGAAACCTTTGAGAATACTATCTGATTGACTTATCCCACTGCTCACTAACATAGTGACACTCACAGTAGGACCTTCCGAGTTAGTGACAATCTAAGTACAACTTAGTAACTCATGAAGTCTCAATCAAGCTTAGTAAACTTAGAGATTGTTTGAAAGGTAGAAAATAGCTCCTTCACCATCTTAGCAAAATGATGAGTCAGTTATAGAAAACCTTTCCAAACCTTATAGGCGCATAAAACTCAAAAAACCCCAAAAAACACTCCTTTAGATTGGTTTTTGTCAAGTATTGGTGGTGGACCATACAAGTATACCTCAAAACAACTGATTTTCCACCTGGCGACTCCACTAACTTCTAGTAAGCCTTACTATTTCACTAAACTCTAGGCTACTATCCGATAGACCTATCCCATCACTCACTAACATAGCGGGAGATGGTAAGACATTGAGTACATAATAGTCCAGCAAACTCTTATAGACTCTTTGGGCCTTTAGGTACCATAAACAAGCAAGCAGTTCATAAACTCATTTTTTAGAGTAAACTCTTTTTGTTCTCATCACCCTAGCAAAGTGTTGAAACAAGTCTAAGATACTTTAACAAACCATAGGCTGCTCATAAACTCAGAAAATTCAAAAACATTCTCAGATTAGTCTTGGTGGTGGACCATAGCTATCTTCACAACAACAACCCATTTCCACCTGGCGACTCCACTAATCCATCCTTTTACTTTGACCATCCTTCGCCTTAGCGTAACTTTAGAAAATCACTCATCCAAAACATTCACCAATATCACTCTCTCCAAGCTCTGGATCTAAAATCTGGCTTCACGAAGAATCAATACCAGATCCCACCCAGACCCAAATCCCCCTATCATAGTAGATGACCCAGAAAAGATTCTGTGGCAAGCTTCTGAAACTGATCATCTAGCTACCGATAGATCCATCCGTAGAACAAGATCTGTACCTCAAACTCGCAATATCCTTCTAGATCTACCTTCGGAACTAGAGTCATCACAAGCTCTTCCCCGAAGCAAATCATATAGTAGGATAAACTTCGACGATCTTGAACCCCTAAACCCACCACAGAGTCCTATTAGAGAAGCTTCACCCACCACTCCTCCTGATTTCCAGCTTCTCTATCAGTTTGGCTCTTATCACCCCAGATCTGCTCAAAACCAGATCACTAGTCCAAGTTCATCCGCCACACTTGGTCAAACCACCACTGTTCAAACCACTTCATTTCAGCCTACTAGTCCTCATCTTGTGCATCATCCATTACCTCCAATCATGGCGGCCTGGTACGCACCTTTGGTGTTACCACCACCTTTAGCTCCTCTCCCAAACAAATATCAAGACAAAATCCCACACTTTACCGGAGAAGACACCACCACACCTCAACAGCATATAAGTAGAATGACTGATGCTTATGAATACCTAGAGGTACAAGACGAGACTGTCAGAATGAGAATATTTGCCCAAAGTCTTGGTGGTGAACCCAAAGCATGGTTCAAAAGCTTAGCTCCAAACAATATCCATGATATCCCAGAACTACATCAAATTTTCAGAAACCGGTGGGAAATCCGAAGAAATCCCATTCAAATCCTGTCAGAATATAACAGCCTAAAACGGGAAAATGGGGAAAGTGTCCAAGCTTACTGTACTAGGTTCAACAGTGTATATAACTCCCTCCCACCTCTTTTCAAACCTCCACTTGGTTTAGCTTTGGCAAAATTCCCCGAGGGGTTTGATCCGGACATGACATATCACTTAAGAGATAAGGATCCCCCTACCTTGGAAGAAATGCAACAAATAGCTATAAAAGCAGATGCCAACTTAGCTGAAAAAAGAGCCAGAATTAGATCAGAAAGAAAGGTCACATATAGAGATGAAGTCTCCACTTCGTCACCTTCCCTAGATCCCAAAATAGATGACTTAGTCAAATCCATGGCTAAAATGTGGGAAAAGATCAATGAAAAAGCTCCTGTTAGAGATAACCAGCCAAACCCTCAAATCAGAAACCGAAACCAAAACTTTAGGAGGGAACAGCCCCAAAACAGACCAAGGGACAATGACCAAAAGATCAGGCCACCATTCAATGAAAACTATGTGGAAGAAGATGATAGGGACTCAGAACCTCTTGATGAACATCATTTAAACCTCATAGGGTCTGACAATGAAGGTGAGGTGTACCTCACCGAAGAGGAACAAGCCTTCTTTTCATCTGATCAAGATGAGACCAACTATGAGGATCTTGATGACCCTGCCATAGAGTTTCAAAATGCTATTGAAGAAGCCCACAGGCAATATGACCTTAGAAGCAAAAGAAACCAAGATAATGTCAAGAGAGGTAACTCTGATACTGCTAAAGCTTCAGATACCATCCTCAAAAAAGCACCAAGCAGTGACAAAATCAAGGTTGAAAAGGTTGATCAAAGCCAAGCTAAAGTTACCCAAACTAGTCCTATCACATATACTCCTGATACTTCTACAAAGGTCACCAAAACAACTATGGCAAACAAAATCCCTAAACAAGGCCAACAAGCTCAGAACATAGACAAGGTCTCAGCTGAAAAAGCTGAAACAAACATATCTAAACTTCAAGTGCCTTTTAGCTTTGAAGGCGAAATCGCTAAAATCAAAATCACCATGCCCCTTACCGAACTCATTGCCCAAAACTCTTATAAATCCCAAGTACTAAAGGTATTAAATCTAGGAAATGATGCAAACACTGTTAATCTCACTGATGACATTCCTGAAGTATTGTTTGGTCCAAAGGTAGAGGGAAAATTTCAAGAAGGAGCTACTCTTCCATTTTACATTAGCTTAAACATTCACGACCAAATCCTCCACAATGCCATGCTAGACTCCGGCGCATCTCATAATCTTATGCCGAAGGTAGTAATGGAAAGATTAGGCTTGGAAATCACAAGACCATACAAAGACTTGTATTCATTTGATTCAAGCAGAGTCCAATGCCTGGGTTTGATCAAAGACCTTTGCTTTAGTCTTGCCCAAATACCCGCGAAACATCTAATCATGGATATAGTAGTGGCAGACATTCCTCCCAAGTATGGGATGCTTCTATCTAGATCTTGGGGAGCCAAACTCCAAAGGAATATTCAACTGGACATGTCATATGCCACCATTCCTGTGTTTGGTCAGAATAGGATACTCTACCGTGAATCCCACATGAAATACATGATTAGCAGCCAAGATAGGCCAGATAACATTCCAATGTGTTCCTTGCGCTCCGACTTAAACTCTTTCATCATGCATATTGATGTAAACTTGGAGGAAGAATCAGAGGAAGCTGATATAGACTTAGATCCACCACATCAGTTATCCTTGGTGCCTTATGATGAGCTGGACGCTCAAAACTACCATGATCATGAACAACCATGTCTTGAGGAAAGTAAGTTTCCCCTCTCCAAAGTGGGGTTAGAGCAAGAAGCACAAACTCTCATGTACTATCAAGCAAATTGCTCTGGCTTTAATCAAACACCAGCAGTAACTTGTGGAAATTTCTTCCGGGTAAAAGCTTTAGAAGACCTTCACATCATAAACCTATTTGGCACCCGGGAAAAAGGTAGTTTGATGTTTCTACCATACCTCAAAGATTTACCATCATGTGACCCTCCTACTGCAAATAAAACTTTGACTATAACCTTAGTAGCTCAACATCTTGAGAAAATGCCAAATAAACTTTTTATGAGCAAGGATGACAGTTATAATCCCGGCATACCTGAACTACTGAAATTGGCTCATATTTTGTCTTTTCATGAAGAACTTAGAAAGGCTAAAATCAAGAATCTCATGCAAAATACTAGTTTCTACAGGAAAAACAAGGGAAAACATTGTATCACTACCTTTTCCCCAAAGAACAACTTTAAAAGAAACAAACACAACAAACTGAAACAAACTGAAATGATCAAGGAGAAAAATAATGGCCATAGAATCTGCTTTGATTTTAGAAATAATACTGCATCTCCATATAACAAAAATCATGTTTGTTATACTCAAGATCATGATTCACCAATTGAAAATGTTTCTAATGATGTATTCTTGCAAGATCATCTTTCAGATCATAATCATCAAATTCCTTTACAAAGTAGACAACTTAAAGATTTTTTCCAGTTTGCAGGAGCTAAATCTGATTTCAAGTTCAAAATTGTCAAACCACTCAATATCAGAAGTCTGTTCATGAAAGCCATGTTCCCAGTGTTAAATTTATGTGTTGTTACATACCTTGATGATGTCACTATCTATTTCAAGAATTATCAAGAGTACATACATTACCTGAAGAAAGCATACAGCAAGGAAAGGAGTGGAAATCAGATATTCAGAGAGGTACAGAGGGAGGATACCGGGCTGTTTAGAGATTCTTGCATAAATCCCTATGTCATGTTAGAGAGAGAAAATTTCCCAAATTTTTCTTTTCAAGAGTTAAGTGGGCCTAGGGTGAGAGGAGATCCTTACGAGGATAAGATGCTGAAATTCCGTCATTTCCAAGATTTTTGAGTTTGAAACACTTTCAGTCATTGTACATACCATTGTTTGAAATATTGAAAAAAATAGAAAAATCAAAAACAGTAAAAGATAGGAAAGTCAAAAATAGTAAAAAGCAGAAAAAGGGCAAGTGAAGATAGAACAAAGGCCCCATGTTCCAAAAAATAGTCTTTCGGAAAGCGAGCAAGTCTAAATGCTGCTGCTGGTACTTCAATGTCTTGTTCAACTATCTAGCCTAATCATAGTTGAGCATGTTTAAATTTATTTGCTGATAAGTTAGTGAGTGTCAAGATAGTCAACATTGTGTAAGATTGACTTATCACAGAGCTTAGATTAGGGAGAGATTCTGGTTCCACATGCTTAAAACAGAACCAAAGAGAGAAGTGAGGGATGAAAAACACATTGTACATCTTAGCCCCGCTTGTCTAGTTTCCTTTTGTTGCAAAATAACATTTGTGTGCAGCTTGTCTTTTATGCCGCAAATACATGACAAATCAGACTGCCTAATCCTGATTTGATCATTTTTAAATTTCATGTTGTAGATTAGAGAATGAAATCCTGTCAAACTGCTTAATCTTGACAGTCGATCTAGTTTTAGGTAGAGAAATGAAGGAGTTCATCAGCTTAATCTGAACTCCCGGCAGATATAAGAGTAGAAGTAGATAGTTTCATTTTGCAAAAAAGAAAAATATGCATTGTCAAAAGGCTGCTAGTTCAAATGCGCCAAACAGAAGAAAAAATGCTAGGAAAGATAGTGGGGTAGGTAGAAGTATCATTGATGTTAAACATGCTGACACTTTTCAGAAATAACATCAAGAGAAGGGTAAATTTTGCGCCAATGGATAAGGCACTGTTCTTCATAAATCCAAAAATCTGAATTCTGGACACCTCCTGACGAGGAGCTGCCCTCCCCAAATGGAGCCACTGTTAGCCATCAGTATTTTTTGCATGTTAGTGATGACTATATCTTCAGCTGAGTTTTCTAGAAACTGATTTCCTTATGTCAATATGTCATCCAGAAAACCCTCCCAAAACTTTTTTCACCTTTCTACCTATTCAGTCCACCCCTGGCAAAACCACAACCTCCTCGTCAACAATCCTATCTAACCTCAGCCTTATTGGTCTGCCCATCAGCTTTAAAAGGCAAATCCACATCTGTTTCAAAGGTCTCCCCTATGTTAGGAAGTGGCGTTTAGGACATTTCACCTTTGGCAATCATCAAAAAGCCAAAAAGGCCCTCATCTGCAGCAGACCTACCATGACTGATCCCTTAATTTGCAAATGAAGTTGACAAACAGCCTCAAGTCACGCCACTCATATTCTCTAGGTCTCAGCACTGCATGAAGCCCATTCTCAAGCTGACTAGTAGGTTTTTCACTGTGTTCTATGGTTCTTCAAAGACAGGAAATATGTTTCATCTCATGGAGTAAATGTTTGAGTTTACAGTTAGAGGAACAGCTGCTTCTAAGTGTATTATGAGCCTGAGATGAAGCTGCAAAACAAAAGTCACTCATCAGGACCTTACAGCTCTTTCCAGCATGAAAATCACAGTAAGAAAGGGTCGCCACTATCTCAGCAAAATGGTAAATTGTCAAGGCCCAGAACCTCCTTCATTTACAAGCAGAGGGTTAGGGCGCCTCCTTCATCCATAAGCAGAGGGCGCAGGCCAGAGTTGACTCAGAAGGCTGCAAAAGTCCAGGTTTGCCCTGACTGAAACAATGAAACAATATCTTCAGGTTTCATGAATGTAATTGCTGACCATAACAGGATTATAGTGGAAATATGATAAGCTCAAAGGAAAGGGGAGTTTGGCCTGATAAAAGAGATCATCTGAAACTTTCAAGTCAGGTGGATGGTTGAAACTCTAGAAGGCCCGTCATCAGTGAACTTTCCAAAGCATAAGGACCCTGTCTATCCACAAGATCAAACAGAACAGATGATAAACAATGCCATTACACAGGCAGGAGAAAGTTCTTGGTTTTTCAAGAAAGCAATGACCTTCATAGTCACAAAGAGCTTTGTCAATATAACAGGTCATGAGATGAACAAGCCAAGTGACAAATATCTCAGCAACCTTAGAAAAGTGTCACTGTGGCTAGGTTTCCTTCAAAAAACACAGTGATGCTTGCAAATAGTGATGCCTAGATTGATGTTGTTCAAATGATTTACTTACCACCACATTCAGAGAAAGGCTGTGTCTGACATAGTGGTAAAAGGGGGCTTCCGATACTTTACCTGATGAAGAGCCTCCTCCATATATGAGCAGAGAGCCAAAATCATTGGAGGCTGTTGAAAACTGGTAAGTCCAAAAGTGCAGGGAAAAGACACAAAGAAATTGAATGAAGGAAAGTGTTACTGTCTATGATATAAATGTATTGATCTCCCTCTTCAAAAAAGCTATCTGTCAACAGTCCATCCAGTAGAGAGGAGAAAATATTGAACATATTGTATGCTATTAATGCCAAAAGAGCAGTTGAATTAAAAAGGGGTTAAAGACCTTTCATGATCACCTATACAGAAATCAAAGGAAATCCTTCTGAGCAAACATAGAAGTCTAGGGTGAAAGGATGCAACCTAAAAAGTGTATTTACAGTCCAGAGAAAAACTTGTGAAACACTCAGAAGTAGAAATTTATCACTGGGAAAGTGAAACAGTGACCAAGGTTGAGTCATAAAATGCAGGATGACAGGTATGCAAACGCTATGAATAGACAAAGAGACAATTTTGAACTTGTGTGTACCACTGATACCAAAAAAGAAAACTGTCTCCTTGAAGGAAAGATCAAGCAACAAGACAATGTCAAATACCAAATCACAGCTTTCAAATGTTTTGGTGCATAAAGTGAACATATTTCAGTTATGAAATGGTTCTGTGGGAAAAAAGAGGTAACACAATGTTCAGAGCAGAATAATGACTATATATCAAAAATTCTTGTTTTCATATTGCCCAAGCTTGTCTTTTCAGATGGAGGAGGCGAGTGGTATTTAATCTAATAAACAGGCAGAGGAAGTTGGTTGTGATGAATTATCACTGTTTATATGTCTTATGACAAACCACTTGTTACCATTCCAAAGAGCAGGTGTAGCAAAGGACTGTGTGGAAAAGGGACCTGCAGACAAGACCTTCTAAAAACTTTGTCACCAAGAAGATTCCCCCTTTAAAAGTCATTTTTCACTGTGTTCCAAAGTTTTTTAGCCCGTGATCTTTGTTGGATCGTTTAAAAGGAAGAAAGCACCACCTTTATTTTGAGGGAAAAGAGCACTGTATACTACTCCTGCAAACAAAGATTTGAAAACCCACTGTTTAAAAAAAACAAACAGAGTTTAAAGGTAATGTCAAATCCGAATGGGTAAGTAACCGTTGGAGAGATGTGGTGATATAGTAGCGAAGGTAATTATGGTGTAAATTTTAATTTTCAAAAATCTGAAGGGGAGTCCATTCGCATCCAGCATCAAACAAGCGAGAAAATTGGGCGAAATTTCCGAAATTTGCATTCAACAGTCGGCGCGACGGGCCTGGAAAGTGGCGCGACGTGCCTGGGCGTCGTTTTGCAAAGGCCTTCAACGTCGGCGCGACGTGCCTGTGGGCGGGCGCGACGTGCCTGTAGGTGGCCGCCCGACCGCACGACAACTCCACCCGACACTTTTCTCCGGCGCGACGGGTTTTGCTCCAAAGGTTGCCACGCCAGTTTTGAAGGGTTCCGTTGCATTTTTAGCTCCCTCCAAGGGATTTCTTCTCAAAAACTCACAAGGTACTCTATCTCCTACCTTGAAAAACTCGAAAAATCAAGTTTAAAGCCTGTAGACCTCGGTTTGAAGCTGTACATAGTTAAAAGGGCAAAGTTTGTTGATGAGAAGCTGGAGGCAGGGTTGTTGGTGATTAGGCACGGTTGTTGATGATCAAGTTTAACATTTGAAGCCAGAAATACACAGTACACCGAGGAGCAAAGATTATTGATGGTTAGATTTTGACATTAAAGGCAGAGGTACCAAAGTGGTGTTGGTTTTTCAAAACTTCACAAATAAAAATGGCCACTGTCTAAAGTGCAGAGTGCTTAGTAATTGCAGTTGATATTAAGACAAGGGTACAGGTATTTGGGTGGCTCTCTTAAACTCACAAGCAAAAGAAGGTGTTTTCTAAAAACCATAGTGCATTGATATATCACCTAGCACAGTTCTGCTTTTCTTCCACTGAATGGTGTCATTTTTAAAAACTGTGGTTGTGATATGTTTAGAGGGAAGGCCATTTCTAAAGAACAAGGCACCAAAACACCTATCACAGCAAGCCTTTTCTTGAAATCTGCCCCTTTTTCACTGTTTTTCACTATTTGAAAACTTATCAACAGAGAGCTTCCAAAGATGACAAGATAGTAAAAGACGAGGGTGGTTGATGGTGGTTTTTTAACATCACAGCCAGGAATATAGATGTGTTGGTGGACTTTTAAACTCACAAAGCAGGGAATTTGTTTTCTAAACCACTGTTGCACTGACTTTACACCTAAACCAAGCCTGTTTTTCTGCACTACACTATATCATTCCGAAGTTTGTTGAACAGAGTTTTCTGAAGGTGAAACAGGTTCATTTTCCAGAAGGCAGGGTTATTGCTGATGGGGCATTTATTTATAATCAAGTTTACATTGAGGCCAGATGTACAAAGATGATGATTGACTTCTCAAATTTCATGAGTAGAAGGTGTTTTCCTTAACACTGTGGGCTAATTTTTCACATAACCACAGGGTCTTTTTTCTTTTCCCACTGTGTGGTCTCCACAGAAGTCTGCTAACAGGGGCATGTTTCAAGGTAAATGACCTAAAAGAGCAGGGTTATAATTTTGAAGTTTGGTTTCAAAGACAAAAATACAAGGGCAAGCAGGCCTCTAGCAAAGTCACCAGAGGGGTGATTGTTTCAAGACTGTGCACAGAAGATCTACAAAGCAGTTTCTCACACATAGTGCCATTGATAAGAAGGTTACATAGCTGAAGTGTATCCAGATTTGAAGAACTATTGTTAATAAGTGTAAAGGGGGTTTATTCAAGGAAGCCTTGTTGCATTCTATTCAAAATCACAGGGTCCATAACTATCCAAGCAGTGCAGTGGTCAGTTTTAATCCAGCAGAGCATTTTTCATACATTGAAGGCAGTGTGCCTCTTCCAAAGCCTGTTTCAAGTCAGAATGCCTCCAAAACGAGATCACAAAGGCGGACAACATAAGAGATATGAGCCTATCTCCATAGAAGAAATCAATGCTCATCCCTCAGTACTTTTCAATTTCCATGAAGTAGGCTGTCTTGATTTCTGTCAGAGGATAGAGGAAGTCAAAAGTTTCTCACCACTTACACATTTGTGCGCTTTGAGATTCAAGAACAAACACTTCCAGCTTGCAGGTCTTGACTTCAAAATCTCCCCAAGGTATGTATCCAAGGCTACTAAGATCTCCTATCATGGTGAAAAGTGGTTTAAGCAAGCACATCTTAATCTGGAGGATTACAAACCTTTCATCAAGCCGGAACATAGGGAGACCATCACTGCTATTTTTCCTTTCTCTTATCTTCTTGACAGTTATGCTCCACTGATGAAGGCCATAATGAGATATTTCACTTGTGAAGGGAGGTTTAGCCAAATATTTGCCTATCATGTTCGCTTGTTGATGCATTTTACCAGGAGCAGGAAATTAAACCTTCCATACTTTTTGTCCAAGAGCATAGAGAAAATGGCAGCTACTGTCCAAAAGAAAGCTCCACCTCAGCAAATCCCTTCTCTCTTTCACCATTCCTTGATCAAAATCATTTTCTTGCACCAGCTGGAGAAGAAAGGAGTTTCATGGGAGTCATTCATTAGCCATGCCGATTTCGCCACTGTCCCTCCTGCTCATGTGTCTCCTACTCAGCCTGTCCATCGCCCAGTGCCTTTATCTAGTAGGCCTACCCCTAAAAAACTCAAGATGATCACTGGGTAGCCAAGTACACAAGGAGAAGGAGAGGGCAGTGAGCCACAGGGAGAAAAGGAGGATGATGAGCAGCAGCAGCCAAATTTAGAGGGACAGCAGCAGTTAGATATCATTGGACAGCAGCTAGAGGTTGATGAACAGCATCAATTTCAGGAAGAGAAACAGCAGCAGACAGAGGTTGAAGAGCAGCAGGTTGAGCAAGCAATTGAAACACCTTTCGAGCCACAAGCTGGACAAGATATTGAGGAAGGACAGCAAGCTGAAGCTGCCTCCTTAATGGTGACCAAAACTGTCCTTAAGAAGGGGAAATTGCCCAAAAGGACAACTCCTAGCTTGCCAAGGAGAAAGAGCGCTAGATTGGCCTTCAAAGGCAAAAGTACAATTGGAGAAAGCGCCAAGCATGGAGGTAAATCAGCTGTCATCCCTATCCCAAGCAATGACAACGACAATGAGGCACACATCCTTGAAAATCTCCTCATTCACAAAGAAGGGCAAATTGAGGTGTTACAAGAAGATCTCCAAAGGGCAAGGAACTTCAATCATTTCTTGGAGGTTGAGAACAAACAAATGAAATTTCATGCAGCCATTCATGAGGCAAGGGCCATCAAGTACAAAAAGGAGGCAGAATGGGCGCAAGTAAGAATTGAAGAGCTTATTGGCGAATTCGATGATGAAGAAGAGGAGGACCAGACTAGGCGAAAGAGGCCTAGAACCATCGGGCTTAGGAGAGCCTTGGAGAAACAGAAGGCTGAAGAACAAGCTCAATTCGAAGCTTTTCCTCTCACTACCCTCTTTGAGTGGGAAATTGAGGAAAACAAGGAAGCTTGGCTTGAGAGGGCTAACCAGCATTTGGAGACCAAGCTTGAGAAGGCAAACAGGGATCTCGAGCTACAGAGAAAGAGAACACTTCACTTTCGGAAGCTAAACCAATTCGCCAGGCGCAAATTGAAGGTGGCACAAGAAAAATTGAAGAAATTGAAGGAGAGGCGCCTAGCACGGAAAGAGGCAAAAAGCATATCAGCCCTCGATATTTTAGCTTCAGCTTCGGAACATGTTTCTATGGACCCTTGAGGGTCATACATGCCAATTTTGGGCCTGTTTCGAAAACTTTTTGTTTTTTGGCATTTTTGGGGTTTTCGCCAAAAACTCATAAATGCACCATTTCAGTTTGAAGAGTCGTCAAGGGAGGAGGGTGATACCAATGGATTCCATAATTTCATGAGCAGCTCTCCAGCGATTTTCAGGGCATTTGAAGATCATTCGCCCCTCCAAATTGGCGAAAAACAACCTCATTTTGCACATTCTGCCCGCCCTATCAGCAGCCTGCTATTTTCTGGGTTTTTGCACACAGGTACAGTTTTGAGGGACTTTCAGAGATCAGATTGAGGTGATTCCACTTGCATTGGAAAGCAGACACAGAGAGCTTTCCAACGAGCCATCATGAGCCTCATTTCGACATCGGGAAGACTTCCATTTGCATCCAGCAAGTCAGGGAACCTTTTTCAGGCATAAATATGAAGTATTTTTGCAATTTTTGAACTCCAAAAATCTGCTTTTCCCAAATGTGCGTTAGGCTATTTTTATCATGGAAAAATCATGTAAAGTCAATATAATTTCCGTTTTTAGCAGTTTTTTAGATATTTTATTAGATATTTTGTGCCTTGGGCTTTGCAAAGCCTCAAGGACAAGTTTAGATATTTTGACTTGGCCAATGGGATAGCTAGTTGCTCCATGAGGTTTTCCTCCTTCTAGCCTATTTATCCCATGATTCTCATTGTAAATCAGAGGCTGAACTTGAGAGAAGAATTAATGCATTGGTCATATGAGCTTTGAAGAATACACTTGAGTTATGATGTTTGGATTTCCTCTTGGATGCTTTTGAGGAATGTTGAAGGCTTGTTGATGGATTCCTTGACATGGTAGAATGGTATAGTGCTTCTTAATGTGTTTTGTCTTCTAGTTTTCACTCATAATTCATTTTTCTTGCTGCTATAGATCAGTAAATATTGATTTTGAGACATGCCCATGGAGGCACCTCAAAATCCCTGAATCTTCATAGCTTGATGTTTTCTTCTCCCTTAGTTATGCTAAAGAATTCTTAGCTGCTCTTTAGTAATCTAAGGTATTGTTGCTAAGTTTTATTCATCAGTTCCATATATGTTGAGTAGGATGTATGGTTTGCCCTACCTACCTATCAGCTGCCCATAGTTCTGTCCATAAAACTTTCTCTTTGACTGATTTGTTGATCATTTTGTTAAACCAAGGAGGCCTAGTTTCGATCTAGCCCTTTGCCTAAAACTATGAAAACTTATTTGTCCAAGTGCCCAATGACTTAGAGACTATGTTTAGGCGTTCCGGCATAGTTTATGAGTTGTTAGTTTGTCTCATGTGTTTCCCCAAAGTCTGATAGCCTTTTCCCGAAGTTAGAGGGTCATATACCTCTATGTATGGCTTGAATGTTTGATTTCTATGTATTGATTAGCTTATAGTTATTCCTAGCATGATTAATGGCTTTCTATTACATGTTTATGTCTGGCTATTAACTAGTTTGCACTTGAAATCCCTTGTCTTTCACCAACTTATTGTCCATTTAATCCATTTTGCCCAGAGATCCCTTCTACCATGAATCAAATCGGCCCTACAACAGCTTTACATCATCACTTCATAGCTTCCTTGATCTGTTTGACCCCATAGCCCAATTTATCTACATCTTGTCATCCAGTTTATGTATTTGATCAGTTTCATCCCTCACAAACTTAAAAACTAAAAAACCAAAAAACACACTTCATAACAAGCCTAATATCAGAACATCGCAAGTAAACACACCGACATCTTCTACACATATAGAGAGAGCCCTCTCTGAGTCCAGGAAGGCTAGGTCCTTGGGCTCCAAAGCTTGGTTTGATGTTACATCGTCATTTGGCTAGCCAATCGGCCAAATCACGGGACCCTAACAAACTGCAAGGTCACCGTGTTAACCACTAGAGAGGGTCTATCCTTCGTAAGCTAATAGATGAAGGGTGTTCCTATCTTTCTATCAACCAAGCTTATGCTTGGAGGTAAATTGATTAATGCAAGTCTAGGCCTAAGATGCAAGATGCAAATTGATTGAATGATCTTGAGTTAAGATTGTTTATGATCTTAAGTACTTAGTTATGATTTATCTTATGACAAAGAGTAATTAACAATGAATGAAAGACAATCTTAACACAAGACAAAGCGCTCAATTTCAATAATGCTCAAAAGATGTATTAATGTAACCATGAGATAATTTCTCAAGTACAAGAAATAAAATTAATGCTCTTCACAATGATTTACCAATATAGAATTATCATTCACAATAGATATCCAATTTAAACATGAACAATAAATCTAATGACAATAAAGGATTAGAGCGCTTTTTCACAATATTACTTAGAGCAATTTAACCAAGGTTATTTTAGAGACAATACAATAATGACAAGGATGCCAATGACAATTTTCTCAAAAGGTTAGCAATTAGATTGCCAATTTAGATGTTAAACAATTAGATCTCTAATGCTATTGTGAGAAAACAAGAGATACCAATATGTTTCAAGTCCAATGACCAATTAACCATCAACTCTTGAGTTTAAGTGCTCTTATGAGTAATGGGGACCACGACAAAGGTTTTCAAGGCCAAACAAGTGAAACGGCTAGGGTTTGGAGGCTAAATGGGGCAGCGGCTCACCAAGGAGGGAGAAAAGGACCACGACTAAGGCAAGGAAGGCCAACACTTGGCCTAGAAGGCCTAAAAAATTATCAAACCCGTGCAAAAAATTCAAATTATGCTTCAGATCTCCAAAATCGCCAAAATTCGCTACCAAAATGCCAACAAGGACTAGCAGCTTCTTCCTCTACTTGAGTGTTGAGCTTGGACAGCAGCTAGATGATGGATCTTGCCTTCCTAGGCCTAGATCCACCTCTACAAAACCCAACAAATTTTTCCAAAGGCTAGAAACCCTTCCAAAATTACAAATTTGGCTTGAGAAATCATCTGCACAAATGAAATCTATTTTTTCCCAAAACCCCAATATATACAAAATTCAAAATAAACCCCAAATTGCTGCAAACAAGGGTTAGAAATTATATACAAAATTATTTTACAAATATACAAGGCTTGTAAAATAAAAAAAATTGAGAAAATAATTTTTGAATAATGAAAATGGATCAAAGTGTTTTTCAAAAGTTAGAATATTGGCCACACCCTTTAGCGAAGTAAGAAAACCATATAAAAATTCCCAGAGCCCAAACAAGGTCGGCTCTTCTCCAAAGTCTGTGAGCTTGGAGCCCAAGGGTTGGTGTACCTGCAAATCTCTATATATTTTCTCAAGGAGACTTGTTAGATCATATGGTGAATCAAATCACCTAAGATAAAACCAAATTTTACCAATAGAATGTTCTTATCACCGACAAATGAAATAACAAACTTATAAAAATTTTAGCACAATATAGGAAAGCACATAACCAACACGTACCACAGATCAATGGAAAAATAACACCATGAACTGAACCCCAAAGTCTTTTTATTATGATATCAAACGTTACCAGCAGAGCAATGACTCAATACCAGCGTTACAAATTCACATCATCCAAAATCATTCTGACTTGAGAAGCAAAATGGCTTCTTTTATAGAGAAATCCTCCAAGTGGAAAATAATGGCTAGTTGGATTGATCTCCATCAAAATAATCTCGATCATTGATAATAATTTGATTATCTATTAATCTCTACCATCGAAAATATTTATTTTGAGGAGAACTTCGAATTTCTCATAAAACCCATTTTTTATTAATCCAAAATTTATTTTTTTGGATTAATTTCCTCAAAATTTTTATTTTGACTTAACCACCAAGGTCCAAAGGCTTAATTTTTCTTAAAAAATCCATTTTTTCCTTGGCGTGGGAACTCTAAAAATTGAATTCTTTTTGACCCACGAATTTTTTGGTCATTTTCCACTTGGAGAAAATTATTTTCTCTAAAAAAAAATTTGACTCTAAATTAATTAATTTTCTAGTTTAGGATTTTTTTTTTTTCTCTAAGTAAGGTTAATCTATTAATAGAGGAAATAAAATTACAGCATGGCCGAAGCCAAAACATTGCCCAGACTTGTGGCAAATTTGACAAGAAAGTCAGAACAGAAGACTGCCCTCATAAGGGGAAACCAGCCTTGAGCCATTTTCAAATTGTTGTACTGCCCTCGCAGGGGTACCATCGTTTGATGCCTCTGTAGATTACATTGATTGCAAAATTCAAAAATACAACTAAAGTCCAACACAGCAAGATAAACAAAAACACACCCAGTTGAATGGGTCGCGAGGCATGAAATCCAAACAAGAAAGAAGCAGTTACTCATCCGGTGGTTCTTCAACAATTCGGCACCATAATGTAGACATATCACCATCCTTCTTTAACAGGTCCATGGTGGGAGCAGCTTCAGGCATGGAAGGTCCAGGATCTCCTTGCGTGATCTCCACGTCACGAACCCTGCTCACTTGAGCCTCCTTGTCCTGCTCTCTCGTGCCTCCGCGCCCTGCCTGATGGCCCGAAATCTGGGCTTTCTCTGTGCTCAGACCCGCCGGACAGGTGCTCTGCTCTTCCGCCAAGCGCTCTTCATGGAAAACCACGGTGATTGAGGCAGTGACTCAAGGGCAGTTCAGAGAATAATTAAAGGAAAAATGCGTCGTGTGCAGCGTGGGAGAAGGCAGAGCGGTAGGGATATGAGGAACCGGGGAGCCCATACGGTGGCCTAATCCAAGAACACGACCCCTTCCACTTCTTGTGTTAGGATATCGGCCTGAGAAATAATCAATGGAGTGGGAAGAAGACTCAGTTGAGGAGCTAGAGGGAGCATGCAGGGGTTGGCTTCTGGTGCTACCCCTGCGGCAACGCATACGTTGACGCAAGCGAGGCATGGGCTTAGTCTCTGCAAAGGACACGAGAAGAGGCGGAGGAGCAGGAGTGACCAAGGCTTGAGGAAAGAAAAAATTCTAAGAAACCGAGGCAGATAGACAAAGGCCAGAACGAGAAGAATGCAGATTTTCACCAAGGTCTAAGCAGCAGTTCAGCTGGCTTCTCCTACCCGTCGCAGTGCGCAGACTGGGGAACCCAACAGCTGGAGAGCATCTGCAGTTCATCAGCTGCGGTTCGTCTAAGAAACCAGAGCAATACTCCATAATATCAACCCGACTGCAAATGCATTGAAGAACTCCCGGCATTTTGCTCTCATTGATGAGAGCCGAAGGCCGAAGCATAGAGGAGCATGCGGAGTCGCAAACAGGAGTGGAGGTCGGATCTTGAACGGCGTCAGAACTAAATGCAATAGATATGAAGACAGTGAATCTTAAATGTCGCCCGCCGGCCGTGACATGGGTGGGCAGGTGTCTCCACACTTCGCCGCACCCATGTCCCATCGCCTTAATCGCATTCCAATTCACCCGCATCCGAGAGGTTTAGGATTTAATTTTCTTTTAGCCAGAAAAATTAATTAATTGACAAAAGAGGGGATTAATATTTTTTCCACCCTCAAATATTTTAACCATGGTGTCTAAGTATGAGAGATCATGCACTAAAATATTTTTTACATTAGATATTACAATAACTCAACCCTCAAAGGGGGAATACACTTTTACATATAGACCCTCAAAATAATTACCCAATTCTGCGACACAATATGATCTAGTAGACCAAGTGATTTGTAATAAAATAATTTAGAAAAATAGCTTAAATCATTCCCAAACCACTTTTACAAAGACTCAATATAACACTAGGACTCACCTAAGACTTTGTCAATAAATTCCACCCTAGCTTTGGGGTTTAAGCTGAAGGAAAAACTCTACCGATTATCCGTGTTTAAAAACACACATAATTCGGTGAGGTTAAAAAACCTCCTAGGATAAAATTTGTCACCAAAATCAAAGGCTTATCTAGATGTTGTTACATAATTTAACGGTCATACTAGCATCATTCACATTACAACTTGTAGAAATTTGGTTTATAATGATATAACATGTTGGCTAATGATTATGAACTTTGAAATATTTTCTTCAAGTCTTCGCATCCTACTTCCTTGAACTGTTGAAAAAAATGTGGTCAACATCTGGCTCTACTTGGGGACACATTGTTTCATCGAAGGAATGTGAGAATCCAAAATCTTGTATCCAAGAAAACAGACCATCAAATAAATATCCATTCAAAATCCAAATTATCATATATATAGAACATCTACTAGAGTAGAAAAAATATACTCTAACATATCAAAGCATAAAACAAAAACGCATGAAATAAAACTAACTAATGACAAAATTGAAATTCCAACTATTAGTGTAGTGTTATAGATACTATACAAAGGATGCCTAATGGCATCAAATGTCATCCTTGTGTATATTGAGCATCTGTCGGCTTTCAAGAAGATCCATGGGTTGCTTTTCAGATGTTCCATGCTGAATTCTAGAGAGACTGGGCCTTTGAATATCCTATTCTCCTCGACCATTAGACTTCTTCCTTCAGTCCATGGACTGATGTTGCTCACTCAAAATATGTAGTCTTCGGATAGATATTTCTAACGAGGTATGGTTCGCGTCAAACGGAGATCGTATGCCAAAGTTACGTCCCCGGGAAGTTGAAACACCAGTTTACCCAAACGGGGTCCATAGTTTTGGCGCTTCATCTCTTAGGGTTATGGTTTTGGATGTTTAGGGTTTTCCATTGTTTCTAAATAATAAATAGGCCCTCGAGCCTCATTGTAACTCAGTTCAGAGGCCTGTAGCCACCATATCTCTTCTCAGAGATAGCTACCAGCGCCCTAGCTAGTTTATTTCCATTCTGTCCGTAAGCAAATTTCAGTTCTTTGATATTAATGAAATGAAGTGATTTTTCCGCTGCATCTTTGTATTTATGGTTATATGTTTATTCTGTTGCGTTCCAGCATAAATCCGGATCAGTGGTATCAGAGCGGTCTGCTTTTTCTCGATCCTTCTTTGCATGTCCCCAACGAAGTCGGGGTATAAGGAGTTAGGGCTCGATCTGGTGGAACCTTTGCAATATCAACCTCGCAAACCCCGACGGACGTCCATGGGGGAAGAAAAGAAAGATGAGGGAGCAGGAGATCCTATCAAAATATTGCTCGAGGAGGCCCTCGAAAAACAAAGGAACGCGATGATGGATAGCTTTGCCCAGATCCTTCAACGACTGCCCACCGGCGGCGCATCTGCATCCAGCAGCCACTCTGGAGGTGCAACTCCTTTTAAGGTACAAGTAAATTTTGACATTCCCATATTTGAGGGTCAAATAGATGCAGATGCCGTAGATAGATGGTTGAATCTATTAGAAGGATATTTCTCGGTTCATGACTTTTCCGACCAAAAGAAGATTATTTTTGCACTCCTCAAAGCTACCCCCCATGTCAAGACTGGTGGGAAACCTACTGTGAGAACAAGGACCAGACAAAACCCTTTATGTTCTCGGTCGTACCAACTTGGAATTCTTTCCGAGACGCCATCAAGGAATAGTACTATCCCGTGGGGAGCTATGAGGACAAGTACATACAATGGACCACGCTGCGACAACAAAGGGATCAAGATGTGCATGAGCTGACGAATCTGTTCCATACCCTGCGCACAAAGTTGGGTATCAAAGATTCGGAGAAACATTTGGTGCTAAAGTATCGCAGCTGTCTGCACAGATACATTCAGGAGGAAATGGAGTTCCTCGACATCTCCTCGCTTGGTACGGCATACCGGTATGCTGCCAAGATTGAGCAGAAATTCAAACAGAAGAAGCGAGACTTTGGATCTGCGAATCGAAAGCAAGGAAAAGGTGCTTCCGAACCGCAGAACAAAGGACGTAGCTAAGGCACAGGCTCAAGACAAATCTGCCGAAGCCACAAGCAAAGAACAACACCGCAAAGCCAAAGAAGGACACCAGTTGTGAGTTCGACAAGAGCTCCACTCAAACACAAGTGAGTGCCTGCCAAGCGCCGCTAGCGGCCAAGATGAGGGCTTCTAGTCAGATGCATGCTCCGACCTCGAACTTTAAATCGACAAGGGAACAACGGGTACGATTATTGATGCGAGCTCAACGCCATCGTTGCCACCATAAAGATCCGTGATGAGTGAACCGTAAGATCCGCAGGAGGAACGTCTTTCCACTCCGCATGTAAAAGGGCTCCCCAGACAAATATTGTTTGATGAAATGGAGCCGTTACGTACGTATTGTCAAGGCACTGGCGGCGACACCCGTTCGTATTAAATACCTTATCCCCAATCTCTCTATTTAAACTGTCTCCTTGCAAGCTAAGGGAGGTAGACCCTATTATAAATGAGGATGACAAATCCAGGAGACACAGCTAAAACATCAAATACTTGATAGAATGAACGAGATTCCATAGATCTAAATTAGATTTCACATTTAAAACCAGTGCCTTATGGAGTCAAATAAAATCCCGTTATGCAATTATAAACAGGTAAGTGACGATTAACCACTGCTTATTAAAACACGATTGGTCACAATGATATTTAACTCAAAAGCACCACAACCATGAAGCAATAAGATGAAAATGCCAGAATTTAAGATGTTTCAATTAATTTCACTTCAACAAATCCCAAAAATTTTGTATAGTCACACTTAGGATAAAATCTTAAAAGCTCATTTGACTATAAAAGATAATTTTTATAATTTTTTTATTTTTTATCTTAAAACAAAAATTAAACTAATTCTAACAACAACAAAAAAAAACTAAAATTAAAATCTAACTACACAAAAATGACATCTAACTAAACTAAAGCTAAAAGTTAGAATCTAAAAGTTAAACAAAAACTAAAAATTAAACTAAGTTAGAATCAAACTAGATCTAAATTAAACTAAGTTAAAAATTAAAAAAAAATTAAATCTAACTTAATAAAACTAAAATCGAAACTTTAAAAAAAAAAGAAAAAAAGGAAAACCGACAAAATTAAAACTAAGACTCAATGCTACTAAAACTAAAAACTAATACTAAAATTAAATAAAAACTACACTATCATAAAATCAAATCTAAATAAAAAAAATCAAACGAAATCTTAAAACTAACCTAACCTACGACTAACAGAAATTTCGACTTCAAAATTTTTTTAACGCATGTGTTTAAAATTTTCAAAGCGTGCCCTTTGTTTGTGTCGTTTTGTGCTATTACTTGCAGGTCGGACGTGAGGAATGGATCGATGGCAAGGGAATAAGGAAATCGAAGGCGGAGAAGATCGATTGGACAACGGCTTTGAAGTTTATGATTTATGTTTTTGTTTGCAGGCTGAAGTCACCACGAGAGAAGTCGACAGGCAGAGATGAAGTTCGGAGGGCCAGGGTTAACGCACGAAGTGAAGGGAAGCGGCTCAAGTGACGACGCGAGGGATAAACGCAGCCAGAGGAGGAGGTGAGATCAATGAACGGACAGGTAGGACGGCTAATGGAAATGAAGCAGCATATAAGCAAATGCTGGATGGCAACAAGAGAAAATGGATCACAGAAAACGAAGGGCAGAAGAGAGCTTTGGAGATGGACAATAAAGGTAGACAGATTGAATGGCAAAGAACTGGGTTGGACGTTCGACAGAGACAGGGTTTTATTCAGAAAAATTTTGATGCACCCAATATGCATAAACTTTACCCAGCAGCTTAGAAATTTAAAAAATTTCCGTCAAATTCTGATTTCCAATTGCTCTTTGAATCCAGTAATGTTGAGATTTTATTCGCAGTAGTAATTTGAGGCCAGATCTGGCCTTTGGAGGCTAGATCTGGCTCAGATCTTAAAAAAATTTCGATTTGAACCCTAAACATGCAAGAAACCAACCGGATCCGAAAGATACACACACCAAGAAACGATTAAACCCTTATAGATTTGAAAAATTTACAAATATACAAACTAATTTACAGATTTAAAACCCCTCATGGTCAGATCTGAATTCATTTCAGCACAATTTTCAGAGATTCAAAGTTTTAGTGAGAGGCACAAGCCCTAGAAAACCCTGCAAAACCACCAATTCCATAAGATAGACCTGGAATTTAACAAATAAAGAGCTTATCAGATTTATGTTTATTGAGAGTCGGCTAGTCCAACCGAAGACTTCCCCAGACGCCCAATCTTAAAAAAAAAATTCCCTGCACACTTAGATCCGGATCTTAGATCGATAGAGATTTAAGAAAACAACATGAGACCTTTTCAGAAAAATCAGAATGTTATTTTATAAACCCAGAAAACTGCACAAGATACCTGTATGCAGATTAATCAATGAAGACCAACAACCTTAAAATACAAGAAACAAAGTAGCAGAGTTTAGAGACAATTCACCACATAGATCTGAGAAGGAACATCCAGATTTGTAACCCCAAAGTCTTTATGCTTTATTCCTCAAAAATTTACAAGAGCTTCTAAGAACAAGTGCACGATCCTCAGATCGGATGATTCAAGAATGACAAAGACCTCTAAATTTATAGGACAAGATCTCTAACGGCTAGATTGGATGATCCTCGTCAAAATAATCTCAACCGTCCAAAAGATTTAATTATCTTTTAATCCGGAGCGTTGAAATTAAAATTTTGGGGAAAAAACGAATTTATCATTTAATTCAATTTTAATTAACTCAAAAAATATTATTTTTGAGTTAATTACCCAAAAATTTTGACCTTGACTTAACCACCAAGGCCCAAGGGTCCAATATTTCTTAAAATTCTCAATATTCCCTTGGCCTGGGGCTTTCAAAATCATTTTCCAAGGACCCACAAATTTTGCCTTTAAAGATTTAATCCTAACTTAGGACCCCAAATTAATTAAATTTCTGGTTTAAGATTTTATTAATTAATTGACCAGAAAATTTAATTAATTGACTAAGAGGGGATTATAATTATTTTTCCAACCCTCTTTTACATGAGATAATACATTTACATACATAAAGGGGGAAAACCCATTCGTATAGACCCTCAAATAAATACCCAATTCTGCGACTCAAAACATGATCTAGTAGACCAAGTAGCTCAAACTACTTTTACAAGGACTCTATAGAAACACTAGGACTCACTTAGTAAGTCAAGGATAAAATCCACCCCAGCTTTTTAGCTTTTGGGTGAGGTCGGAGGGAAAAAAGGAAAACTCGTCGATCACTTGTCTCTATCAAAGGAGACAAAAAAACCTAAATGATGGAAATTCACCGGGGTCCCGATACTAGGCTTACCTAGGTTGTTACATACATCGTACTCGTCTTACTTAGATCATTTACATCATACAATATGTTAATGGGTTTACATCATTTATAACAAAATGTCGTCCGTTGATGACTAGTCACTACGAATGGCGTGACCACGCGAATACGTATTTAATCCCATTTGAAAAAATGGGAGGTATCACGAAAGGGTCGTTGGACAAAGCAGGGTCAAATGTGAGCCAAACCTCACTTCAGCAAACGTCGTGAAGCAATTGGGCTTGCTGACCACATCTCACCCACATCCATACACCATCGGGTGGCTTCACTAAGGACGAGATCGCCGCGTCAGCCAGCAGTGCCGCCTTCCCTATAACATCAAGCCCTTCACGGATGAGGTATTATGTGATGTTTCTCCTATTGATGTTTCTGATGTATTATTAGGACAACCATACTGTGAAGCACTGCGTCGTGTATGAGTCTCGCCGCTATTATCACATTGGGAAATAAGTTGCACGATGATACCGCAGGTACCACCTCCTCGCCGCTATCTTCGTTACTGCAAAACAATGTAGCAAGCTCATTTCCCAAACCAGGAAATTCGTTTTCCCGATGATCCGCCCCCAGGGCAAGAAGAAGACTGTGGCCACGACCTCCAGACAGGGCCCCTCTGCACGACAACAACAAATGGATAAGGTCGTGGAGGAGTACGGGGACATCGTCACCTCACCCACAGGGGTTCCTCTGCACTGCCAGGTCAAGCACCCGATTGATCTGACCCCAGGTGCGCCACTACCCAATGGACCGATCTATCGACGCTCTGTTCTTCTATTCCGGAGAACGATGAAATCAAGAGGCATTCGTGAGCTAAGAAGCGTCACATCCGACCAAGTTCATCGCCCGTGGGAGCCCATCGTACAGGCTGGGTAATAGTTGATGGGACATGGAGACTTCCGTATTGACTACTCACACGAATAAGACTATCACAATTGTGTACCCGATCCCACGGATTGATGACCTTCTGGACCAACTCAAAGGGGAGAAATATTTCAGCAAGATCGACTTGAAGTCTGGGTATCACCAAGTACCAATTGAACCCTCCGATGTGTGGAAGACTGTCTTCAAAGCTAAGGAAGGCCTTTTCGAATGGATGGTCATGAACGAATGCTCCCGCAACCTTCATGAGGTTGATGGACGACATCTTGCGGCCATTTACCAACTCATTTGTAGTGGTGTACTTGGATGACATTCTGATCTTCAGCTAGACTTGGGAAGAGCACCTCCACCACATCCGACAAGTCCTCCAAACACTGCGGCAACACAAGTTGTGTGCCAATTTGGAGAAGTACACTTTTGGCATGACCCAGGTTCAGTATCTGGGATACATTATTGACGAAAGGGGGGTGCATGTGGATCCAACCAAGATCCAAGTCATTCGGGATTGGCCAGCCCCAACCACTATAACAGAGCTTCGCAGCTTTCCGGGTCTTGCTAATTTCTACCGTAGGTTCATGTTGGGATTCTATCATATCACTTGGCCCTTGAGTCAAGTCACCAAGGGAGGAGCGAGAGCAAAATTCTTTTGGTCGGAATCTCAACAGAAGGCATTTATGGAATTGAAAAATCGCCTCTGTTTTTCCCCAGTGCTCACATTACCAGACTTGCAACAGCCATTTGAGATTGAGACAGATGCCTCTGACTATGCTATTGGGGCAGTTCTTACTCAACAGGGACATCCAGTGGCATATCACAGTGAGACATTGTCTGACACAAATACATCCACTTTATGATAAGAACAGACCTTCATTCAGTATTTTGTCTATTGCATGGACAATTCTGAAGAATCATCCACACAGACCACCGGCTCCTCAGCTCTCGTCTTTTCGTACACAAGGGAAGTTTCAAAATGATCGCCATCAGAAGTGGTCCACATATCCGCAACAGTTTCATTTGAACATCAAGTACAAGAAGGGTAGCACTAATAATGTTGCAGACTGTCTCAGCCGACTGCCGATCGTGGCGCTCACCACCGTTCTCAACTCTTGTGGGCACGAGACTTCTGATTGGCTGCTTGTCTACGAGAGTGAACCAGAATTCGGCCACACATACAAGGCACTCTTGGGGGGTACGCAAGTTCCAAATTTTCACCTCCAAGATGCACTTTTATGTCACCTAGGACACCTTTGTGTTCCTTCAAGCGAGCGCGCCAAGATGATATGGGAAGCACACTACAGTCGAGTCGCTGGGCATTTCAATGAGAAATGAGTTACTTGCCAATATTTCATTATTGACCTTTTAAAAGGATGCTCACAATATCGATCCTACATCGCTTGTGCCATTTATCGCTTGTGCCATTGCCAAACCGACCATCAAGAAGCAAGGCCTATATACTCCGCTACCTATCCCTAGTCGACCTTGGGAATCCATCTCCATGGATTACATGTCGGGCCTGCCTTCTACTAAGCATGGAAAAGACTGTGTTTTCGTGATCGTCGACAGATTCTCGAAGATGGCCTTTATGGCGGCCTGCAAGAAGAATATCACAGCAGAAGCCACTGCTAAACTCTTCTTTGAATGAGTGTGGGTGCACTTTGGGATCCCACAATCTATCATATCAAATCCGGATAGCAGGTTCCTCAGCACATTTTGGTCTAGCCTCTAGTCAATGCTGGACACCAAGCTCACCAAGTCCACAGCTTTCCATCCCCAAACAGATGGCCAGACAAAGGTCGTCAACAGAATGATTGTACACATCCTGCGCATGTACAATTCCAAGCATCCACGCACATGGGACGAGAGCCTTCCCTATGTACAACACAGTTATAATCGGGCTCTCCACAGCTCAATCGGCCACGGCCCCTTTCAGGAGGGCTTGGGATTCCATCCACTATGTCCCATTGACGTAGCCATGCCATTTGCGGCTACTCAGGCCAATTCGGCTCATGTCCAGTCGAAAGTTGACAAAGCAAATAGCTTCATCGAGCGCATTCAACACATCCGCCAACAGGTTCATGATATATTAGACAAAGCTAATGCTAAGTACAAGCAACGCCATGATCAACATCGGGTGCCACACAACTTCCAGGTGGGCGACAAAGTGTGGCTACATTTGCAGAAGGAGCGCCTCACTGGACCCCACCGCATGCTTCGCCCGCTCTGATACAGGCCGTACACCATCACCAAGGCTGTAGGGAACAATGCCTTCGAGCTCAGTATTCCACCATTCCTTGGTTTGCACCCAGTATTCAATGTGGACCGCCTTCGTCCTTAATTCCCACCTCTACTGGACACCTCTGACATTGCAGAACAACTCACCCCAACAAAGCTAAACCCAGACTGCATGGAACATGCCACCACAGATTGTATCATGGACATGCAAATCAAGAACACTCCCCAACAGAAGATCCAACTGTATCGGGTTGTCAAAGCTGGCCAACTCCTGCACTAAGGAAAGTGGTTCACCAGGGACCAAGTTCAGCAGAAGTTTCCTCATCTCATGAAGGAACTTAACGCAATGGGGACCATTGCTTCCTAAGGGGGGAGGAATGATCCAGATGGATATTGGTGGTCACTCGCCTATTCCACTTGGGGCCCCACCATTGTCTCTTTCAGTTTTTCAGTTTCGGCACAACTTACTATTTTTTAGCAGTTTTTCGGGTCCTGAACTTTCGGAGCCGTTTTGAGGCCCTAAACGACGTTTTTTGGGAAAACCGAGAGCAACATGAGTTCACGGACCAATGTTGTTCACTCAAAATATGTAGTCCTCAGATAGATCTTTCTAGCGAGGTATGGTTCGCGTCAAACAGAGATCGTATGCCAAAGTTACGTCCCCGGGAAGTTGAAACACCAATTTACCCTAACGGGGCCCATAGTTTTGGCGCTTCATCTCCTAGGGTTAGGGTTTTGGATGTTTAGGGTTTTCCATTGTTTCTAAATAATAATGTTCCCCGAGCCTCATCAGAATTTCGCTCAGAGGTTTAGCCACCATCTCTTCTCGCAGAAAGCTACCGTTGCCCTAGCTAGTTTATTTCCATTTTGTCCGTAAGCAAATTTCAGTTCTTTGATATTAATGAAATGAAGTGATTTTTCCGTTGCATCTTTGTATTTATGGTTATATGTTTATTCTGTTGCGTTCCTGCATAAATCTGGATCAATGACAATCATTTGTTGAGAATGCTCCACCCTCATAGCAGTGATCTCTCTGGCATGATTTTCTTCCATGGTATTTATCGTGTCCTCGAAAGCAATCTTTTGATGATCCATCATTAATTTTTCTTCCATGACTTCCAACCTTTTTTGCATTGCCTTTATTTCACTTTCATGACTTATTCGCATGTTTTGAATTATATAAGCTAAATTTCTGATAATTTCATCTCTTAATTTGACCCTTCCAGATTTATCTTTAAAGGCACTAATGAGAGCCTGCAGAGAATCAAAAGAGTTATTAGGCTTGTCTAAGTACCACTACAATGCATCATCTTCTAACAAAAGGACAAAGAGTTTCATCTTAACATCTTCATAATTGTATCCAGTTGCATGAGCATGTCTTAGCAAGATGTGAACTTGAGATGAGCATCTACAGTGATTGCATTGTTCCCCTGAAATATGGGAATCTTATCCAAACCAACATCTGGAAGAACACGAGGATATCCCTGGATATTGGCAAAGTTACAAGGCCTATAAAATTCCATGATGTCCTGACTGACAAGATCAAGGAAAAGCAAGTGGATATTAGGGAGGGCTTCTTGTTCGAGAAAGATTAAATGCTTACCAGAATGTAATTTGTTTAACCGAGCTCTTAAAAACATTTTCAGGATCAGGATCGGGGTTAACCAAGCTACTAGGATTTCTTCTAGTATAAGCTCTTGTGAACAGATGAATCAATTGAGTCACCACCCAAACATGAAACTAACTCAAAACGTCCAAGTGATAAGGTGTGGGTAGAGAAATGAAGAAGATATTAGCGAAGGAATAAAGGATATGATGATGACGAGATGAAGAGATATCGACGGTCCCCATAAATGTTGCGTTGATGGGATAAGGAATGAAATGATAAGGAAAAAGATGTCGTGAAAACCAAGGATCAAAAAATTTCTCCCCGCCAACAGCGCCAAAAAATGTGGCACTGGCGGGATAAGGAAGATGAGACTAATTAAAAGATTAAGAAGAATGATGATAATTTTTGTAACGCCAAAGTCCAAAAAATTGGTCCCCGGCAACGGCGCCAAAAAATGTGGCGCTTCCAGCTCAAATGAGAGGATGGAAAGATGGAGAAAAGTTTTAAAAGGATGTCATGAAAACCAAGGATCAAAAATTTCTCCCTGGCAACGGTGCCAAAAAATGTTGTCACTCAGATTGTACAGGCACGATGTGACAACGACTCAAGTCAGGGGTTGTCACTCTGATCCCAGACCTCTCTGTAATAGATGTCTCCCAACAACAGGCTATGGGGGGTAGTCCCTATGGAATATGAAAATGCGAGACTTATTGACGACCAACAAGTTCGGGAGACAAGATAGAATGGCTTATCCACTTAGTTGATTTTAGCAAGTCAAGAGATTAGATTAGATTGTTATATGAGACCAATGCCTTATGGAGTCAACTACTTGCTTTATATCGATTAAATAGCAAATGACCAGAAGAACAATCGCTGCTTAGATACTTTTCTTTCCTATAGGAAGTGCAAGTCCTACAATCTAGGTGTGATGCAACAATATTGGTTTATTTTAATTATATGCCTAAGTATATCCCTTAATCCTCAGTTGTTTTGAGGCTAGTCTCTAAAGTAAGTTGTAGAGAGAATCCAAGGCGAAGTAAGCAAAGGCTTGGTTAATGATACCTCCCCTTGAAATCTAACATACCCGATGCTCTCTATTTTGGAATGTGTCCCTTTGGAAGGTAATAATGTCTAGGTTATGTTGGAAGAAATTGTAATCTTATGTAAAAAAGGTATATCCCACATTCATCATAGAGTAAAATATTCTTGTTATTATTTATTATATAAAGAGGTGAAATTAAATTATCCACATATATTATTGGAATGTTATTCTTCCATATCTCTTGGTATATTATAGAGGTGAGGGAGCCACATGGAAAACAACAATCAAATATCAAAGTATTTTCTTTGTAAAGTGTGAAGTATTTGTGGAGATGCTCCCTATATAAGATAGGAGATTTCTGTAGATAATAAAGACGTTATTACTCCCATGGATGTTTCGTTAATTGGGGTTTTACCACGTAAATCTAGTGTGTTCTTTATTTTGTCTTTTGTCTTATTTTTTATAGTGATTAAGTGTTGTTATTGTATGTATAGGAGGATCAATTAGTAAGGTTTTGTGTTTGTTTTATATTGTTGTGTGATCATTCATATTCTCAATATTCTAACATGGTATCGGAGTTGGCTACTATTTTCTACCAACTTAAGTAAATCCTTTTTATGTAACAACATTTTTTCCAATTTATTGAGCACTTATTATTTTGTAGTTGTGTCGTCAAATCTAGTACTATTAAAGTTTCTCTTTAGATCTAGGAATTTTCACTACAAGATTGTGTCTTTTTTAAATTATGATTTCACCATTGGCTACGGAATAGTGAATCAGCTAGGATTGACTATTGATTCATTGAATTTGGCTTTAGTTTGCCCATTTTGGAATTAGTTTACCTAACCTAGCATTGATAAATTTAATTTTTTATAACCTAAAGCTTTTTGGGCACATTTTTAGGTTTGGTGTTTACTAGGCCTATTTGTTTTACCAGGCTTATTTTTGCTACATAGACTAATTATTTTTCCAAAGCTAATATCTTTTGCTACATGAGTTTGTTTTCAGTGAGAGGTTTTGTTGGTTTCGTTTTTCAGTGATCTAGCTACTGGGCCCTTCTCTCCTTTGTATGCACATTGTATGAGCCTGAACAAAATCCATATGGCCGCAGGTCTGTTGCACAGTTTCATTTTTTTTAGCACACTATTGTATCAACCAATTGAGGAGTCCAATGTAGTTTGTGTATTCCCAAATCCCATTGTACCCTTGATGCACTACCAATATAGCTTGAATTACTACAAAACACACCCTCTGGTTTCACCTGTTCATCTTCAATGTGTGTATGTGTTTCGCAGGAAGTAGGCATGACATATATAGGCATTGCTATCAAGTTGTCATTGTTGAAGAAAAGCCACTTCGTTTCCCTTGGTATACATGAAATAGGAGGCACGGTGGGTTGCCACAAAGTTGGTGGATGCTTCTTTTTCCCACAACAGAAGATATGTTAAAATTTATATATCAATGCATGCAATGAAAAAGTGTTCAGCAACTAGCCATTCCTTTTGCTATTTTTGGATGCTAGCCTTGATATTTTGCTCCTGGACATAGTTTTTTTTTTTTTTTTGCAGGTAATAAGTTGGGGGATTTTTCCTAGGGAGCGGTAGCCACCTCAAAATCCTGTAAAGGTAAGTTACTGGTAAGTATGAAGAAATTTTCAATTTATTCATTTTTCTTTTAGTCATTAGCTTCTTGCTTTTTTTATCTATGAAGGTTTAGTTTTTATTTTTATTGTTAAATTTGGACAACTAGGTCCAAAATCCTTGTTATGATGCTCAGATTAAGAAGCTAATATTTTTGTTGGAATCCTCTTTCGGAGAGGTGTAAAATCCATATATAATATGTCTTAATCCGATGAGCAGAACATTTATTTTGAATTTATTATTCTTAATAAATTATATGTACGAGTCGACGCAAGGTTACACGCCCCCCGGCCAGAGATGTGTCACACGCCCCAATGATGGATATAAATACAGGCAAAGTTGGAGAGCATTTCAACACAACACAACTCACAACAACTTCTCTCATCTGATTTAGTACGAGCTTCTTGGAGGACGAGTTCAGCCACACGTGTGAAGGAGAAGGACAAAAACAGTACGGCTGAGTTGAAGGACGATTTTCTGCAGTTAGGGTTTTGCAGAAAGTTTGACCAGCGTTGACTTTGGTCAACGCATGGTCCGATTGGGCTGAAAACTTGTGGGAAGTTCGATTTTGGAAGGTCGTACTACTTGGCACAGAAATCGAGGTCAAAGGGTTGACCAATCTGCTGCTGCGTTGACTTTTAGCTTGCTGCCCTGCGTTGACTTTTTGAGGACAGCGTTGACTTTTTTGGAGTTGACTTGGGTTGACTCGTTTACTGATTGGAGGACTGTTGTGACACATGCTGGGTTGGCTGACCAAGGAGACTTTGCTGGTTGAAGCATCCTGTTGACCGCCGTAACGAACCATCACATTTTTCCTGTTTCTGATTTGTCTTCTGTAAGATCCACTTACATGTTCTATCTGCATTTTGCTTAACTATTTGTATGATTGCTGTGAGAAAAGTAAAATTGCTCCTAGCATAGAACATCTACAAAAATTTACATGGTATCAGAGCTGAGGTGAAGACAAACTCTATCTTTAGCAATCATCACCGGAAGAAATGGCTTCCACTAGTCTTGAATTCAATGAAAATGACAAGCTGAGTGGAAGGGATGACTTCCATGCCTGGAAGATGATATTAGATCTCAAATTGGAGGATCATGATCTCTTGGATCATGTGACGGGAAAGATTCAAGAACCTCCATCCAATGCCTCTGCAGCTGTTAGAAACAAGTATAAGAAGGGAGAAATCAGAGCAAAGCTGCTGATCAGGGAATCCATAAATAAGAGTCTGGTTGCCTACATATCTGAACTAGGCACATCCAAGGAGATGTATGGCAAATTGATACTTATGTTCCAAGTAAACAATGTGAACCAAGTGCTATTCCTCAAGAACAAGTTGAAGAATATGAAGAAGGGCCGAGATGAGTCTATTCAAACTTTCTTTATGAAGTTGACCGAAACCAGGAACAATCTGCTAGCTATTGGGGAAACAATAGCTGATCGTGAGATGGTTCTCACCGCACTTGGAGGACTTCCATATGAATGGCAAGTATTCACAATTACCATTCTCAACAATAATACCATTCCTAACTTTGATGAGCTTCTGTCTAGATGTATGCAAGAAGAAACAAGGATGAAGGAATTCGATAATGACAGAAATGCTGCCTATGGTGCTCATTCCCGAAAGAAGAACTCTGGTGGTTCTAAGGACAAAGGAAGGACAAAGACTCAAGAGAAGAAGGGTAAATGTTTCACCTGCCATAGCCCTGGATACTATGCTAGAGAATTCCCCTTCAAGAAGGATTCTCCCGATAGTGACGATAACAACAACAACCGAAGGAATGGGAATCGAAGAAATGACAAATCCAAAGGAAAGAGGAAGGCTCACTTTGGAGGAAGCAATCAACCTTCTAAAAGGACCAGAAATACCAGGTATGAGGAGTCTAATGTTGTTGATAAAAGAAATGAGTATATTACATTATCTGCTCTCTGGTGCATCTCACTTGAAACCTTTATGGATGTACGGCTAATCGATAGTGAGTGCCTCAGACACATCTTAGGATTCGAGAAGCACTTTCGACATGGTTGAAAGGGATACTAATCTAGAAATTATCCTTGAGGATAATGCCACTTATCTGTGAAAGGACGAGCTGTGACCCTCCACTTGTCTCAAGGACAAAGTCCTAGATTTGCAAGATGTACTCTGTATTACCTAAATTGAAGAAGAACTTGTGTACGTATACGCCATGGAAGACAAAGGATTCAATGTAACCTTCTCTGATGGAAAGGTGCTCATGTGGAAGGAGAGCTTCAAGGAAGCTATCTCTATTGGCTTTAGAGTTGGTACACTCTACCAAGTTGGAGGGAGTCCGTTAGGAGCTATGACTTGTGATACTATCCGACAAACCGAACTATGGCACCGAAGATTTGGACACCTTCATTACAAGGCCCTTCCCGAAGCAAGGAAGGTGGTGACAGGGATGCCTGACTTTGGAAATAATCATGAAGGTGTATGTAAGAGCTGTGCTGAAGGAAAACATACAAGGGGACCTTTCCCCTCAAGTGTCACAAAGACATCTGATATATTGCAACTGGTCCATTCTGATCTATCTGGTATGTTGCCCGTAACATCCCTGGGGGGATGTTCTTACTACATGACATTTACTGATGACTTCTCTCGAAAAACCTGGATATACTTCTTGAAGAAGAAGGATGAGGCTTTCATGTGGTTCCGTACCTTCAAAGCCTTGGTGGAAAATATGACCGGAAAGAAGATCAAGATTTTGAGGACCGACAATGGCACTAAATATGAGTCAAATGAGTTCAAAGACTTTTGCAGAGAAGCTGGCATTAAGAGGGAGACTACTATGCCTCCTCCTGACGAGAATGAAGACGTTAGCTGAGACGCAAGAATAGGGCCCAGTATGGAAGAAGCTACCGTGCCATGCTGTGGGGTCTCACACGAGTTTTACGTAGGCATTTGCAAATCATTGTGTACATTTAACCAGATGCCCTCATTCTGCTCTGGACTCCAAAACTCTCGAAGAGGTTTTCTCTGGTAAGAAACCTGATGTCTCACATTTTAGAATTTTTGGATGTCCTGTCTATTTTCATGTGCCGAAAGAAAAGAGAAGTAAGCTGGATGCTACTGGGAAGAAAGGAATGTTTGTAGGCTACAGTGAGACTTCTAAGGCATATAGAGTCTATGTACCTGGTCAAAGGGAAGTAGAGATAAGCCATGATGTCACTTTTGACGAAGATGCTTCCCTGAAGAAAGTAGTAGATCTTCCTAGATCTGAAGAAAATCATGAAGAAAGACTTGGAAATCTGGAAGAACCCCGGGATGAGACTATGCCTGATATTGAAGGGCCAATGGACCCTATTGATCCACCCCCTTCTCTAGGAAAGAGACCATCATGGCTCAGGGACACCCTCGAAGATGCTGAGGGTCATGCTGCCCCAAGGGGGACATTCCGAGAAAGCAAGAAGCCGTGTAGATACCAAGGGTATCTAGCTGCCATGAGTACTATTGTACAATTTGAACCTGGATCTTTTGAGGAAGCCGTAAAGCATCAAGTTTGGAAGGATGCTATGCACGAAGAATATGAGTCCATAATGAAGAATGATGTCTGGGATGTGGTTCCAAGACCGAAGGACAAATCAGTTGTCACCGCAAAATGGATCTACAAGATCAAGCATGGATCTGATGGAAGTGCTGAAAAGTTCAAGGCAAGATTTGTTGCCCGTGGCTTCTCTCAAAAGGAAGGAATAGACTATGATGACATATTTGCACCTATGGCACGATATACCACCATTCGATCAATCATAGCCCTTGTTGCTACGCAAGGATGGAGTCTTCATCAGATGGATGTCAAGACCGCTTTTCTGCATGGTGCAATAAAGGAAGAGGTGTATGTGGAACAACCTCTGGGATTTGAAGTTCGGGATCGAGACACTCATGTCTGCAGATTGAAGAAAGCCCTCTATGGGTTAAAGCAAGCACCCAGAGCTTGGTACGAGAGGATGGATAGTTACTTGATGAAGCTGGGCTTCACTCGAAGTAATGCTGATCCGAACCTTTACTTCAAGGTTGTGCGGGAGAAGCCTCTCATTCTAGTGCTGTATGTGGACGACCTCTTCCTGACAGGTGCTGACCCTCTCATTCATCAATGTAAGAGGGAGCTCGCTGCTGAGTTCGAGATGAAGGACCTAGGACTGATGCACTACTTCCTAGGCCTGGAGGTCTGGCAGAGACCTGGAGAGATTTTCCTTTCTCAAGGAAAATCCATTGTGAAGCTTCTGGAAAGATTTGGGATGGTGGACTGTAAGTCCGTGTCGACACCGATGGAACTCAACTTTAAGAAGTTGAGTGGCAGCGCTGCTGGGCCTATCTTGGCCAATCCTACTGAGTATCGTCAACTCATAGGAGTTTTGATGTTCTTAGTGAACACCCGACCGGATATATGTTTTGCAGTGAACACTTTGAGTCAACAGATGGTTGAGCCTCATCACTTTCACTGGGTTGGTGCCAAGAATCTTCTGAGATATCTTTGGGGCACGATAAACCATGGGCTGAGATACACTGCCGGGAGTGTGATACTCCGTGGATATACTGATGCCGATTGGGCTGGCAGTGTGGTGGATCGTAAGAGCACATCTGGATGCTGCTTCAATCTTGGTTCTGCTTCGATCTCATGGATGAGCAGGAAGCAGAAGTCGGTGGCTTTGAGCAGCGCGGAGGCCGAATACATTGCTGCTAGTATGGCCTGTTGTGAAGCAGTTTGGTTGAGGAAGCTCTTTAGTGAGCTGTTTGGACATGTGCTAGATACCACTGTGATACTCTGTGATAATCAGAGTGGGATTCGTATGACTGAGAATCCTGTGTTCCACGACCGATCCAAGCATATTGATATCGGGTACCACTTTATCCGGGATATGGTACAGCGAGGCGCCGTAAGGCTCGATCATATAGGAACTGATGAGCAGGTCGCGGATATTCTCACTAAGCCCCTGGGGAAGGTCAAGTTCCTAACCTTCCGTGAGAGTCTTGGTGTCGTGGAACGACCCTATGATGTGGGTTCTGTTGGACGATGAGCTCTGGGAGCTCTGGGGGGCTTTGGGGATAGCTTCTCGGAGCTATAAGCACTCATAATGCTTCTGCCCCACCCTTGTGATTATTGAGCTGGTTCGCCTCTCATTTATCTGTGCCCCGTATGCATCCTACCCATTGAGTTCAGGGCTCATGGGAAATACCTCTCATTTGGCCAATGAGGTGGGAAAAGCTAGAGACTAGTAGCAAATACTGATGGACGCATCAGAGATTGCCGTACTCTCTATCTAGGATGGCACGGTCCAACCACTTGATCTGGGATCAAGTTTAGTGAGGTCTGGGATCTCTGCCTGACTTCGGGTCAGATGAACCAACTTTGGGTTGGTTGGATACTCTTCATGAGTTTGATAGAGGTTTGGAACCTCTGGACTGATTATGTCAGTCGGGGAATGATGTCTTTGTGACTGACCCACTTCTGTTCTAAAAGAAAGAGGCCAACAAAGCAAGTTACGGCGGGATGACGCACGATGTTTGATTGCACTGATGGATGGAGTTCTCCCTAGTTGAGAGGGAGTGTTAAATTTGGACAACCAGGTCCAAACTCCATGTTATGATGCTCAGATTAAGAAGCTAATATTTTTGTTGGAATCCTCTTTCGGAGAGGTGTAAAATCCATATATAATATGTCTTAATCCGATGAGCAGAACATTTATTTTGAATTTATTATTCTTAATAAATTATGTGCAGGTCGGCCTTAAGGTTGCACGCCCCCAGCAGATGTGTCACACGCCCCAATGATGGATATAAATACAGGCAAAGTTGGAGAGCATTTCATCACAACACAACTCACAACATCTTCTCTCATCTGATTTAGTACGAGCTCCTTGGAGGACGAGTTCAACCACACGTGTGAAGGAGAAGAAGGACAAAACAGTACGGCTGAGTTGAAGGACGATTTTCTGCAGTTAGGGTTTTGCAGAAAGTTTGACCAGCGTTGACTTTGGTCAACGCATGGTCCGATTGGGCTGAAACTTTGTGGGAAGTTCGATTTTGGAAGGCCGTACTACTTGGCACAGAAATCGAGGTCAAAGGGTTGACCAATTTGCTGTTGCGTTGACTTTTAGCTTGCTGCCCTGCGTTGACTTTTTCAGGACATCGTTGACTTTTTTGGAGTTGACTTGGGTTGACTCGTTTGCTGATTGGAGGACTGTTGTGACACATGCTGGGCTGGCTGACCAAGGAGACTTTGCTGGTTGAAGCATCCTGTTGACCGCCGTAACGAACCATCACATTTTTCCTGTTTCTGATTTGTCTTCTGTAAGATCCACTTATATGTTCTATCTGCATTTTGCTTAACTATTTGTATGATTGCTGTGAGAAAAGTAAAATTGCTCCTAGCATAGAACATCTACAAAAATTTACATTTATTCATCATAACAAGGTCAAGATTCAAAAGTAGCTTTTGTCCCCAAGCTTGTCGGCTCTAATTATCCTCCATGGAAGAGAAATATGGTTGATCCTTTGTGTAAGAACCTGTGGTGGCTAGTTAATGGTGAACATCAAAAACCTACTGATACTAAAGACTTAGCTATATGGGAAGAACAATGTGATCAAGCAAGAGGACTCATTAGTCAGACGGTTTCAGATAGTCCTTAGGTACACACTGAGGATGAAGAAAGCTCAGTTCAGGTATGGGACACTTTAGCTTCGTTGTCTGATAAATCTAATGATGTATCTGCTTACTACCTTGAAATTTCCTTGGTTCAGATATACACCTTTGGAAACCATTCTTCAAGAAATAAGTATCAATTTTCTCAAACCAAAACCTTTTATGTAATCCTTTAGATTAAAGCATACATCTAGCCATTTCAACCAAAGTTCTATTTTTCCTTTCAGTTACCCCGTTTTGTTGAGGTGTATAAAGAATAGTATTTTGATGTTGAATACCATGCTTAGATATACAAGCAGTAAGTTATTTTTTAGTAAATCCTCCCGTCCTCCCCCCCAACCCCCATTATCTATTCTCAATGTCTTGATACTTTTACTAGATTCATTTTCAACCATGTATTTAAATTCTTGAAATTTACCAAAGGTTTCAGTTTTATGTTTCAAAAATTAAACCAAGTTTTTTTGTTATAATCATCAATAAAAGGAAGAAAATAGACAACATGAGACAAGGAAGGAGTTTCATACAGACCACATAAATCACTATGAATTAGTCTCAATTTTTCTTTAGCACACCAAGATTTACATCTATCAAACACTTCGATATGAAAATTATGAAGCACACAACCTTCACAAACACCTTTAGTGGAAGAAATAAGAGGTAATCCTAGTACCATTTTAGATAACATTTGCATTTTACCATAATTGTGACCTAAGTAGTTCTTCAGTACTTCCCCTTTCTAAGTGCCCTTTCTGCTTAGTGTTGAAATTCTATGACAAGTTCAGTAGAATACAATTTTCTGCCAAATAATTACTTCCTAATTATTTTTCACAGTATTTTATGTCATTGTTATCAATGAATAATTATACTCAGAAAATCTCAACGGAAAATGTAACGAAAACAGTAAAGATCATAGAATGACAACCATGCACAATAGAGACAATAATTTTACCCTGGGAAACCAAACCTTGGGAAAAAAACCCAACAACTTTTCTTAGGATATTCTTCTTCAACAAGGTTTACAAATCAGTGATTTGTCTAGAAATATGTGCCAATAATCCAAGTCAAACCTGTTCAAAACTTCAGCAAGTCAATGTTGATCAAACCAACCAAAATAATCAAAAGTCAATGTTGGTCAAACGCTCAACTCCGCAGTTAGCTCGGATTGGTCAACTTCGGCCCTGCGATCAACAGTCTACATGTGCGGCCTTCCTGCAACCAAACAACCTTGGTCAACACCCAGTCAAACTCGATCAAAAAGAGGTCAAACAGTCATGGTCAACGCTGGTCAAAGGTTTGGTCAACTTCAGTCAATGTAGGCAGATCAATTTATCCTTCTTCCTCACATGTGCAGCTGTCCAAGAGAGATAAGAATGATGATGAAGATGAGAGAAAATACTTGCTCTTGTTTGGTGATCAAATGAGATGTCACTTCATCTATTTATACATGTCAAAGGGGGTGTGATGTGACAACCCAAGGGACACGTCCCTTCACTGGCTGGTCGACTTGACTTCTATCTGGGCTGATTTGGAGACCCTTTAGTCATGCGGGAATACCTTTCGATGCTACACAAAAATCAACACTCCTTAGTGAGGGAGGTATTCTCCTTAGCAAAAAATGAATTTCTCCTTAGCTGGAATTTCTCCTCCACTAGAAAATTTCATAAGCTTGTTATGTTGATGTAGTGTCTCCTCACATGGACGTATATAGATATAGATCATTCCATCTCGAAAGAGACTATTGGAAAATGCAAAGTGGCAACTATTAATTCTTATTTTCCTTAACATTAGTATTTGCTTGTGAATCTTGCTAATATTCTTTATGTTCTTTAATTAGATATTTTCATCAAACAAATATCAAGAACGAAATATCAACAACAAAGGACATAGAAATTAGGCTCTCAGTTAGGGAAAAACCCCTCCAAGGGCAAAACCTGAAAAACTCTTCTCTTCTTATAGAATCTGCTTCAATTGAGACACAAAGACCCAAACTCTAGACCAAGTCCTTCTCCAAGTACCATGTCAGCGCTTGTTGAAGTCCTTCTCCGATTCTGCACCAACCAAATACAAACTACAACTTTGACCTGCCAGCTTCAATACTGCAGCTTGTCCTGCAACTTCGACCCTGCAATTTCGACCTTGCAGCTTTCCCCAGAAACCCTAATCCTACTTCCTCCTGAGACCTTCCTAGAGCAAGACAGCTCCTCCCAAAGTCAACAAGGTCAAGGTAGGGTATTCTCCCTTCCAACTACAAGATTCTACACTTTGTCCTACTGCAATTCAGACTTGCAACTTTGGCCTCCTTCTGTAGCACCAGAAACCCTAAAATTTCAAACGTGTGAGCGAGATTGAGCCCAAAAACAATATTTTTCATCCTCCTTGCTTCTCTTGGATCTTTGCTCTTCTTTTTCCATCTTCCCAGCTATAGATGGAATTCTTTCTTGAGAGATCGAACTTCTTGAGTGAGTGAGTGTTAAATGAGGTTGAACTGCTTCTTTATATAACCTTTCCAGGGGGTCAAATTCTCTCCTTTAGGCCGACTTGTACTTTTAGAGCTTCCAGTTCTTTCTAGACTAAAAAATAATTCTTTTTACAATTATGTTTTGCCCTGAAAGGTCTTATAAACATGATGTTGAATCCTTTGACTCATGACAATAAATCCTAAGACTTAACAAACCCTAGAAGCATGAAGAACATGCTTTTACCTAGAATACCATCAATAAAGAACATGAAACCCATGCTTTATAATAATAATAACTTTTTATTTTCTTGTTTGTTACATAGGATACATATTGAAATGAGTACAACAACAATTATGAAGACCGTAACTAGTTACATTCTTCAACACTCCCTCTTAACTAAGGAGGTATTCATAATTGTACAACCAATGCAACATCATACTCAAATTGAAGAGTTTTCATCAGAAGAGTCGAATTGATAAGCCAAATTGTAAGCATCATCATCGTGACCAACATTGTCTCTGAGGCCTAACTAGACAAGCTCTTCTTTATTGAAAAGCATTATGCTGGGAGGTTTTACGTGTGATACCACACTACCTCTACAAGGTACATGCCCCATCCGTATGCCTACAAGGTATGTCCTTTTAGGACTATTCTTATCTTGGATCTCCAATCTTGAGTCCTCAAAGAATATTGGTCCTCTTTGACCACTCTTCTCTTGGATACTTGTCACATCCTCAAAGAGTGTTGGTACTGTTACCACTCAAACAAGAAGGGGACCTATAAAGGGACAACTGCTAGGTTATGGGCAGTGATGGAGACTTAGCCCAGTGTCACCTCAGCTAAGGCTCCCTACTCTTTACAGACTTTCACCGATGGGAGGAGAACCAGTATATAGAGAGTCACTTATGAAGGATAGATCATAAAATGGATATGAAGTGACCTCAATGATTCTTTCATAGAAGAGAGTCAAGAATGAGCTTGCTTGCTCCTTAAGCAAGGTACAAGGCTTTCTAGGAGGTGAGGATTTAAAGGCTGGGTTAAAGGAGTAAGACTTGTGAAGGAGCTTCCCAATCCCTAAAATCCTTGCAAAACTTGGATTCCCGAGTTGTCTTTGAAGAATTGTCTTTGATGAGAAATGGGACCACACAGGACCAAGTGGACCCAGCGTAGGTTAAGAGGAGGGATTTTAGCAACCAATGATGATATTAACCTAAACAAGGAGGGAAATAGGATCAAAGAAATAATTTCCACCTAAAGGTGCCAAAATGATCCTATGAGGTACTAGCCTGGGGAAACCCAGGGAAAAGTTCGGTCTCAAGGCTAGGGCTTGGGATATCTCACAATCCCATCATCGGAATTTCTTCAAATTTGGAGACCTTGAGGACACACCAGCGTAGGAAGGCCAAGAGATCGAACTTTTTTCTATGGGTACTTTGTTGGGAAAATGATGCCCTAGGTGGCTCAGCGTGGCTAGCCCTAGAGAGGAGAAAAAGGTGAAGAAAAATGGTTTTAGGGTGATTATCTTATGGTGGACCAGTGCCTAATTCCTTTAGGGATATTGGAGTCAAGAAGAATAATGTGAATGGATTTCATTTCTAGCTCAAGGAGGTTCTAAGGACAACTTCGTTTGGCATTATGGCAAAGGAGTGACCTTAAAACGGTTACACTTTGTTTGCAAATCAAGATGGCTTGTCAAGATGAATTAGATCTCTAGGAATATTCGTTCAACATACATGGCCCATACATAGAGATAAGCTATATAAAAACATAATTCTACAATTTAGTAGTAAATGCATGTAGCAATTAGCCCTAAAATAGTGAAATTCCCATTATCAATGCATGTGACAAAGTAAAAGAAAATAGCATTAAGTTTGTACTTACATGTAAGAGAATATATCCAACCATCAATACATTTTCCTATCAAGAATCTCCAAGATAAGAAAATATAATCCAAACATCAAAATTCATCCATGCTCAAACTTCGTCAAACAAGAAGGAATAGCGAAAATCTCAAGAGAGAGAATGATCCAACCCAAGTGATGATTCAAAATCAGTTCACATCACTCTTATTTATACACTTCATAGGAGTTTGAATTACCTAATTGGGCCTACATTAGCCCCTAAAATAAAATAAAGTGCAAAATAACTAAATTTTGGTGACAAGCCCACCAAACTAGCTGAAAACAAAATAATAAGCCTCTCAAGAGGTCAAATAATGAATAATACATGTCATTGGTGTTGATTTTTGTGTAGCTTCGAGGTACTCCAATCCCTAGCATTCGAGGGTTGGAGATCAAAGCGCCACAAGTAGGCTTGTGGGGTTGAAACCCAATCTTGGGGGTTTTGCACCCATCGATGTTTGGGCCAAAACCATGATGTGTTTTCGACATATGATGGATGAGGATGATAGTGCTCATCGAGACGATTCTAAAGCAACGAGAATCGTCTGATTCCGAGTTGTCATTAGGGAGAAATGAATTTTTTAAGTTGGCAAGTAATTATTGGTTTTCAAGTCATGTTCGCTTGATGTAAAAAATAGCCAATTGTGTGAAAATTCCACAATGGGAATCCCTACTGCAACAATATGATGTTATTTCTTCTACTTGTTAATTCTTATGCAAGTTATTTATGGTGCTACAAAGTAAATATCGAAATAAATACAATTGCAGTCTTCACAACATAAAAAATATTGCGGAAACAAGAACTGAGCAGGAAAGAAATAAACACACACATATACACCGTTATTTTTGGACAATCTCCCCGGAAAAACCCAATGTGGGAAAACCGGTGCAACAACTAAGGGTTTGTACTATTATGTAGTAGTTTCTGAATATAAACCTTTGGATGCCCAAACTGGCAATCAGATACATAGAATCAACTGGCGAAAAAGTTAGTGAGATAACCTCACACTGGTACAAGAAGATCCAGTACTGATCTAACTGGAGATGAGCCCTCTAGATTGTCTCTACGTAGCTTTGCGTCACACCTCCTGGCTGATCTTTTGTTGGCTGTGTTGTAGCTCCTAGACACAGCCTCGAGTTGCAAAAGACCAGTACCTAGGACATCTTAAATTCAGAGGTTAAAAGTGGGCAACGGTATAAATACCTCTAACAGGATATAGTTCAAGAGAATAATGTTTTTGGTGGTTCGAGAATGGAGAAGACCATTTGAGTCAGTTTCAGGTGAATTCCCCTAACAATAAGAGGGCCTAAGAGGCTGTGAGACTGATGGCTTTTAGATGGGCCAAGTATAGAACAATGAGCAGAAGTTTTAAAATATGCCGAGATGTTGAGAGAGAACTTAGAAGGAGCTCACAAAAGACAGGCTTAAGGAGGTTAAGAATCTATCCCCCGTAAACTCAGAGGAAATGGATGTGAATGAGGTGTGAACAACAACCGAGGTTCATTGAGCGCAAATTAAGGGAGTGCAGCAAGCTTAATGCATGAGCGTTAACACCTAAGCATTATGTAAACACGAATTCATGAATAAAATTGCAAACTGCCAGCAGCTATATGACACGGACCTTCAAAGCAGCATTGCATGACAAATGATTATACGTAAAAAGATCAGTAATAACATAAGGAAACAGATACATACTACTCATTGATCCATCTGGAATCCAAATATCAGCTCTGTATTCAAATTAAATTTGGACAACTCTCCCAAGTATATGTCTTACAACACAGGGAGCACAATCATACAAATCTACAGCAAATTTCTTCAAAATTCCTGAACCCTACTTTCATCTTAGAACTTACCATATATAGAGTTTTCCTGGAGGGTCTACGGTACTTAATCATTTATGATCAACCCATATCTATGAAATCAAAACATGCTACCTAACTTACAGAACATACATTGAGCAATTACTTTTGTACTGAGAGAATTAAAGGGGAATGGTGGAGAAAACGGGAATGGGGTGAAATTGAGATTTCACCAGCAAAATCATCAAAATTAAATCGGAAACTGAAAGGACATGGTCGCCCATTGAGGCCAATTATAGGGGGCCTTTATAACAGGATGGCGAGAAGCAGCTGTAGGTGGACAGGCATGGTTGTCATCATACAGCGCCATCTGTTACTTGAAATTTTCCACTCCCGTAGTCCTCTGATTTCCACTTGATCCGTTGTGAAGTGGCAGTCGTACTGCGCGCTCCTGGCTCTTCAGCGAAAAACTCCTGAGCACCCTGAATAGACCACCCCTGCATGTTCCACACAGAAGTCCGTGCTATATTTAAATTCCAAACCGGAAATCGGATTTCGGAGGGGGCGATAGCGGTCTACGGTTTATGGATGGGGGGGTGCGAGATGCAATAAGGATTGTCAGATGTATGGCGGGCATGCGGAGATGGAGGAAAGATGGAGGGCGATGAGAAGGAAATGACGTGGAGGTAAGTGGGACCGAACCGTCAGCACATATCGCAACTTATAGCGTTTAGTTATAAGCGCAGAGGGTGTAAAAACTGAACAGTACAAAATGCGACGCACGGGGGAGGAGAAGGATGACGTGGCAGGGAAGGAGTGGGACCGAAACGCAGCGCATATCGCAAGTTTTAGGATTTGCGACGTGCAGGGAGAGGGACCCAGTGATTATCGATAGAGTGTTATGGATTGGCGAAGGTTTGAGTGGTAAGTATTATAAGGTTTGTATGGTATAGGTATTGCAATGGCGTATGAGGTGGAGGCAGAGCTACGGAGGTGGGGCCGACTTACTGCATCGCAAAGTAAAATGGATAGACTTGCGGGCGAGTGCAATGGTAAGTCAAATGCGATGCGATATCGCAATCGCAAAGCGGTGATCGCAATATTTAGAGTTTAATCTCCATGCCAAACACATAAAGTCTGCGAAATGCGATGAGGACCCACTTTTGATAGCGATAGTGAATTGGGAAGCAAAGCAAGGGAAAAGCAATGAAAAGGTAAAGTTTGATGTTTTTTCAAAGGAAAAATGAAATGGAAAGGGAAAGGGCGACGGGGATTGGGTCCCACCTCATATCGCATCGGTTATTTTATAAGTTTTAGCATTTGATTATTATAACAAAAATGTTGCTGCAACGATATGCGATGAGGCATATGGGGTCCCACCAAAGGTTTGAACAGGTTTTGTTATATATATGATATAACGATAAGGCTTAATATAACATGGTTGTTTTTGGAATGCTTGCCCCTTTCACAGTTTTGCCCATCTTCATGACTTGACCTGCATGCGTGCACGACTCAACACGAACGCATTCAAGACTCTGCCATCTGCTGTTGTTTTTCTCTAACTGCTTCTCTGCCTCTGCTTTGTGATTTCCTTATAGGGAACACTGTTCCATGTCATGTGTAGTCACAGGCTAACAGGGTGAAACTCGATCCTCTGACCTCCCGGTCCCACACCCCGCCTTACGGTACTAGATCTCAACTGCTCCTCAGCAAATCTTCGAACTCCCTCTGAAGCTTTGCGCTGCCTTTGCGTGGCTCTACGCTTCCCAACGTGGCTCTGCACTGCTGCTTCTGCACCTCTCTCTGCCTCCTCTACAATGTATTCACCAAATCAGAAATACCTCCTTCGGCAAACTATCTCTACCCCTCACTGCAAGAAATCACTTTGATCTACCTCTGGCAACTATTTCACTACTCTCTTGAGAAATCAATCTCTTGATCTCTTACTTGATGTGATTTCCAAATGCCCATCAAGCTCCTTCTTATAATCTCTCATTGACATATCAATGACCAAGATTAAAACATAATCAAAGGCTAAGATTAACTGAGAGTTGATCTGTGTCTTTATCTAGAAGATTCACACCCGATCTAATTAATACACTTTAATTAATCACATTTCCTAAGTTTAGACTTAAGAATACATTAAAAATTATCAATTATTTTAATTAAATCCTCTTCGGGTGGAATTTCCAAAAACGCTTTTTGGGTATTGTGGAATGCATGTGTCTTAGCCTCTCTGCAAAATCTTGAGGCTAGAGCACATCCGATGCTACAAAAATCAACACCCCCTCTTAGCAAGGAATGTGCTCAAGTGTTGCAACCTCCTGAAGCATCACTCTAACTTTTGCACCATCTCAGTTGCGCTGCTGAAGTCAGGTTGTTGTTGCCCACCAACTACTGCATGGCTCTCTCTGCGCTGCATCTGTGCTGCTGTTGACTCCGCATGTTGTTGTTAACTACTGCATCTGCACTACAACTCTGTTGTTGTTGCCACTTCAACATCTGCAACTACCTCTCATATGTTGTCGTTGCAACTGAGAGATGTCCATAAAATGAACCAACTATGTTTAGAATGATGCATCTGTCCACCGAGTTCTGACTGCTGCTAGCCTCTGCGCTGTGCCAACTATATTGTTGTCAACTCTGCTCTGCACTACTCAGCTCCTAACGCTGCTAACCACTGCATCTGTCACTCTGGCACCTGACCGCACCATCTGTCACTGGTCCATCCTACTGCTGTTATGGGCTCCCGTAGCAAAGTGATGATCCAAGAGGTGGACTCCTCAAGGATCCTGCCCATCCTGTAGCTCTTTGAGGCTACAAAACCATATCACCCCACCTCTCTCCTAGAGGTATATGGGCAATCATGGCAAACTCCTCCTCCAATCTGGAGGACAGCCTATTGATCTCTGCGGTAGTAGCTTGTTGATCCTGCTCCTTCTCCTTATCCTTCTTCTGAAGAGGACACTGAGAACTAAAGTGGCCCATCTCACAACATCGAAAACACTTGATCTTCGAAATATCCTTCATTTACCTAAGCTGCTCCTGCTGCCCCTTTGATGCAAGGGCTACATTTTCCTCCTCCTTCATATCTTCTTTCTGCCCTCTACTGTTGTTTCCTTCCATGTTGCTCTTCACTAAGTCACACCTCATCTCTTCTTGTTGGAGATCTTTCCACATCCTCTCCCACTCCGACAATTTTTCTCTCCCTAGAATGCTTTGGACGAAAACTTTCCATTCTTCTAAGACGTTGTTTAGGGCTAATATCACAAACTCCGTAGGCTGAGGCGCTAACCCTATAGATGCCAGCTGATCCCGGACATCCTGAAGCCTCGTAAGGAAGGGATCTATGCATTCCCCTTCTGCATCCTCGTGCATCTCATCTTCTCCTTCAAGTAAATCTTCTGCTGCTCGAAAGACCCCTAATATAACGTGACCAATGCATCCCACATCTCTTTGGCTGCATCTTTGCCTGCTATGTGAGATACAATGTGATCTCTCACTCCATCGAGGATCAACCTCTTGGCCTTCGCCATCTCCTTCTTATAGGCCTTAAGTTGATCTACATCTTTGGGCTCAACTACCACATTGGTGACATAAGTTTTGAGATCATGCTCATCTAGAAGGAAGGTAGCTCTTGCCTTCCAGATAGCATAGTTGGAGGCACCCTCCAACCGATCTTGATCTCACAACCCAGATGATGCCATCTCACCAATCACGAGCTCTTGAGAAGTATTTAGACGAACAAGGTAGCCATTATTTACCTGTAATCGAATATATGGAAAATGTTGAACTGCCTCCTCTCTCTTCTGCGCAGCTGCTGACTGGCTCTACGCTCTCCCTGCTGTAGTAAGTAGATATGCTCTCGGCTACTGCTACTCTGCAGTGAGAAATCGAATTCCTTGGCTCAAAATTCTCTTAGGAAGAAATTCCCTCAGTATGTTCCCTTCTTTCCTCTTATGACGCTTTCTGTCCCAGCAAAGTGTTGCAGAAAATTGCATCCCAGCTAAATATTTGCTCAACGCTGACTCTGTTGCGTTGCTCCCTCTGCCTCTGACAAGATCTTGATTCGGAAAATTTACTCTCTATCAACTCACTTAGAGAAGTAATTTTCCACGAAAATCAGCCTTCCCGACCAATGGACTGTGCAGCCCCTCTGGGGTTTGATCTGCTGCTTATGCAATCCTTCGAACTCCTCCTTCTGCTCAATGCTGGGCTATCCCTTCTTTGCTCTCCTGCTTCACCTGCGCTCTGATACCATGTAAAAATTCCACAATGGGAATCCCTACTGCAGCAATCTGATGTTATTTCTTCTACTCGTTAATTATGATGCACGTTATTTACGGTGTTACATAGTAAATATGTTATTTACGGTGTTACACAGTAAATATTGAAATAAATACAACTGCAGTCTTCACAACATAAAAAATATTGCGAAAACAAGAACTGAGCAGGAAAGAAATAAACACACACATATACACTGTTATTTTTGGACAATGTCCTCGAAAAAACCCAATGTGCGAAAACTGGTGCAGCAGCTGAGGGTTTATATTATTATGCAGTAGTTTCTGAATACAAATCTTTGGATGCCCAAACTGGCAATCTGATACAGAGAATCAACTGGTGAAAATGTTAGTGAGATAATCTCACACTGGTACGGGAAGATCTAGTACTGATATGACTGGAGATGAGCCCTTTATGCAATCTCTGCGCAGTTCTGTGTCAAACCTACGCAGTTACTGTGTCACTGCTGTTGGGACTGCGTTACACTTCCTGGTTGATCTTTTGCTAGCTAGAAACTCGATCCTCTGACCTCCCTGTCTCACACCCCGACTTCCAGTACTAGATCTCAACTGCTCCTAAACAAATCTTCGAACTCCCTATGTAGCTCTGTGTTGCCTCTGCGTGGCTCTGCACTGCCCAGTGTGGCTCTGCGTTGCTTCTTCTGCACCTCTCTCTACCTCCTCTGCAAAGTATTCACCAGATCAGAAATACTTCCTCCAACAAACAAGTTCTGCCCCTCACTACAAGAAATCACTTTGATCTACCTCCGACAATTGTTGCGTTGCTCTCTTAAGAAATCGATCTCCTGATCTTTACTCGATGTGATTTCCAAATGCCCATCAAGCTCCTTATAATCTCTCGTTGACATATCAACGAACAAGATTAAAACATAAACAAAGGCCAAGATTAACTGGGAGTTGATTTGTGTCTTTATCTAGAAGATTCACACCCGATCTAATTAATCACACTTCCTAAGTTTAGACTTAGGAATACATTAAAAATGAATAATTATTTTAATTAAATCCTCTCCCGGTAAAATTTCCCAAAACACTTTTTGGGTTTTGTGGAATGCATGTGTCTTAGCCTCTCTGCAAAATCTTGAGGCTAGAGCACATCTGATGCTACAAAAATCAACAAATATATGTGTCTCTTCATCAATTCATGGAAGCCCCTCATTGGATATAGATATAGGGTGAAATGAAGTAGTTTGAGCATCCATTAGGTGCAATGTCCTCTCAAGAAAAGGAGCTTTGAAATTAGCCCTAGCCACAATAAGAAGGAGAGGCCTTGATAGCATGGCAGAGCAGGTCCAAAGTCTGCAATGGAAGCCGAGTGAGGAGGCTGGTGTGGAATATCTTTGGGTTATCCGAGTTATTGTTTTGAAGGTCGAGTAGGATTTCTTTAAGGCCGAGTTGTTAAGAGGTAAGGACGTTGCTGTTGGAGCTGTGTTTGGGCATTGATAGGAGGTCTGGTGCTACAGCAGGGTTGTTGTGCTAGGTCGCAAGCCATAGCACACAACCAAGAGTTGCGTAAGGGTTTTTTAAGGGGAGATACTCATCCTAGAGTGCAGCATGGCAAGGAAGGAGCCCTCCCACGATATGTCACAGTCCTTATAGGGCTTGTTTGTTGACTGTTAGGTGGAGTTAGGGTTGCAGCACGCGCCCTAAACAGGGTTGTCACAAACAGCGAAGTCAAACATCATTACAATTTACAACAGTATCTTTGGAGGGATGTCGGGTCAAATATTTTAACCAGAGAGTTGATCGGTTGATGGGCAACTTGAGGAGACCTTAGGAGTTGTTTGGAGGAGCCCACAGGACAGCAGGCACATCAAATTGGAAGGCAAGAGGACAACAACAAGGAGTGTTGCAAATGTTCCCTTGATGACAGTTGGATAGATGTCTTAGGCGAGGACATGATTGGTGCCCAGATTTGTGCAATAGCTCCTCTATTGCAGAAGCAAAAGGGAGGATTGGTGGATTTTGTGGGCAGCCATTGTAAGGGTCTCCTAGGTGTGGGGATGCCCTAAGTAGGTGTAGATGCTACAGCGTGGACTTAGCCTCTCGTGGACTGTTGGAGGGCAGTGTGAGAGAGGACCAAGTGTGGACGAGATAGGGCACTTATGGTCTGCTAGAGGACAGTGTGATAGTGTTCAAGTTGGTGTCGAAGTGCAACACCTTGATGGACAAAGGTGACTGCTCGCCTGGCAGCTGATAAGCTCAAGGGTCTGGTCAACCAGGAGCAGGATTGTGGAGCCCAAGACTTGTATGTGGAGGACTTTTGCAGTAGATGATGGGCAGTCCTCCTAGCCCGTGTTCATTGTGGGAGATGGACATCTTACAGTGATAGGTGGCAACCCTTTGTGCCCTATGTTGTTCTTCATCGTTGCAGCACAAGAAGACCATAGTGGGCTGAAATCCTTGAGTAGTTGAGGAGCAGCAGTGCGCAGATTGAGAGTTGTGAACAAGTGGAGTTGTGAACAACTCGACAGGAGTCTCAATGTGTTGTGCCCTTGATGGACGAAGGAACAACTAGAGAGCAGATTGGGTAGCCGAGATTCAGTTGCCAGATGGAGTTGGAGCATTGATAGAGGCAAGCGTTGCAAATCGGGAGCCGAAGGACCAGGTAGGTACAGGGTATGACCGAGAGGAGTTGTGAGAGCATGCTACAGCCAGATGGTCAGAGTATCTTGTTTGTATCTTGTACTAGTGGATGTATGAGGGCCATTATCCCTGGTACAGGAGCCCTAGACTGTTGTATTATATGTTGTTAATACAACAAAGTTGGGTTGAAAATTTGAAAACTAGTCTATATTCTATGCATATGTGATTTACTGTTATTTATATTCCGTTGTGCATAGTATAGTTGAGATTCTTGATTGGTAGTGTCAAAGGTTTTAAGACTATCCTAGACCCAAGGACGTGGAAATTCAACATGGTATCAGAGCGTATCTGAGCTACTTTGAGGGACAGTGAATCAAAGTGTACATAGCGAAGCAACTCAGAGGGAGCTGTTGGTGTCTAAATCATGGACCAGAGGGCTCAGTTGAAGACATTGAGATTTGGTCTTGACAGGTTACATGGCGAGATGGGTTGGGAGTTCTGGTGGATTGGTGGTGAGCCTCGTGAACAACAGTTTGTTGTAGGGCAAATTGTTGATCGTGGACTTCCGTTGATGTGCCATGGATGGTTGGGACAGTTCGAGGGTTTCTTTGGCTTGGACGAGATCAGGTTGATCGAGATGGCTTCGTGTGATGGACCACAGGTTGGCAGGCTAAAGCCTTCATCGGATCGTGGTGTTGCATATCCAAGATTGGAGAGATTTGCACGAGTGGTATTTCATCTAGGAGGATGACTGCTTGCAGGACTGAGCTAGTGGAGATTGTGTAGGCTCAGACGGAGTAGCCCTATGAAGGTTTGGGATCTTCAGGTTCAGATGTGATGAGGCAGAGGCACTACCGAGATTGTCTTTTCATTCTACAGGGTGTGTTGTAGTGATGGATGTCAGATGGGCTAGTGTCGTCGAAGATGGTGATGGTTACTTCCTAGTCTTGGAAGTACCTCCCTCGCTAAGAGGGAGTGTTGATTTTTGTGTAGCTTGGGAGGTACTCCAAGCCCTAGTGTTTGAGGGTTGGAGGTCAAAGCGCCACAAGTAGGCTTGTGGGGTTGAAACCCAAGCGTGGGGGTATTTCACCCATCAATGTTTGGGACAAAACCATGATGATTTTTCGACATGTGATGGATGAGGATGATAGTGCTCATCGAGACGATTCTAATGCAAAGAAGGTCATCCGATTCCGAGTTGTCATTAAGGAGAAATGAATTTTTGAAGTTGGCAAGTAATTATTGGTTTTCAAGTCATGTAGGCTTGATGTAAAAATTAGCCAATAGATGTGTCTCTTCATCAATTCATGGAAGCCCCTCATTGGATATAAATAGAGGGTGAAATGAAGTTGTTTGAGCATCCATTAGGAGCTCTGAAATTAGCCCTAGCCGCAACAAGAAGGAGAGGCCTAGATAGTGTGGAGGAGCAGGTCTGAAGTCTGCAATGGAAGCCGAGTGAGCAGGCTGGTGCGAAATGTCTTTGGGTTATCTAAGTTGTTGTTTTGAAGGCCGAGTAGGCTTGCTATAAGGCCAAGTTGTTAAGGGGCAAGGACGTTGTTGTTGGAGGTGTGTTTGGGCATTGTTTGGAGGGTCGGTGCTACAACAGGGTTGTTACACAGCGAGGAGCTGCGTAAGGGGTATTTAAGGGGAGATACTCATCCTAGAGTGCAGTGTAGCAAGGAAGGAGCCCTCCCAAGGTATGTCGCAACCCTTATAGCGCTTGTTTGCAGATTGTTAGGTCGAGTTAGTGCTGCAGCACGTGCCCTAACCAGGGTTGTCACAAACAGCGAAGTCAAACATCATTACAACAGTATCTTTGGAGGGATGTGTGAAAATTCCTAGATCTGACAATCTTAGGAATCCCACTGCAACAACTAAGTGTACTTCTCCTATTATGTAAATTACTTTTACAGAATTAATTCAGATCTGAATTATTGAAGTAACTACTGAAGTAGCCTACACTGAATAAAAATATAATTCTGAAACAAGGAAACTGAGCAAGAAATCAATCACACATAGGACACAATTATTTTTGGACACAAGTCCCCAGAAAAACCCAATGCAGGAAAATCAGTGCAGCAAATCTAAGGGTTTGTATTATTAAGCAGTAGAAAATCCTGAATACATCTCTAAATACCTCAAGGGTTATTCAGTTATCGAGAGAAATACTGGAAGAAAAAAAAAATGTGAGTTTTACCTCACTCAATCACTGGAAAATTCGGTTGATCCGGACACTAGAAGAACTGCCTCTGGAGGTCTTTGCGTAGCCTCTGCGCAGTCACTGCGTAGGCACTGTGTCACCTCCTCTAAAGATTGCGTCACCCCAGCAAAGGATCGATCTGACTCCCGGTATCTCAGACCTGGGACTCCCGGTCTCACAATTCAATTTCCGGCTTCTGGATCTTATCCGACAGTTGAATCTCGAAAACCCTCTGAACCTCTGCATTGGCTCTGCGTCAACCCGATTGGCTTTGTTGGACGTTTATCTGCCTCTCTCTGCTGATGTTTCTCCGGCTAAAAAAATCTCTCTCCGAAAGCTACTCTGCCTCTCATTGTACTTGTTGACCACTGGATTGGCACTTGATGACAATGAGAAGAATCCATGCCCAAGGATGAACTAGAAGACATTTGTACCATCAGATATCATCAGATATCATCATGTTCAACAGAGTTTTTAAACTCTACTTCTTCTTCTCATCATTTTCTTCTTTAGTCTTCAGATTCCGCAGCCCTGCGGGGATATTGTATAAATGTCACTAGCATGATGAATAAAGCCATGTAACAGGCCTAGGATGTTGGGACTCGATCAGCAAGCGAGTACACCTTGGAGTGTTTTTTTTACTTGGTTAATTATTCCTTCTTTTTAGTGGCGAATAATTTTCTAGGTTTTTTCACTCATTGCATTACCCCAAAGCCGGGGTGACGGCTTGAAGGTTGAGCCCCTAACACATCTTAGTGTCTAGAGTCGATGTATATTACCATGCTACGTCATCTCTGAAATTTCGCGGAATTTGACTAAGTCTAAGTAGGATTTTTTAATAATTAAAAATTCCCCGCAAAACGGGATTTTTTAATTAATTTCTATGTAATGATGTAAATAAGTGGCCTTAGGAAATGTCTGGGGCGTGTGACCAGTCGAAATTCATCCTCAGAGAGCATTATCCTAGGACCCACTTTGAGGGTCAAAAAATGACTTATGGTCCCTCAAAAGCCGATTTTCCTAATGTCAGTGGAAAAAATGAGAAAAAATGAGAAAAAAATTAATAATTGGAAATTTTTGAAAATTTTCCAAAGTCAAAATAAGTCAAATTTTGACATGGCAATTATGTGGAGAAATAAAGGGTGATGTGGCAGCCATGTGGGGCCCACCAAGCAAGCCACAGGTCGATAAAAAAGTAAAAAACAAGTCAAAGGCAGTCAAATGTTCCACGATGGGTTCATGGGGCAGCAAAAAGGTTTGAAGTAATTTAATTTAAAACAAATGTTGCCAAAATATAAAGTTTAAAATATAAGTGAGTGGGAAGGGACCCCATCTTACTCCATGGTCTACGTATGAGACAATCTCAACAGCAAATTATTCACATGGCAATCAAAAACTCTACGCACATGACCAATTGTAACTCCACGTAGTTGGTTGCCAAATCACACTTGCCCACTTAGCATATTACATCAGCGTACATGTGATTTGATGTGTTTGGTATTTGATTAGAGGAAATCGTGGAGTGTCTCCACCAATCCTCACACAGCTGTACACAAAATCAACATCTACACGCAGCAAAGGAAGAGCAGTCCGTTGGCACTTGTGATAGGTGTCAATGCACAGAATTTTGTTGGAGATTTTCGTGGGATATTTGCTCCCTCATCACCAACATTCATACACTTGGCACCAGCTCTCATACTTCAGCTCCTACACAGCACTATTGGCAGCCCACATGTTGATCACGTACATCTCTACCTGATAGTTTCCATTAGTTACACAACAGTCCACAGAAAGTATGAACAACAGTTCATTAGCTTGTTTATCAGAAGTGGCAAAGTGTGCTTCTTTAGTGGAGAATTCGATGGGAGTTTGCTCCACTTTCACTTGCTACCATCTACACTTGGCAACCACCAAAGATATGCACATGAAGAAAAACTTATACGGTGTCCTGAACAAAAATTATACACCAAAAAGGGAGCAATTTACAGCAGTGATCTCCAGCACTTGGACAGTTATGGTGCCACTTGTGCAAATTCGTTTTTTGCATTGGGATTATCTCCCTTCTCCACTTGTCATTTGATCTTTCATTGGGATTTGCTCCCATAGTTCTATTTAAATGAACCTTGGGCTCTCATTGTAACCGTGGTTTTTTTGAAGCTTGTGCTTATTGTTACTATGCCGAAATTGTTATTGAGCATAATAAAGGAAAGTCTTTGGGGTTACTAGCTTCTCTTGTGGTGCATTCTTTGGTTGATGAGGTATACTTGTTTCATTTGATATTGTTATTTGTTTACTTCCCATTACAATCTAGTTGGTTTTTTCTTTGCATTTGCCTGAAGGCACTATTGTCTAGGGAGGGGAGATTTGTAGCTATCTCAGATCTCCTTTGGACTTGGTATGTTTTGTACTCTTGTTGTAGCTTGTTATTTTCGATGAAATGACAAGCTCAACGTGGCCTCTATATGCCAAGTTTCTTTTGCACTAACAATTGGTTTGCAGAAATTTGTGTGTTCAAAGGACAGCTTGCCAAGTCTATTGGAGTGTGAAGACTTCTTTGGTTGGAATAAGTCAGCTCCAAGGATATCAAAGGTCTCACAAGTTGTTCAAGCCAACAATCTCATAAGACATCAAAAGATTTATCTAAAAGGGGGTTTCATGAGCCCTTTGCTTCTATTCCATCTCTAAAAAAAAAATCATATGTTTCTTCTCTCATTTGTGCACATATCTATTTTATCTAGCATTTGAGGCTAAGTTGTTGGATTTAAATCCTAATTCTCACTCACTAAATCAACTCTTTCAAGCTGATCTTGGTGAGGGAATTTGTAATATAAAGTGTATTTTATACTTGCATTGAGTTTCTAACTTTTTTCCTTCGCATGCATTTGATTTCCTCTCACATATTTCAGCACCATTTCTTTGGTATGCTAACTCTTTTGCTTGTTTGCCTATAGGTGTTCTTGGAAGCAATCTAAGTTTGAAAGAAAGGGGGCTAAAGCATAGGCTGAGGAACACTCTTCCGTTTGGAACCTCAAATCCAAGTTCCGCCTTATCACTTCACCTCTACTTCTAAAGCCTCATTCTTTTGAGGAATTGTAACTGCCATTCACCTCAAGGCTTTAAGCTTTTACTTTGTAAATATCTCACAAGTAAAAAAAAATTTAAAACCTTACACTTGTAACTTTGGGAAGGAGCAAATTTAAAACGCATATTGTAAGCTCTTCCCAATCCCCTCATTTCTATAAGAGGGCCTCACTTCAATTAATAAAGAGCTGACTTTTCTTGAGGGAGCTTGGGAAGTTTTTTCCCATGGTATCTCACCTACTCATTTAGAGGGAGGAAATCTTCTTGAGTGGTTAACTTTCTTTCTTTTTTTTATTTTCTCAACTAAATCACTTGCATTCATCATTTCATTTGCTAATCTAATTTAGTTGCATGTGAGTAACTCATATTTTCATTTCATTAATTGCTTAGATCACATAGTCCTTTAAATTTCCTAATTTGCAATCTCATTTGCCATCATTTACTTATGTTTTGTGATCTATTTCTCATTTGGATAAGTTTCACAATATACTACAAGTAAAGAAGCATAGCACTTTCAATTTATGGCAACTTGAGTTATTGTTCTAACTATGAAGCATATTTAATTAAATCATCTCCATCTTTTACATAGCACTTGCAAACTCACTTTCATATCATTTGGGCATTTCACTTTGCATACTAGACTTGCATCTCTAAAAATTAACCTCCAACTTAAGTTGGTTGTATAGACATTAGGGACCCTCCACCCCTATGGACTCCTCACTGTGAGATCTGGATTTCGGGCGAAGGTGAGGTCTAGGGACAGGAATTAAGTTGAAAATTGTTTTAGAATTCTACCAAAAAAATAAACCAAGAGCACCTTCACATCACAAATTTACTCGAAATTTTTCTATTTCATGTACTTGTTATTATTTAGCTCATGAATATTGAATGTCATTATCCTTTGTTACTTGAGCACTTTCTTACAAGTACTTTTTCATTTATTACAAGTAATGCTTATATGTTAATCTTGTCTAACACTTCCTTTGTGGGATTATTGTCATTGTATCTTGGATATCATTTTTGAGCAAGCACTCGTCATTTACTTTAAAGCACTGGTCTATATTTTGAACACATCATTGAATATTGCTCATATACTTATATGCTTGTTTACATCTTGGAATTGAGTCATCTCTGATAAGTAATTCCTTCTAATCAATTCTCCTAGAAGCCTCACATCTTTAACTTAGTTTTTCTTTAAGGACCACCCCCCATAGCTAACCTAGGAGATAGCTTAAACGGAGAGAGTCGGGAATAGGTGACAGCCCCTTCTCTGAGTTCCTTGCCACCAATCACACCTTGTGGGGTTAAAGGCTTTTCCCGCTAATTGTAGGTAGGTGTAGGCGGCAAGCGATAACAGTACTGAATCACTTAGATCTGATCTTCGTCTGAACACTGCTCCATTAGAAGAATTCGATCTCAAGATTCACTCTGTGTGTGTTTCCAAATGACCCTCAAGCCTTCCTTTATAGTCTTCTCGTTGAGAAATCAATGGCTGAGATTAGATATCCAATCAACGGCTAAGATTATAACATGACCTGATCTTTGTTTTCTAGATCATTCTCACTCTGTTTTATTAATGCCCTTTAATTATTTTATTTCCCTAAGTTAGACTTAGGGTCTCCATTAAAATAATTAATTATTTAAATAAAACATGACCTGAGTGGAATTTTCACAAACAGTTTCTGCGTTCTTTGGAATACCAGTGTCTAAGCCTCTCCACAAAATTTGGGGCTTAGAGCACTTTCTGAGGCTACAAAAATCAACACTCCCTCTTAGCAAGGAAGGTGCTCTAACAATATGCCTGTAGCATACTGCTTTTTCCCTGAAGCATCCTCTACGTTGTTGATGTCCATTAACCACTGCACTACTGCTGCCACTGTACTAATGCCCATGACACTGACACTGCTGCATCTGTACTACAACTCCCTCTCAAGTGTTGCATCTACTATGCTGCTAGCACTACCACTGCTAACACTACATCTGCACTGCAACTCGGCTGCTGAGAGAAACAAATGAACTCACCCAAAACTGAACAAGTGTTTAGTGGATGCACCTTGGTGCTGAAGACTCTGACTGCTAATAACTACTGCTTTGTCCCTCTGATGCTCTATGATGCTGCAGCTCTGCACTGCGCAACACTGATCTGCACTACGTTGCATTGATCTACACTGTGTTGCTACTGCTACGTTTTTGCTGCTTTGCTCTACGCTGCTCCAGAAATAGGCGCTTATACCTACTGCATTGTCGTCTCCATCACTCCTCGACTCTCACTGAAACTCCTCCATCCCGCTACTGCTAATCATGGACTTCGGTAGAAAGGTAATGATCCATGAGGTGGGCTCCTCAAGATCCTACCCAACTAAAGTTCAAGGTGAACTACAGCTCAATGTCGCCCCACTTCTCACTTGGAGAAGCATGGGCACTCATAGCGAACTCATCCTGCTCGATCTTTGCAGTTGCAACTGTCGGTTCATGCTTCTCATCCTTGTCCTTTTTCTTCAAAGGACACTATGATGCAAAGTGGCACATCTCACCACATCTGAAGCATTTCACCTTCGAGACATCTCTCTTTTATCTCTGTTGCCCTTGCTTCCCTTTCGACGCGAGGGCTGCATTCTCCTCCTCCTCCAAAGTCTTCGATCCGCTACCATTGTTGCCGTCAAGCTTGCACTTGACTAGATCTCTCCTCAACTCTTCCTCTTGAAGTGTTGACCACATCTGCTCCCATCTAGGAAGCGTAGCCTTGCCCAAAATTCTTTGGACAAAAACCTGCCACTCCTCCGTGATTGCGTTGAGTGCTAGCCTCACCAAAGTCATTGTAGTTGGGGTGGATCCCACGACTGCCAACTGGTCTCGTATCTCCTGAAGTCTCGTAAGGAACGGAGCAATGCACTCTCGCTTATGTATCTGGATCATGCGGAGCTTCTGCTCCAAGTACATCTTCCGCTGCTCGGAATTTCTATCATACAACAAGGACAAGGCTTCCCACATCTCCCTGGCAGTGCCCTTGCCAGCTAAATGTGAGACTATGTGATCCTTGACTCCATCAAGGATTAGCCTCCTGCACTTTGCCATGTCAGCCTTGTACTTTTTGTTTTGATCCGAATCTGTAGGTACAGCAACCACATTTCCCACGAACGCCTTGAGGTCATATTCATCTAGAAGGAATTGAATCCTTTCCTTCCAGATTACATAGTTGGAAGAACCCTCCAACCAGTCTTGATCTCTAAGACCATGAGCTGCAATCTCAACCAAAAAAAACTATCAAACTGCCTCCTCTTTCTCCCCCTTTGCACAACCTAGGCAAGCTTACGCACTCCCTTTGGAGCTCGTAGATCTGTTGCCCTAATCTGCTACTCAAATCCTGGAAAAATGTTGAATTCCTCGGCTAGGAATTCACGGAGTAAGAATTACCCGCTATGTGTTTTTTCTTTCTTCTGACGTTTCTCTGCTTCGGCAACTACCTGTAGAAAACTACATCCCTCTGGCTCTGCGTGAAGGCTCTGCGCAACTCCCTCTGCCTCAGGAAAATCTCGAACCGGAAGTCCTACCTCTCTGTCGACTCACTCAGAGAGAGACAACCTTGAAAATTCAGCCCTCCTGGCTAGATCTACACAATCTCTTTGGGGATTCAATCTGTTGTTGCTGCACCAATTCGACCTTCACCTCAGGTTCAAATCCGCTCTTCCTGTTTCACATCAAACGCTCTGATACCATGTGAAAATTCCTAGATCTGACAATCTTAGGAATCCCACTGCAACAATTGAGTGTACTTCTCCCATTATGTAAATTGCTTTTACAGAATTAATTCAGATCTGAATTACTAAAGTAACTACTGAAGCAACCTACACTGAATAAAAATATGATTATGAAACAAGGAAACTGAGCAAGAAATAAATCACACATAGGACACAATTATTTTTGGATACAAGTCCCCGAAAAAACCCAATGCGAGAAAACCGGTGCAACAGATTTGAGGGTTTGTATTATCAAGTAGTAGCAAATCTTGAATACCTTAAGGATTATTCAGTTACAGAGAGAAATGCTGACAGAAAGAAATGTGTGTTTTACCTCACTCAATCACTGGAAAATTCAGTTGATCTGCACTCTGGAAGAACTACCTCTAGAGGTTTCTATATAGGCACTGCATCACCTCCTCTAAGGACTGTGTCACCTCAGCAAATGATGGATCTAACTCCCGGAATCTCAGATCTGGACCTCCCGGTCTCACATCCTGATTTCTGGCGTCTGGATTTGATCCGACAGTTGAATCTCAAAAACCCTCTAAACCTCTATGCAGCCTCTGCGTGGCTCTGCATTGGCTCTGTGTCAATCTGACTGGCTCTGCGCTGGCTTTGTTGGACGTTTGTCTGCCTCTCTCTGCTGATGATTCTCCGGCTGAGAAAATCTCTCTGAAAGCTACACTACCCCTCACTGCACTGAATCACTTAGATCTTATCTTTGTCCGAGCACTACTCCAACAAAAAAATTCGATCTCAAGATTCACTCTCTGTGTGTTTCCAAATGACCCTCAAGCCTTCCTTTATAGTCTTCTCGTTGAGAAATCAACGACCGAGATTAGATCTCCAATCAACGGCTAAGATTATAACATGACTTGATCTTTGTTTCTAGATCATTCTCACTATGTTTTATTAACGCCCTTTAATTATTTGATTTCCCTAAGTTATACTTAGGGTCTCCATTAAAATAATTAATTATTTTAATAAAACATGATCTGAGTGGGATTTTCACAAAAAATTTATGGGTTCTTTGGAATACCAGTCTCTAAGCCTCTCCACAAAATTTGGGGCTTGGAGCACTTTCCGATGCTACAAAAATCAATAGGATGTTGGGTCAAATATTTTGACCAGAGAGTGGATCGGTTGATGGGTACCTTGAGGAGACCTTACGAGTTGTTTGGAGGAGCCCACGTGGACTGTTGGGAAGCCTACCAAGCAGCCAAGGTGACAACAGTCACATCAGAATGGAAGGCAAGAGGACAACAGCAAGGAGTGTTGCAGATGTTCCCTTGATGACAGCTGGATAGATGTCCTAGGCAAGGACATGATTGGTGCCCAGATTTGTGCAATAGCTCCTCTATTGCAGAAGCAAAGGGCTGATTGGTGGAGTCTGTGGGAAGCCAAGTGTAAGGGTCTCCTAGGTGTGGGGATTCCCTAACTAGGTGCAGATGCTACAGCATGGACTTGGTCTCTCGTGGACTGTTCGAGGGTAGTGTGAGAGAGGACCAAGTGTGGACGAGATTGGGCACTTATGGTCTGTTGGAGGACAGCGTGATAGTGTACAAGTTGGTGTCGTAGTGCAGCACCTTGATGGACAAATGTGGCTGCTAACCTTGTAGTTGATGAGCTCAAGGGTCTGATCAACTAGGAGCAGGATTGTGGAGCCCGAGACTTGTATGTAGAGGACTTCTACAGCAGATGATGGGCAGTCCTACTAGCCCGTGTTCATTGTGGGAGAAGGACATCTTGAGATGATAGGTGGCAGCCCTTCGTGCCCTATGTTGGTTTTCATCATTGCAGCACAGGAAGGCCATAGTGAGCTGAAGTCCCTGAGTAGCCGAGGAGCAGCAGTGAGCAAATTGAGAGTTGTTCACAAGTGGAGTTGTGACCAACTCGACAGGAGTCTCGATGTGTTGTGCCCTTGATGGACGAAGGGACAACTAGAGAGTAGATTGGATAGACGAGATTCAGTGGCCAAATGGACTTGGAGCATTGATAGAGGCAGGAGCTAAAGATCGGGAGCCGAATGATCGAGCAGGTACAGGGTACGACCAAGAGGAGTTGTGAGAGCATGCTACAACCAGATGGTTCAGAGTATCTTGTTTGTATATTGTACTAGTGGATGTATGAGGGTCATTATCCCTGGTACAAGAGCCCTAGACTGTTGTATTATATGTTGTTAATATAATGAAGTTGGGTTGAAAAATTAAAAAGTTGTCTATATTCTATGCATATGTGATTTACTGCTATTTATATCCCACTGTGCAAAGTAGCATAGTTGAGATTATTGGTTTGGTAGTGTTCGAGATTTTAAGACTCCATCCTAGACCCAAGGTCATGGAAATTCAACAGTTGGGGCCTCCAGAAGGCCTGATGAAGTCTACAAGTTCCACACTGATGAATAGGATTCTCAAAAGTGATGGACAAGGGGGTCGCCCCTTGTTCTTCAAATAATAAACTTGTGGTGCTCCCAGTGGGTGTGGGGGCACAAAAATAACCTCATGGGTCTCCAAGTAGATCGAAGATGCCTATAGACCATCTGTAAGAGCTCAAATGATAATTTAAGTGATACCAGATCAGCATACAAGTCCTAGGCCATCTGCAAAGTGCATGGTACAAATATGGGGCCGACTGGGCATGATGAATCAGATGCATCTTCCTTGTCCAATAGGTGAATCTCAAGCAATCTCTGACCATCCATGTGGACCCATGGAGTAGTGTATACTGTTGTGGAGGCCCATGGCTCTCTACAGGACCCCGTATAGGGATACCAAACTCTGAATGGACACCATCTACAATCCTCCATAAGATCCAATGCGTCCCCTAGCCTTCCCGCACAACAAGTCATTAAAGTAATCGGGTAAAAGAGCTTACAAACCATGGACAACAAGTGGACTCTTCATAATGGCATGCCCTTCCATAGTGGGCTTTAGTATGTGCTAATGTCTCCAAGCTCCAAAGAGTCTTAACCAAGTACCTTATTAGGTGGTTTCTACCTTTATAGGGGATATTATGTCCAAGGTACATCCCTCAAATGGTGGTGGTGTGAAAGTTTCAAAACAGAAACCCTACTACAGTATTCTCGATCTACATTGCCTACTTGTTTGATTAATTAACAAGTTATTAATCTGAACTATTCAGAAAAAACATTAAAGCAAATACTAACTGCAGCCTACACATATACAGATCATTTACTAAACAACACGCATATGCGACAAAATTACACAGATTTTTCAGACAAATGTCCCTAGAAAAACCCAATGCGGGAAAACCGGTGCAACAGCTCTAGAGGGTTTTATTATTATGCAGAATCTAAATACAGTTACATAGGCACCAGAAATGGTCTGCCTTACAGAGAAATTACACGGCAGATGTACCTTTCACTCGAAGACAGAAAATATGGTTAATCCAACCCTCTCCAGGGAATTACGAATTCGAACCCTCTCTGGCCCACTGGAACCCTCACCGATGCCTCTGCAGCCTCTACTGGCCAGTGTCCCCACTGCGTCACCCTGACTAATGTTGCGCTACCTCTGCACTGCCCTGGTTGGACCTGCATCACCCTGGCTAGTGTTGCGTTGGCTGGGTTTGCGTCACCCTGGTTGGGCTTACGCAGCCTCTGCATAGTCTTTTGTGTGGTGTTGGCTGGACTGCATCCCTCTGGCTGGCCTCTGCGCTACCTGGTACAAGTTGCCTCTCTGTGTATTCTCGGCCTCAGATCATATCATCTCTTGCCGATCTCTGCCCCTCACTACACTATAAACTCACTTCGAATTCCTCAACGAACCCGCCCTAGAAATTCGACTTAGCTTCAGTGCTCTGCAATGTGTGTGTGTTCTCCAACTGACCCCAATTCTTTCCTTCATACTTTTCTCGTTGGGAAACCAACGATCGTGATCTAATCTCTTATCAACGCCTGAGATTAAAAGAAAGCTTGATCCACGTCACTTAGAATATTTCATCACATGTGTAATTTAATTCACTTTAATTTTTCAATTTCCCTAAGTTAGACTTAGGGTCCCCATAAAAAAATTTAATTATTTGAATAACTATTACACCGGATGAAATTTCTCCAAACTCTTTCTGGGTCTTAGAGATCTTGTGCATCTTAGCCCCTCCACAAAGTTTCGGAGCTAGAGCACACCCGATGCTACCCCCAAAATCTCAACAGGTGGCATGTGGTAAAGAGGTGAATGGAATAGGACATGAAAGGGGCAATCCTAGGCCACATATCGGGGTACAAGGGTAGCTAGAAGAAGGGCAACCCACGCCTAGGTATATAATGGATAGGAGGGAGAAATCGTGGTACATGAGGTGCCCCGGACTTGATTTTTCCACCCTTCTTTATATGCTTTTTTCCTTTTATAATTTTCTTTGATTAATTGGTCGGGGCTCAAAGGATAAGAGAATGATGTATAAGATATAGAAGTGGATACTCCCTTTAAGATAGGGCGGTTCATTGCCCACTAGGGGACAACCATGGGTTCCTGAATGATAAAGGAGGCTCATCTAGGCCCTATGGAACCAAGGTGATGGCCATGGGTATGGGGTAGAGCTCATGCATTGGCTTTTTCCCACATGCTAAATATGTTTGTCCTAACCATATTTTGCATCTTGTGGTACATTTTCATGTTGATTGTGGCCATTTATGCTTTTACTTTTCTTTTCAGCTGCTTCAACCTCCGGGGCATCGTTCCAAGCCTGACCCAAGATGGGGGCAAGGGAAAGGGGAGGCTAACCCTATGTGGACCCAGTGAAGAAATGTGGACCTAGGTGGGAAAGATGATGAATGGGGTTATAATGAATGGAAGGGAAGTGATATATGTGGATGAGGGAGCGGGACCACGCAACCAAAATCATGGTTTCCCAAGCAGTACCACCCTAAAACCAAATGGTCAGTAATGGAGATCCCACGAGACTAAGATCCAAGGGTAACATCTAAAAGAGGTCTAGGGGACAAAAGCACAGACTAAGGCCACTCTTTCCGCTGAATCCCACCATTAATCCATGCCTAGAAGTGTCCATGATAAGCAAACTCAATACTCAATTACCAAATGACAAGACATACCTTCGGGTTCGGGAGGCCCACCTTGAAACATACGACCATGACAGACGAGTGAGGGACCACATGCCTGGCTCAAGTGGCGGAGAAATGACACAACGAGCTAGTTGGTGGCTGTAAGGGGTTGTTGGTTGCCGGTTGCGGACGATCTTGGAGAAAAATCTTCTCCTAGGGATATGACCCACAAAGTGGTGGGTAACAGGTACCTTTCCTTTCTTGGATTTTTTATCCTCAAGGAAACCATAGATGCTTATCCAATCCTCCGCCATTCTCTCTTCATCACATGAAGAAGAAAATGCACATGTGATATCCAACATCACTCCCTCTCAACCAGAGAGAACATTCCTATTCCCCTTTTGACTAGAGAATAGATCCCTACTCCTATTCAAGGAGACTCCTTCTACTCCTTCTCAAAACTAAAGGAGATCCAAACTTCCTTTCTATTTGGGAAGTCAACATCAAAAGCCTTATAGCTTGTTTTCATAAGAATACCAACTACCAGTTCTTCATAGCTTCCTAGCTCCCTCTTTTCTCCACATCTCATCATATCGAGCCTGCTTCCTTTCGAGGTCTCATGGAGCCATCTTCACTCTTCAATCTTGTGACAAGTTCCAGGTCATTCTTCTTGCTCATCACTTCCATATTCGTCATCATAGATGAAGACATTGTATTGAGCCTTTCCAAACTTCAAGTTGATTATAGCTTCCTCATGAAAGTGATCTTCTTTGAGCTTCAAATTATCTTCACGCATTGCTACCTTTTGACTTCACAGTTGCCAAGTACTAGATATTGAGCTTCCCTCAATATTTTTCATCCATACAATTGAACTTGCCTCAATTGCCATCATATATTCCTGCAACATTTTTCCAAGTAGCAAAATAATATGTTAACCAGATAACCAACAAAATTAAAATCAGACTTACCTCATCATGATGACCTTCTCGTTCCATCAACATCCTCATGGTCCATATGAATCTTCCTTTATGCATCAGAGTTCCCAAGGATTGAACTTGATTACCAAGTTACAACTTTTCTTCCGGAGACTATACTGGATGTTAATCATTATTTACATATTCTTCAGAAATTCCTAATCTTTTATACATTCTTAAGTAAGTCAAATCATACAATCATATGAAGCATATTACAAGATTCTATTCACATGAATCTTATCCAAGAGTTACTTTCAATGTGCATTCCTATGCTTCTTATTCCATCTAGTCATATGTCTAATAATGTGCCTACATCCTGACCCATTGCATTCCTTCATCCCTTTACCTATATTACTTCCACATTACATGGAATGTATAATAACTTTGTAATAGTGCTTCACCCGAGAACCTTCCATAATGATGGTTCTTCCAAGATCATAATGACCCATCAAAGCAAGATGACTACCTCTAACACAATGTTAGATAATGCCTAGATGAACAGTATGCAAAATGGTCTATTTATCTATCTTTAAAGACTAGATGACTTTTACAAAGCAACGTAACCAAGTAGACTCTACTTATGTAACTATCACATGCTTCTCTCTATGATGTTATGCAAAATCAAAACTTTTCTAAACAATGCGTGTTATCTTAAAGAAAAGGCCAATTTTACCAAGATGCCTTTTCTAATGGTAAATGTTCCTTTACTTCTTCTTTCTCCGGCTGCTTCTTAGGTTCTCCCACGACCTAAGCTACATGAGCTTCGCTTCTTTCCTTTCTCTTGTTGTTCTACAGATTTGGACAGTCCCTCTTAAAGTGTCCAAACTCATTGCACTTAAAGCATTGAACCTTGGACATGCCTTTCTTTTTGGACTTTCCAAACTTTACCTTCTTTAGCTTCTTGACTCGGGCTAGAAAGGCTTCAGACTGCTCATCTGACCCAATGCCATCTTTTACCTTGATCCTTGATCCTTCCAGAATGCATTGAGCCACAACTCATCAAAAAGAGTTGAATATTTCTTGGAGTAGATGCTTGTTGAAAAGCTGCTCCATTTTGGTGGTAGTGCATTTAGTATACAAATGATCACTTCCGAATCAGATATTGTTTCCCCAAGTCCTTGTAGATGGTTTCTTAGCTGAGAGACTTTCATGAGAAACGATGCCATATCTTCATCCTTTGATTTCTTCATTCTATATAACTTATTCCACAAAGGCATCTTTTGTCCTGATGTACTTACACAGTGCAAGTTCACTAACTTGTCATACATAGCCTTGGAAGTTTTCAAGTTTGCAACAAATGGAACAAGAGATTTTTTAATGGATTCAACTATGATCCTTTGAGTCCTTACCTCCTCTTTCTTGTATTTTTCTAGTTCTTGAGTCTTGTCTTTGCTAGGTTCAGTAATTTCCCCAATAACATACTCCATTACTTCTTGTTCTGTGATTATCAAGTCAACCCTTTTCTTCCATGCTAGATAATTTGATGCTCCAACGAGCTTATTGCTCTCCTTGCAGGAAGAACTCATATGACCTGTAGATTCAGACATGATGTAATAATATGATACTTACTTGATAACCAAGATTCTCCTTGATGATGTCTCCAACCTTCTTGATGCCTTCAAGAACTTCAAAGAGACTTCCTTGAAAGATGTTCCCTAGGATTCCTCCAACAACAACTTCCAAGAATAATAAGATCTTTTGATGCTTCCTTTAAATAGGTCTACCAATGCGTCTCCAACTAGATTCCTTTCAAGAGACAATCCTTCTTGAAGTCTTTGCCTTCAGTCTTTCCTTGAGAGTTTCCTTTTTCCTTCCCCTTGACAAGTAATTCCTTCTAGTGCCCTTCCAGCTGCCTTCCTTGTTCGCCTTGTCTGTGATACCATGTTGGAAAATGCAAAGTGGAATCTATTAATTCTTATTTTCCTTAACATTAGTATTTCCATGTGAATCTTGTTAATCTTCTTTATGTTCTTTAATTAGATATTTTCATCAAACAAATATCAAGAATGAAATATCAACAACAAAGGACGCAGAAATTAGGCTCCCAGCCAAGGAAAAACCCCTTCAAGGGGAAAACCCGGAAAACTCTTCTCTTCTTATAGAATCTGCTTCAATTGAAACACATGTTAAAATTGCGCAGCGTCAGGACAAATTTCCCCTAAGGGAAACCCTCAGCCCCACATGAAGCCCATCTCGCCAAAGGAAGAATTATAAAATTAAATTAAATATTAATTGGGAAAAAAATTATTAAAATGGGGAATATATTTAAGAGTGAATTTCAAAATTCAAAATTGAATTTCCCTCTAAATGTTTTGGGTCGGTTTCATCAAAGGTCATCCTTTTTGGTCAAACTTTAAACTGAGATAACAAGAGAATGAAGGAGATGAGAAGTGGAAGGAGAAGAATGCTATTTATTGCTGCAAAACTGTGATGCACCAATTAATCTTTCAGTTTCTGATCTTCTCTGCCCCTGTTTCACCAAATGAAAAACCTTCTATGTAAAAGAGAAAGCTCTCTTTCTTTTGGCCATCGGAGAAAAAACAGGCCCAGTATTCTGGAAGTGCAAGCCAAACACGTTCTCGATCACGTACCTGGGATGACCTCTCTTGTGAGTTCTTTAAGGTAATGCAACATATAGTTTGGTGAGGAATTTTTTTTTAGGGTGGCCTAGGTAGCATTTAGGGAGGGAGGCACTTAAAAATTCTCATTAAGTGCATTCCCAAAAATGCTGCCAAAGATTCTATCAGCGTTTGGCCAATCACATATTGAATGTCTCTTACAAAATCAGTGTCAAGGCTTTGGCGATGAGGATAAAGAGGGTAACAGCAGGGTTACTGGGCCACAACAAAATGGCTTTGTGAGAGGGAGACTTATTTGGGACACAGTTTCTACAGTATGAGTGTATGGAATGACCTAGAGAGCGTCACCAGGATTACATGTACTTTAGGATTCATTTTGACAGAGCTTATGACAGGGTTGATTGGGGTTTTATTCTTTGTTGACTGGGGTTTTATGCAACTGTATAAAATCCTACAAAAGAAGCTTCAATATCTTAAGACTTGGAACAAACATTTTATTCAATATCCAAATAATGATAAACAACATAAGCTTTTCGGTGATTTAAAAACACAAAAATGGCAAGCCTGCAGACACTAACTAATTTCTGTATCTGCATCCAGGTTATTTCTACTGGTAGGGATCAGTTTACCTTAATCTTTCCTTTGCAGCTCCATCTCCCATCATGCTGTGTAATAGTATGTAAGAATTTTATGTATGCGATAGTCCTTAAAAGCAAAGCATCTATGCTGCACTGCACACAAGCCAACCCCAAAAGGAATCATTGAATAATAAATATGAAACTAAAGAAATGAACCAGATACCTCCTACAAGAGGCACTTGCAGTAATTTTGCATGCTTATTTTAAAAGTTTGATCAAAATAACTAATTACAAAACAAAACAAGTTGAAAGCAATGCTTCAATAGCAACCTTATTTGCATTAGGAACTATCACCCTCAATTCTTGAACACGATCCTGAATTTGCTGCCGATCCTTGGGCCTTGGTCTAGTTGTTTTCTCTGTTCGACTTCTTTTTCTTGAAATCATTGGTTTATCTCCTTGATTTTCTTGTTTTATACATACTTCCTTACATCCCCTTCCACTCTCATCTTTGACCAAATTTTGAACCATAGAAATCAATTCCTTTTTGCTAGTTGCATTTGCAGTGTTTTGGAATTCAGTAGAGAATGAAACCTGTTTAGAATCCTCAAGTTGATATCCAGCTCTATTATAAGAAAATTCTAGTGCTTCAGATGTTTTTTCATATGGCTTGATCAGTGTATGTGTCAAATTAGCCTCCTGAAAAGAATCAAACTGAGAGGGAAACTCATCAATAGTTACAGAACACGAGCTGGGCTTTACACTGCATGGAAAACCAGTTACCACAGCATCCAAAAGGTTTTCCTTTGATTCTGAAAACAATGAGAGTCCTGAGCCAGAGTCAATCATCTCATGCTGAAGTGAGGGGAAATCCAATAGATCACCATCTGATTCAATACATATCTGGCCAGAGCCGAACTCAACCTCATTAAATGAACAACTTTGCTTTGCCTTATTTTGAGTTTCTGAATCACAATTTCCAAAATCTCTCCTGAATCCCGATTGGAGAGCTGCAGAGAGCTCATCTCCCATTTGAATCAGAGAAATTTTGGAAGACTGATCAGACACACTATTAACAGGGCATTCAAGGAACTGTTCCAGTTGTCTCGCATCAGATGTAGTTGATTTTATTGTATTAGATGAATTGGTGTAGGTGAAAACAGGTTGTCCAAATTTGACCTTCATCAATCCTGAACACTCTGTATTCTGTGATGTATGAAATTTTGTTCCATATAGATCATTTTCTTGATTTTGATGGTTACATAAACCAATATTGATGAATGAATTCAAGCCTTCAAAAAAATGCAAATCCATTTTTTCATAAAGGTGCAAACTGTCTAAGCTCTTATTAGATGTAGACCAATTACTCAAGGGCTCCAATAAACGATTATTCTCGATTTCTGATAAGACTTCACATGGAAGAACTGATAATGGTGCTCCAATATCCAAAGAATCATTGCAAGCAGGAAAAATTTGAGGCTTCTTGGTCTTCCCTTCAAACTGTAAGGGGTCTACCTTCATGCTGTAGGGAATCATAACCATATTCTCTGATGACACTTCAGGTGTTTGTGATGCTTTCTGAGTATATATCTGCATGCTTGAACTTTCATTCAATGCAACTTCCCTGCCACTGTATAAATGTACATGCCCATTTTCAAGACAAGGTTTGTCGTTGTCTTGTGTGCACACATGTGGTAAAAGTAATGAGTGTTTTACAGCATCACTAACAAGATGTTGGGAAGTCATGGTGTTTCAACGCAACAGCAATATTAGCTTATGCCAAGAAGCATATTTGAATGTTACTCCTGCAAGCATAAATCTATTCATTTCAGTAATTCAATAAACTGATCTTAAAGATGGAAATGCATTCAATTTCACTTGCTATCATGCCTGAAAATAGACATTCGCTTTGCTTGCATCACTATCTACACAAAAAATGATTTCTAAAGCATGGGTAGGATGTTAGTGCAGGTCTCCTCTATGGATTAGTACAAGAATTCGCAGAAATTTGTAAAAATAGTGGAAAAGTACAAAATAAAATATAATGCAGTCCAGACTCCAATGAGAAGCATTGTTCTTTTACTTAACATAAATTTAGAGGTCCGACCCTCTCATAGATATATATCCTCCGCTCTCCAAGAGAATTGACCTGAATCACTTTGTATTGTAGTCTCAAATATTAAGAAGAAACCATCTTTAAACCTGTCATCATGCATGCAGTACTTAAAGTTATGAACGAGAGTTTGGACTTCGGAAAAATAATTCACATAACCTTAAAGAGAAGTTCACCTTGGGAGCTTAATAAATTGAAAAGTAGAACATAATGAAGACAAAAAAGGGGCCACCTATCTTCAAGAATTAACAAGGATAGAAGGATGAGACTCCCCATAAGATCCTCAAAATGTCCAGTACGACAAAAATGAAGGAAATGACAGGGAAGCAACCAGGCTGTGCCCTCTGCCCTAATGAAGAATCCAAGGGTTATTTATGGTGTATTCAAGTGCCAAATAAGAGCCTATATATGCTCTCAAGGTTTCACCTTGACAGACTACCATGATGTTGAAAGAAACATCATCTTTGCTAACCTACTTGTGCACTTTGGAGAGAAACTACATGGAACATTGATAGGATGTTGCATAGTGCTTGTGTTCACACATGTAGTTATTTGTACCTAAGTTGCAGGAAACGCCAAACACCCAGAAATGCTTAAATGAGTATGAAATGCCTTGGAAATGCCACTTGCTGTACCATGCAGCATTTCCAAATCTGTAAACATCATATGGTATGGCTAGCGGTGTTTCCAAGGCATGTCAACCATTTCCAGTGATGTTTAGGGAATTTTTGAGGAAATTTCCAGGCCAACTAAAGGGATTGTTAGGGACATGGGACCCATAGAAAGATATTTCCCTGTCCATGTGAATGACCCTTCAAGACAAAACAGAGACAGGGGATTGAACTCTGAGGAGTTTGCCACCATGGTTACTAATGGTAAAAGTTGACATTCTCTTTTATCTTACCTTTTCTATCCTTAAATTTTTAACATTACCTTAATTGTTTCAAGATGTTCGAGAGTGGTTCCAACCTCATTGGACATCATATGGAGAAAGTAAAATTTGATATCCCTTTCAAAATTCAAGTAACTTACCAACTTTCAGGATTTCAGGGTCGGCAGGATTGTAGCATTTCCACAAGATTCTCTCATGTATGAGAGTTTGGGATTGGCATTAGCCAAGACCACCAACCTATGGAATTCTGCATCATGTAATCATCTATGAGAGTTAATATACATGGATTTCCTTCTTAAATATCATTTATGTGTATCATTCTTATTTTCTTGCAAGATAATTGCTAAGAAAAACTATATATCTAGATTTTTTGTATTTTTAATATACCATGTTTCTCCCACATACCCATTTTGGGGGGGTTACATTTCCAAGTGCAATCATTTCAGAAACTTGCACACTTTTCCACTTTTCATGCAACTTCGTTTTGTACTCTAGAACTGTTGACATTAAATCTACTCTACTGGCAGATTTATGTGTTAATAATCAAGCTGACACCAAAAGGGATTGATCCATTACTAGATCTTTGAAATACACTTAGCATTTCTCACGGAAAACTCAGCTCATATTTTGAGGTAGTTTCAATTATGATTGAAGAACAATTCCAGCAAACTTTTGTCTCCAGAATTCAAGCCAACCACAGCAGCAGAGAAGCCATGATAGTTTCACCTTATTCTGATACCTTTTTCCAGTGTTTTGAGAAGCACCAGGGCATACATGTAGAGACAGCCACAGCAACATCAGGGAATTCTTTGCCAGCATTTTGGTGTGGATTTCAAGGATTATATGATAGCGAGGAGGGCACACCAACAATTGCTTTTATGAAGATAAGAGGGGCACTGTTAGAAGAAATTTCTAGTTTGTTTATGTAATGTTCCCAATTTTGTGAGTGCAAAAATCACTAAGGAGTTTTGCCAAATTTTGGTAATATTGAATAAAAAGTGAAAATATATTATTTTGTGCGAAAAAGGCAGAAATTATTATTTTAATGGAGAATGGTAGCAAAATAATATTTTGTTGGAAAAGGGGGGCAAATTATTATTAGAATGGTGGAAAAATAATATTTTACAGGAGAATGGAGGAAAATAATTATTTTATTGGAGAATGGCGGCAAAATAATAAATTATTGAGAAATGAGGCAAATTATTATTTAATATAAAATGGTGGCAAAAAGTCTCCTAGTGGAAAATGGGCCCCACCAATAAAATAACAGGGAAAAAGGAGAATCTAGATTTTAGAAGGAGGCTCAATGGAGGATGGACTCAATTGCAACTCATTTTATCCCAATCTATCTTATTGACAATTGAAAGAGACTTGGGCAAGTTTAAAGAGTTTCAAGCGAAACTCAAGCTAATTTCGGTGGACTTCAAGTGCCACCCTAGTTAACTCTTGGGGAAGATCACATCAAATCTTCCATTGTTCTTATTGTTGAGAATCTTCAGATTTAATTAGTATTGTTTGCAGGCACCTCCAATATTGTGAACTTGGTTTTGTTGCAGGAAATTGTTAGCATTGTAATTCAGTGTTTCAAGGTTGTTCTTCCTACTCCAAGGGGCCAAGTGCAATCATTTCCTAGAAGAGCAGAGTACAAGGCTTGGGGAGGTGATTTCTTGTTAGCTTCAGAATTGTTCAAGGCCGAATATCTATCCCCAAGCAAGGACTGTTGCAGAAGACCAAGAGGCTGAGTATAGTTATTCTTCCAAGAGGACTGTGCTCAAGGTTTCAATCCTGGAGTAGTTCCTTGTCTCAAGCAATAAATCCATCAAGGCCAAGTTTAAATTTCAGGAGTGTCGGAAAGATTGTCTTCAACTCCTGAATGAGTGCAAGATCACAACTCCTGAACGAGTGCAAGATCAAGAGGCCGAGTGCATTATTTTGGAGCCAAGGAAGAGATAAATATAAGGAGACTGAGAATCCGCCCTCTTTCCAGCATTGGGGGCCAGATCGAATATCCACTTGAGATTATTTGCTTCAGTCTGAGGTCGCATTCTTTCAAGGTAGATCAAGGGTTTTATGTGCCACCAGATTTCTAGAGGCCAAGTACATACAGTGAAAGACGCTGAGCCAATTTTATGTTCCAGCAGTGAATTTGTGTGGCCAAATTATTGTATTAAGTTAGGCTGATTGCTTGTGGAGACCACATTGTTATCATTGTAGGAAACTTATCTCAAAGGTGAATTGCATCATTTCTCCACTGGGCCGAATTATTGAAATCTACACCAATTTTGTTGGAAGAGGGTCGAGTAATGTTTCTGAGCATCATGGATCAAAAGGAGTCTGAATTTAAATGGAGACCGCTGGTTATTTGGTTTATAACTGAAGCTTTCTCTCTGGAACCATGCTACACAGACTTGTAGCAGCTTAATTGGTCACAAAAACATCTCCAGGTCAGTCCATTCTAGTTTTGTCCATTGGCACCAGTCGTAAATTAAAGGGATCAAATTGCAGTCACCAAGTGTTTATGTTCCAGCTCTAAAGAATCATTCTATTGGCCTGTAGCAGCTCTATAAAAGAGGTCAATTTGATAATGTGTCTGTAGCAACCTTTTCTGGGAGGGCTGATTTGGTTTAAGGAGGGTCTCCAAGTCATTCCAGGTGTAATCTTTTCAGTAACATTGTAAACTTGTCATTTTCTCTCAATATAAATCAATCTTTTGCCTCAGAATTGCTCTAATTCCAGTTTGTATGTGAATTGTTTGACGAAATCTCTGTGTGATCTGAAAACACGGGATTGACTATTGCACAATTTCACCGAATATTAACTAAGTTTGCTTTAATGTGAATGAATGGGAGAAATTGAATTAATTAAAGTGCCTTAACCATAATCTTGAGAACTGAAACATAAGCATGAACAGCAGCAATAAAAGACGCAAACACAGCAAACATTGATGACGAAGTTCGTACCTCCTGGACTATGTTTTTGGGTCCGCTTCCAATTGGCGTCTGTTATATTAGGAATGCTCCAAGGCTCTTTACATAGAATTTCACCAAACTGAACTGTGCACGCAGGCACTGCTGGTTACTATCAGAATGAAGGCCTTGGCCTCTGCTCTCCAACGCCACTCCGTTCTCAAAAAGGCCCAAGGTATTAATTTATGGTAGCATCGGATGTGCTCTAGAATTGTAATTTTGTATATAGGCTAAGAAACATGTATTCCATAAAACCCAAAAACGGTTTTGGAAAATTCCACTTAGAGATGATTTAATTAAATTAATTAATCATTTTTTAATGTTTTCCTAAGTCTAAACTTAGAAAATTTGATTAATTAAAGTGTATTAATTAAATCAAGTGTGAATCTTCTAGATAAAGTCATGGATCACCTCCAATTTAATCTTAGCCCTTGATTATGTTTTAATCTTGGCCGTTGAAGAGTCAATGAAAGATTATAAAAAGGAAGGTGAGGGGCCTATGGAAAATACACTTGACACTTGAGCCATTGAGCATTTTCGAATTTGTGTGAGGAGGCATAGCTTTTGATCAAAAACAAATCACTAGGGTTGGGTTTGCTAAGTGATTTGATTCAGTGATCAAATCCAAAGAGGGGCAGAAGCAGAGATTGGTTAGGGGGGCCAAGGATACATTTCAGAGAGAGGCAGCATCAACGCAGGAGAGAGACAGCGCATTTTCTAGCAGGGGTGACGCAGTTACTGCAGAGAATCATGCAGAGCCAGCGCAGTGTCTCTTGGAGTTAGTCCGAAGAAAGATAGAGGCTGGGGTTCTGAGCCAGGAGGGCCAAGATCCAGCTTCAGATCAGCCAGATGAGCTGCAGAGAAGGGTGACGCAGTTCCTCTAGCTTGCCTATGCAGGCTTATGCAGATCCAGTGTAAGCAATCATGCAGAGGCAGTGAGGGCTTCATCGGCACTGTTTTTTATTAGCCAGAGACTTGTTGAGTGAGGTAGATCTCACAATTGTTTTCAATGTCTAGATTTCTCTAAAGGGTTTGCCAGATGTTGGCACCCTAGTTGTATTCAAGATTTTGCTGCTTAATAATACAAACCCTCAGATCTGCTGCACCAGTTTTCCCAAGTTGGTTTTTTCCGAGGACTTAGTCCAAAAATAACTATGTCAATGTGGTTGTTTTTCAATGTATTTTGTTCAGATTGTTTCAGCACTTAGATTTATTCCGCAGCATTATTTGTGTAGACTGCTTCAGTAATTACTTTGGTATTTCAATGTAATGAAATAATTATCAAATAATAGGAGAAGTAATTCAGATTTGTTGCAGTAGGAATCCAGATCTAAGATTTTTCACATGGTATCAGAGCTTATTTAAGCTAAAGTGCAGGAGAAACGAAGAGAACCAGCGAATCAGCGCTGAAGATTCTGGGAACTGCGTAAGCAATAGCAGACCCTCCCAGAAAATTACGCTGTCCAAGCCAGGAGGGCATTCCAGTGCAGAAAAGGCTCCCTCTGAGAGAGTTGACAGAGGGGTAAGTTTTTTCAGTTGCATAAGAGGCACCGTAGCTAAAGGACGCAGTTACTGCACAACAGTAAGAGCTGGTGCGTAAGCATCAGAAAATTTCTGAAACACACAGTTGGGGATTTCTTGATCTCAGAGAGTTTCTTACTCAAAGAAACCCAGTTTTTCCCGTGCAGCAGCAGAATAAGTGACTTACTCCACAAGGAGTGCGTAAGTCAAGCTGAGCAGAGGGTTAGAGAAAGATATCGACAGTTGAGGAGATGGCCAGCAACGGACTGCGTGACCAAGATAGATTGGAGGGTGCCTCCAACTATGTTCTCTGGAAATCAAGGATAGAATTTCTCCTTGATGAGCATGATCTGAAAGCCCTCATAGACAGCGCAGTTGCAGAACCTCTTGATGCAGCACACCTAAGGCAGTTCAAGAAGAATATGGCTAGAGCCAAGCGATTGATCCTAGATGGAGTGAAGGATCATATCGTACCTCATATAGCAGCCAAAGCCACTGCTGGAGAAATGTGGGTAGGGTTGGAAAAGCTATACCAAGGATCTTCCGAGCAACAGAAGATGTACCTTGAAGAGAAGATGCGGAATATCAAGATGAAGAAGGGAGAGCGTTTTGAGTCTTGACTCCTTGTCTCGGATCCAGGAAAACCAAGATCAACTGTCTGTAGTGGGATCTGCTCCTAGAGACTCAGAGCTAGTAAGGCTCACACTGAACTCTGTTTCAGAGGATTATCAAGTCTTTGTCCAAAGTATATTGGGCAGAGAAAGACTTCCAAGTTGGGAAGCAACGTGGGCAACATTACAGCAAGAGGAGTTGAGGAGAGATCTCCTAAAAATCCACTTGGAGGATGGCAGTAGCAGTTCAAAGGTCAAGAAGGAGGAACAAGATAACACTGCCCTTGCATCAAAAGGGCAACAGAAGCAGAAGAAGAAAGATCTGTCCAAGATCAAGTGCTTCCGGTGTGGTGAAATGGGACATTATGCCACACAATGTCCTCTTAAGAAAAAGGATAAAGAGGAAAAGGAAGATCCACAAGCAGGAGCTGCCAAGATTGAGGCAGAAAAAGATTGTGCTATGTTAGCTCATATACCAAGAGGAGAGAAATGGGCTGACATGGAGTTGTAGATCCAGAATCTACAAGGAGGTGGAATCCTTGAGTATTTCCAAACTCTTGGATCACAGGTGAGCTACGATAGCCTAAAGACAGTAGCAGGATGGACAGTTGCAGCAGAAGATGAGAAGACAGAGAGTACTAGAGCTTGATCAGCGCAGAGAGGGAGCAGCAGCATCAGCAGTAGAGCAGCAGCAGCGCAGTGCAGAGCAGCAACAGCGCAGTATTTTTAGAGAGCTAGTGTAGAAACTAGCAGCAGTCAGTCTTATGTGTCAGTTGTAGATTTACTTGTCCAATTTCGGATGTTTTTCTGTTGCAATTAGCAACAGTGCAGTAGCAGCAGTAGTTGAGCACCAACAGTAGAGGAGCAGCAACAACGCAGTGCACAAGTGGTGCAGCGTAAAGCAGAGTAGTGCTCACGCAGTGCAGCAGCATGTTTGCAGAATTTAGAGGGAGTTGCAGCATAGTGGCAGTTGGCAGCAGCATGCAGAGTCAACAATAGTACAGTTGCAACATTTTGTGCAGTGTTGGTGAGCAACATCAACAGCACAACAGCAAATGTTTCAGAAGTCAGATCAGCAGCACATTGAGGTGTTTTGCTAGAGCACTTTCCTCGCTAAGAGGGAGTGTTGATTTATGGTAGCATCGGATGTGCTCTAGCCTTGTAATTTTGCATATAGGCTAAGACACATGTATTCCATAAAACCCAGAAATGGTTTTGGAAAATTCCACTTAGAGATTATTTAATTAAATTAATTAATCATTTTTTAATGTTATCCTAAGTCTAAACTTAGGAAATTTGATTAATTAAAGTGTATTAATTAAATCAAGTGTGAATATTCTAGATAAAGTCATGGATCACCTCCAAGTTAATCTTAGCCCTTGATTATGTTTTAATCTTGGCCGTTGAAGAGTCAATAAAAGATTATAAGAAGGAGGGTGAGGGGCCTATGGAAAATACACTTGACACTTGAGCCATTGAGCATTCTCGAATTTGTGTGACGAGGCACAGCTTTTGATCAAGAACAATTCACTAAGGCTGGGTTTGCTAAGTGATTTGATTCAGTGATCAGATCCAAAGAGGGGCAGAAGCAGAGATTGGTCAGGAGGGCCAAAAATACATTTCAGAGAGAGGCAGCATCAACGCAGGAGAGAGACAGTGTAGTTTCTGGCAGGGGTGACGCAGTTACTGCAGAGAATCATGCAGAGCCAGCGCAGTGTCTCTTGGAGTCGGTCCGGAGAAAGATAGAGGCTAGGGTTCTGAGCCAGGAGGGCCAAGATCCAGCTTCAGATCAGCGAGATCAGCTATAGATAAGGGTGATGTAGTTCCTCTAAGATGCCTATGCAGGCTTACGCAGATCCAGTTGAAGCAATCACGCAGAGGCAATGAGGGCTTCATCAGCACTGTTTTTGATCAACCGGAGACTTGCTGAGTGAGGTATATCTCATAGTTGTTTTTGCTGTCTAGATTTCTCTAAAGGGTTTGCCGGATGTTGGCACCCTAGTTGTATTCAAGATTCTGTTGCTTAATAATACAAACCCTCATATCTGTTGCACCGGTTTTCCCAAGTGGGTTTTTCTGGGGACTTAGTCCAAAAATAACTGTGTCAATGTGGTTGTTTTTCACTGTATTTTGTTCAAATTGTTTCAGCACTTAGATTTATTCCGCGGCATTATTTGTGTACACTGCTTCAGTAATTACTTCGGTATTTCAATGTAATGAAATAATTATCAAATAATAGGAGAAGTGATTCAGATTTGTGGCAGTAGGAATCCAGATCTAGGATTTTTCACACAAGGATGGCCAAGTTATGCTCAAAAGAGCATTTACAAGCACAAATAAAACAGGTTTTGGAACTCCACTGTACAACTCATTTCTAGATGGCGCATTGGCAAACACTTTTATAGTGTCACAGGCAGGTAATAGGGTCAAACCTGCGGACCTTTTTGGCAAAAATTACATATTGTTTTAACCATATTACAATGTGGCACTTTATGGCTTACAAACCATATAATATAATGGCAATATTATATTCATGGCAAATTTCATTTAATACATATCAATGGATTAATGTTATAGTTTCGGCATATATATATATATATATATATATATATATATATATCTGTATGCGTGGTGGTATCATGTTATACCCCGTGGCAATGACATGTCGACCTCCGTTGTCAAATATCCTTTACTCTGCATTGTTCGAACCATATCATAACTCCGCCACATAACCGTGCCACATGGGATTACTCAGCACCTTTATTTTGGGTTGCCATAACTCGTTGCCACATACGTTTACACAATATCCACCGGTTGACTGTTTGGTAGTGCTAATACCATAGACTTTGGGTTTTTCGAACCATATATTAACTTCGCCATGTTGATAATCGATGAAACATTACTGTGGGTTGGCTAGGCCACCAAATGTGGCGGGCTATGCCAACCTTACCCCCATTACCATATGCATTAACATTCATATATTACATTTGCACCAATGTAAAATAACACAAAGCCATGGTTAAGTGGTAAGGACTTTGTAATGTGTATGAGAGGTCACGGGTTCAAGCCCCGACTTTGCCCACCCTCCTTTGCGCTGTCTTGCCCACCTGTTGACTTTGACCACCCTGTCACTTGTCATGATGTAAAGCTGTCACTTGGCCTGCAAGGCCCCAAATTTTTCTTGTTTGCCATAAACTTCAGCGAGCTTTTTCTCCTTCATCTGGAGACCAATCGTGAAGCTGAAGATATTGTCGGATTCAACGCAATGAGCTCTTCAGCTTGGCGCTATTTTCAGGACCATCTGAGACCTTTGAACTTTGAGCATTTTGAGGATCCTCCTGGATCACTGTGCCATCTATTAGAGTGAAAAAAATTTAGTTTGCACTCAAGTGTTAAAGACAATAATCAAACATTTTTGAAAACATTTGCTTGAAGAAACAACAACTGTGCACTAAATTGCTTGAAGATTTGCTTGGTTGAAAATGTGATCGTTGAAGCCTAGTATTTGTTTTGATATTTACTGTTATTTTCCTAGTGGGAATATTACAGTGGTATCACAGCATAATCTTGGCTAGTTGTGGGGAAGCTAGTAAGATCATGGAGGTGTTAAGCATGCATGTAGAGTGAACGATGGGGCTATAGACATTCCCGTGACACAAGGAAGGAGGAGTACACAGGAAATACTTGAAGAGATCCTCAAGAACAATGAGAAGATGATAGAAATGTTACCCTGATTGTGTAGCCGTCAGAGGGTAAATCGGAAGCATCCTCCTTTGCATTACAGAGACCCTAGAGGTGCAGATACCATGGGAGTGAAACCATTTACACCACATAGGGGAGGTCAGGTGTTGTGGACCCCATGGCGCAGGTACACCAAGGGCAAGGCCCACTACATGGGGGTGATTCTGAACATAAAGCATGAGGAGGACATAGATTGCAATGGAAAATAACCCCAGTGGTTGCGAGGAGGACATAGATTGGCCTAGTGTGACTCTGGAGTCACCACTATTGGAGAGCACATTGATGGTACAAGTTGAGACAGTGACAAAGAGAGTAGAGCACACACCCATGGGGTCGTTCATTGACGAGGTGCCAGTAGGCACAGAGGCATCCAGATCCATGACAGAGTTTCCAAACGGCAACCACCCACGACTGGATGGCGAGAGGTACTGAGCTAGTAGCTAATGGAGCAAGCTAGGTGGTTGGATACATCCATGGTTGCAGTTCAACAAAGGTCGTGGGTTACTAGAGGAGCTCGGGGACTAGACTATTGTTGGGATATAGGTGGTATTTCCCATCACATCGTGGAGACGATAGGGGATGCTAATAGTTGCGCGATGGATCCGGGGTTGGGTGCGCACACACTTTTAGATCTCCATCGATTTTGGGACAACACTAGTGACAAGATGGATTGATAGGGGAGTAGACAGACTTCGTGAAATGTTTTGGCATGTTGGTTGTGCATGGGATCGCAGGATGATCAACATACTCTCATAAGAGCTTGTAGGAGGAGGTGGCATCGGCAAGCCAACACAGAGGTCATTGTATGGAGACAATGATCTCTCATTGGTGTATTGGGCACAAGAGCTACAGAGGATCGGCACAACAATGTTATTCCCAATATCATGTGAGGAGTTAGGTCACTCAGATCTACCAAAGTAGATGGGGGGTTGTAGCTCACATCATGGTAGGTACACTAGAAGAGTGGTGGATGCATTGGCATGGGTAAGATACCAGATAACACGGGGTGGCATGGAAGTGGGTGTTAATGTCCAGTGGTGCACAGAGTTGTGCCACAGAGTTCAGTATTATGCAGAGGAGTGTGGGGGTACGTGTCGGCGTGCATCAGTGTATGATGTTGCGCAGTAGGTTTTTGAAGCATTACTTCTGGAGAGATCTCCTGATGGAGACGTTAGGCACACCATTGGGTTTGGCTTACCTAGGATCGATGAGGACATGAATGAGCATCTCTTGGTCATAACCCTTGGGACTCACACACCAGTTTCTCCTTCGTATTGCTTACAGTCACATAGGATTTGGTTGTTGTCCCTTAACACTCTCAACACAAGCAACAGGACATGAGAGACTCACCTGAGAAGGTTGGGACTCAGTGCACCAATAGAGAGACTTCCCAATTGTGGCATATGGTCAAGGTGCGAGTTGGAAGATGCACACTTGGGGTTGGCCCAATCTACGACAAAGCTAGCATGCGCTCCACCCTTGAGCTCACACTTAGGGAGATGTGTGACACATTTTGGACAAGACATTATGAGGTGTCATAGGAGCATGTACAGCGGATGGTGGACCTTACAGACAATTGTTTAGACTCTAGGCAGTATCGGGGTGCACCCTTAGGAGACAAGATAGCAGACCTTACTGTGTGGTATGGCAGGCGCAGGGCAGTTTTGCATGCACCGGATTGATTCATGTTATATGGAATCTATATATTGATTGCATGTAGGGAGCAGAGACGTGGAATAGGTGGATTACAGTAGTTGTCAAGACTATGTCGCAACAGATCTAGTTATGGGATCCATGGATTCAGTTGGCTGATAAGTCACTCCATTATGTGATGAACAAGATCATGGAAGAGGGTGATCTAGTTCACCTTGGGTTTGACACATGGGGGATCGCAGAGACCTCCATTGTACGGCAAGGCAAAATTTTCCTGTTGCTACTCAGGATCAGGGTTGACAGTGGATGGGTAGATATTAACATCATGGAGATGCTTGGGCAAGATGAGCTTGGCCTTCACAGATATTTTGCCATCAGGATCCAGGAGAGGAGGATATATTTTGCACACGATGGGAAGTCTGTCATAGTCAGAGTGGCGCAACGTCAGCATGGTGGCACCCTTTTGAGACTAGCATGGAATCCGATAATCACAGGACTTGGCAGTCCAGCTACCCTTAGGGGTGAGTTGGCTTCTATAAGGGAAGATCATTCAGATCTTCCATTGGGTTTTAGTGATTCGTTGATGACATGGGGAATTCACCAGTATAGTAAGATGTTCGGCACGAAGAGATCAGGGGGAGCACGTGCGGGCGAGGATCCATCTCCACAAGGGTTCGACTATATCTTTAGCAGTCTACTCTTGAAGTGCATGAGACTAATTACTCAGTAGGGAAGATTTTTGAAGAGTTGATCAAAATATTTCCCTACCTAGGTGCTCTACTTACTAGTGATATGCGGAGGCCTTCTGGTGACTCCATCTTGTTGGATGGCGAGTGTATCGAAGGGGGCTTCACAGGGATCAGGATAGTTTAGGACCCTAGTGTCATAGGATTTGTTCATGTGATGGTGGCATAACAGCGATAGGGAAAATTTTAGGGGTGAAATTTCGCAAATGGGCTATTTTTTGGACATTTTCTGAAGAAAAAAAAATTCGCCAATTTGGTTAAAAATTCACCTATTTTTGACATATATATGATAAATGGATGATATTCGTCAAAAATTTACCAATTTTAATAGTAAATTGCATGTTTTTTATTGAATATTCACCTACATTCTATACGTATGAATTTTCAAACTAGAATAGTTGCCTACAATACTATATATAGGAAAAATATTTAAATCCTTAAAAGATACCCTGAACAGCGAGGAGTGGTTCAGTGGCACATTTGGGACCCTAACATTAGCTAGGCCAACTTGTGGAGCAACAACATATGGATATTGCTTGAGGACAAGCAATTTTTGGCGGGAAGGACTGTAATATTCCTACTTTTTTTAGTGCAAAAATCACTAAGGAGTTTTTCCATTTTTTGGTAATATTGAATAAAAAAGGAAAATATATTATTTTGTGGGGAAAAGGCAGAAATTATTATTTTAATGGAGAATGGCGGAAAATTAATATTTATTAGAGAATGGAGGAAAATTATTATCTTATTGGAGAATGGTGGCAAAATAATATTTTATTGAGAAATGAGGTAAATTATTATTTTATTTAAAAATGGCGGTAAAAAGTCTCCTAGTGGAAAATGGGCCTCACCAATAAAATAATAGAGAAAAAGGAGAATCTAGAAGCTAGAAGGAGGCTCAATGGAGAATTATAAATAGAGAATGGACTCAATTGCACATCATTCTATTCCTATCTATCTTATTGACAATTGAAAGAGACTCAGGCGAGTTTCAAGAGTTTCAAGCAAAACTCAAGCTAATTTTGGTGGACTTCGAGTGACACCCTAGTTAGCTCTTGGGGAAGATCACATCAGATCTTCCATTGTGCTTATTGTTGAGAATCTTCAGATTTAATTAGTGTTGTTTGCAGGCAGCTCCAATATTGTGAACTTGGTCTTGTTGTTGGGGATTGTTAGCATTGTTGAGTAGGGTTGTTCTTCCTACTCCAAGGGATTGAGTGCAATCATTTCCTAGGAACGCTGAGTACAAGGCTTGGGAAGTTTATTTCTTGTTAGCTTCAGAATTGTTCAAGGCCGAAAATCCATCCCCAAGCTAGGACTGTTCAAAAGACCAAGAGGCCGAGTATAGTTATTCTTCCAAGGGGACTGTGCTCAAGGTTTGAATCATAGAGTAGTTCCTTGTCTCATGCAATAAATCCATCAAGGTCGAGTTTAAATTTCAGGAGTGCCGAAAATATTGTCTTCAAGTCTTGAAAGAGTGCAAGATCAAGAGGTCAAGTGCATTATTTTGGAGCCAAGGAAGAGATAAAAATATGGAGACTGAGAATCCACCCTCTTTCTAGCATTGGAGGCCAGATCGAATATCCACTTGGAGATTATTTGCTTCAGTCTGAGGTCGCATTCTTTCAAGGTGAATTGAGGGTTTTATGTATCACCAAAATTCTAGAGGTTGAGTACATACAGTGAAAGAGGTCGAGCCAATTTTATGTTCCAGTAGTGAATTTGTGTGGCAAAATTATTGTACTAAAGGAAGGTAGATTGCTTGTGGAGGTTGCATTGTTATCATTGTAGCAGACTTTTCTCAAAGGTGAATTGCATAATTTCTCCACTGAGCCGAATCATTGAAACCTACAGCAGTTTTATTGGAAGAGGGCCAAGTAATGTTTTTGAGCATTATAGATCAAGAGGAGTCTGAATTTAAAGGGAGATTGTTGGTTATTTGGTTCAGAACTAAAGCTCTCTCTGGAACCATGTTATGCAAACCTGTAGCAGCTTAATTGGTCACAAAAACATCTCCAAGTCGGTCCATTCTAGTTTTGTCCATTGGCACCAATCATAGATTAAATGGATCGAATTGCAGTCACGAAGTGTTTATGTTCCAACTCTAAAGAATCATTCTATTGGCCTGTAGCAGCTCTTTAAAAGAGGTCGATTTGATAATGTGTCTATAGCAGCATTTTCTGGGAAGTTCAATTTGGTTTAAGGAGAGTATCCAAGTCATTCCAAGCGTAATCTCTTCAGTAATATTGTAAACTTGTCATTTTCCCTCAATATAAATCAATCTTTTGCCTCAAAATTGCTCTCATTTCAGGTTGTATATGAATTGTTTGACAAAATCTATGCCATCTGTTGGAGTGAAAATTTCTGAGTTTGCACTCAAGTGTTTGCCAAAAAGTTGTTAAATACAATAATCAAATATTTTTGGAAATATTTGCTTGAAGAAACAGTAATTGTGCACTAAATTGCTTGAAGATTTGCTTGGTTGAAAATGTGATGGCTAAAGCCTAGTACTTGTTTTGATATTTACTGTTATTTTCCTAGTGGGAATATTACAAGCAACAAGTACAACAACAAGTCCAGCAACAAGAAAAAACTTCAAGATATCAACAAGAGATTTCTCCTAGCAAAATTTTCACACGTGCGAACTCAAGAAAGTCTTCTCCTTCACATGTGCGAGCCTTAGAAAGATCTGATTTCAGCCTCCTTTTTCTTCTTGACTTTAATCTCTTTTCTGTTCTACTGCAAAGGAATAGAAGATGAGATTATGTGAATTGGTCTCTAAATGAACTCAACTTGACTTTTATTTTTAGTTGTCCATGTTAGTTTTTGTAGCATCGGATGTGTTCTAGCCACGAAATTTTGTGGAGAGACTAAAATACATGAAATCTCCAAAACCCCAAAATCGTTTATGGAAATTCTGCCTAGAAGTATCTCAATTAGATTATTAATCGATTTTTAAATATTTCCCAAGTCTAAGCTTAGAAAATATGGTTAATTAATCAGTATTAATTGAGATAAAGCGACAATAGTCTAGAAACTCACACGGATCGACTCCAAGATGATCCTAGCCATCAATTATGTTTTAATCTTGGTCGTTGGAGCTCCAAGAGAGGATTATAAGAGGAGGTCCATGTGGTTATGGAGAAGACACTTGCATAGTTCGATTTCATTGGCAGATCGATTTCCAGAATAGCAGTAGTCAATTGTCGGAGAGAGAGCTAGTGAGATCGAAGCAGTTAGAGAGGAGCAGATACAGTGAAGTCGAAGAAAGAATTCCAGATCCGATGAGTGCATTTGCATAGAGGCAGAAGAGCCATAGAAAGGTTGACGCTAAGGCAACGCAGTAGCCTCTAGAGGCAATTTCGATTCTGCTGGGGAAGAGCGAGTTTCAATGCCAGAAGTTGGACAAAGGTTCCGGAGGCTAGGAGAGACATTTTCCCAGACAACAGCAGACCAGACGGCTTGAGGAGAAGTTGGTTCAAACTGAATGCAGAAGGCACTGCAGGGACTGCACTGGTGTGATGCAATAGTTGCGCAGAGCTAGTTTGGATGGCTCACCTAGAGTTGAGGTCAGAGCTCGGATTTGCCTGTGGAGTGAGGAAATTTCCTCACTAGATTTTTCTTGCTAGTATTTCTCTGTAAGATTTCCAGTTTCGGCATCCAATTGTACTCAGATTATTTCACTGTTGCTTAATAATAAAACCCTCATCTGCTGCACCGGTTTTCCCAAGTTGGGTTTTTCCGGGGACTTTCGTCCAAAAATAATTGTGCAAATTTTATTTGTGTGTGCTAGCATTTCTTACATCGTTTATTTTTCCGCAGTTTTATTTGTGAAGGTTGTAGTATGATTTATTCAGTATTTGTCGTAGAAAACTGCAAATAAATTGTTAAATAAAATTAACAATTAGAAGAATAATTTCCAGTTGCTGCAATAGGATTCTGGTTTCCGGAATTTTCACATGGTATCAAAGCGCAGTTGATCAACCGGAGAGCTCACAGGCGAAGAAGAAAGGAATTTCGTTGCTCAGCAAGGGCAGCAGGTCGAAATTCCCAGGGGCAGCGCAGTCACTTTTCCAAGAGGGCGAGTTGCATGAGAAAATTCGATTTTTCTGAGAGGCAAAAAAAATCAAGTTTTCCAGATCGAGTGATTGCAGAGGCAAAGGGAGCAGCTCAATATTTTTTCATTGAGAAGATCTTTAGCTGGACACAGAGGGTTTTGCAGTGGTTTGCTAGAGCAGAACCTGCATTGGGTGGAAGAAGAGCACACACTAAGGTAAAAATTCTCTCAGGGAACTTCTAGTCTCGAAAGTTCGAATTTCTAGTTGCAAATCGACAGTAGCAGCTAACAAAGCCACACATTCCAGGAGGGAGTGCAAGTATCAGAGCAACAGCCGAGCACAGGGGAAGAGGGAGTTTTCAAAAAAATTTCAGAGATGGCCACTGCAGGGCTGAGAGATCAGGACAGGTTGGATGGTGCTTCCAACTATCTCATCATGAAGGCAAGGATCTCCTTCCTTCTAGATGAATTTTGCCTGAAGGCATATATCGATAATGTGGTGCCAGTTCCCACAGATGCAAATTAGCGAAAGAAGTAGAGAAAGGAGATGGCACGGGCGAAGTGGTTAATCCTAGATGGAGTCTGGGATCATGTTGTTTCACATATAGTTGCCAAGGATACTGCCAAGAAAAAGTGGGATGCTCTCGCCATGTTGTATCAGGGTACTTCCGAGCAGTGGAAGATGTACCTCGAGGAGAAGTTGAGATGCATCTGGATGCAGAAATGGGAAGGCATAGACCCCTTCCTCACCAGGATTTAGGAAGTCCGGGATTAGTTGTCAGTTGTTGGGGTAGCGCCTCAAGCTTCAGAGCTAGTACTGTTGGCGCTCAATAGTGTCTTAGAGGATTGGCAGGTCTTCGTCCAAAGTATATTGGGCAAAGACACGCTACCTGGATAGGACAAGATGTGGGCTAACTTGCAAAAGGAGGAGATGAGACGAGTTCTTTTGAAAAGATCCATTAGTGGCAGTAGCAGCGGATTGAAGCAGGTGAAGGAGGAAGAGAATGTGACCCTTGCATCTAAGGGTCCCAGTCAGGGGCAGGGGAACGGAGGAAGAAGAAGGACTTGTTAAAATTGGACAACTAGGTCCAAACTCCATGTTGTGATGCCCAGATGAAGACACCAATATTTTTATTGGGTTCCTCTTTCGAAGAAGTGCAAGATCGATCTAAAGATCATCTTGATCCGATGAGCAGAACATTTATTTTGAATTTATTTTTAATACTTTCAAAATATGTGCAGGTCGGCCTTAAGGTTTTACACCCCCAGCAAATGTATCACACACCCTCAGTGATTGATATAAATAGAGTCAACGTTGGAGGACATTTCAATCATCTCATCACACACATCCTCATGATCTAGAAATGGATGTCGTAAATCTGGATAATGACGTAAATCTGAATGATGCCGGAAATGGATGTCGTAAATCTGGATGTCGTAAATATGGATGATGCCGTAAATCTGGATGATGTCGTAAATATTGATGCCGTAAATATGGATGATGCTGGAAATGGATGCCATAAATCTGGATGATGCCGGAAATGGATGCCGTAAATATGGATGATGCCGTAAATATGGATGATGTTGGAAATCTGGATGTGGGATTCTTTTGTTGAATTATGTTGATTTTTGATGAGTTGTCTTTAAGGGCTGTGTGTGTGACACTTCTGGTTGGCTAACCATATTGAGACTTTGCTGGTTGAAGCATCCTTTTGACCACCGTAACGCACCAACACACTTATATTTTTCTGGCTTGTCTTTTGTCAATCTACTGGTATGTTCTATAAGCACTTTACTTTCTTGTTTATGTGATTGTTGACTGACATTGGGGATAAAAGTAAAGTTGCATCAAGCATAGAACATCTTCAAAAATTTACATGGTATCGGAGCTGAGGTGAAGGCAAAGCCCTAGTTTGTAGCAATCACCAAAGAAGAGGATGGGTTCCTCAAACTACAATGGCTTTAAGGCTGATGAAAAATTGACTGGGAAGGATGACTTTCATGCTTGGAAGATGACATTGGATCTTAATTTGGAAGACCAAGATGTCATGGACTATGTGCAGGGTAAAATTCAAGAGCCTCCATCCACTGCAACTGTTGCTGCCAAATCAAAGTACAAGAAGGGGGAAATCAAAGCAAAGTTGATGATCAGGGACTCAATTCATAAGAGTCTGGTTACCTACATCTCTGAGCTAGGTCACTATGCTAGAGAATGCCCTTTTCAAGAAGGTCAAGAAAAGGAAGGCTCCCTCCGGCGGAAATGGGCAACCTTTCAAAAGGTCAAGAAATTCCAGGTATGAGGAATCAAATGTTTTGATGATAAAATAAATGAATTCATTCTTATATCTACCCTCTCTGCTGCATCTCCACCCGACACTATGGATGTCTAGTTGATAGATAGTGGTGCCTCAAGGCACATCATTGGGTTCAAAGAAGCACTTACTGATATGGTTGAGAAGGATACTAATCTACAAATTATCCTTGGAGATAATGCCACATATCCCGTGAAAGGGACAGGGACTGTGACCCTCCACTTGTCTCAAGGTCAAGTCCTCCGCCTGCAAGATATATTATATGTACCTAATTTGAAGAAGAACCTTGTGTCTGTTTCGGCCATGGAAGACAAAGGTTTCAATGTGGCATTCATAGATGGAAGGTGCGCATGTGGAAGAAGAGTTTCAAGGAAGCTATCACGACTGGGTTTAGAGTTGGTACACTCTACCAGGTTGGAGGAAGTCCACTGGGAGCGATGACATGTGATACTATCCGACAGACTGAACTATGGCACCGGAGGTTTGAACAACTTCACTACAAGGCCCTTCCCGAAGCAAGGAAGGTGGTGACAGGGATGCCTGAGTTCTCAAATAATCATGAAGGTGTATGTCAGGGTTGTGCCGAACGAAAGCATACAAGGGGACCTTTCCCCTCAAGTGTCACAAAGACATCTGATGTCTTGCAATTAGTACATTCTGATTTGTTTGGTATGCTGCCCGTGACATCCTTGGGAGGATGTTCTTATTATATGAGACGAACGAGTTCAAGAACTTTTGTAGAGGAGCTAGCATCAAGAGGGAGACCACAATGCCTGTGGGCTACAACGAAACTTCGAAGGCCTATAAAGTATATGTGCCTAGTCAAAGGGAAGTGGAGATATGCCACAATGTTACCTTTGACAAAGATGCTTCCCTGAGGAAAGTAGTCAATCTTCCGAGATCTGAGGAAGATCATGAAGCAAGGCCTGGAAATCAAGAAGAACCGAACGATGAGACGATGCCCAATGCTGAAGGACCAATGGACCCGATTGATCCACCTCCTTCAATAGGGAAGAGACCATCATGGCTCAGGGACACTCTCGAGGATGCCGAGGGACATATGGCCCCAAAGGGGGACATTCGTGAAAGCAAGAAGCTAAGTAGATACCAAGGGTATCTAGCAGCCATGAGTACTATTGTACAATCTGAGCCTGGATCTTTTGAGGAAGCCATAAAGCATCAAGTCTGGAAGGATGCTATGAACGAAGAGTATGAGTCCATAATGAAGAATGATATCTGGAATGTGGTTCCAAGACTGGAGGACAACGCAGTTGTCACCTCAAAATGGCTCTACAAGATCAAGCATGGATCTGATGAAAGTGCTGAAAAGTTCAAGGCAAGATTCGTTGCACGTGGCTTCTCTCAAAAGGAAGGCATAGACTATGATGATATATTTGCACCTGTGGCCCAATATACCACCATCCGATCTATCATAGCCCTTGCTGCTACGTAAGGATGGAGTCTTCATCAGATGGATGTGAAGACCGCATTTCTGCATGGTGCGATAAAGGAAGAGGTGTATGTGGAGCAACCTCTGGGGTTTGAAGTCCAGGATCAGGACACGCATGTTTGTAGGTTGAAGAAAGCCCTCTATGGGTTGAAGCAAGCACCTAGAGCTTGGTACGAGAGGATAGATATCTACCTGATGAAGCTAGGCTTCACTCGTAGTAATGCTGATCCGAACCTTTACTTCAAGGTTGATAGAGAGAAGCCTCTCATTCTGGTGCTGTATGTGGACGACCTCTTCCTGACAGGTGATGTCCCTCTCATTCATCAGTGCAAGAGGGAGCTCATTGCTGTGTTCAAGATGAAGGACCTAGGACTGATGCACTACTTCCTAGGCCTAGAGTTCTGGCAGAGACCTGGCGAGATTTTCCTTTCTCAAGGAAAATACATTGAAAAGCTTCTGGAAAGATTTAGTATGATGGACTGTAAGTCCGTGTCAACACCAATGGAGCTCAACTTTAAGAAGTTGAGTGTCAGTGCTGCTGGGCCCGTGCTAGCAAATCCTACTGAGTATCTTCAACTCGTAGGTGCCCTGATGTTCTTAGTGAACACCCGTCCGGACGTATGTTGTGTAGTGAACTCTTTGAGTCAACACATGGTTGATCATAACATTCACTGGGTTGGTGCCAAGTAACTCTTGAGATATCTCTGAGGCACGATAGACCATGGGCTGAGATACATTGTCGGGAGTATGACACTCCATGGATATACTAATGCCGATTGCGCTGGCAGTGTGGTGGATCGCAAGAGCACATCTGGATGCTACTTCACACGTAGATCTGCTTCGGGCAGGAAACTGAAGTCGGTAGCTTTGAGCACCGCTGAGGCCGAATACATTGTAACATGTATGGCCTGTTGTGAAGTCACTTGGTTGCGAAAGCTCTTCAGTGAGTTGTTCAAGCATGTGTTAGTTTCCATCGTTATCCTTTGTGATAACTAGAGGGGGATTCATTTGTCATAGAATCCCGTGATCCACGAACGATCCAAGCATGTTGATGGCTGGTACCACTTTATCTGAGATATGGTACAGCGAGGCGTCGTAAGGCTTGATCATATAGGAACTGATGAGCAGGTCGCAGATATTCTCACAATGCCCTCGAGGAAGGTCATGTTCCTAACCTTCCGTGAGAATCTTGGTATCGTGGAACGACCCTATTCTGAGGGTCCTGTTGGACAATGAGCTCTGGGAGCTATGGGGGGCTTTGGGGATAGCTTCTCGGAACTATAAGCAACCACAGGGCTAGGCTTGTCAAACCTTGTTGGTGTGATTGGGCCCCACCATATGATGATTGAGTTGGTTCGCCTCTCATGATCTGTGCCCCGTATGCATCCTACCCATTTGAGTTGCGGACTCATGGGAAGTACCTCTCATTTGGCCAATGAGGTGGGAAAAGCTAGAGACTAGTAGCAAAGACTGATGAACGCATCAGAGATTGTCGTACTCTCTATCTAGGATGACACGTGTCCAACCACTTGATCTGGGATCAAGTCTAGTGAGGTTTCAGACCTCCTACTGACTACGGGTCAGATAAACCAACTTCGGGTTGGTATGTGACTCTTTGAGTCCATGTGAGGTTTCGAACCTCCTACTGACTTCGGGTCAAATAAACCAACTTCAGGTTGGTATGTGACTCTTTGAGCCCATGTGAGGTTTCGGACCTCCAACTGACTTTAGGCCAGTGAGACTAACTTCAGGTTAGTATATATGACTCTCTTGAGTCCAAGTGAGGTTTCGGACCTCCTACTAACTTCGGGTCAGATAAACCAACTTCAGGTTGGTATGTGACTCTTTGATTCCATGTAAGGTTTCGGACCTCCTACTGACTTAGGTTCAGATAAACCAACTTCGGGTTGGTATGTGACTCTTTGAGCCCATGTGAGGTTTCGGACCTCCAACTGACTTCAGGTCAGTGAGACTAACTTCGGGTTAGTATATATGACTCTCTTGAGTCCAAGTGAGGCTTCGAACCTCCTACTGACTTCGAGTCAGATAAACCAACTTCGGGTTGGTATGTGACTCTTTGAGTCCATGTGAGGTTTCGGACCTCCTACTGACTTTGGGTCAAATAAACCAACTTCGGGCTGGTATGTGACTCTTTGAGCCCATGTGAGGTTTCGGACCTCCAACTGACTTCAAGTCAGTGAGACTAACTTCAGGTTAGTATATATGACTCTCTTGAGTCCAAGTGAGGTTTCGGACCTCCTACTGAATTCGGGTCAGATAAACCGACTCATGGTTGGTATGAGACTCTTTGTGAGTCCTATAGAGGTTTCGGACCTATGGGTTGAATCTGTTAGCCGGGAATGATGTCTTTATGACTGACCCACTTCTGTTCTGAAATAAAGAGGCCAGCAAAGCAAGTTACGACGGGATGACACACGATGTTTGATTGCACAGGTGGATGGAGTTCTCCCTAGTTGAGAGTGAGTGTTAAAATTGTACAACTAGGTCCAAACTCCATGTTGTGATGCTCAAATGAAGACACCAATATTTTTATTGGGTTCCTCTTTCGAAGAGGTGCAAGATCGATCTAAAGATCATCTTGATCCGATGAGCAGAACATTTATTTTGAATTTATTTTTAATAATTTCAAAATATGTGCAGGTCGGCCTTAAGGTTTTACACCCCCAGCAAATGTGTCACACACCCTCAGTGATTGATATAAATAGAGTCAACATTGGAGGACATTTCAATCATCTCATCACACACATCCTCATGATCTAGAAATGGATGTCGTAAATCTAGATGATGTCGTAAATATGAATGATGCCGGAAATGGATGTCGTAAATCTAGATGTCGTAAATATGGATGATGCCGGAAATGGATGCCGTAAATATGGATGACGCCGTAAATATGGATGACGCCGTAAATATGGATGATATCGTAAATCTGGATGCCGTAAATATGGATGATGCCGGAAATGGATGCCGGAAATCTAGATGATGCCAGAAATCTGGATGTGGGATTCTTTTGTTGAATTATGTTGATTTTTTATGAGTTGTCTTTAAGGGCTGTGTGTGTGACACTTCTGGTTGGCTGACCGTATTGAGACTTTGCTGGTTGAAGCATCCTGTTGACCGTCGTAATGCACCAACACACTTATATTTTTCTGGCTTGTCTTCTGTCGATCTACTGGTATTTTCTATCAGCACTTTACTTTCTTGTTTATGTGAATGCTCACTGACATTGGGGATAAAAGTAAAGTTGCATCAAGCATAGAACATCTTCAAAAATTTACACCTGACGAAGGTCAAGTGCTTCAGATGTGGTGAGGTAGGCCACTACAGTACCCAATGTCCTCTCAGGAAGAAGGTCAAGGAGGAGAAGCAAGACTAGCAAGCAGCTTCTGCAGAGATCGATAGGCTTTCCTCCAGGTTGGAGGAAGACTCCACTATGTTCATTGATATACCTCCAGGAGTGAGGTGGGGTGGCTTGGTTTTGTAGCCCCAGAGTGCTACAGATGGGTAGGATCCTTGAGGAGTCCAACTCTTGGATCAATACCTAGCTACGGGGGCCCACAGTATTCAGTAGCAAGATGGACCAGTGTCAGTTAATGCAGTTAGATGCCAGAGTGACAGTTGCAGAGACTAGTAGCAATCAGATGCTAGGTAGCACAGTACAGAGTTAGCAGCAATGCAGAGTCAACAGCAGCACAGACTCTTTAATAGACAATGCAAATGCTAGTAGCAATCAAGACTCGGGTGACAGATGCATCATATTGAACACAATTAGTTCAGTATTTTGGATGTTTTCTTCTGTTTCAGATGTTGCAATAGCAGCAACAGCAGATGAGAGGGAGTTGCAGTGCAGATGCAGTGTTGGCAGCAGTTCAGCAGGGTTAACAGCAGCACAAATGTAGCTCATATCAAAGTTGCGCAGTGGTTGGTGGACAGCAGCAGCCAGACATCAGCAGCGCGACAGGAGATGATGCAAAGATAGGGTGTTGTGGTAGCAGGTGCAGCACTAGAACATGTTGAGAAATCTAGGGCATAGAAATTAAAGTGAATTCTCTTCAATTAGTAACTGCTTGTGAATACTTTTTACTTCTTTAGATTAGGATCTTTTACATAGATTATTAGTGTTCTTCATCAAACTACTACCAATGCAGAAACCACAAAAAGACAAGAGACACAAAATATAGGCTATTAGCAAGGGCCAAAACCTCTCACTCTTCGAGAGGAAAACCCGCACAAATTCTTCTTATAGAGATTCCAATTGACGGATACCAAGACCGAGATCCTTGACCTCTTTTCCACTCCAAGACCAAGACACAAGTCCTCTTCCACATTGACCTTCTCAGCAATGAGACATTATCACCACTGTCATGACACCAAGGTCTCTTTATTGTATTATCAGTGAGATGTTACAACCAGTGTTACACAGGGTCTCAACCCCCCGCCTTGGGGTCTTGGGGACTTCTAGGGGGCGTTTCCCTCACGCCCCCACACACCCCCTTCACGCCCCCCTCACGCCCCTTTTAGTTTATGGTTTCGTGTTAAAAGTTGGTGTGCCACTTAGCATGTTTGAGAATACAAGTGATTTTGATTCAAATGGTGACATGGTTGATCTTGATATATTCGTGCAGCGGCTGGATGCAGAGTCTAGTGGGGCATTAACTTGAGCATTTATGCTCATTTATCATTATGATGATATCATTTGATATTCATATGTTATGTTTGAAGTTTCAAACATAACTTATTTGCTTTTAAGTTTTATGTTTCAAACTTGAGTTGTAAACTTTATTTTGAATTTTGATATAATATGTCATATGATATCTTAAACTATTTTCATTGTACATTGTTAGCAGTTACATTAATGATTATACAGTTACAAATTTACATGTATGATTATATGATGTAGGTTTTAACTTTTAAATTTGTTTCAGTTATATGATTCATCATTCATCGATTTATAATTTTATCATTTATGATTTATCTTTCATGATGTAAGTGTATGATGACTGTATATACATTCCTTGCAAAAATACAGTTCATTTTAAATATTAAATTTTATAATTTTTATGACCCTGACGTCCCCCCATGTTTCCTGAAAATTGGTAAGGAGCTTTTGCATAGGCCGCTCCCTCGCCCCCTTGCTCCCACCTCTAGGGGACTTGATGGAACATTGGTTACAACACTAAGACCACCTTTCTGAGATCTTCTTACTGTGGTAGTGTTTTCGCACAGAATGTCTAGGCACTGCGACAACGGCTCAAATCGGGAGCTGTCACCCTGATCCCCAATCTCTCTATCTAAGTCGTCTCCTTGCAAGCTAAGGGAGGTAGACCCTGACGACAATGAAGGAGGAGAACTGGTTGGAGACCAACCAATTCAGGAGATAGCTAGATAACCAAATACTTGTTAAGATTTACGAGATTTTACAGATCCAATTAGATTCAGAACTTTAAAACCAGTGCCCTATAGAGTCAAAATATCCCATTATAAATTTAAGATCAAGTAATTGATATGTAACTGCTGCCATGAAAATCAATCAACCACAATGATATTCAATAAAACATTCTCACAATTATGCATTAACAATGTTCGATAAAGACATGCGATTTATCATCACTTGAAATATCCTCAAATTTAGACTAAGCAATTAATCGCCAATTTCAAGTAATTTAAAACCACAATTAAAGATAGCTCATTAAACGATCATCAACCACAGCTAAGCATAAAAGACTTCGAACCAACAATTTAAATTCGAAACAAAATATATCATGAATACACCATCAAATTTAAATGCCATATACTTCCAATATTTCCGAATTTATGATATTCCAAATAATTCCGATTCAGAAACCTATAGTCAAACTTTAGATAAAAAACTTGACTATGTAAAATTTTGAGAATTTTCTAAATTTTTTATATTTTTTATATTTTCTTTTTAAAATCTAAAAGCAATATATATATATATATATATATATATATATATATATATACAAAAAACTAAAAATCTACCAAAAGTTTATAATTTTATTTATTTATTTATTTATTTTTATATCTTAAAGTTTTTAAATCTAAAAATTAAACTAAAAAAATTGAAATCCTAAAAAAAAATAAAAATTAAACTAAAGCAAAGATACATAAAATCTAAAATTTTAAAAATTAAAATCTAAAACAAAAATTTAAAACTAAACTAAAGCTAACGTTACCCTACCTAAATAAAACTCTACGTGCATGAATTTCCTTTGATTTTTTTATTTTTTTATTTATGCAGGCACAGAGGATATCCATACGGACGTACGGACGGAAGAGAAACAAAGTTTGAAGGACGCAGATCACGAATGCGACGCTGTAAAAAAATAAAAATTGTTTTGATTTTGCAGATACAGAGGAATCCGTACAGATCCGTATGGATCGTACGGATGGCAGGGATGATAAACTCTGGAGACAGATGCAGATCGGAAAAGGGGCAGGTCGTACGGTAAATGTAGAGGGTAAATGCAGGTCCAGAGTTTGTAACTGATGATGGATGGGCAAAAATGGATGGCCTGAGCATTGAAGAGGCAGAGGAACGCTATAGATTGATTTTACAATCAGCGGTATTTGTGTTTTGAATAATTTTCCTCAAAAAATAATTTAACAGTCTGTCAATAAAGCTCAGATCTGGAAGCCAAACCGATCTTCAAGACCAGATCTTTAAAAAATAATCTGAGAATCCCCCTGTAAAATCTGCACAAAACCAGAACAGATCCAATACTATGCACGAAAAATAAAACCTAAAAATATATACAAATTTACAGTGCTAATTTATAGATCAGAAGCCCTCATGGCCAGATTTGAAACCATTCAGCACAATTCAGAAAATAAAAATTTAAGAGAGAGGCACAAGCCCAATAAAGATCCCTGCAAAAAACGGAATTTAAGATAAGCCCGGGGAATTAGATCCGGAGGGCTCTTCAGATCCTATCTCCTAGGAGTCAGCTGGTCCAAACTAGGACTTCCCCAAACGCCCAGTTCTAAATCCGGAAGATTTCTATGAACTTAAAGTCAAACTGTCAGATTAATAGAGAAATAGTGATAAAACATAAAATTTTCAAGAGTTAGAGATAACAGTTAGCTCGATCCAATTAATATTCTTACCCTAGATCCAGTAACCTGGGCAAGATACCTGTACCCAAAATTACTCTACAAGAGCCATTAATCAACAATCCATTAGAATAATCACCAGCAGAATATTAAGAACAAGTTTGCCATAAAATACTAAAGAGGAACACCACCATCAAGATAAAACTCCAAAGTCTTCGTTTGTATTATTCCAGAAAATGTTAGAGGAGAGCTTCAAGAGCAAGTGCACGATTCAGAGATCGGATTGTTGAAAGACTGACAAAGACCTGTAATTTATAAGATAAAATCTCCAACGACTAATTCAGTTGATCCATGTTAAAATAATCTCGACTGTCGAAAAGATTTAATCATCTTTTTAATCTAGACCGTCGAAATTATAATTTTGAGGAAATTCGAATTTATCATTTAATTCCATTTTAATTAACTCAAAATAATATTTTTGAGTTAATTACCTCAAAATTTTGACTTTGATTTAACCACCAAGGCCCAAGGGTCCAAAATTTCTTGAAATTCTTAATATTCCCTTGGCCTGGGACCTTTAAAAATTTATTTTTTAAAGGACCAACGAATTTTTCCTTTGAAGAATTTTAACTCACCTAGGACTTAAAATTAATCAAATTTTTGGCTTAAGATTTTTTAATTAATTTGGCCAGAAAATTTAATTAATTGACTGAGAGGGGATTTAATTATTTTTCCAACCCTCTTTACATAAGATAAATACATTTAGACACATAAAGGGGGAATACCCATTCATATAGACCCTCAAGTAGTTACCCAATTCTGCGACTCAAAATATGATCCAGTAGACCTAGCAATCTGTAATAAAATGATCTAGCCAATTAGCTAGGATCATTCCCAGATTACTTTACAAAGACTCAATAGAAAACACTAGGACTTACTTAGCATCTTGATGACAAAATCCACCCTAGCTTTGGGGTGAAACTAGAGGGGAAAACTCTGCCGATCACTTGTGTCGAAAAACACAAGCAAATCAGTGAGACAAAAAACCTCCTAGAATAGAAATCGTCACCAACATACTAGTCTTACCTAGGTTGTTACATACATGGTGGTCTTACTTAAATCATTTACATCATAAACATGCAGAATGGGTTTACATCGTTCATAAAACTGTCGGCTGTCGATGGAATCTGAATGGCGTGAACACGTCGAACATGATGAATCCCATTTGAAAAAATGGGGGTGTACTGCTATGGGGTCGTTAACAAAGTGTGGTCAACAGGTAGTACCGAGATCCTCCCACTGTGATAACACCGAAACCTTCTTACTGTGGTAGCACTCAATTCTCCTTGTTGTTCTGACACTGAGATGGAGATTTCCCTTAACTGAATTCTCCTTGTTGTACCGAGAAAGAGATTGCTCTTGACTGTGAGATAGCATTGAATTTTCCTTGCTATACCGAGACAGAGATTTCCCTTGACTATACCGAGACAGAGATAGTGTTCCTTATTGTTGTGAGATCATATCACTATGAAAACACTGAATTTTGCTCACTGTGATTACCTAAATTCTCTGCAATCCTATCTGAACTTGCCTCTACAATTAGCCTGAGTTCCTGTACCCTTATCCGAGCTCCTTCACAGAACTTGTCTCAACAATTAACCATCCGAATTTCAAAGGTGATCCGAAACTTCTTGACTGTTAAATAGGCCAAGTTCCCTATTTATAGTAGTTTGCCCATGTATATTAGCCGACATGACAGTTTTAAGAGTTGTGTCTCCATTTTAGGTGATGGAGACATGATTTCTTCATTTCATCTTGAGGCGAACTTGACGAGGGATAACTTGTGCTTGTCTTGGAGAGTTACTTGACAATCCTATTAACTCATATACATTTGTAACATGCCTAAGAAGGGATCTTCATACATGATATTGACTCTCTTTGACTTTTATGACTAGATGACAAATCCTAAAGGCTCACAATGGGAGCCATCACTAAAAATAAAATTCCTTGCTCATGAAACCTATGAAGGAAGCATTACAATAATAATTTTATTTTTCTTTCTTTACATCATCTACATAAAAATCACAATTACATGTCATTATGAAGACCGAACCTAGTTACACTTTTCAACACTCCCTCTTAACTAGGGAGGTATTCATAATGGTACTTCATCATTCTCAATCTTAAGAAATTCTCATAAGAGGAATCGGATTGGTAACCCATCTGTATAGCATCATATCAACCAACATTGTCACATATCAAGGCCTTGAATAACAGCTCTATATCTCCACGAGATCCGAGTACAATGCTGGCGATACCAATGATGTATAGACACCCTCATCATTGTCTCTCTCGGAACATACCCCACCCGGGTTCTCAGGATGTGTTCCACCAGGACTATTCTTATCTTGGATTCCCAAACCTCAAAGAATATTGGTCCTCTATGACTACTCTTATCATGGATGCCCTAATACATCCTCAAAGAGTATCGGATGCCAGATATTTACCCAATTCTCCATTCTATCTTCCCAGGTGCAGACAAAAATGATGTGTCTATCTCTCCCTCTTAATTAGGGAGGACATATCTATTCCAATAAAGGAATGTACTCATTCCTACAAAAGGAATGTACCTAAGCTCCTTAGCTTAGGAATTTCCAAGTTTCTTCCAAGTAAGAAAGTTGTTTCCAGGATCCCTCTTAATTAGGGACCTACAGCAGCTCCTCAAGTGGAGATGATGGGACAACTAACTACTTGAAGAACTCCATTTCATGATGTCATGAATTTCTTTTCGTTATCTAGGAGCCTTCATGTTTGGGACTTCTACATAGGTCACCGACCATCCATCACTTTTATTCATGAATCAGCCATGTCATCATTAGAAAGTGATCCATCAGTCCATATTTGGCCTTCTGGCATGCCATGTTGTTTTCTTCATCCCATGTTTACTTAAGGATCTTTCATCCTACTACATGTGCATCGGTGGTGGAAGACATCCATAGATCTTCCCTTGGCAGCCCTGCATAAACCCATCCTGATAAAGGAATGAAAATTTAAAATGAGCATTAGATTTGTGATGGTCTTTTATCATGACATCTTCTAGTTTGCATTGACATCTTGCATTCCTATCGACACATCTCCCAAAGATATATATGGTCAAGGGTCTCTTTCTTTTTAAGACTCTATCAAAGTCTTCATATCTTTCATGGAGATATCTAGTCAAATCTTCTTGGTCTTTCGGATATTGATTGCCTTTACCATGGTTGCATATTCGATGATATCTTCCTTCCTTTTGTCACACATCTCATTCCCAGGAGCTTCCATTCAAAGTTCCTCAATTGTTTTCAACCACCTCATACTTCATATGATAACATATTATGTTGATTTCATCTAGTGAATGTGTGACCCATGCATTCTTGCATTTCTTTGAGGGAGTCGATCCTTTCTTTTGATAATTCTCTCAAGATAGAGCTTTGATCCATGTTACTTGTAACCATATGACATGACTTCCACAATATCAAATGTAAGCATACATACCTCATTTTTCCTATGGGTCATCCATACTTCCTGCAGTAGCTTCCTTGATTGAAAGAGCTTCAATCCCTTGATCTGCTTCAATTTTATGTCATCATACTATCATTCCATGAACTCCACAAGATTGGAATTCTTGATGAAACACTTGCTTTTCCTCATGATCAATGAACCTTTCAATGAAGATTCCATCAGAGAATCTTTAGGATCTAAAGTATCCCCATCAGCAGATGTTTCCTTTTGACGGATGTATTACGAACCTTGTACTAGGTGACCTTGCCACTAATGAGATTCCCAAGAGCTATATCCTAACGGTCTTTCATGCTTCTCTATGATGATGTCCCGAGCTCTTGCTTTTAATACTTTTATGATGCCTTGATGCATCCTATTTAGTGAATCGTGATATCCATATCTTACAACAGAAGACTTAGGAATTTGAAAAGAACCTTAGGTGAGGAAGACTATCTCAGTAAGAGAGATCTCTTATTTCCTCTTTCTTGGATTTCTTCTTTTCATCTTCCTATACTTCTTTGGTGATATGAGCTTCTTCTTTTCCTCTTTTGTTGTCCTTCTTGATCTTAGGATAATTCCTTTTGTAATGTCCATATTCCTAACACCCATAGCATTTAATTTTAGACATGTCCCTTTTCTTTTTCCAAGAACTAGACTTTCCAAATTTTCCCTTCCTTTCTCCTTGTTGCTACCTTAATATTGATGATGATATAGAGAATAGAAAACTTCTCTTTGTTGAGGATATTATTCTTCAATAGTGATCCTTGATCTCACGAAAAAGGAGATACATTTTGATGGCGAAGTCTTGTTGATGAGGATCAATGATGACTTCTTGGTGATATCTTCAATGGTAAGGAACTTGCTTCAACGAGAGAGAGTCTTGATGACATCGTCTTTTGATATAGCTTCCTTTTTATGAATAGGCTTCAAAACATTTAATCTTGAGTAGATGTAGGGTTTTGGTCTTTAATACTTCTTTGTAGACTTCTTGACTTCAAGATGATCTTCGCTTTGATGCAGGGAAAATTTTAAGGATGGAAAATTATCTTGAAGTTTAAAAACATTGGCGAATCTCACTAGTCCCTAATATGCTACCTATAAAAATTTTATTGATATATTTGTAAAATTATTCAAATTTATAATGAGTTTATATATAGCCTCTATATAATGTTGGCGATTTTAAGGTAAAATAATGTTATATTGTAAAATTTGGGTGAACAATTTTTATATAAAATGGAAATTGGCGAATTTTTTTTGTGGAAAAATCATGGAAAATTAGCCCACCTGCAAATATTAGCCCCATAAAATTTTCCATGCTTTGATGCCTTCCTTGAGATTTGATACTTGAGTGTCCCTTGATAAGATTCCCTTCCTTGACTTAGTCACCTTAGCTCTGATACCATGTTGAGAAATCTAGGGCATAGCAATTAAGTGATTTCTCTTCAATTAGTAACTGCTTGTGAGTACTTTTTACTTCTTTAGATTAGGATCTTCATTTACTAAGGTTATTAGTGTTATTCTTCATCAAATAGAAACCAATGCATAAACCATAAAGAGACAAGAGACAAGAAATATAGGCTATCATCCAGGGCCAAAACCTCTCACTCTTTGAGAGGAAAACCCGCAGAAATTATTCTTATAGAGATTCCAATTGAGGAATACCAAGACCAAGACCCTTGACCTATTTTCCACTCCAAGACCAAGACACAAGTCCTCTTCCACATTGACCCTCTGAGCAATGAGACATTATCACCACTGTCATGACACCAAGGTCGCCTTTCTTTATTATCACTGAGATGTTACAACACCGAGACCTTCTTTCTGAGATCTTCTTACTGTGGTAGTACCGAGATCCTCCTACTGTGATGACACTAAAATCTTCTTACTGTGGTGGCACTGAATTCTCCTTGTTGTTCTGACACCGAGACAAAGATTTCCCTAAACTGAATTTTCCTTGTTGTACCGAGACAAAGATTGCCCTTGACTGTGAGATAGCACTGAATTTTCCTTGTTGTACCAAGACATAGATTGCCCTTGACTGTACCGAGATAAAGATAGTGTTCCTTGCTGTTGTGAGATCATATCACTGTGATAACACTGAAGTTTGCTTACTGTGATTACTGAAATTCTCTGCAATCCTATCTGAACTTGCCTCTACAATTAGCCTGAGTTCATGTACCCTTATTCGAGCTCCTTCACCGAACTTGTCTCTACAATTAACCATCCGAATTTCAAAGGGGATCCGAAATTTCTTGACTGTGAAATAGGTCGAGCTGCCTATTTATAGTAGTTTGTCCATGTATATTAGCCGACATGACAATTTGAACAGTTGTGTCTCCAATTTAGGTGAAGCCGACATGAGTTCTTCATTTCATCTTGAGGCCGACTTGAAGAGGGATAACTTATGCTTGACTTGGAGGGCTACTTGAAAATCCTATTGACTCATAAACAATTGTAACATGCCCAAGAAGGGTTCTTCATACATGATATTGACTCTCTTTGACTTTTATGACTATATGACAAACCCTAAAGGCTCACAATGGGAGCCATCACTAAAAATAAAATCCCTTGCTCATGAAACCCGTGAGGCAAGCATTACAATAATAATTTTATTTTTCTTTCTTTACATCATTTACATAAAAATCACAATTACATGTCATTATGAAGACCGAACCTAGTTACACTTTTCAACAGAACACATTCCTCGCTAAGAGGGAGTGTTAGTTTTTGTAGCATCGGATGTGTTCTAGCCACAATATTTTGTGGAGAAGCTAGAATACATGAAATCTCCAAAACACAGAAAACGTTTCTGGAAATTCTGCCTAGAAGTATCTCAATTATATTATTAACCAATATTTAAATATTTCCTAAATCTAAACTTAGGGGATATGGTAAATTAATCAGTATTAATTGAGATAAGACGAGAGTAGTCTAGAAACTCACACAGATCGACTCCAAGATGATCCTAGTCATCGATTATGTTTTAATCTTGGTCGTTGGTGCTCCAACAGAGGATTATAAGAGAGGTTGGTGTGGTGATGGAGAAGACACTTGCAGAGTTCGATTTCATTGGAAAATCGATTTCCAGAGTACCAACAGTCAGTTGTCGGGGAGAGAGAGCTAGTGAGATCAAAGTAGTGAGAGAGGGGCAGAGTCCAGACACAGTGAAGTCAAAGGAAGAATTCCAGATCCGATGAGTGCATTTGCAAAGAGGCAAAAGAGCCATAGAGAGGTTGACGTTGAGGTAACGCAATAGCCTCTAGAGACAGTTTCGATTTTGTTGGGGAAAGGCGAGTTTCAGAAGCTCGACAGAGGTTCTAGAGGCCAAGAGAGACATTTTCCAAAACAGCAACAGACCAGACGGCTTGAGGAGAAGCTGGTTCGAACTGAGTGCAAAAGGGACTGCGCTAGTGTGACGCAGTAGTTGTGCAGACCTAGTTTGGATGGCTCACCTCGAGCTGATGTCAAAGCCCAAATTTGCCTATGGAGTGAGGAAATTTCCTCACTAGATTTTTCTTGCTAGTATTTCTCTATACGATTTCCAGTTTCGACATCCAGTTGTACTCAAATTATTTCACTGCTGCTTAATAATAAAACCCTCATCTGTTGCACCGGTTTTCCCAAGTTGGGTTTTTCCGGGGACTTTGTCCAAAAATAATTGTACAAATTTTATGTGTGTGTGCTAGCATTTCTTCTAATGTTTATTTTTCCGTAGTTTTATTTGTGAAGGTTGCAGTGTGATTTATTCAGTATTTGTCGTAGAAAACTGCAAATAAATTGTTAAATAAAATTAACAATTAGGAGAATATTTTCTAGTTGTTGCAATAGGATTCCAGTTTCCGTAATTTTCATAGTCCAAAGGGAGTCGAATACGTGTCTCTTCATGGGCAAGGCCGAGTTGGCTTCTTGAGGTGAATTTGACCCAAATTACATCTCTTGAAAATTCTTTTTCTAGGCTATGAATAAGCTTTTGACTTTGACCAATGCAAATAATAATGAGCATGAAGAAAATGCTTGAATAATAATTTCACTTGAGCATGAAACCCATGCTTGAAAAATAAATAAATCTTAGCATGAAAAAGAGCATGCTTGTAAAGATGATCAATTTATTAATCATGAAAATTTACATTATTAATCATGAAGATCGACACTGGTTACATTTTCAACACCCTTAGCTCATCAAGGTGATTGTATATAAGCTCCAAAACATCATCTCACTCATAGTAGGTTAGCCCCTTCCAAACCATTGTACATTAGCCCTTTAATATCATTGTTCAATCCAATAACCATGAACAGAGTTTAAGGTTATACCTCTGCAATCATCTTCAACAGAACACAGCCTCAAACACTTCTTCACTGCCCTTTGCTTAAGTATGAAGAATTTCGTCTATGTGCAACAACTGCTCTCAGCCCTTAACCAAACTCCTGCGACTACATCAGGTTCGGACCTTGCTCCGCGACCACCTTAGGTTTGGACCCTACTCTTGTGGCCACCTCAGGTTTGAACCCTTTAACTCTGCCTGCAGTCACCCTATTTCAGTCTGCGGCCTCTTATATCCCTACACATGACCCTGAGGGATATCGACACTCCTTCCAGCTACTTCACAAGCCTCACAGCCTCGCTGTTCACCAAGAATAAGGGCTTCGACCCTTCTCAAAACACAGAAAAAAAACTCGGCCCCTTACAGAGATGCACCACAACTCTCCTTACGCACAAAACCACAACAAAGAAAACTCGTCATCCCTCCATAGCTCAATTTGCTTAGAACACAGGAAAGAGTGCACTTATTGTTCTTCAATCCACTCCAACTCGGCCTTCTTGAAGGTGTGCAGTCTTCTTAGCTTGATATTCTTCTTAAGATGAGTTGCAATGATGTGATTAGATCATTATACCTCACCTAGGTCTTTATATCCTCTCTAACTATTAGCTTAGAGGCTCTTATCTCCATTAAGGTGCCTCCACAACAATAATTAGAATAAAAAATGATTTCTTTTGGGTCTTGACTCTTTAGCCCACATCTTTGGGTCTAAACCCACTGCTTGGGTAATTTTCCCAACGAAAGCTCATTTTCGTGGGTCAAATCAACAAAACCTAGTCCCGCAAGAGTTGTGGGAGTACCTTCCAAGCTACACATTTCAACAATGTTCTCACTCTAGTAAAGGCAAACCTGGGCATCAAATATTTCCTTTTTCATTTTCTTCTTAGATATATGAAGGATCAAACGATTCTTTATTAGAATCTATGATCATCCACTTGGCCTTCACTTTCTTCTTCTTATCAACTTCCAACTATGTTGAATTTCAACGACATATGAGAATCTAGTTTGGATCCTAAAGTCTCTGACACAAACACACTCAATTCCCACAATAATACTACTTTGCATAGCGGAATCTACACGCATCAGTGAGTCAACTAGTGCACATGACAATTTTTAACTTTTAAACCCATTACTTGTTATATTACAATCTATTATACAACAGTCTTAGGGCTCCCGTACCAGGGATCTTGGCCCATACATACAACCTCGATACAAGGACACAACTAGGGCTTGGTGTTAGTCACTTTGACAACCAATCTACCCTGAATAAAGTACAACTAACCTACATCTGTCGGTGCACATCCACAGTCCTTTTGGTCCATGTACCTTGAACACATATGGGGGGTCCTCTTACCTCCTAATCTACAACTTCACAATCTTCCTCTATCAGTGAACACAGTTCCTTTAGGTCACTGATCTTTGGCCCAATGTAATCTACCCTCTAGCTGGTCTTTAGTCCATCAAATATCTCAACACATAAGGTCTTCGCACTCTACCCACTTTTGCCACTTTGCTGCTCCAATGATGATCAGACTTGGGGCTTCGAGGCTACCCTCTCACCACTTAAATTTCCCTCCTACAATTCACTGATCTAGGGCTTAGAATCTAGCCCACTTGGTTGCCCTATGTTCCTTCAAGGATCAATCCTTTGAGCACCAAACACCCAACCCTATTAACAGTGACAAATCTCCCTATTTATCCACTATACTAGGGCTACAAACACAGCTCTCTAACAGCCCTCCATATATACACGAACTGGTTCCAATGATCTACATCGTAACAGTTCATGGCTCCTTCCATGCCACTCCACTTGAGGTATGCATCCTGCACTACATCCTGCACTGTTCAAAACTTCGTTTGCGAACAATGCTCACTCTTTCAGATCTGCCCACTTACAGTGAATCTTTGACTGATCTAAGGCTTCTTCAAGCCACCACCTAACTGTGATTTGAGTCCTCTCAAAATCATTGTTCTTGAGCACCTATTTTTCTGTTGTCCAAACCTATGAACAAACCTACTCTCCTTCACTGAGCATGCCTTTTCCTATTGTCCATCTACTCATTCCCCGAGGTTGAATGCTATCTCATTGGAGATCGAACTACCCACCAAACCATGTGTCCATACCTTTCACCACTTAGGTTCTCAGCCTCCTTTCTTGAGAAATTCCAACAATGTCTTTAAGAAAAACCTTAAAAGGTCAACGCACCATGGAAGGAACCTTTAATTAGGGCTTGTAAACAATTGTTGTTCAAATCTTGAACAACCCTCCATCCCTAGCATTCAATCATTGTGAGGATCCTTATTTCTAACAACATGTTGAATGTTATAAGGCCACTATACTTGTGCATCTGCCTTGAGTTTTTTGGCCTCTTTAGGGCACCTATTCCATCTATCGGTGTGCCCTAAACTCAGCCTCCAATACTCCATTTGCATGTGAAAAAACCTTTCTCACAGCCCTTGTTAATCTCGCATTGGTGTCCCAAACTGTGCGACTCATCTCTTGCAATAAATCTGAATACTTGGCCTCCCAAGACAGAGCTTAGGCCATTCCAAAAAACTTATTACAGGGTTTTGGCTCCTCCCATGGATTACCATACCTGCAACCAGAATTGTGAGGGTTTCGCACCCCTTGATGCACAGAACAACACTCGAGATCTCAGTCTACAAATCTCCTATCTCGGCCAGATCAGTTCGGAGAAGGACACCTACCTCATCCCCTTTACCTTCGATCTGACCCCTCTAGGTCTGCGGCACCTCATACTTGGCTTCCTCTTCTTGATCGAATGCCTTTGAAGGATAATCTTGGCCTTATGCAGCCCTATATAGTCTCATCTTCTTGCACAAATCCTCCTATAACATCCCTATCCGCTAGCATAAGCCACCGTAAAAACTCTCGTAAAATGAGGGTTGTTGAATAATTAAATATTATTAATTCTTATATTCTTGTAATTCTTAATTATAAAAATATTACAAGAATTCATTCTAAATTCTTTTATTTAGAAAAATTTATATTCTTCTATATAAATAAATTATATTTCCAAGTTGGTATTTTTTATGAGTTTTAGAAATAATGAGTAATAGTCATAGAAAAACCATGGATAAGTGATATTTTTCTCATAAGGCAAAAGAAAATCTACCTTGGAAAGAAAAGTATGAGAGATTTATGGAGTGAATTTGTGATTTAAGAAAAGTCCGATTTATGGAGTGATTTATGGGTGATTAATGGAATGCTTTTAAGATTTAGAAAAAGTTATACCATTTTCTTAATACTATTTATTGTAAGCCTATGGGAAAAATAGGAGAACTAATGACAGAATACATGGAGAATGGATCCAAGAGAGAGGAAAAATTGATTCCAAGCATGCATCAAAAGATAAGTAAGTATGTTCTTTGAAAATTATTTTATTTGCATATGGGGCATGATAAAATAAGAATTGAAGTTTTTTGCTTGGAAAAGTTCATAAGATAAAGAATCAAAATTATTTCTTGAGAAAACCTCTATGGAATTTCGTGCATAGAGAAATAAGTGTTTTGTTCATTGAATTCTTAGAAAAATTCATGGCTAAATAATTTTGTGAATTGCATGAGTTATTGGAAAATAGGGTCCATATATGCCTTCATACCTCCCAAATCGTGATAGATGTGTACGAAATGAAAGAGGTTTTTGTAAATGAGCCTGTTCCAGAGAGAATCCTCTTTCGTATTTGAAAATTTCGTTTTCCATGTCTCGAAAACAGTGTCCAAAATTGATGACAAAAACAGGAAATTATTTCATATTTAAATATGGAAAATTGGGCTGCAAATATTCATTTGAATCTTCCAAACCGTGATACCTGTGTAAAAACGGAGAGAGATATTTTTTAATGAACCATTTCCAAACAAAAACCTATTTTAGTTTTCAAAAAAACATTTCCATATGTTCGGAAAACATGTCCAAAGTTGATGACCAAAATAGGACATTATTTAATATTTAAATCTAGAAAATGGGCTACAACGATTCATTTGAATCTTCTAAACCGTGACACCTTTGTAAAAGAGAGGTTTTTTTTAATGAGACCGTTACTAACAAAAACCTCTTTTGGTTTTCAAAAATTAGTTTTCATATGTTCGGAAGATGCATCCAGCGTTGATGACTAAAACGGGAAAAACAAAGTAAAGCATAGTGCTTCCATTTGATTTTTCTGCCAGATAAGAATAGTTGTTTAAGTGCATATAGATATAACTATTGTGTTAATATTCTTGAAAATAAATAAATTATTCGTATGCATAAACAAATAACTATTAAGTTTGATATTTCTTGAAAAGAGTAATGTTATCGACATGCATACAAAAATAGAACAATTATGTTGATAATTCTTGAAAAACAATTAAGTTATTTCATTTAAGAGATTACCAAGGATATTCTCATGATACATATGCATTAAAGTTTTAAAGAGAAAGATTGGACTCTTGAAGAGAATATGTGTTTATGTGCACATGAATAATATCTGGTATATTTGATCTACTAAAATTGAATATGTGATTTTACATGCATGGAGAGCTTGATTCATGCAAAAAGAGATAAATAACTTTTTTTGAGAAAGAGTTCACATAAAACCTTTGCATAAAAGGAAATTGATTGTGTTATTTGAGAAGGATTTGTTATTCATGTTATTTCTTGAGGAAATATTACAAATATGTCTTATGTGTGAAATGATAAGAAAAGATTTTGTATTGAATGCATAATAGCTAGTGAGTTAGCTATCTTTTCGAAAAAGAATAATTAGTGTGTTAAATTCCTTAGAAAATAAATATATATATTTGTATGCAAGGAAGCATTTATTGTGTTATAACTCTTCAAAAAGAATAGAAGAGAAAAACATATGCTTGTATGCATTATTGAATTAGATTCTTGGAGAGGAAAACTAGTAATCACATGCTTTATTATGTTAAGATTCTTTAGAGAAACGTATACACTTGCATGCATGGAAAAGTATACTTTTGGTATTAGATTTCTAGAGAAAAGGAAGGTGCAATTACATAATATTGATTACGTTAGCCTTCTTTTGGGAAAAATAATATGCATTTCCACACCTAAAGGGATTAACTAAGGTATTAGTTTTCTTTTGGGAGAAGATTATGTATATTTATTGGGCTATATATTTTGGTAAGATGAAAATGTTTCTTTGCATGAAAGAATAAATATTATGCGTTTGATCCCTTGGAAAAGAAATGTGTTTATTTTTCCATGCAAGATTTAGTTAATTTCCTTTGGAAAGAAATATATGATTTACATGCAAGAAGAACAAGCTATGTTATTTTCTGTTGGAGAGGGCAAGTAGTTGCATGCACGATAATATTATCTAGTATGTTAGTTTTCCTTTGGAAATAATATAAAAGTGCGTGCAAGATTTTGTTAGCGTTGCTGGAAAGATGATGCTTGATAGTGATTTATTTGTTACTAATGCATGTGAAATGATGTTAAATAAGGCAATGTTTATGTTTTATACATTCATACAAATAGTTTTGAAGTGTCCCAAATAAAGATTGATTATTGGTGTATTAATATTTTATCTAATCATGATATCAAGTGTGTTGACAACAAAAATGGTAGGAAATGATAGTGACTTGAGAAAAGAATTTTTCATGTTTAACATTGTGGCAGATAAATATTTGTTAGTCCATGCAGGTTTATGAGTTCCAACTGCAGGATCACCTATTGATGGAAACAGTCTGACCACAAAGACAAAGATTGAAGATTCATGGGTAAATGATATCATGATGATTGTAACAACTTATAGCTAGCTATGTAGAATTTAATATTAATTTTCTATGTAATATTTTATGACAATGGTCAAGGGATGGACTCCCTTATAACCATTGAGTGATGGGTGAACACCCTCATGAGCATTTAATATAAAATTAAACGTTTATTGGTTTTCACCCTACGAGGTTTCCAAGGTATATCAATGTCTAATGATGTGACTGTTCATTGTGTCATTTTCATGATGTTAATTTCTTTCATGATGTGATGTTTATATTATCAAGCATGTCATTTACTAATTGAGTTAAAATGATCATGTAATTGATGCATAATTATAGCAGGAATTTTAAGTTAATATGATACAACATGGACAATTAATGGTTGTGTAACTCACTATGCTTTTACTAAATATTTCTCTAGGTAATGATGATGGTTATTCTAATGGTCAATGATGGAATATAGAAAGTAATTTAAAAAGTTACACATTGGTAAATGTTGAAAAAAATTCTTAACTCCATGCATTTTCCTGCAAGGTTACTGGGGTATGTGACACCTCCTTACTTGAGGCCGAATTTCATGAGGAACCCATCATCATCTTGGAGGAGAAACTTGGCCTACAACAAACACTTCTTGCTCCTTCTTTCGTCCTCTCTAAAGGTGTTGCGGCTTGAGGTACCCGGACCTCCTTCTGGGGCTATATAGCAACCAATCTCCATTATCAAATGAGCTCCCTCTCACTTGATTCTTTCAATCCTTCCCTCAGGCCTTGTTACCGCTCAAACTAGCAGGGGTCCTAAAAGGGGATCCTTGGAGGGCTACTACCAAATCAAGGGAAACAATGGAGCAACAACCCACTGTCACCTTGACTATGGCTCCCTACTCTTTACTGACTTTCACCGATGGGATGAGACCTGATATAATAAGGATCACGAAATTGAATGGATCAATGATAGGATGAGAAGTGATCCTAAAAGCCTATTCACAAGAGAGGCTCAGATATATGGCTTGCATGTGTTTGAGCAAGATGAAAGGCTCTCTAAGAAGGGCTTAGGGGAATTCTAAGAGGTAGGTTTTGAGTATATGACTTGTCAAGAAGATTCCTAGTTCCTTAAATCCTAGTGGAAACTTGGCTTCCAAGTGCTCTTTGTGAGATTGGTCTCAACAAGTTGTGGGACCACATGAGACCAAGTGGACCCAAGGTTAGGTCAAAGGAATGGGGTTAAGCAACCAATGATGTGCTTGACCTATTCAAGGAGGATAAGGGGATCAAGGAAGGAATTTTCAATGAAAGGTAATGCAATGATCCCAGTGAGGTTTCTAGCCTTGAGGAAACCAAGAGCAAGAATCAGACTTCGAGCTAAGGATTGTGATATATCAAGATCACTGTCGAAATCTCATGAAATTTGGAGGGCTTCTTGAGGACACACCAACACAGTTGTGTACCAAGAATCGAAGTGTTTGGATGGCTAGATTGTAAGATAATTGATGCCCTAGGTGACCTATGTAGGCTAGTCCTAAAAAGACGTGAGGGTGAAAGAAACAAGCTTTGAAGTGATCACCTATGGAGGACCATTGCCTAATCCTTTGGGGAGATTGGAGTCAAGTAGAATTATGACTATGGATATTGGATTTTCTATGTCAAAGAGGCCTCAAAGACAACTTCGCATAGCATTAGGGTAGCAGCAAATGCAACTTCAAACACTTTATACTTCGTTTTGAAAAACAGATGGCTTATCAAGATGAATTTCAACAATGAAGCATCTCTAGGATCATTCACTCATTATACAAGGCCCATACATGAAGCATCACTGTTTAGAAGCAAAATTTACACAACTTTGCATAAATGGATGCAGTAAATTAGCCCTAGTATAGTGAAATCCCAACAACAATGTATGTGACAAATAGAAAGAAATAAAAGCATTAAATTTCACCTACATGTATTAAGAGTATATCCAACCATCAAAAATTTGCCAATAAAGAAGCTCCAAGACAAGAGAAAATGATCCAAACATCAAAATTCATTCCATGCTTCAAAAATTCGTCCTCCTAGAAGGATAGGGAAGTTCTCTAAAGAGATCAAGTCCAATCCAAGTGATGATGCTAAAATGAAATCATATCACTTGTATATATACACTTCTAATGAGTTTGATTTAACTAATTAGGCCTAATTAGCCCCTAAAATAAAATAATGTGCAAAATAACTAACTTTTGGTGAGAAGCCCACCAAACTAGCTCATGTGACAAAAGAATAAACCTCTCAAGAGGTCGAATGATCAACAGTGCATGTCATTGGGCCTTATAAGAGGCCTGGTGAAGTCCATAGGTATCATAATGTGAAATAGGACTCCCAAAAGTAGTGGACAAGGGGTTGGCCCCTTGTTCACCAAATAATAAGCCTGTGGTGCTCTCAATGGGTGTGGGGGCACACATGTGTCCTCGCAGGTCTCCAAACAGATCGAAGATGCCTCTAGACCATCTAAAAAGACTCAGATGATGGTATAAGTGATGTCACATCATCATACAGGTCATGAGTCATCTGCCAAGTGCATGGTACAATTGTGGGGCTGACCGGGGATATTGAACCAGGTTCATCTTCCTTGTCCAATAAGTGAATCCCAAGCAATCTTTGAACATCTCTGGGGATCCATGGAATGTTTTATATTGTTGTGAAGGCCCATGGTTCTCTACACACCCTACATGTGCCAATGTAGCCCTCTGGAGGGTTAGGACCCCGTATAGGGAGACGAAACCCAAAATGGAGACCATATGCAATCCTACATAAGATCCAATGCGTCCCCTTGCCTTCCAGTACAACAAGTCATGTAAAGAAATCGAGTCAAATAGCTTACAAACCATGGACAACAGGTGGGCACTTCATGTGCTAATGTCTCCAAGCTCCAAGGGGGTTTAACCAAGTACCCTATTAGGTGGTTTCTATTTTTAAAGGGGACAATATGTCCAAGGTACATCCTTCAAATGGTGGTGGCATTTGATAAAGAGATGAACGGAATAGGGAATGAAAGGAGTAATCTTGGGCCACATGTCGGGGTACAAGGGTAGCTAACAAAGGGAAGTCCACACTTGGGCATATAATATATAGGAGGGAGCAATCGTGGTACATGAGTTACCTTGGCCTTAATTTTTCCACCCTTCTTCATATGCCTTTTTCTTTTTATGATTTTTTTTTGATTAACTGCTCGAGGCTCAAGGGATAAGAGTGTGATGTGTAAGTTATAGCAATGGATATCCCCCTTTAAGGTAGGGCGGTTCATTTCCCACCAAGGGTTGGGACAATCATGGGTTCCTGAATGATAAAGGAGGCTCATCTAGGGCCTATATGAACCAAGGTGATGGCCATGGGAATGGGGTAGATCTCATGCATTGACTTTTGCACACGTGCTAAATGTGTTTGTCGCGGCCATCTTTTGCATTTTGGGTACATTTTCCCGTTGAATGTGGACAATTGTGCTTTTACTTTTTCTTTTCAACTGCATCAACCTCCAGGGCATCGTTTCAGGCCCGACCCAAGGTGTGGGCAAGGGGAAGGGGAGGCTAACCCTATGTGGACCCAATGGAGGAATGTGGACCTATGTGGGAAAAATGATGAATGGGTTTATAATGAATGGAAGGGGAGTGATATATGTGGATGAGGGAGCGTGAACACACAACCAAAATTAGGGTTTCCCATGTAGTACTATCCCTAAAGCGCAAAGGTCAATAAAAGAGAATCCACGGGACTAGGATCCAAGGGTAACATCCAAAAGAGGTCTAGGGGACAAGAACACATACCTAGCCCACTCTTTCCGTTGAATCCCCCCATTAATCCATGCCCAGAAGTTTCCATGATAAGTAAACTACAACACTTAATTACATGACAAGGCATACCTTTAGGTTTGGGAGGCCCACCTTCAAACATACGATCATGACAGATTGGTGAGAGACCACATGGCTAGCTCAGGTGGCGGATAAATGGCTCAACGAGCTAGTTGGTGGCTGCAAGGGGTTGCTCGCTGTCGGCTAAGGACCATCTTGGAGAAAAAATTCCTCCTAGGGATATCACCCACAAAATGGTGAGTAACATTTGTCTCCAACTGGGGCGTGATCTCTCGAAAAGCAGGCTAAGCTACTGGAACGGGAGGTCACGAGAAAACCACCAATCTCTTGGTTACCGTAGACCTGTTACTTGCAGATATAAAATACTAAACCCACGGGGCAGCGTGTTTGTACGATGTCTTATGATCACCCATGCTTAATGTTAGGTTGTAAAATCATCAGGAAAATACAAATATGCAAATTTAATCTAAATCAGTGTTTTAAAAATCAGACTTGAGTTCTGAAATGGCCGAGGGTTGGCTCCGACTCTGACTCCCACTCGGTATCGACTCGGTCGGTTTGGTTTCAATGACTCGGTCTTTGTAAAAAATACATTAAATATTAATTTTTTATAAAAAAACATAATTTTAAAGATTTTCATTCATGTTTCCAAACACATAGCATTACAATATAGACAAAAGACAACATATGATCAAAGTAGACTCATGAATATATCCATTATATCAAAATTGCACTCAGTGCACTATCCAATACATGATGATGATATAGAGATAAAAACAAAAAACATAACCAAGGAGGCTCTAAATGGCCTCTACAACAAAACATGAATAGTCACTACTGCTAGACATCTGACAAACCAATATCCTCTACCTCAAACTATAAAACCAGAGGGGGAAACCGCTCGCTCCTCCTCCTCTGAATCAACATCCTCAACTAAAACTGTAGCACGTTGAGCCTGAGATAGACGAGTTATGCGCCTCGATCGTGGATGACTAAAGGAAGTGCCTGCGGCTGCAACTGGAGGACTTGGAGTTGGGACTGGGTCTGCTACTAGTGGATCTGCATTGAGCAGAGGCTCTACCTGTGTACCGAAGTCCAAACTCCATCCCCACACCAATATCCTCATCAGAGTCAAACTCTGGTGGACAAGACTCCACTATCCAATCTGATGTTGGATCAATATCATCCAACACAATGGGATCTGAATCAGGTCTTTTGTTCAGCAATTGGTTGTGTCTTAGTCAAAGGTTGTACTGGACATACACTAGATCATTTAACCGTTTTTTCTCCTAACAGTTTCTCTTCTTTGTGTGAATCCTCTCAAAGACAGACCAATTGCGCTCACACCCAGAAGCACTGCAAGTTTGACTCAAAATGCGGATTGCAAATCTTTGCAATTCTGGACAATGGCTCGGTCGGCTCGGTGTATGGCTCGGTTGACTCAGTGTATAGCTCAGCTGGCTCGATCAAAAACCGGCCTCCGGACCGATTTTTCCACCAAGTCGGTCCGACCGGGGGTCTGGCTCGGTTGACTTGATCGATTTTTAAAACTATGATCTAAATGCAGCTAATCTACCATGAGAAATATCATATGGTGTTAGTTCTAATGCAAAAATCAGCATGCAATCAATCCTACTCTAACATGCATACAACGAAGCTAATATCAAGTGTAATCATAAAGTCAGTGCAACCTACATATCATCAACTCAATATAAATATGTTTTCCTATATGATTACTCATGCAACAAATGCCAAAGCCAATGCAAACCGAAACACATGGAAGATGATGTGGGTGGGAGGAGGGAAAATATGGTTTCCATGTGAGATAAGAGGAATCCCCAAGAGAACGAACATGATTCAATCTAGGAGTGTGCGGCCTTCCCTCTAAGCACACAATGGTGGAATGAATGATTATCCTTAAGAACTTCTTATCGCAATAATTTCTCATAATATTGTGCTTTGTAGATGCCACAAGGTTGTGATGAGAGGGGAATAAAGGGTGAGGGAAAGAAGGAGTGCAACAAATAGGTTGCTCAAGGTGATGGTCACATTTGAGAGGGGAGGCCATGGGCTGATCAAAACCCTAAGGGTGTGTCCAAGGAGGTAAAGTATAATTAATGAGGGGCTCTTCCTTGACCCTATACTCAAAAGGGGGAAAGGGCTCACTATCACTTGAGATCATATGATAAGGGGTGAGAGAAGATGAAGACTCAAGATGATGAACAATAGGGAAAGGCAAAAGGGAGGATGAAGTATTGTATTCAACGGGTTTGTCTTCCTCAAAATCACAATCTAAAGGCTCAAGTGATTTGAATATAGAATCATACTGAGGAGAGGTGAAAGCCTTATCGATTTCCTTAGTAGCAAAAATTGGGTCTCTCCTAAAAGGAGAATTGATCACTTCCAACTGTCCCTCTTTATGCAAGGGAAAATAATAATTCTCCTTCCCGAGGGTATCAATGGATATGTCATCATAAATAGTGTTCGAGAGAAAGGTAAGACCAATCTCAGCCTCATCCTCCTTGTCGGTGTCGTAAATGGGGGCACAATCAAATTGAGTACCAACAATTTCCCACTTCTCCTTTTCAATGTGAAGTAATCTCCAATGTCATCTTCCAAGGAGCTAATGGGATCACCTTCCTCAAGGATCTCAAAAGGAGAGTCAGTAGGAGTAATATCCTCGAGAAAGGTAAGGTTAGTCTCAACTTCACCTTCCATAGACTCATCCTTCCCAACACGTGTTCTCAAAATCATCCTTTTCATCATGTGGACCACAGGAGGACTCATCTACCTACTCATTACTTAGATTCTCAATGTCTTGATGATGCTCGATGAATGCTTCCTTTTGGATGTTTAATGTAGGGTATACTTGAAAATGTTTAAGAAAGCCATTAACGAACTCCTCAATAGATGAGATGCTCTTAGGTTCATGATCATGCAACCATGAGTTATGACCACCGACATATCCCATGAACAACAACATAAGGACATATTGGTGAAGCACTTTCTCTCTTGAAGCATGTGCATTAAATCTTTCTACATGATCACTTGCAAAGAATGGATCACCATCAAACACAGGCACCCCAAGTACCATCCTTCCTACGACATGATTAGGTTGCCCAGACGTGCTAGCGATGTCCAAAGAGGGAAAATTATCAAAGAAAGATAGCCTATTTGAGATATACATGAAAAATATGTAGGAGTCACCAGGGTGAATTTAAATATGCCTAGTAATATGCTTACTTCACCCTACAAGCATCGACCTTAAAGTTCAATGAAGAACTAGGGCTTCGTTCTTCCAATGGAGTCGTCAATAATGATATGTCAATATGTCGTATGGGGAACAAAACACACGTCACGTTCCCCAGAAACGGCGCCAAAAATGTTACTACTCAAACTAGCAATCATCCTAAAAGGGGATCCTTGGAGAGCTACTACCAGATCAAGGGCAACAATGGAACAATAGCCCATTGTCACCTCGACTATGGCTCCCTACTCTTTACGAACTTTCACCGATGGGAGGAGACTCGATATAATAAGGATTACGAATTGAATGGATCAATGACAGGATGAGAGGTGATCCTAAAAGCCTATTCACAAGAGAGGCTCAAATATATGGCTTACTTGCTTTGAGAGCAAGATGAAAGGCTCTCTAGGAAGGGCTTAGGGGAATTCAAAGAGCTAGGTTTTGAGTATATGACTTGTCAAGAAGATTCCTAACTCCTAAAATCCTAGTGGAAACTTGGCTTCCAAGTGGTCTTTGTGAGATTGGCCTCAACAAGTTGTGGACGACACGAAACCAAGTGGACCTGAGGTTAGGTCAAGGGAATAGGGTTGAGAAACCAATGATGTGCTTGACCTAATCAGGGAGGAGAAGGGAATCAAGGAAGGAAATTTCAATGAAAGGTAATTCAATGATCCCAGTGAGGTTTCTAGCCTTAAGGAAACCAAGGGCAAGAAATAGTCTTCAAGCTAGGGATTGTGATATATCAAGATCCCACCGTCGAAATCTCATGAAATTTGGATAGCTTCTTGAGGAAACACTAGCGCATTTGTGGACCAAGAATCTAAGTGTTTGGATAGCTAGATTGTGAGATAATTGATGCCCTAGCTTACCTATGTAGGCTAGTCCTAGAAAAGAGGTGAAGGTGAAAGATATAAGCTTTGAGGTGATCAGCTATGGAGGACCATTGCCTAATCCTCTGGGGACAAAAGCAACTTCAAAAACTTTATACTTCGTTTTGAAAAATAGATGGCTTATCAAGATAAATTTCAACGATGAAGCATCTCTAGGAACATTCACTCATTATACATAGCCCATAAATGAAGCATCACTATCTAGAAACAAAATTTCCATAGCTTCGCATAAATGAATGCAGTAAATTAGCCCTAGTATAGAGAAATCCCAGCAACAATGTATGTGGAAAAAATAGAAAGAAAGAATAGCATTAAATTGCACTTACATGTATTAAGGGTATATCCAACGATCAAAACTTTTCCAATCAAGAAGCTTCAAGATAAGAGAAAATGATCCAAACATCAAAATTCATTCCATGCTCCAAAAATTCGTCCTCCAAGAAGGATAGCGAAGTTATCTAAAGAGATCAAGTCCAATCCAAGTGATGATGCTAAAATGAAATCACATCACTTGTATTTATACACTTCTAAATAGTTTGATTAAGCTAATTTGGCCTAATTAGCCCCTAAAATAAAATAATGTGCAAAATAACTAACTTTTGGTGACAAGCCCACCAAACTAGCTGAAGTGACAAAAGAATAAGCCTCTCAAGAGGTCTACTGATCAATAGTGCATGTAACTAGTCCTTATAAGAGCCCTGGTGAAGTCCTTAGGTGCCATAATGTGAAATAGGACTCTCAAAAGTAGTGGACAAGGCGTTGGTCCCTTGTTCTCCAAATAATAAACCTGTAGTGCCCTCAATGAGTGTGGGGACACACAAGTGTCCTCACGGGTCTCCAAACAGATCGAAGATGCTTGTAGACCATCTGAAAGGGCTCGGATGATGATATAAGTGATGTCACATTATCATACAGGTCTTGGGTCATTTGCCAAGTGCATGGTACAATTGTGGGGCCAGCTGGGCATGGTGAAGCAGGTGCATCTTCCTTGTCCAATAGGTGAATCTCAAGCAATATTTGAACATCTCTGGGGATCCATGGAATGTTGTCTACTATTGTGGAGGCCGATGGCTCTCTAGACACACTCTACACATGTCAATGTAGCCCTGTGGAGGGTTAGGACCCTGTATAGGGAGACCAAACACAAAAAGGAGACCATCTGCAATCTTGCATGAGATCCAATGTGTCCCCTTGCCTTCCAGTACAACAAGTCATTTAAAGAAATTGAGTTAAAGAGCTTACAAACCATGGACAACAGGTGGGAACTTCATAATGGCATGCCCTTCCATAGTGGGCTTTGGCATGTGCTAATATCTCCAAGCTCCGAGGGGGGTTAACCAAGTACCCTATTAGGTGGTTTCTACTTTTAAGGGGGACAATATTTCCAAGGTACATCCTTCAAATGGTGGTGGCATGTGATAAAGAGATGAACAAAATAGGAAATGAAAGGGGTAATCCTGGGCCACATGTTGGGGTACAAGGGTAGCTAACAAAGGGAAGCCCACACTTGGGTATATAATGTGTAGGAGGGAGCAATCGTGGTACATGAGTTACCCCGATCTTGATTTTTCCACCCTTCTTCATATTCCTTTTTCCTTTGATGATTTTTTTTGATTAACTGCTCGGGGCTCAAGGGATAAGAGCATGATATGTAAGGTATAGCAGTGGATATCCCCCAAGGTAGGGCGGTTCATTTCCCACCAAGTTTTGGGAGAATCATGGGTTCCTGAATGATAAAAGAGGCTAATATAGGGCCTATATGAATGAGGGTGATGGCCATGGGAATGGGGTGGAGTTCATGCATTGGATTTTGCCCACGTGCTAAAGGTGTTTGTCCCGGCAATATTTTGCATTTTGTGGTACATTTTCCTGTTGAATGTGGTCAATTGTGCTTTTACTTTTTCTTTTTAGCTGCATCAACCTTCGAGGCATCGTTTCAGGCCCGACCCAAGGTGTGGGAAAGGGGAAGAGGAGGCTAACCCTATATGGACCCAGTGGAGGAATGTTGACCTAGGTGGTAAAAATGATTAATGGGGTTATAATGAACAGAAGGGGAATGATATATGTGGATTTGGGAGTGGGACCACACAACCAAAATTAGGGTTTCCCATGTAGTATTATCCCTAAATCCCAAAGGTCAATGAAAGAGATCCCACGGGACTAGGATCCAAGGGTAACATCCAAAAGAGGTCTAGGGGACAAGAGCACAAACCTAGCCCACTCTTTCCGCCGAATCCCTCCATTAATCCATGCCCAGAAGATTCCATGATAAGTAAACTATAACACTCAATTACCAAATGACAAGGCATACCTTTAGGTTTGGGAGGCCCACCTTCAAACATACAATCATGATGGATGGGTGAGGGACCACATGGTTGGCTCAAGTCGCAGAGAAATGGCGCAACGAGCTAGTTGGTGGTTGCAAGGGGCTGTTGGTTGCCGGCTAAGGACCATCTTGAAGAAAAAAATTCTCCTAGGGATATCACCCTCAAAATGGTGGGTAACAAGCCTCTTTAAATATCTCTTCCTTAAGCCTCTTAGGAACCCTCTAGATCTTTGGGGTTTTGTCCACTTAAACCTTAGGAAATATTAATTTTCCTTTTAGTTTATTTTTAGATTTTAAACCCCATCTAGGGTGTAAAACCCTTCTACTTGGGTTCTTTGCCCACAAAGCCTTTTGTGACCAAACTTCTCATAAACCCAATTCCTAAGCTTGTGGAGTACCTCCCAAGTTACACAATTCAACAAAGTACTGCATCTATAGACAAAGGCACAACATCCTTGACAATATCCTTGTTGAGAAATGTGTAGCTAGGTTCGGTCTTTATAAATATGAAAGGTACTTTTGATTCTTGTAAATTGTAAAATGAAAGAAAAAATATTTTTATTATTGTTGGAGCATGGGTTTCATGTTCAAGGTCTTTTAATTTATAGGTCAATCACCCATTGAGTGCTTCTAGAGTTTGTCCTAGGTCAAGAAGTCAAAAGAGTCATTGTCATAAGTTGGAGACCCCATCAAGCACATTGTAACTTGTAAAGAAAATTATTTTTGTCTTTTAAAGTGTCGAAATACCCTCCAAGACCAAGTCGGCCTGGCAGCTGGCAAGTCGGCCTAAAAGAAAGAGCCACGTCCACCTTGAAGAGAATATATATAGGAGAGAACTCGTCCTCCTTGGGATAAACTCACTCATCACTCATTCTAGTGAAGGAAGAGGAAGAAGGAAGATGGTGAAGGAGAATTTTGTTTGGGCTATTTCTCTCTCACACGTGCTAAGGAGGACTAGGGTTTATGCAGCAGATATAGGATTTCTATCTACAAGTTTGATCTTGGAGAAAAGAAGGTAAGGAGGTCAACCGAAGGTCACCAAGGGTCATCCTCAAAAGGGAAATCAAAGCTCACACGTGTGGCAGCAGCAACTACAGGGAGGCCGAAATTTCAGATTTGCCGTGGGGGCCAAAAAATTTGCCGTAGAAGGTCGAAGAAGTGCTACTGGAAGAGATTTGACTGGGTTTGACTAGCTCAAGGTTAGCACATCATCCGAAGAGGTTGATCTTGGTCTTGGAGGGTATTGGTCACATTCTTAAGGTTATGGAATTCGTCAATTAAAGAATCTATAAGGAAGCGAAGAGATTTGCGGGTTTTCCTCTCAAGAGGAGAGGTTTTGGCCCTGGCTTGCAGCCTACATTATGTGTTATTATCCTTCTTGTTTTAGTAGTTGTTTGATGATTCACACACATAATAATAAGTAACAAAGCTAACAAGTAAAAAGACATCACAAGCAGTTAGCAAGTAAAGAGAAAACATTCTAATCATTGCCCTATAGATTTCTCAACATGGTATCGGAGCTAAGGTTGGCTAAGGGCATTATGAAGATCTTCACTACATTGAATAAGTTCCTCAAGAATCGTTCAAAGGTAGCAAGCTATCTCAAGAGAGTCATCAAGGAAGCATGGAATCTTCTATTCACTACAAAGAAGGAAGTAATCAAGGCAAAGAATGAAGGTCTCTTCTCTACACTCGCTGGCACATTCCAAGACGAGAACATTTGGGTAATCGATAGTGGTGCATCTAGACGCATGACTGGTCATCACAAACAATTGAAGACATTATCAAAGGGAAAATCTTCTTACTTACTGGAACTTGGAGATAATAAGAGCTATCCTATAAGAGGAATTGGATCAACCTCTATAGAGTCGGAGAATGGAAGCAACATTCATCTCAACAACATCCTATTTGTTCCAGGTTTTCATAAGAACTGACTATCCATTTCTAGTCTAGAAGATAAGGGTGATAGAGTAGCGTTTATTGATGGAAAGGTTGTAGTATGGAGTAAGAACTCGAGCATAGAAAATGCTAGAGTAATTGGTATCCGTGAAGGAAGACTTTACAGGTTGATATCTCCTCTTGCACAAGCTTTTGTTCACATTGAAATCAGCCCATGTAAACTTTGGCAGAGAATATTTGGTCATCTTCATTTCAAAATCCTTCCAACTCTAAGTACCATAGTAGATGGAATCCCCAAATTGAAAGAAGATAACGAAGGAGTATGTAAGGGATGTGCATTGGGTAAGAACACCAAGAGACCATTTGGAAGCAATGTTTCACGATTAAAAGAAATCTTGGATCTTATTCATTCTGATGTATGTGACCCTACGACTCCTAAATCACTTGTAGGTCATCTATATTATGTCACTTTTATAGATGACCATTCAAGAAAAACTTGGGTTTACTTGATGAAATCCAAGGACGAAATATTTACAAAATTTCAAGAATTCAAAGTTGAAGTAGAGAACCTTACAAAAAGAAGAATCAAGATAATAAGATCCGATAATGGAGGGGAGTATACATCCAAGGAAATTATAGCCTTTTGTAAGGAGTCTAGGATTAAGAGAGAGATGATAGTCCCATACAATCCCAAACAAAATGGAGTTGTAGAATGAAAGAATCGGTCCATTGAATAAAGTGTAAAAGAAATGTTACATGATCACGATCTACCAATTTTTTTGTGGGGTGAAGCTACAAAAACAACTATATATATTCAAAATCGAAGTCCCCACACGTCACTGAACAACATAACTCCCGAAGAAGTATTCACTAGGAAGAAACCAACTGTAGACCATCTCCGTATCTTCAGGTGTCCTTGTATATATTAATATACCTAAGGACAAAAGAAAGAAGCTAGATCCGCCAGGCATGAGAAGAACATTTGTTGGCTACAACAATTCTTCTAAGGCCTATAGAATCTACATAAAGGAATGACGCCATATAAAATTCATCCAAGAAATCTAAGGAACTTCCCATGGACTCTGATGATGAAGAACTTCCAGTATTTGAAGAAGAAGTTGATAGGGAAGAAGAAGAATCTCACCATGAAGATGAAGGTCCCAGTGAACCTATTCAACCTGTGGTCATCCTCGAATCAAGAAAGAGACCAAATTGGTTGAAGTATACACTACTTGATGCAGAAGGTCATGGAGCAGCACAAGGAACATTCAGAGAAAGCAAGAAACCCAAAAGATATTCTAGGTATGCAGCATACATGACAAAACTGATAGAAGCAGAGCCATCCACCTTTGAAGAAGCTTTCAACCATCAAGAATGGAAGGGTGTCATGAGTGAAGAATATCAATCTATAATGAAGAATGGAGTTTGGGTGATCGTACCTAGGCCCGAAGACAAATATGTAGTAACTTCCAAAAAGGATCTATAAGTTCAAACATGCAGCAGATGGAAGTCTCGACAAGTATAAGGCAAGATTTGTGGCTAGGGGCTTCTCTCAACAAAAAGACATCGACTATGAAGAGACATTTGCTCTGACAGCAAGGTATACAACAATTCATTCATTGGTCTCTTTGGCAGCATCGATGGGATGGAAAATCCACCAAATGGATGTCAAGACTGCATTTCTAAATGGCACAATTGATGAGGAAGTATATATAGAAGTTTAGAACAACCCTTGGGATTTGAAGTCAAAGATAGGAAGGCGTATGTTTGCAGATTAAAGAAAGCATTATATGGCCTCAAGAAAGCACCAAGGGGATGGTATCTAGGATGGATGCATACCTATAGAGATTAGGCTTCACAAAAAGTTATGTTGATCCGAACCTTTATATCAAGGTTGTGAAGAGAGAACCAGTAATCATTCTTCTGTATGTAGATGATCTTCTCTGGACAGGTGTAGAAGGTCGAATTGAAGAATGCAAGAAGAAACTAGCAGCAGAATTTGACATGAAGGATCTAGGGCTGATGCATTACTATTTGGGACTAGAAGTCTGGCAAGGACCTAATAAAATTTATCTGGGTCAAGGGAAGTACGTGATCAAGATGTTGAAGAGGTTTGACATGATGGATTGCAAACCAATGACCACTTCAATAATCACGAACTTAAAGAGACTAAGGAGTTCTGAAGCAAGCCCTATGGATCCTTCCAAGTATAGACAACTGATTGGGTCACTGATATACTTGGTTAATACTCGACCAAACATATGTTTTGTAGTAAATTTTCTCAATCAATTCCAAGTGGACCCCGTTACCCACCACTTCGTGGGTGATATCCCTAGGAGAAATGTTTTCTCCATGATGGACCTCAGCCGGCAGCCGGCAGCCCCTTGCAGCCCTCAACTAGCTCATTGTGCCATTTCTCCGCCACCTGAGCCAGCCATGTGGTCCCTCACCCATTTGTATTGATCGTATGTTTGAAGGTGGGCCTCTCGAATCTAAAGGTATGTCTTGTCATTTGGTAATTGAGTATTGGGTTCACTTATCATGGACACTTCTGGACATGGATTGATGGGGGGATTTGGCAGAAAGAGTGGGCTTATTTTGTGCTCTTGTCCACTTGATCTCTTTTGGATGTTCCTTGGATCTTAGTCCCGTGGGATCTCCTTTATTGACCATTTGGTTCTAGGGTGGTACTACTTAAAAACCCCGACTTTGGTTGCATGGTCTCGCTCCTTCAATCCGCATATATTACTCCCCTTTCCACTCACTATACCCCCATTCATCATTTCTCCCACCTGGGTCCACATTGCCTCTCTGGGTGCACATATGGTCGGCCTCCCTATCCCCTTGCCCCCCACCTTGGGTCACGCCTAGAATGATGCCCTGGAGGTTGAAGCAGCTAAAAGAAAAAGTAAAAGCATAAATGGCCACATTCAACAGGAAATTGTACCACAAAATACAAAGGATGGTCAGGACAAGAAAATAATTATCTGGGAAATATCCAATACATGAGCTCTACCCCAACCCATGGTCATCACCCTGGTTCCATAGGCCCTCGATGAGCCTCTTTTATCATTCAGGAACCCATGATTGTCCCAACCCCTGAAGGGAAATGAAACGCCCTACCTAAAAGGGGGTAATCACTGTTATATCTTACACATCATGCTCTTGTCCTTTGAGCCCCGAGCAGTTACTTAAAGAAAATTCATAAAACGCAGAAGGCATATAAAGAAGGGTGGAAAAATCAAGGTCGAGGCACCTCATGTACCACGATTGCTCCCTCCTACACAATATGCACCAAAGTGTGGGCTTCCCTTTATCTAGCTTCCCTTGTGCCCTGATATGTGGCCCAAGACTGCCCCTCTCATTCCCTATTCCATTTCACCTCTTTGTCACATGCCACCACCATTTAAGGGATGTACCTTCGACATACTATCCCCTATAAGGGTAGAAACCACCTAATAAGGTACCTCGCTAACCCTCTCTGGAGCTTGGAGACATTAGCACATGCCAAAGCCCACTACAGAAGGGCATGCCATTATGAAGTGCCCACTTGTGGTCCATGGTTTGTAAGCTCTTTTACACAATTACTCTAATGACTTGTTGTACTGGAAGGCTAGGGGACACATTGGATCTTATGCAGGATTGAAAATGGTGTCCATTTGGGTTTGGTCTCCCTATACAGGGTCCTAACCTCCCAAAGGGCTACATTGGCACATATAGGGTCTGTGTCGAGAGCCATGGGCCTCCACAACAACAGACAACACTCCAGGTGTCCCAGGACTTGTACGATGACATGGTAGCGTCCATTCCATCTTCTAAGCCCTTATAGATGATCTACAAGCATATTCGACTCATATGGAGACTCATGAGGTCATTGGTGTGCCCCCACACCCATTGGGAGCACCACGGGTCTACTATTTGGAGAACAAGGGGACACCCCCTTGTCCATCACCTTTTGAGGATTTTATTCATCATTATGGCACTTGAGGACATCATCAAGCCTCTTGGAGGGCCCCACAACATGCATATATTATTATTTGACCTCCTAAGAGGCTTGTTATTTCATTTATGAGCTAGTTTGGTGGGTTTGTCACCAAAAGTTAGGTTATTTGCACATTATTTTATGTTTAGCGGCTAATGTAGGCTCATTAGCTAAATCGAACTCCTAAAAGGTGTATAAATATGAGTTAGTTGGATTCATATGTATCATCACTTGGATTGGGATCTCTCTCTCTCAAGAGAATTTTGCATTTTTTCCTTGGTGGAGATTTTTGGATGATGGATGAATTTTGATGTATGGATTTGGGTTCTCTCGATCTTGGAGCTTCTTAGATTGGGAATGTGATGTTGGTTGGATATATTCTATAACGTGTAAGTGAAAATTTGATGTCATTTTTCTTGTTGTTGCATACATGTGAACTTTGCTATGATTAGGGCTAATTGTTGCATATGTTAAATGTGGAATTATGTTTCTATTTTAGCGTATATATGTGTATGGGCCATGTTATATTAATGAAATCTCCTAGAGATCGTGTTATCTTGAGAAGCCTTCACCATTTGCAACAAGTATAAATGATTTAAAGTCACTTCTCTTCTCTAGCCTCTAACATTGGACAAAGTTGACTTTGAAGCCTCCTTAAACGATAGAAATACATTCCATCTTCTTAATTATCCTTGACTCCATATCCCCAAGCGAAATTAGGCACTAATCCCTCACAGGGTGATCATTTTAACCCTTATTTTTACCTTTTCTCCATTTTCCTAGGTCTAGCCCCATTCGATCACCTAGGGCATCACTTTCCCGGAAATATGGCCATAGGAAAAATTCGATCTCCTAGGACCAACTACGCTGGTGGATCCTCCAGGTCTCAAATTTTGAAGACATTCCAACGGTGGAATCTCGGGATATCCCAAGCCCTAGCTCTAGGATCAAGTTTTCCCCGTGTTTCCCAAAGCTAGCCCCTGGCAGGATCAATTTGAACTTTTGAAGTAAAAAATCTTATTTGATCCAACCCTCTCACCTTATCCAGGGTAGGAGCATCATTGGTTGCTAAATTCCATCCCCGAAACTGCGTTGGCTCCACTTGGCCCCGTGTGGTCCCATTTGTTGTCAAATGCTATTCATCAAGGACTATGGGAATCCAAAGTCTTATAGGATTTTAGAGATCGGGAAGCACCTATACAAGTTATACCTTTCATCCTCACCCTCTAATCCTCACCCCCTCTCCCTGGAAAGTCAAGGCCCTTGCTTAAAGAGCAAGCAATCTCCATTCTTCACCTCCTTCCAGGGAAAGGGTTTAAGGGGTCACTTCTCTTCTATTCATTGGTATACCCTCTATAAGTGGCTTCCCAAAAGCATTGGGACTCCTCCCATCGGTGAAAGTCCATAAAGAGCAAGGAGCCTTAACTGTGGTGACAGTGAGCTAAGCCTCCACGGTTGCCCTTAACCTAGCAGTTGCCCTCTTAGGAAACCCTTTTAGGTCCCCTGCTAGTTTGAGTGGTAACAGAGCCGAAGCATGATCATTGGATAGTAGCAAAACATATTCCAATTTCTGAGATATCTGCAAGGAACCATCCACTACTGCCTGAAATATGATCAGAGGAATATTGTCCACTTGATGGGATATACAGATTCTGACTAGGGAGGCAGTGAGCAAGATGGAAGGAGCACTACAGGAGGATGTTTCAGTTTGGGATCCTCCATGATCTCATGGATGAGCATAAGGCAAGATAATGTTTCTTTGAGTAGTGTTGAGGCCGAGTATATTGCAGCCTGTGAAGTAATCAGAGAAGCGGTCTGGTTAAGGAAGTTGATATCCGATTTATTTGCAGGACCTATGGACCCTACAATGATACATTGTGATAACACTAGTTGTATACGATTCTCTAAAGACGCAGTATTTCATGGAAAGACAAAGCATATCAAGAAGTATCACTACATTCAGAAGCTAGTACAAGATGGTGTATTGCAACTATAATATGTCTCCAACGATGAACAAGTAGCTAAAATATTAAAAAATTATCTTCCTAATAAGAAGCTTGTGTATTTGAAATACAAGCTTGGTTTGTTTAATGTATCCTCCCTAGTTGAGAGGGAAAGATAGGCACATCATTTTTGTCTTCACTTGGGAGGACAAAATGGAGGATTGGGTAAACATCTGGCATCTGATACTCTTTGAGGATGAGGTAGGGCATCCAAGATAAGAGTAGTCATGGACCGATATGATTTGAGGACTAGCTATCCAAAATAAGAATAGTCCAAAGAAGGTCATACTTTGTGAACACCTGGGTGGAGTATGTACCTTGAGAGACAATGATGATGGTGTTTATAAATTATTGGTCTCGCCAGCATTGTGCTCTGATCTTGTGGAGAGATAGAGTTTTTAGTCAAGGCCTTGCTATGTGACAATGTTGGTTGATATGATGCTAGACATATGGGTTACCAATTCGACTCTTCTTATGAATACCTCCCTAGTTAAGAGGGAGGTTGAAAAATCTGTAACTAGGTTCAGTCTTCATAAATATGAAATGTACTTTTGATTCTTGTAAATTGTAAAATGAAAGAAAAAATATTTTTATTATTATTGGAGCATGGCTATCATGCTCAAAGTGTTTTATTTTATAGTTCAATCACCCATTGAGTGCTTCTAGGGTTTGTCCTAGGTCAATAAATCAAAAGAGTCATTGTCATAAGTTGAAGACCCCATCGGGCACATTGTAACTTGTAAAGAAAATTACTTTTGTCTTTATAAGTGTTGGAATACCCTCCAAGACCACCTTGAAGAGCCTATATATAGGAGAGAACTCGTCCTCCTTGAGATACACTCACTAATCCATCATTCTAGTGAAGGAAGAGGAAGAAGGCGGCAGTGAAGAAGGAAGAGGACGAAGGAGAATTTTGTTTGGGCTATTTTTTTCTCACACATGCTAAGGAGGACTAGGGTTTCTAGCAGATCTAGGGTTTCTATCTACAAGTTCGATCTTGGAGAAAAGAAAGCAAGGAGGTCAAGTGAAGGTCACCAAGGGTCATCCTCAAGCTCTAGAAGTCAGAGAAAGCCAAGTGAAGGTCAAAGGAAGGCTCAGAAGGGAAATCAAAGCTCACATGTGTGGCAAAAGCAACTGCAGGGAGGCCTAAATTTCAGATCTGTAGTGGAGGCCGAAAATTTTGCAGCAGAAGGTCGAAGAAGTGCTACTAGAAGAGATTTGACTGGGTTTGAGTAGATCAAGGTTAGCACATCATCCGAAGAGGTTGATCTTGGTCTTGGATGGTATTGGTCACAGTCTTAAGGTTATGGAATTCGTCAATTGAAGAATCTATAAGGAAGAGAAGAGATTTGCGGGTTTTCCTCTCAAGAGGAGAGGTTCTGTCCATGACTTGCAGCGTATATTTTTTGTTATTCTTATTCTTGTTTTGGTAGTTGTTTGATGATTCACAAACATAATAATAAGTAACAAAGCTAACAAGTAAAAAGACATCACAAGCAATTATCAAGTAAAGAGAAATCATTATCCCTATATATTTCTCAACAAAGATCATTCTCTTCCAATAAGAGCATTACTCTCACTTTCAATGACAAGAAATTTGAAGCACCATCCAGTTTGTCCTGAAATCTGAGCCTAATTGAGGCCATCTGTAAGATATAATGCACAAAATCCCAGATCTCAAAATTATTCCCCGATAGGAATAATGAAACCCTCCACTGTCATTCCTTCTTTCTGACCCTCTAGAGACAACACTCCATGAGGTTTGTTCCCTCATAAAAACCCTAACATTTGGTCTCTACGGTGTGTGTAAAGAGCCATGGGCCTCCACATCAATAGACAACACTCCATGGATCCCCAGATATGTTCAGAGATTGCTCAAGATTCACCTATTGGACGAGGAAGATGTACCTGGTTCACCATGCAGAGCCGACCCCACAGTTGTACTACACACTTGGCAAATGACCCAACACTTGTACGTTGATGTGGCATCACTTACACCATCATCTGAGCCCTTACAGATGGTCTACAAGCATCTTCAACCTACTTGGCGACCCATGAGGTTATTTGTGTGACCCCACACCCACTGGGAGCACCACAGGTTTATTGTTTGGAGAACAAGGGGCCAACCCCTTCTCCACTACTTTTGAGAGTCTTATTCATCATTATGGCACCTATGTACTTCATCAGGCTTCTTAGGAGGCCCAACGACATGTATTATTCATCATTCAACCTCTTGAGAGGCTTATTCTTTTGTTTATGAACTAGTTTGGTGTGCGTGTCACCAAAAATAGTTATTTTGCACATTATTTTATTCTAGGGGCTTATGTAGGCCTAATTAGCTAAATCAAACTCATTAGAAATGTATAAATACAATTGATGTGAATTCATTTTATCATCATCACTTGGATGGATCATTCTCTCTTGTGATGTTTTCGCTATTCTTTTTGGAGGACGAATTTTTGGAGCATGGAATGAATTTTGATGTTTGGATCATTTTCTCTTGTCTTGGAGCTTCTTGATTGGAAAAGTTTTGATGGTTGGATATACTCTTAATACATGTAAGTGCAATTTAATGCTATTCTTTCTTTCTATTTTTGTCCCATACATTGTTGTTGGTATTTCGCTATACTAAGGCTAATTTACTGCATACATTTATGCGAAGTTGTGGAAATTGTGTTTCTAGATAGTGTTGCTTCATGTATGGGCCATGTATTATGAGTGAATGTTCCTAGAGATGCTTCATCGTTGAATTTCATCTTTATAAGCCATCTATTTTTCAAAACAAAGTATAAAGTCCTTGAAGTTGCTTTTGTTGTTGTGCTAATGCTATGCGAAGTTGTCTTTAAGGCCTCCTTGACGTAGAAAATTCAATATCCATAGTCATAATTCTACTTGACTCCAATCTCCCCAAAGGATTAGGAACTGGTCCTCCATAGGTGATCACCTCAAGGATTATTTCTTTCACCTTCCCCTCTTTTCTAGGACTAGCCTACATAGGTCACCTAAGGCATCAATTATCTCACAATCTAGCCATCCAAACACTTTGATTTTCAGTTCACAACTGCATCGATGTGTCTTCAAGAAGCCCTACAAATTTCATGAGATTCCGATGGTGGGATCTTGAGATATCGCAAGCCCTAGCTCGAAGACCAATTATTTCCCTCAGTTTCCTTATACTAGAAACCTCACTGCGATCATTGCATTACCTTTCATTGAAAATTTCTTCCTTGATCCCATTCTCCTCCCTGATTAGCTCAAGCACATCATTGGTTGCTCAACCCCATTCCCTTGACCTAACCTCGAGTCCACTTGGTCTCATGTGGTCCCACAACTTATTGAAGCCAAATTCACAAAGACCACTTTGAAGCCAAGTTTCCACAAGGATTTTAGGGTTTGAGAGACTCCATTATAAGATACTTACCCTAAACTTAAACCTTGAAATCCTCCCTAAGCCCTTCCTAGAGAGCCTTTCATCTTGCTTTCAAGGCAAGCAAGCCAATATCTGAGCCTCTCTTGTGAATAGGCTTTTAGGATCACCTCTCATCCTATCATTGGCCCATTCAATTTCGTGATCCTTGCTATAACGGGTCCCCTCCCATCGGTGAAATTTCTTAAAGAGTAGGGAGCCTTAGCCGAGGTGACAGTGGGCTATTGCTCCATTGTTGCCCTCGACCTAGTGGTAGCCCTTTTAGGACCCCTGCTAGTTTGAGCGATAACAGGTTGCCCTCAGGAGCCCTCGACCCCCTTGAAACCCTAGCCGCTAGCCCTTCTAGGGCTTTTTCTACCCTTGCATCAGCCTCTAAGGGGTTGACGTCAGCCCTTGTGGGCTTGTCTCCCCTTGTCGTGACCTATTCCGGACCTTTTTGACCTTTCCTTGCCTTTGTTTTCCCTTCTAGCCTCTCATTTGGCATTTCTAACCCTGGTCTTGGGGTTTTCTCGCCTTATAACCCTTTCCCTAGCCTTGTGTTCAGTCATCTCTGATTTTTGCATTATTTTAGTGAGTTAACATTGTGGTTTTGCAGCAATATTAGAGCTAATTTAGTGGTTGCAGGTATTCAAACTCATCGGAGGTCAATCTAGCCTTCAACTAGGCCTTAAGGCCTTTTGGTTTTCTCTCTAACCCTCTTGTTTTATCACTGTCCTAAACTTGAATTCTGAAGTATTTTATGACAGCAGTATATTCAGGCCTTAAACATATTCTAAATAAGCCAAAATTGGCTAATTGATCCCTTAAGACATTTATAATTAATCTAAAGTTGAATTTGAGTGCATAGAAGTGGTTTTTTTGGATTGTTGGGTAATTTTCAGATATGATATGTTTGCTACAGCCACATAAAAATACCTACAGAAGTGATTAAATTTTATAACAGTGGCATGGTAATTCATCGGTAATCATATTTTGTCATTATATTGTCACTTGCACTCATTGGGCTTATATCTCTATACATATTTGATCGATTTTTGAAGGTTGTCATAATAATTTAAGTATTGATATTTACTACAGAAGGATCTGATCTAAAGTTTGCAGTGGTGATCAAAGTTGTTGGAAATCATCTAATCTCATTTATCTTTTGTTTCTTATGTCTTGTGGATTTTGGACAATTGTCTAATTGGATAATTGAGTGATTTTATTATTGTTGCACTCATATGATTATTGGCTGATCCACATTTCATTTATGCATAATCATCGTCTAGTTGCACTCTTGCATTCAACCACATAAGTGCTCTAATTGGATTGGTAATTGTTGATGAGATTTGTTCTAAGTGATATTGTGGATTGTTAAAATTGGCAACTAGGGCCAAATTCCACTTTGGACAGCTCCTATGGGGAAGATAATTGCAGCATTGAATTCCTCTTTTCAAGAGGACCAAAATCGATCTAAAAAACGTCAAATTGGACAATTAGAAGTGGTATTTTGAATTTATTCTTCCACGCGAAAATTAACAAGGTCAGCCTCTCCTATATGTCAACTCAATAATCCCAAGGGTCACGTCCCTTCAACCCCATCGAATTATATATAGGAGCCTTCTCCCTCATTTTTGTCTCATCAAATTTCTTGGATAGAAGTCTGAGGTAGCTGAGTTCTTGGAGGAGGTCGAACAAGGGTTTTGTTTTTGGGTTTTCTTCTGCATCAAGGCCGAGACATAAGTCTGTTTTGAGTCCACTTTAAGGTTGTTGAGGGCCGCAGTCATCCAGCAGGAGAGCCGAGTAGGTTGTTAGGGTCCCGTGATTTGGCCGATTGGCTAGCCAAATGACGATGTAACATCAAACCAAGCTTTGGAGCCCAAGGACCTAGCCTTCCTGGACTCAGAGAGGGCTCTCTCTATAAGTGTAAAAGATGTCGGTGTGTTTACTCGCGATGTTTTGATATTAGGCTAGTTATGAAGTGTGTTTTTTCGTTTTTTAGTTTTTAAGTTTGTGAGGGATAAAACTGATCAAATACATAAACTGGATGACAAGATGGAGAGAAATTGGGCTATGGGGTCAAACAGGTCAAGGAAGTTATGAAGTGATGATGTAAAGCTGCTGTAGGGCCGATTTGATTCACGGTAGAAGGGATCTCTGGGCAAAATGGATTAAATGGACAATAAGTTGGTGAAAGACAAGGGATTTCAAGTTTAACTTAGTTAATAGCAGACATAAACATGTTATAGCAAGCCATTAATCATGCTAAGTATAACTATAAGCTAATTAATACATAGAAATCAAACATTCCAGCCATACATAGAGGTATAAGACCCTCTAACTTCGGGAAATGGCTATCAGACTTTGGGGAAAACACATAAGACAAACTAACAACTCATAAACTACGCCGAAACGCCTAAACATAGTCTCTAAGTCATTGGGCACTTGGACAAACAAGTTTTCATAGTTTTAGGCAAAGGGCTAGATCGGGACTAGGCCTCCTTGGTTCAACAAGATGATCAACAAATTAGTCAAAGAGAAAGTTTTATGGACTGAAATATGGGCAGCTGATAGGTAGGTAGGGCAAACCTTACATCCTACTCAACATACATAGAACTTATGAATAAAACTTGGCAACAATACCTTAAGTTACTAAAGAGCAGCTAAGAATTCTTTAGCATAACTAAGGGAGAAGAAAACATCAAGCTATGAAGATTCAGGGATTTTGAGGTGCCTCCATGGGCATAACTCAAAATCAATCTCTACTGATCTATAGCAGCAAGAAAAGTGGATTATGAATGAAAACTAGAAGACAAAAAACATATCAAGAAACACTATACCATTCTACCATGTCAAGGAATCCATCAACAATCCTTCATCATTCCTCAAAAGCATCCAAGAGGCAGTCCAAAAATCATAACTCAAGTGTATTCTTCAAAGCTCATATGACCAATGTATTAATTCTTCTCTCAAGTTCAGCCCTTGATTTACAATGAAACCCATGGAATAAATAGGCTTGAGGGAGGAAAACCTCATGGAGCAACTAACTATCCCATTGGCCAAGTCAAAATATCTAAACTTGTCCTTGAGGCTTTGCAAAGCCCAAGGCACAAAATATCCCATAAAATATCTAAAAACTGCTAAAAAAGGAAATTATATTGACTTTACATCATTTCCCAAGTATAAAAATAGCTAAACGCACATTTGGGAAAAGCAGATTTTTGAGGTTCAAAAATTACAAAAATACTTCATATTTATGCCTGAAAAAGGTCCCCTGACTTGTTGGAGGCACACAAATGCAGCTTTTCCGATGCCAAATATGCTCATGATAGTCATAAAGCCAGGCTCATTTTCCAAGTAACTGGAACCAACCTTTAATCAGGTCCAAGTCATCAAACTCAGAGTGCAAAATCCAGAGGAGCAGAGACCTGCCAGATGGTGAGCAAGAATCTGCAAATGAGGTGTTTTTCGCCAATTTGAGGGGGCGAATGATCTTCAAATGCCCTGAAAATCGCTGGAGACCTGCTCATGGAATTATGGCATCCATCGGTATCATCCTCCTCCCTTGACAACTCATCAAACTGAAATGGCGAAATTATGAGTTTTTGGCCAAAAACCCAAAAAATGCCAAAAAACAAAAAGTTGTCGAAAAAGGCCCAAAATTGGCATGCATGACCCTCAAGGGTCCATAGAAACATGCTCCGAAGTTGAGGCCAGAATGTCAAGCGCTGATGTGCTTTTCTTCTCTTTTCGTGCCGGGCGCTTCCTTTTAGCCTTCTTTTCCATTACTGTTTTGAGTTTCTTCATGGCGCTGCTCTTTATCATTGTGCTGCATATCATCAATGTGTTCTCCTTTACCTTGTTGCGCTGCCTCACTGTGCTCCTCTTCAAAAAACTGCCCTTTCTCTTTGTGTGCCACTAAATCCAATAAACTCAACAATATGAACACAGTCAACCTTAGTGTATTTACACAGTCGGTTTTTACTGCTCATAGGACAAGTTGGCAGAGTTTAAAAAGTTTCTGAGGTGGTAGCAAAGTTCTTGCAACAGTTATAAAACTAATGGACTTTTCTTTGAGCAAAGCACTACCCTCTTGCACACAGCCCATCCAATATATTTAACAATGTAAACACAATTAATCAAAAGATATCTACACAGTCAAAGCCACTGTGTTTAATAAGTGACAGAGTTCATTTTGCTTTTGATTGGCCATATAGAATCCAGGAGCATTAAACAACGATAAACCCTTTCTTGAACAAAAAATACTGCCTTCACTGCATGCAAAATGCCCTTCTGGATTGAAACTGTGGCAATATGCTGCTTGGACAGAGAAAAATGTGAGGTGGGGGGTTTGCAACAAGTGTTCCTTTGAATAAACAAACTCTGCTCTTCTTAAAACCAGCCCTTCACCTCTGGATGCACCTCAGCCAGGTAAATTCTTCAATAGGACATCATCAGTAAAGATGAGACAACACGCTGTGTCAATTTCCTGTATACAGTGTTAAGCAATCATTCCTCTTATGAATTTGTTAGAGGCCAACCAACACTTGTATTTGTGTCTCTAAGACCAATCTTCAAATATTAAAACCCTGCTCTTCAGAAATGGTCTTCCTCTTGAAAAATATCACAGTCAACAGCTCTTCAAAATGATACAATATGGTGAAAAGAAGGGCAGACCTAGGTTAGGTGAAATATCAGTGCACAGTGTTTTAGGAAACACACTCTTTGCTTGTGAATTTAAAAGATTAACCGCCACATTTATATCTCTGTCTCAATGTTAAATTCAATCATCAACAACCCTGTCCTTCAGAAAGTGTCCTGTTCATCTTTGGAAAAACTCTGTCAACAAAATCTCAGTATGAAATAATACAGTGAAAGAGGGGCAGTATGCTAAAAGAGTGTGCTGTGAGAAAATGCCAATAATCACTCTGTTCTTGAAGTCTTAGATGTCAACCAATACATAAAACTCCTTGCTCAAGGAGGCTTTCAATCACTAAAAACCTTGCCCTGTATAAGTGTGCCATCTTTCAACAATTTGCATCTCTAGCAAACCACCATACATATGCTCAGACTATCAATACACAGGATTGGAGCAAAAATGACAGAGTTTTTAGAAGACCACAAGCCTTTAGACAGAGGTTATATGAGTTTTCTCTTTTTAAAACAATAAATGGTCCCTTATGAATGCAACCCTCTGGTGATATTATAAAAACTTCTGCTAGGATGAATAGCACTTTCCAAATAGGTTTTGAACAACACAAAGCAGTCAATCAACAACTTTCCCCTGTAGCCTCGACCTGTGAGCTTTTGCTTGATCAAGAACACTTTCCTCTATTAATCCTCACTTTTTCTCTATATGTGTGATACCTCCATCGAACAGGATCGTACACAGGCAAATTTTAATTTCCAGCGCGTGCATACATCGAAATTCACAGCTTATGGAACAATGGTGACAGTCTTTGAAATGAGCCTTATAGTTTTAATAAGGTCGTAGTAGCTTATTCATTCCCATAACCTAAGCTCCTATCAAACATGCAAACCCTGTTTCTTTATAACGAATTCTCCTCTGCCTTTTAGAGGCTTCTTTTTGAAGTAACAGTCAGCAAACCTTGAAAACGAGGGGAGAATTATGTGAAAATACCTTCAATTTTGACAAACACTCTTCGTGCAGGGCTGGAGAAAAACCGGGGGTCTTCAAAGCATGCGCGACACTCCTTCAGCAAAGAACGTCGCGCAAAAATAGACCTGGGTGGCCTGTCGGGTCGACCTGTCGGGCGGTCGGGCGGCCTGTACAGGCGCGTCGCGCCACTGTACAGGCGCGTCGCGCTAACACAGGCAGCCCGTGTAAATCCTCGCCCAGGCGCGTCGCGCAGAAACGCAGGCGCGTCGCTCGGCGTTAAACAGTGCAAACTCCTGAACTTTCGACCAGATCTTCCTTGTGTTGATGCTATGGAGGCGCGGGGCTCTATTTTAAATTTTGAAAATGACATTCTCACTTGCATGCTTCAAACTTATGTCGTTTCAAAAAACATCTCCAACGGTCATTTCATTTTAAAATGTAAAGCAGAACTTTGGTTTGGCTTTTTGCGAAGTTTTCACAGTCTTTGATCATTTAAACCCTTGGTGCATTTTGCGAAACTAAAATCATAATCTTGTGCATGTATTTGAAAGTTTTTGATGCTGTTGGGTTGTCCAATCAATGGACCAAATCCTTTATGAAAACAAAAGAAACTTGAAATCAGCACTCTGTTCTGTAAACAGTTGTTTCATAGGGTGATTTTTTTCCAGTTTTGTCCTTTGGGGAACATTTCAACATCAAACTTTTAAACTCTGAAAAATGTTTCCATAACCTTTATACTATCTCTGCCACTGTTTTCAACAACACTGGTCATAGTTATGATGCATAACAACCCCTTTTTAAAACTGTCAATGAAATACCTGAATACTGCTTTGTTCTTCGATTGACCGGGCTAGTTTGCCAACTTGTTCTGACCATTCTTGTTCTTTGATAGTTTCTTCAACTTTCATCCACAGTAGGTGCCAAACTTGCTGACCCTATTTGGACTCGATCATGACCTGCTGATTTGATAAGGGCGCCTCTTTTTCCAAAATAATTTCCTGCTTATAGGTATATTACCTGTGATGTATCTGTCCTTTTGAATGCTGAGAAAAATGCATTTGTTCCAAACTCCCAAAACTGACAATCTGTCAAACTACTTCTTTGTCCACTTATAGCATTGTATACCTATTCATCATGCATTCTATAGCTCAACTTTGGCCACTGTTTTACCTTCTTAGTGATAATCTGAAGAAAATCAATCAGAATGTGTCAAAGAGCACTTTGACCAACCTTGGCGACCTGTTGTGTTATTCATCATGAGATGGCCTGTGTTCTTCCAATGTGTTTGATAATTGCTGCTTCCAGGTGATTCACAAGCTTCTCTCTGGACTGTAAGTGCACTCTTTTGGTTGCATGCTTTCACACTATACTTCTCTGTTTACTCAAAAGGAGCTCCTTTAGACTTCTGGGCCAATGATAGTGGAGTACCTTTTAACCATTTCCTTTAAAGAAATTGCTCCTTTTTGGTATTAATGCATGCATATATTCAATATTGTCTCTTTTCCACTACAGGTACAGTCTGACAGACAGCTCTTTTGAATAGGGAAACCAATACCTTTGCATCATAAACACTATCACTTACCTGTGCAATGACTTCTATTCAATTTTTTGTATCCTTCCACTGCATTTTTAGATCAATCAGTTTCCAACAACCTGTACTGGCTTTGGCCATCTGCTCATACATGGAGGAGGCTCTTCATCAGGTAAGGTATCTGAAGGTTGCTTTGACAAATCTGTTTGACACAGCTTTTCTCTGGATGTGATGGTAAGTGAGCCTCTTTGAAAAACATCAATATTAGCATCTCTACTTGCAATCATCACTGTGTTTCAGAAGAAAACCTAGCCAAAGTGACACTGTTTCTCTGCACTGCTCTAAGGGTGACTGAAATATCATCATTTGTTTTGGTCATCTCATGACAAACTATTTGAAGGATAGCCTCTGTGACTATGGAGGTCAGTGTCTTTTGAGAAACCAAGAACTTTCTTTCTGCCTGTGTAATGGCATTTGTTGTCAGCATCTATTCCATTTGATCTTGTGGACAAACAGGCTTCTTATGATTGGAATTTTGACTAATGACAGGCCTTTCTAAAGTTCAACAATTCACATGACTTGAAAGCTTCAGATGACCTTCTTTATCAGACCAGACTCTCCTTTCCTTTGAGCTAGCATATTTCAACTATATTCCTGTTATGATCATCAGTCAAATTCATAAAACCTAGAGTCTCTGTTTCATTTGTTCAGTTCAAGGCAAACCTGGACTTTTGCAATCTTCAAAGTCAATACTGGCCAGCGCCTTCTGCTTGTGGATGAAGGAGGCGCCCTAACCCTCTGCTTGTAAATGAAGGAGGTTCTGGGCCATGACAATTTGCCAGTTTGCTGTGACAGTGGTGTCTTTCTGTGATTTTCATGCTGGAAAGAACTGTAAGGTCTTGATGAGTGACTCTTTGTTTTGCAGCTTCATCTCAAGTTGATGCTACATTTAGAAGCAACTGTTCCTCTAACTGTAGATTCAAGCATTTCCTCCTGAGATGAAGTTATATTTCCTGTTCTTTGCAGAATCCATAAAACACTGTGAAACACCTAATAGTCAGCTTGAGATTGGGGTTTATGCAGTGCTGAGACCTAGGGATATAAGTGGCGCGACTTAGAGCTGTTTGTCAATTTCATTTGCAGAGTGGGAGGTCAGTCATGGTTGGTCTGTAACAGATGGAGGCTTTTTGGCTTTTTGATGATTGCCAAGGGTAAAATGTCTTAAAGCGCCACTTCCTAACATAGGGGAGACTATTGAAACAGATTTGGATTTGCCTTTTAAAGCTGATGGGCAGACCAGTAGGGCTGAAGCTAGGTAGGATAGTGATAATGAGGCTTTGATTTCGACATGGGCGGACTGAAAAGTAGAAGGGCGAAAAAAGTTTTAGGAGGGTTTTCTAGATGACATATTGACATAAGGAAATCAGCTTCTAGAAAACTCAGCTATGGATATAGTCATCACTAACATGTAAAAAATATTGATGGCTAACATAGGTTAAGGCTTGTTTGAGGGCTATTTGTGCACGGTTGGAGAGGGTTCTTCCTCATTTGATTGGGCCGCACACTCTGTCTTACTCCAGGGTCCGAGTTTCATATGTGAAGCAACCTTAAGAAAGTCGCAGGTTTGTTCAAGAGAATGTAGAAGAGTCTGAGCCCTAGTGCTACAGATTGGAGGTAGCCGTAAGGCTTTATCTTGGCTTAGATCAGTTGTTGGATTGGAGGTTTAGGGAGCATGAACGCAGTCTATTTGATGGACTATTGCTTCAAGATGGGTTGCTGAAATCAAGTGTATGATGGTATGATGGACCTGATTTGGTCATGGACCAGCTCTTAGAGCCATGGAAGGGCAACCTCTAGTAGGGCAAGGAAGGTCGCAGTAGAAAGGAGGAATTTTGGACCAGTTGTGTTAGACAGCGATGATCTACAATTTTCCTAACCAGACCAACCTTCTTCAATAGTACAATTTGACCTTTGTGGACAGAGTGCCTGAACTACTGTATTGATCAATGTTTTGAAAATCGCGATCGGGATTAAATCGGCGAGGGGAAATGTAATATTCCTAATTTGCGACAACAAATTGGAATATTCTATGTTGTTTATTTTGCCACCCATAGTTTGTAAATAAATAAAAAAGTGAGTAAAGAGGGTCTAAACTCAGCTAAATGAAATAAGACATCCACCTAGTAGCACAACGTTGTGACTTAAGTGGGAGTCAAGGGGGGGACCCAACACCACGTGAAGGAGGGGGCCTATGTACACTCTAGAAGTTTCTCCAAGCTTCTACACAGATAAGGATGAGAATGTGGATAAGGATGAGGATGTGGAGGAGAGAGAGAGGCTACGTTGGGTTTTGGAGGGAAACCTACACTATAAAAGATGGAGGAGCCTCCTCATTTGGGGCATGCTTGGATTCTTGGATTATTGATTATTGAGTGAGACATTTGTCTTTCTTTGGCACGCTGGCTGTTTAGCCCGTCTGCTGCACTGTTTAGTGCAACCGAGTGTCTCCGTGCGGAGATCTCACCCTTAGCCCCGGGGGACTTCGAGTGCCTACTTGAGCAAGGTTATTTTCTTAGCATCATCCTCCAGGACAGCGTTATTGCTGCAGCAGCGTAACACTGTGTTGTAGGGTGTTGCCATGGTGACTTCACAACACCACTTCCTTCTCTTATTTTTCAGAGGGAGAGCCTCTCTTTCCTTTGGAGGATCGGATTGGAGGACTTGGAGCTGATTTGCAGATCTTGGCACTTGGCCAAAGAGTTTTATCCCACTACTGCGCAGTCCCTCTCAGTATCTGCGTTATTTTCATGGAGGGTTTGCGGGTTGATTTGTGGGGAAGATCTCAAGTGTAAGGATCAACCTTCCACTTGGAGATCCATTGGAGGAGGTCTACTTCAGTTTGTGCATCATCTTCAGCCTTCTCTATTGTGTTCCAGATTGAGTTGCAGCTGCTGCCCAACAACTCCGGCATTTTTGCCATTTTGTGTGTTTCAGCCAATCCCTTGGAGGATTGAGGTATTTTTGCTTGTAAGGGTTAGAGCTTGCTCCCCTATTGTATTTGAGCCATATATTGTCATATCCATGTGTTGACATCAGTTTTCAGTAGTATTCTATCATATACAACATTTTTCTTAGTCTGGGGTTTATGCAGAAATAGCAGTACTTTTCACGTTTATGTACATGTGTTGTGGAGGCTTGCATTTCTTCTCTTGAGAGGTTGTTTCCTCAAGATTTGTACTCTCTTCTGCTGCTACACATTATTATTGGCTATATATGCATCTTCTGTCTCACAGCTACTGCAGAAAACGCTGTAGGGTTTCTGGATTATTTTCTTGTCTTGCGGCACCTCTATCTTGAGGGGTTTTCTATATAAAATTGTCGTTTAACCTTGTTGAAAGCCTATGCCTTGTACCCAAACTTATTCTCTGATTATTCATAGTGTTATACATCATATTCCTTCAGAAAATACGCTGCCCTTGCTTCAGAAAATTTCTGCATACTCAAAGTCTTGGGAAATCAAGGTTTTTCTTGACTAGTCGAGAAGGAGGAACTGTTTAACATAGAAAAACGCCTTTGTTTGAGCTGAAATTCGACATGGAAGTCCCTCTTGACCTATTATAACATATTCCAGAACCTTGACCCGTCATTTTACGCAGATTTCCTTATTCACTCATTTTAGGGCCAAAATCCTCACTTTTCCCCACCTTTTTGCCCTTAAAAGCTGAGTAAAGGTTGCTGCTGATATTTATTTTGGTTGCTGAACATTTTCATAGATATGATATGATAGCTGAAGCCCTCATACCTGAAGAATGCGTTTTTCAGGCATGATCTGCTGAAGAATCCATTATTAGGGATATTACAGTGGTATCAGAGCATAGTTCTGGCTCAGCCTGTGGAGCTGGCTATCTATGGAAAACATGAGGATCACAATGCCTACATTCTTACCTGAAGTACCGAGGCAACATGGTCGTATACCTCTTGAAGATTATTTCAAAGAATGGAAGTCCATGGGGGAAGACTTAAAAGCAATTTTGCCCTTCAAAGATTATTGTCAGCTCAGAGAGGATGGAGTTTCTAGCATACAGAGTTCAAATTTGCAGCGTACTACTGGGAGATCACCTCTTCCCATGCATGAGGGATCCACTAGTCCCTGTGAGTCTAAGCCCAAGAGGACCAGAACGGTGAAAAAGGATAGTTTATTCTTTTTCAGATCCAAAAAAGATGCATCCACTGTTGAGAAGGTCAAGAAGAATGAAGAAAAAGAAGAGGAAGTACCATGCGCTTCCAATTCTAATCGAGAAGAAGAGATCACATCACCTCTTGAGGAGGCTTGTGGAAACACTGTCACACTTGTGGAGGAGCAGCCACATGCATCGACAGTTGGGGCAGCCAACACTTTTGAGGATGGGACTCTTGTAGATCAAGGGTCAAATCTCATTGCTACTATAGAGCAACCTGGTTGCACTGCGCTGTGCAACATGGAAACACTCAAGGAGGAATCGAACCATCATTCTCATGAGCCATTGTTGGAATGTACATTACATTGGAGGTTGGGGTTTGAAGCCTTGAAGATGGATGGTAGACATCTTGGAGTAAGAAATCCTTTCTCCCTTCAAGATGACACTTTCTCAATGAGCTCCTCTCAGCTCAAAGATAAACTTCTACTTTCAGATCCAAGACCTCATTGGTTTTGGAAGACTATGGATGAGAGGGAGGTCTCAAGGAGAGATCTCATTGGATATGCACTTCACACCATGAAATGCAATGCTTTCATTCCCTTCTCACAAGAGCGGATAGAAGATGGAGGACATCTTAGGATGGGTAACATCTCTCATGTTTGTGTTGGACATCCCTTGAGCCATACACATCATGATGGGAGGTTTTTGCCTACCACCTATTTGATTCTTGATAGGGTCTCATTGATCCTTGAGAAGTTTACATTTCAAAACCCTATGAAGTGCAAATTCAGGAATTTGATTTTGGAGGATGGTAACCCTCATTGGAGGAGTATCAGGATGAGGAGAAGAAGGAGGCATCCACAAGTGATTGAGTGGATGTGGTTGATGAGCAAGGAGCTAGAAGGCTACCTGCAAATCTATGATACCAGGCAGCAAGAGGCTTGGCTGCGCTGGTTGCTCTTGAAAGAGTTTGGCCATCACTTGGCACATACTCTTCCTAAGAGTAGGAGGGCGGAGAGAAGATGGCTGGATACTTGCATCATTGAGCAGCATAGAGTATGGATGCATGGTGTTGATATGATACTCGTATCATTCATTATGTCTTCATCACATGATTGGTATGATGGAGGTATGGGGAGGGAACACAATGTCTTGTTGCTTGGTTTGTTTCTGGGAGAGCAAGGGCAGATTTGCTCTCACACTTTGTATGATGTTGCAGGAGGAGGAGATGGCACTATCTCCTTGGTCTTTGATGATGATTGGGAAGCACTTCCATCTTGGGAGGTATTCCATATTTGTTGCAGGATTATTAGAGGAGTCTTTGACAAGAAGCATGTCAAAGAAAAGAGCTTTGTATTGACAGGAGCTTACTTGCATGAGCTCACAGCATTGTCACCTTGGAGCAGAGACTTATGGATGAAGTGTGCCCAGCGTAAATATAGTGGATCTATAACCCATAGGTCCCAGGATCACTTCATATTTGCACTTGATGAACAAAGAGGAGGTGATGATGATAGAGACATCTATGGCATATTCTTCTTAACTTGGATTTCCAAGCATGAGGAGGATTATCTTCTAGCAGCACATGGTTCATTCTTCTTCATAGCATGCCAAAACACTATGGAGGACTCATGTATGGACCCATGTACCATTCTACTTCCAACATATGGTGAGAAGCTTGTTTATACATTCATTGATTTGCACACTCTTACCATTCTTATGCAGTGCATTGCTTCAAAAAGAGGCAAGCTTGTCACATTGCTCCATGAGTTGTATTGGGCCAATCTACATGATGGAGGCAGCCATCTCTTTTGTGGCCTTGGGAAAATGCTTTATCACCACATGTAAGTTCATTTGCTGCACTATAACATGTATCATATGAAGACATGCATGATTAACCATGTAAGGAGAAACATTTTGCCTTGTACTTTCATCAAGCAGCAACTTGTAAAGCTGCGTTGTACTTGTTTGGGAAGCTGTTGGTACCTTCTTACACCACATGAAACCTTCAGCATTCTCTTCATATTATTGCTGATCATGTCTTCATTTGCTGATATAGATCAGATTTGTATGGGAGGCTTGATTATGAGAGAGACACATGAGTTGGATGTGTCCGTGAGTGGGAAACATTCTCACATTTTCTGCACTACATGTTCTAATGGGAGCATGGGAGGGGGCATGGCCACCACTACTATATATGCGTTCTCTTTTGATGTGGACCATGAGATTGATAGTCATCCATTGTACAGCCATGGGCAAGTGTTTGGTCTTATGTTGTTGTCATATTCAACCATTTACTATCCATTAATAGATGTGATGAATCTTGTAAATTGCTTGCCATGTAATTTTCTGAAGTTGCAGTGGATGAGACTCCGCTATATCCTTGTGAGAGATTGTTTGCATTATGTATCCTCATGTAAAACTTTCAGCAAACCTCTCATTCGGATGATCCATGATGACCATATCCTATTCTTCATGGATGAGTTGTCTTGGGCCAGCTTGTTCTTCATTGTTGGAGGAACCTTCTCTGGTGGATTGTTTTTCACTTTGCCATTGGAGGGCAATGATTTTGCAACCCAGGATCAGCATACACTCTACACTTGTCATGAGTGGAGAGAAAGACAGCATGGGGTAAGCTATGATGCTTGCCAAGATCAGATTTTCAGCCCACCTTCATTACCGGAGCTTGAGGTGGAAGGAGATTTTCAGGAGTTGCCTTGTCGGGAGGTGGCTCATTTTGTCTGGATGATTGCTTGGAGATGGAGGATCCACATGAGGGAGATATTCCTCATTATATTTCCGACTCCATGCCTTGATTGGAGAGAGGTGATGAGTTGGTTCACAGTTGATGGGCCAGCTTACACAGTGATAGATGCAGAGCAGCAGCGGTCATGGTCTTCAGTCATAGCCAGAGGCAGTGAGCAGTCCGAGCCATGGGACTTGGGCTATTATTGGCCATGGTGGCAATGGGATCCGGGCGGATTGTTGGTTGGCTGGTACCATGAGAGATTAGTTTGGGATCCTGGCATTGAGAGATCCCTTCATATCAGGATGATGCAGAGTACAGGGGAGATTCAGTGGCGCATCTGGGACCCAGGCATATTTTGCAGTATCGATGGAGAGCATCCGCTAGGAGGAGACTTGCTCAGGAAGTTGCTTGAGGGCAAGCAACATTTTGCCGGGGGGGACTGTAATATTCCTAATTTGCGACAACAAATTGGAATATTCTATTTTGTTTATTTTGCCACCCATAGTTTGTAAATAAATAAAAAGTGAGTAAAGAGGGTTTAAACTCACCTAAATGAAATAAGACATCCACCTAGTAGCACAACGTTGTGACTTAAGTGGGATTCAAGGGGGGGACCCAACACCACGTGAAGGAGGGGGCCTATGTACACTCTAGAAGTTTCTCCAAGCTTCTACGCAGATAAGGATGAGAATGTGGATAAGGATGAGGATGTGGAGGAGAGAGAGAGGCTACATTGGGTTTTGGAGGGAAACCTACACTATAAAAGATGGAGGAGCCTCCTCATTTGGGGCATGCATGGATTTTTGGATTATTGATTATTGAGTGAGACATTTGTCTTTCTTTGGCACACTGGCTGTTTAGCCCGTCTGCTGCACTGTTTAGTGCAACCGAGTGTCTCCGTGCGAAGATCTCACCCTTAGCCCCGGGGGACTTCGAGTGCCTACTCGGGCAAGGTTATTTTCTTAGCATCATCCTCCAGGACAGCGTTATTGCTGCAGCAGCGTAATACTGTGTTGTAGGGTGTTGCCGTGGTGACTTCACGACACCATTTCCTTCTCTTGTTTTTCAGAGAGAGAGCCTCGCTTTCCTTTGGAGGATCGGATTGGAGGACTTGGAGCTAATTTTCAGATCTTGGCACTTGGCCAAGGAGTTTTATTCCACTACTGCGCAGTCCCTCTCAGTATCTGCGTTATTTTCATGGAGGGTTTGCGGGTTGATTTGTGGGGAAGATCTCAAGTGTAAGGATCAGCCTTCCACTTGGAGATCCATTGGAGGAGGTCTACTTCAGTTGGTGCATCATCTTCAGCCTTCTCTATTGTGTTCCAAATTGAGTTGCAGCTGCTGCCCAGCAACTCCGGCATTTTTGCCATTTTGTGTGTTTCAGCCAATCCCTTGGAGGATTGAGGTATTTTTGCTTGTAAGGGTTAGAGCTTGCTCCCCTATTGTATTTGAGCCATATATTGTCATATCCATGTGTTGACATCAGTTTGCAGCAGTATTCTATCATATACAACATTTTATTAGTCTGGGGTTTATGCAGAAATAGCAGTACTTTTCATGTTTATGTACATGTGTTGTGGAGGCTTGCATTTCTTCTCTTGAGAGGTTGTTTCCTCAATATTTGTACTCTCTTCTGCTGCTATACATTATTATTGGCTATATATGCATCTTCTGTCTCACATCTTCTGGAGAAAACGTTGAAAGGGTTTCTGCATCAATCTTTGTCTTGCGGCACCTCTATTTGAGGGGTTTTCTATATAAAATTGTTGTTTAACCTTGCTGAAAGCCTATGCCTTGTACTCAAACTCATTCTCTGATTATTCATAGTGTTATACATCATATTCCTTCAGAAAATACGCTGCCCTTGCTCCAGTAAAATTCTACATACTCAAAGTCTTGGGAAATCAGGGTTTTTCTTGACTAGTCGGGAAGGAGGAACTGTTTAACATAGCAAAACGCCTTTGTTTGAGCTGAAATTCGACATGGAAGTCCCTCTTGACCTATTCTAACATATTCCAGAACCTTGACCCGTCATTTTACGCATATTTCCTTATTCACTCATTTTAGGGCCAAAATCCTCATTTTTCCCCACCTTTTTGCCCTTAAAAGCTGAGTAAAGGTTGTTGCTGCTATTTATTTTGGTTGCTGAACATTTTCAGAGATATGATATGATAGTTGAAGCCCTCATACCTGAAGAATGCGTTTTTCAGGCATGATCTGCTGAAGAATCCATTATTAGGGATATTACAGGAAAAATCGGAAAAAATCGTAAAAATCGGGAAAAAATCGGTAAAAATCAAGAAAAAATCGGCACATAAAAAAATATTCATTTTTTTCCAATTTTTTTAATATCTAAAGCACCCACAACATAAAATAAATGCATTGACACATAAATATGAAAAAAAAAATAATATATAAGACGTGTAATATCATGTCTAGTGCTACATCACACATAATAGTGAATCATGTCTTGAATACTAAGTCATGAGTCAACCTCAAAATATCAACAAAAAATATAATAATGTTATATACAAAGGAATGCACCAAATAACCTATACCACTGATTTCCTCTGCCCCTCTTGCGAGAAAATGTAACAGCTTTCCCTCTAGACGAAGAAGCTGGCGGAGCTGGCAATGGACTCTGTTGTGCTCCAGATCCTGAAGCACCAGGAGCTAAAGGAGGTAGACCACGTCCTCTACCGGTAGCAGGGGTAGGCGGTGTCATCTCCTCCTCCTATTGTTGCTCCTCCTCCTCCTCATGAAACTCATCATTGATTCATCGCTACTAGAAATGGGATCATCAACAAGAGATACATAAACATCATCTAGCTCAAAGTCTTCAAACTTGGATTGCTCAACCTTATAACATGATAGAAATTGAAAAAGTTTAACATGCCTAACCAATGATTTTTGGTTTGAGTGGAAGGGTTCATCTCCTCAACCTTAAAATGCTGTAGAGGAAAAAAGTGTTTAACATGCCTAACCTCATTGTTTTCCTTTGAGTGAAGGGTACATTCTTGTTAAGGCCACGGTAGGGGAGTTCAACAATCAATACCACCAACATCTACAAAGTTCAACAATCAATGCCACGAACATCAAGGTTCTTAAAGGACTTCATGCTCTTGATCAAATGCCAATCTTATACCCTTACACATGATAGAATCAATGGAAACATTGCAAACCCCCATACCATGAAACCTTGAAAATCATTAAGTCTGCTGAATTTTGAGTGAAATCTAAAATTCTTGTTTCTCCATATGAAATCCAATGAGGTCAAAACCACTCTTAAACATCTTGAGTCATTTCATGGTAATGTTAAATTTCCTTTATTTTTCATTTTCATCCTTTTACTTTAAGAATTTAACGTTACCATCAACTGCCAACAGGGCGTGTCAGGAAAATGAGAGGGCTGCAAAAATGACAAAAAAAAAAAAAATCGATTTTTGAACTTATAGGGTTGCTGTTTGATGGGCCCACGATTTTTACTGCTCAATTGCTAATTTTTCCAAAAAATCGCGAATTTTCAAGTTCGCTGAACATTCTCAAAAATCGCCGTATTGAATGGTTTACCAAAAATCGATTTTTTTTAAAAAATCGCGATTTTCGCTTCTTTGGTATTGATTGGGCCTAAGAGTATTGATATTGGATCTTCTTAATGGCAAGTCTTTTGACTCTAAATTATTGCAATTTCTCCGCTCGAACATTTGAGATTAATGATAAGAAGAATTGATCAAGGGTTTTCCCCATCTTGGGGCTTTTCCCTGGCTTGAACCATATTCTCGTGTTCCTTTGTCTTGGCTTATCTTCAACACATATCGTTCATGTTCTTTCGTTAGTTAAAGTTTAATATGATTGCTAATGATTTAATGGGCAGACGGTTGAATAAAATATCTAACCTAAGCAAAGAACATGTTAATCCAAAATTAACATGGTATCAGAGCTCAAGTGAGGACAAGCCCAAGCAAGAGGGTAAGAGAAAGCAATTACTAAATGAATTTTGTAGATAAGTCTCCATGGTCTCCTCCATCTACAAGTTTGGGCATACTTATTAGCTCTCTTCTCTATAATATGACCCTTGTCTCTCTCAGGATATGTAATAGCTTAAGATCTTTGTTGTGAGTTTTTCCTTGGAGACAGAGCTGCAGTTCTAAGTCAGACAGCTAGGAGGCTTAATGGCAGAATTTGGCTCAGATCTCTTGCAGTCTTAGGCCTCTGGTGCAGAGGTAAATAAGGGTGTTTTGTGTATATTCTGATATGATTTGAATCTCTGTTCAGGGCTGCAGGGAAAGCTCTTCGAATGACGTAGTTTGGTCTGCAACTTTTCATGATGTGATGTGCAAATCTTCGCATGGCTACAATAAAGGACCCTTCTTCTAGGTCTGCACTCTCGCAATGACTACAGGACAAAACTTTTTCTTCTTTATAGGACTTTGCCATATATGTCATATGGTCACGTCTTTGGTCTGGTTCAAATGCAATGACTCATGATCCCATTCTCAATATGATGGAATATGACCCTGCTCTTGGTATGACTTCACTTAAATGAAACGATGTCGCATCTATGGTATCTATCACTGTATTAACATGATTCCTTGGCTTTGCATTATTTTTACGTATGCGAATATTGGATGATCATTCGAAGAGGTTTTCATCTTTGAAAGGATGTGAAGTTCTAGCCATTAATGACGACAAGTTAGCTTCTCTATGGGCCGCAATGCTCGTCTTTATCTAGAAGATTCACATCTGACTTAATTAATACACTTTAATTAATCACATTCCCTAAGTTTAGACTTAAGAATACATTAAAAATGATTAATTATTTTAATAAAGTCATCTCAGCAAGGAATTTTCCAAAACAATTTTTGGGTATTGGAGAATGCATGTGTCCTAGTCTCTCTGCAAAATCTCGAGGCTAGAGCACATCCAATGCTACAAAAATGAACACTCCCTCTTAGCGAGGAATGTGCTCTAGTGCTGCAACCTCCTGAAGCATCACTCTGACTTCTACACCATCCCAGCTGCACTGCTGATGTCTGGTTGTTGCTGCCCACAAACTACTACACTGCTCTAACTCTACGCTGCATCCGTGCTGCTGTTGACCTTGCTGAATTGTTGTCAACTACTGCATTTGCACTACAACTCTGTTGCTGCTTCCACTGCAACATTCAGAACTCCCTCTCATCTATTGCTGCTACAACTGAGAGATGTCCATCATACTGAACCAACTGTGTTCAGTCTGATGCATCTGTCAACCGAGTTCTGACTGTTGCTAGCCTTTGCGCTGTCATTGAAGCCTCTGCACTGCTGATGGCTCTGCACTACTGCCAACTCTGCTCTGCGCTAGTTAGTTCCTAACGCTGCTAACCACTGCATCTGTCACTCTGATACCTGACTGCACCAACTATCACTGATTCATCCTACTACTGCTGTTATGGGCTACCGTAGCAAGGTGATGATCCAAGAGGTGGGCTCCTCAAGGATCCTACCCATCCTGTAGCTCTCTGGGGCTACAAAACCATATAACCCCACCTATCCCCTGGAGGTGTGTGGGAAATCATGGCAAAATCCTCCAATCTAGATAACAGTCTATCGATCTCTGTGGTAGCAGCTTGCTGATCCTGCTCCTCCTTGTCCTTCTTCCGAAGAGGACACTGAGAATTGAAGTAGCGCATCTCACCACATCGGAAACACTTGATCTTCGAAATATCCTTCTTTCGCTTGCGCTGCTCCTGTTGTCCCTTTGATGCAAGGGTTGAATTCTCCTCTTCCTTCTCGATCTTCACTCCACTGCTGTTGCTGCCACTTATGGTGCTCTTCACCAAATCACGCCTCATCTCCTCTTGTTGTAAATCAGCCCAAACTCTATGAATCAGGCAACTTCTCTCTGCGCAAGATACTCTGGACAAAGACTTGCCACTCAGAAACACTGTGAAGGGCCAGCCGTACAAACTCAGTACCCTAAGACGCTGCTCCCACAGCAGCTAGTTGATCTCGAGTATCCTGAAGTCTCGTTAGGAAGAGTTCTATGCACTCCCCCTTCTGCATCCTCGTGCATCTCATCTTCTCTTCCAAGTACATCTTTCGCTGCTCGGAAGATCCCTGATATAATGTGGCCAATGCATAACACATTTCTTTGGTTGTGCCCTTGCCTGCTATGTGAGATACAACGTGGTCTCTCACTCCGTCGAGGATCATCCTCTTGTCCTTTTCCATATCCTTCTTGTAAGCCTTCAACGGATTTGGATCTGCAGGGACAACTACCACACTATAGTTTTAAGATCATGCTCATCTAGAAGGAAGGAGATCCTTGCCTTCCAGATCACATAGTTGGAGGCACCCTCCAACCGATCCTGATCTCTCAACCTAGTTGATGCCATCTCGCTAAACAAATGTTGAACTGCCTCATCTATCCTCTGTGCAACTACTGACTGGCTCTACACACTCTCTGCTGGAGTAAGTAGATCTACTCCTGGCTACTGCTGCTCTGCAGTGAGAAATTGAATTCCTTGGCTAGGAATTCTTTGAGGAAGAAATTCCCTCAGTATGTGCTCTTCTTTATTCTTCTGATGCTTTTCCGTCCCAGCAACCTGCTGCAGAAAACTGCATCCCAACTGAAGATCTACTCTGCGCTAAAGTTGATGCGTTGTTTCCTCTACCTTTGGCAAATCTCGATCTGAAAAATCTTCTTCTTTGTCGACTCACTCAGAAAAGGATTTTCCATGAAATTTTTCCCTCCAGCTGTGGACTGCACAACCCCTCTAAAGTTTCAATCTTCTGCCTATGCAGTCTTTTCGAAATCCCTCTTCTATTCACCACTAGACTCTTCTTGCTTCACCTGTGCTTTGATACAATGTGAAAAATTCGATATCTCGAATCCCTGATGCAATAACTGATTAGATTTCTCCTACTTGTTGATTATTGAACAATTTATTTACAGTGTTACACAGCAAATATTGAAATAAAATCTACTGCGACTTTTACAACATAAAATTCTGCGGAAATAAAATACTGAGGAAGCAGTAAATAAACGCACACAATGAACACCATTCTTTTTGGACAATGTCGCCTGAAAAGCCCAATGCAGGAAAACCGGTGCAGCAGCTGAGGGTTTTAATATTATGTCTTAGTTTTCTGAATACAAGTCATTGGATGCCCAAACTGGCTATCTGATACAGAGATAAAACTGGACAAGGAGATAGTGAGAAAATCTCACACTGTCACTGGAAAATCTGACACTAATCCGACTGGAGATGAGCTTTGTGCGTTGTCTCTGCGTAGTCTCTGCGTCTACCCACGCAGGTACTGCGTCACTGTTGTTGGGACTGTGTCACCCCTCCTCTTGATCTTCTACTAGTTGGAAACTCGACCCTCTGGCCCTCCGGTCTCACACCTCGGCTTCCGGCACTAGATCTAGACTATTTCCCAGCTAAATTTTGGACTCCCTCTGAAGCTCTGCGATGCCTCTGCGTGGCATTGTGCAGCCTCTCTGGACTTCTCTATGCCTTCTCTGCCTTGCACTCTTCGGATCAGGAAAAACTTCCACCAGAAAACTATCCCTGCCCCTCACTGCAAAAAATCAACTTGATCTCTCTCCGACAATTGTTGCGTTGCTCTTTTGAGAATTCGATCTCTAGATCTCTCACTCGATTGTTTTCCAAATGCCTATCAAGCTCCTTATAATCTCACGTTGACATATCAACGACCAAGATTAAAACATAATCAAAGGCTAAGATTAATTGCGAGTCGATCCTCGTCTTTATCTAGAAGATTCACATCCAACTTAATTAATACACTTTAATTAGTCACATTTCCTAAGTTTAGTCTTAGGAATACATTGAAAATGATTAATTATTTAAATAAAGTCATCTCAGCATGGAATTTCCCGAAATGATTTCTAGGTATTGGAGAATGCATGTGTCCTAGCTTCTCTACAAAATCTCGAGGCTAGAGCACATCCGATGCCACAAAAATCAACATACTATGATACTAGCCGAGTTGGTTGTTAAAGTTCTTTGAACACGTGCTGGTAACAACTGTTGTACATTATGATACTCCTGAGTGGGATTCATTTTTGAGAATCCATGCTCAACGATAGCTCCAAGTATTGGGTACTTCTTTGGATATGGTACATTGGAAAGCTACCAAGCTCCATCATTATTGGTTGGATGAGCAGATTACTTTCATCCTTACATAGCCTCTTGGTAAGGTCAAGATTATATTTCTTCAGAGAGAGGTTGGGAGTTGTGAATAGACCCTACTAGGAGGGTCTCGATTGAACATTCAGCTCTGGGAGCTCCTGGGGGATTGGAGTATTTATTGAGCTAGGAGCGACCATAGGGTGAGTGGTTCACCTTCCCCTATTGATGCGTTGTGTACAGGATGAGTGGTTCACCTTCCCCTGTGATACCCCATGGTGGCTGACGTGTGTAGGGTGAGTGGTTCAGCTTCCCCTACGATTGCAGACACGTGTATAGGGTGAGTGGTTCCCCTTCCCCTATCGTTGATGACATATGCATAAGATGAGTGATTCACCTTCTCCTATGGCATATGAGTAGGATGAGTGGTTCACCTTCTCCTACAGATACCCCAGTGAGAGATGCAATGAGGCATCTGCTTGTGGACATGTCAGTGGGAGGTGGTTCATCCTTTCCCCACCTGTAGGGAATCAGGATGCTTATTCCCTACGATTTATGGTTGACATGTCGATGGGATGTGGTTCATCCTTTCCCCGCGTGTAGGATCCTTCCTACTATTGTTGGTTTGCATGTGTGTAGGACGTGGTTCATCCTTTCCCTACATGTGGTTGTGATATGTGTTTGTAAGATGTTGTTCATCCTTTCCCTACATATGGTTGTGATATGTGTTTGTAGGATGTGGTTCATCCTTTTCTTACATGTGGTTGTGATGTGTGTTGGTAGGATGTGGTTCATCCTTTCCCTACATGTGGTTGTGATGTGTGTTTGTAGGATGTCATTTCTCCTTTCCCTTCATGTGATTATGAACAGGATGTGATATATTTTTTCCCTGTTGATATTCTTGCATCATCCTACCCATGTAGTCCGGGACACATGGGAAGTACCTCTCATCTGGCCAATGAGTTGGGAAAAGTGGTTTGGGACCATAGCACTACCGATGGATGCATCGTGCACTATCGTACTCCCTATGTCGAGGGTGTGAGATGTTTCTTCAAGTTGATCACTTGGGATCAAGTGTAATATTCTGAATAGAAATAAACAACAATATAAAGCACATAAACAAAGAACTACAACAACTAGAGAGACATCACATGAACAATAGACAATATGGAGAACGCTGAGCCATTTTATTAAATACTGAAAGATGAAATGAGTACAAAGGTGATCAGAATGATAGCACCTTGGCTTGCACTAGGCAAGCGTAGAAATACTCTCAGAATATATCCCGGAATGGCTGCTCCCTCTATGACTGCGTAATCTCCAGTGCTGCTAGTGTTGTTGCGGTGTTGCTGCTACTGCTGGAATGAAATGACTATTTGGGGCTGCTCCCCACCTCAGAAAATTGTGAAACTTTGGGAATGGACTCTCCACCCAATACCCAAAAAAGGCCAGAGAGATTTCCGGAAATGGTTGACCTCCCAAAATGACCTCCCTTGAGGCACCACGCTACCCCAATGATGAATGTTGGCCCAGAATGATTTGCTGCAAGTAATGGCCTCCAACTCTACCAAAATGATGGAATAGGGAAGGTCTGACCCCTTTCCAACTCTCCCGAGCTGAATCCCCTGATAGACCCTCAATCCGGAATCACCTATTTCCAAGACTGCGTCCTCCCTCTCACTCACTACGCTGTCTCTTCCAATGAATGCTCCCAACTGTGGTTGCTGCAACTCTCTCCAGCAAAACAAGGATGGAACTCCTCACCCGAGTAGGCACTTGAAGTCTCTCGGGGCTGAGGTTGGGATCTCCGCATGGAGACACCCGATGTACTGAACAGTACATGCAAACTTTGCTCAACAGCAAAAGCGTGCTCAATGTCAAAAGACAAATAACATAGATGCATAATCAAAATGATCCAAATGAGGAGACCCTCTCCCTTTTTATGTTTGGAGAGCCTTGCTCTCAACTAGGTCCCACCTTCAACTGCGTTGTCTCCTTGAAGAAAGTTTTCCCTCTAGCTCTGCGCTAGCTTGGGCCCACGCTGCCCACAATGTCATCTTCCCCACGTTGCCACTTCGACCTCTAGGCCCCACACTGCCAATTAATCATGTCTCCCAAGTGACTTTAGGAAGTGCTTTTATCCTAAGTGTGAGTTAAGTGTCCCTCTTCACCCACTTTATTTCTAACTTAACTTTATTAAAATAAAGTAGTCAAAATTTAATATTTCCAATTAGCTATCGCTAATTGGAAATATTACAGTCCTCCCTGGCAAAACGTTGCTTGTCCTCAAGCAACTGCGATGATGGATGTTGCAAAATCTTCTCACTCTCCCAGGTGACATCCTCATCCGGTAGATTCCTCCATCTAACCAGGTACTCTCTGTCTGACTGTCCTGCTCCGCAGCTGCCTCTCCCTAGTGTCAATAATGGCCTCCAGCTGTAACACCAGATGCCCCTCATCATCTGTGGGTGGGAGCTCCTTAGTTGCAGTCACCTGCTGTCCTACTGCCTTCTTCAGGCATGACACATGAAAAATGTTATGAATCCTGCTACCAGGGGGCAGCTCCAACTCATATGCAACCTCCCCAATCCTGCGTGTCACCCTGTAAGGTCCATAAAAGCAGGGCTTGGGCTTCTCTGCCCCCTTCTGCTTCAGCGTGGATTGCCGATATCGCTGCAATTGCAGGTAGACCAAGTCCCCTACCTCGAACTGCCTCTCAACCCGTCCTCTATCAGCATACAGCTTCTACTGATTCTGTGTTGTAGCTATGTTATTCTTAAGAGCCCAAAGTATATCCTGACTCTCTTGGATCCAATCCTTGGCCCTAGGGGCCTTGCTAGCACCAAAAATCACATCAGCAAAGGACAAAGCATGATATCCATATAAAGCATAAAATGGTGACATACCGGTAGACATATGGTGAGTGGTGTTATAACAGTACTCCCCCAAGTGCAACCATCGTAACCATGCCTTTTGCTGCCCGCTGACATAGTTACGCAAGTAGCCTTCCAGCCACTTGTTCACTATCTCTGTCTATCCATCTGTCTGTGGGTGGTAACTAGTACTTGGGGTCAACTCAGTGCAGATGCCCCTCATCATCTGTGGGTGGGAGCTCCTCAGTTGCAGTCACCTGCTGTCCTACTGCCTTCTTCAGGCATGACACATGAAAAATGTTATGAATCCTGCTACCAACTCATATGCAACCTCCCCAATCCTGTGTGTCACCCTGTAAGGTCCATAAAAGCGGGGCTTGAGCTTCTCTGCCCCCTTCTGCTTCAACGTGGATTGCCGATATGGCTGCAATTGCAGGTAGACCAAGTCCCCTACCTCGAACTGCCTCTCAACCCGTCCTCTATCAGCATACAACTTCTACTAATTCTGTGCTGTAGCTATGTTATTCTTAAGAGCCCAAAGTATATCCTGACTCTCTTGGATCCAATCCTTGGCCCTAGGGGCCTTGCTAGCACCAAAAATCACATCAGCAAAGGACAAAGCATGATATCCATATAAAGCATAAAATGGTGACATACCGGTAGACATATGGTGAGTGGTGTTATAACAGCACTCCCCCAAGTGCAACCATCGTAACCATGCCTTTTGCTGCCCGCTGACATAGTTACGCAAGTAGCCTTCCAACCACTTGTTCACTATCTCTATCTATCCATCCGTCTGTGGGTGGTAACTAGTACTTGGGGTCAACTCAATGCCCACCAAACGGAAAAGTTCCTGCCAAAACCCGCCCATGAAGCGGTTATCCCTGTCACTGACAATGGTCTTTGGGAGACCATGCAATCTAAAAACATCCCTGAAAAATAACTCCACCACCTGTGCTGCAGTGTAACGTGCTGATATAGCGAAGAAATGTGCTTTGTCAGCTGATCAACGACTACAAATATGCAATCCTTTCCCTGTATAGTGGGCAACCCTGTGATGAAATCCATCGAAATACTCTCCCATTTCCCCTCTGGTATGGGAAGAGGCTGCAGTAACCCCACCGGATGGTTCATCTCCCCCTTGTTGTGCTGGCAAACTTCGCACTCCCTGACATGTCGAAGTACGTCCTCCTTGAGGCCCTTCCATGAGAACCTCTCTCTGATGGCCCTATAGGTCTTGGTGAACCCCTGGTGGCCTAATGGTGGTGAGTCATGTGAGGCGTGCAATATCTTCTCCTTGAGCTTGGAGCTCTCGGTCAAGAAGATCTTGTCCCTGAAGTAGATCACTTCATCCATCACCCTATACCTGTCATCTGTAACTTGTCCATCCAACACCTCACAGGAAAAACGGTCCTTGGAGTACTCTACCAAGAGTTGAACCCTCTAGTCTGTATCCAAACTCATCAAGGACAACGCGGTCGGTCTACGCTAAAGTGCATCGGCCACCACGTTGTTCTTCCCCTTGACATACTCGATGTCAAAATCATATGCCTGGATCTTGCTGACCCACTTCTGCTGCCTCTCCTGGAACTGCTTCTGCTCTAGAAAGAATCAGAGGCTGTTGTGGTCTGTCCTCACTCTGAACCTATTCCCCACCAGGTACTGCCGAAACTTGGCCGATGCATGCATGATGGCCAACATCTCCTTGTCGTATATAGCATACAACCTCTCATGTGGCAATAGCTTCCGGCTCTTGAAAACTATGGGGTGGCCACCCTGCATCAAAACTGCGCCTATCCCCTCCCCCTGATGCATCGCACTCTAGGACAAAGGGCTGCGTGAAATCTGGCAATGCCAAAACCGGACAGCTGCTCATCACCTCCTTGAGTCTGTCGAAAGCCCTTTGCACTGTATCAGTCCAAATAAATGCCCCCTTCTTGGTAAGGTCTGTAAGGGGTGCAGCAAGTTGGGAAAATCTCTTAACGAACTTCTGGTAGTAGGTGCAGATACCCACAAACCCCCGAAGCTCCGTCACATTCTTCGGCTCTGGCCAATCCCTGATGGCCCTGATCTTCTCCTTGTGGACCCTCACTCCGTCCACCCCAATGATGTGCCCCAAGTAGAGCATTTCTGTCAGCCCAAACTCGCATTTGGAGAGCTTAGCATAAAATTGTTGCTCCTCCAAGATGCACAATACAGCCTCAATATGTTGTAGTTGCTCCTCCCATGTCCTTCTATAAATCAGGATGTCATCGAAAAACACTAACACAAACTTCCTCAAGTGACTGCGGAAGATGTGATTCATGCATGACTGAAAAGTGGTCGGAGCATTGGTCAACCTAAAGGGCATCACCAAGAACTCAAAGTGACCGTAATGACATCTGAAAGCGGTCTTGGGAATATCCTGCTCCCTCACGCGAATCTGATGGTACCCGGATCTCAAGTCAATCTTCGAGAAGAACTTTGATCCCCTCAGCTCATCCATCAACTCATCTATCCGTGGGATGGGGTACCAGTTCTTCATGGTCTTCTTGTTGAGGGCCCGGTAGTCAATGCACATCCTCAATGTGTCGTCCTTCTTCTTCACCAATACTGCTGAAGAAGCAAAGGGGCTAGTGCTAGGACGGATATGCCCAAGAGCTAAGAGCTTATGAATGGCCCTCTCAATATCATCCCGGTAGGCCTTAGGATGCCTATAGGGTGTAGTGATGACAGCCTGGATACCCTGCTCCAACTCAATCGTGTGCTTAAATCCCCGATCTGGTGGTTGTCGTAGTGGTATCTCTCCAAAAACCGTGGCATATCTGTCTAAAATGGACTGTACATCTGGGTGTATGGCCTGCCCTATAGATCCTGCCTCTAAAACACACAGCTCCACTGCCCACTCTATGTCTCCCTTCTGGAAATCTGCCTCCATCCGGTGTGCTGAAACTGTCTGTGGTGGGTAGGTGTGCATACCCCGAATCTTCTCGTGCCTCCCAGTCTTCTTATCCGTCCACTCTATCTCCAAGGTCTCCCAATCAGTGGTGACCTTCCCTAGCGTGATCAACCACTGCACCCCCAGTATCACATTGGTGTCCGAGTGCAAGTCCCCATAGTCACTGCCAAGGCTGGCACATACCTGGCACACTGCATGGTCCTGTCACCTGGAACCAGTACCGAAAACCCATCAAAGCTCTATGTTGGTATGCTCCTCCGCTCTACCAACTAGGCATCAATAAAATTGTGGGTGGCCCCACTGTCCACTAATACTGAAACACGTTGTCCCCACACAATGCCTTGGACACGCAGTGTCAAGTATTTGGGAACCCCTCGCAAAGAAGCAAGGGCTCCCCCGGCAAGTGCAAATGCTGCACCTCCCGCTCCTGGTGGTGGAGGTGGCAGATGATCTCCCCTCTGCGCTGCTGCCTCCTACCTCTATCTCCTCATACTTCTCTTCCCCGCTACTGTCGGAGAAAACCTTGATGTAATGTGCCTTCCCTGCGGCACAACGGTGTCCTAGTGCCCATGGCTCCTAGCATGTGAAACATAGCCTCTTCCACCTCAGATCTCTCCTGGTCTCATCGTCCAAGGGCCCTCTACTCTGGTTCCCCTTTGGAAGCGAAACCCTCATGTCCTTCCCCTTCGGCTGGAATGTCGGTCTCTGGGGAAAAGGAGCTCTAGTCCGGGGTAGTGCATCCTGCAAATCCCGAGTCCTCCCAACTGTGTCATGGAGTGTAGCTAGCCTCGTCGATCTGACTAACCCCCATAGAGGCTCTGCCAATCCATCGATGAACATATAGATCATCCGAGCTGCGGATAAATCAAGCACCATCACGGAGAGTCTCAAGAACTTTGAAATGTATGTGTCCGAACTCCCGGTCTGCCTGAGCTTAGTCAGCTCAACAAAGTGCTCCTCTGGATCCCTATGATCAAATCGCTCTATCAGCCTCCGTGTAAACTCGGCATATGTTGTCACTCTTGAGTGCCCCAGCGTAGCCATCCCGTAAAACCACCAGTCATGAGCCTCGCCCTCCAGGTGCAGCGTTGCCACCTTGATGGCCTCTGTCTCTGCCATCTGGTTAAGCTGGAAATATATATCCAACTTCTCCACCCAAGCCTTTGCCAAGCACTTGGTGGACCCATCAAATGTCGGTAGATAAAATCTGCCTACCATGCATTGTACATCCCCATCCTGAGAATGTTTGTTTCCCCTGTGATGGTTGCGGGGTCTGTTGTCCCTCTTGAGCTGTACGAAATCATGGAATGTGAGGGCATCTCTAAACTCCTGTTCGTAGGACTGATACTCGTCAAAGTAATCTCCCATGTGAGTCGGTTCCTGCTCCTACTGTGCTCCTGCCCCAGTGTCTGCGGTGAGAAATGTGGGCATCGTGGAACGTGGAGGTGTATGTGATGCCACCTACTGCGCAGTGAGGTGCTCTTGCAAATGATGGGATGTGCTCAATCCCTCTCCGATGTGGAAACCCCTTGGGGTTTCACGTTGTCTAGATTCTGTCGTGAACCTTTGCCCCATCTCCTCTATCCGCCTCGACAAATCCTGCACTGATTTGAGGAGAATTTCACCAAACTCCTTCCCGGCATCTCTTTCTTCCGCCATTGGTTCCTCCTCTTTTGCGTCCACTACCGGAACGTAGTCACCTTCCCCGAAAGTGATATCTAACCTCCGCTCTTGGTCTTTATATTTCCTCCCTCGGTAGCAGATGTATGGTTTTCCTATTGGTGTGCCCTAAATGATCTGCTGCAAGTAATGGCCTCCACCTCTACCAAAATGATGGAATAGGGAAGGGCTAACCCCTTTCCAACTCTCCCGCGCTGAATCCCCTAATAGACCCTCAATCCGGAATCACCTCTTTCCAAGACTGTGTCCTCCCTCTCACTCACTGCGCTGTCTCTTCCAGTGAATGCTCCCAACTGTGGTTGTTGCAACTCTCTCCGACAAAACAAGGATGGAACTCCTCACCCGAGCAGGCACTCGAAGTCACCCGGGGCTGAGGTCGGCATCTCTGCATGGAGACACCGATGTACTGAACAGTACGTGCAAACTTTTCTCAACAGCAAAAGCGTGCTCAATGTCAAAAGACAAATAACGTAGATGCATAATCAGAATGATCCAAATGAGGAGATCCTCTCCCTTTTTATGTTTGGAGAGCCTTGCTCTGACCTAAGCCCCACCTTCAACTGCGCTGTCTCCTTGAGCCACGTTGTCCCTCTAGCTCTGCGCTGGCTTAGGCCCACGCTGCCACTCCGACCTCTAGGCCCCACGCTGCCAATTAATCATGTCTCCCAAGTGACTTTAGGAAGTGCTTTTATCCTAAGTGTGAGTTAAGTGTCCTTCTTCACCCACTTTATTTCTAACTTAACTTTATGAAAGTAAAGTAGTCAAAATTTAATATTTCCAATTAGCTATTGCTAATTGGGAATATTACATCAAGTCCAATGGTTATGTGGACTGATTTTTGTCAATAGAGAGTGGCAAGGTCTTGTGACTCACTCTCGATTGATTCTTCTTTATTATTTATATTAGTGTTCAACAGAGCAGATCAGAGATGAGATTCAGAGATGATTCATGTCGACCGGATGGCATGATGATGGATGGATTGGCAAGTGGAATTCTCCCTAGTTGAGAGGGAGTGTTAAAATTGGCAACTAGGGCCAAATTCCACTTTGGACAACTCCTATGGGGAAGATAATTGCAACATTGAATTCCTCTTTTCGAGAGGAGCAAAATCGATCTAAATCTCGTCAAGGTCGGAATTTTTGAATTTATTCTTCCACACGAAAATTAACAAGGTCGGCCTCTCCGATATGTCGACTCAATAAGCCCAAGGGTCACGTCTCTTCAACCCCATCGAATTATATATATATATATATATATATATATATATATATAGGAGCCTTCTCCCTCATTTTTGTCTCATCAAATTTCTTGGATAGAAGTCTGAGGTAGCCAAGTTCTTGGAGGAGGTCGAACAAGGGTTTTGTTTTCGGGTTTTCTTTTGCATCAAGGTCGAGACATAATTTTGTTTTGAGTCCCCTTTAAGGCAGTTGAGGGCCGCAATCATCCAGCAGGAGAGCCGAGTAGGTTAAGGCTTGTTTGAGGGCTATTTGTGCACGGTTGGAGAGGGTTCTTCCTCATTTGATTGGGCCGCAGACTTTGACTCACTGCAGCGTCCGAGTTTCATATGTGAAGCAGCCTTAAGAAAGTCACAGGTTTGTTCAAGAGAATACAGAAGGGTCTGATCCCTAGTGCTACAGATTGGAGGGAGTCGTAAGGCTTTATCTTGGCTTAGATCAATTGTTGGATTGGAGGTTTAGGGAGCATGACCACAGTCTATTTGATGGATTGTTGCTTCAGGATGGGCCACTGAAATCAAGTGTATGATGGACTTGATTTGGTCATAAACCAGCTCTTAGAGCCATGGAAGGGCAACCTCTAGTAGGGCAAGGTCACAATAGAAAGGAGGAATTTTGGACCAGTTGTGTTAGACGGCGATGATCTACAGTTGCCCTAACCAAACCAACCTTCTTCAATAGTACAATTTGACCTTTCTGGACGGAGTGCCTGCACTGCAGTATTGATTGGGCCTAAGAGCAGTGATATTGGATCTTCTGAATGGCAAGTCTTGTGACTCTAAATTATTGTACTCTCCCTCTGCTGAACATTTGATATTAATAATAAGAAGATTTGATCAAGGGTTTTCCCCATCTTGGGGTTTTTCCCTGGCTTAATCCATATTCTCATGTTCCTCTGTCCTAGCTTGTCTTCAACACGCATCATTCATGTTCTTTCATTAGTTAAATTTTAATGTGATTGTTGATGATTTAATGTGCACATGGTTGAATAAAATATCTAACCTGAGCAAAGAACATGTTAATCCAAAATTAACATGGATTAACTCTTAATTTCTCATTGCCATATTGTCATTGGATAAGTGGATTCATTGCTCACTGTTAAGTTGGATATCTCTTGTAGGACATCTAATTTTTTTATCTAATTGACATATTGTATAATTTTCTGGCACCATTACGTTTTGAGCACTTCTTCTTGTGGTTGAGATCGTTATTCATTTACTTGTTTAAGTACCTTATTGTGCATAATTGAAGATCATCATAACCAAGTATTTAAGAAATTTTGATAATCTCACCTTACGAGCACTCATATCTTGCACTTGCATTTTAGGATTAGTCTCTTACATTAACTAATTTACTTCCAAGCATAAGCTTGGTCGATAGAGAGATAGGCCCACCTTTCTCATCTAGCTTGAGGAGTCTAGAAACTCTTTAGTGGTTAACACGGTGACCTTGCAGCCGTCAGAGCCACAGTCTATGTAAAGGCGGAGGCACCGAGTGGTTAGAACCTAAGGGGAGGTATCATTAACCAAGTCTTTGTTTGCTTCCACTTGGATTCTCTCTCACAACCTACTCTAGAGACTAACTTCAAAACAATTAAGAGGAAGTAAGGCATATAACTTAAAATAAACCAAGATTTTGCATCTCACATAGATTGTAGGACTTGCATCTCGTCTAGGATAGTGAAGCATCCCTTAAGCAACAACTTTTCATCCGGTGACTTGGTAATAATCTATCTCAAGCAAGTAATTGACTCCATTCAAGGCACTAGTCCTCCTTAATAATCTAATCAAATCATCTAAGCTTGCTAATTCAACCAAGTTGCTAGGCCATTCAGGTGTGTCTCCCAGACTTGTTGGTTGCCAACAAGTCTCCCATCTTCACATTTCATAGGGACTACCCCTCATAGCTTGTTGTATGGAGACAACTAGAATGGAGAGGGCGGGGATCAGAGTGACACCCCCTGCCCTAAGCGTTGTCGCATCTTGTCTGTACAGTTTGGACGACAACACCACACATACATAATTTCAGTCTTGCATGGGCCTAGGAGGGAAATTCGATTTAATTTTGAAGCTATCATGGTTGGCTTGTAACCATGGGTGGGTTACTTAGCATTTAGGCATGTAAAGGGAGATTTCTTTTAAAATTTGAACTCATAACACTTGCATAAATAGGAGAGACCTAGTCTCATCCTAGGCATCACACATGGGATTTTCAACCTAGTAAAAGGATTCAGATCTGCAATTCGGGGAGCATTTTGCATGATTATGGATGAATTTTGATGCGTGGATATCTCGTCTTATGTTTGGAGCTTCTTAATGGCATTGTTGTGGATGGATATACTCTTCATTATCTTGTAACTGCTCTTCCTGATAAATTTATGAATTTACAAATGTCTAATGCATGGAATAATCTCTCATGGTTATTAATGTGCCCTAATTATTCAATAATTGTTTTAAGTTGATAATTAATGGGAATTTTGTGTGTGTTACTCATCTAGATAGTGAATGAATGAATGTTCCTAGGGGATTGTCGCATTGCATCCTTGAAACTCCATTAACAATTGTCCATGAAGTATAAATATCTAAAAGGGGTAGCGAAAAACCTTCCTCTTTAGGTCTCCTTGAATAGCGAATAGCCCACATTGAGATCATTCATGACTCCAAATCTCCCAAGGGTCTAGGCACTAGTCAAACTTCCTTGGTGGTCATCAAAACTCAAATTATTCCTCTTTCTTTAACCTTATATTTTCGTCCCTTTAAGGATAAGTAGGCCTCTCTAGGGCTTGGTGTGAATTCCAATAAAGGAGAAGATTTTGAATTTCACTTGGATAAAACTCTTCCTTTGTGTCTCCTCTCAAAGTGCTCAAATTTTGGTGGAATTCCCATGGTGGATTCTCCATAAATTTGATGCCCTAGTCATTGCATCAAGAGGGAACCCTAGAAGCCAATCCTTCAACTTGGGGATTCTTTGAAGGCATTTGCTTTAATACTTGATTGAAGTAAATCATTCATTGCCTTTTCTCTTGTCTATCTTGGCCTTGGATGTGCTCATATTTCGTTATATATTTCAACCCTAGGTCTCGTGTAGACTCTTTTTCAAGGGGTTTTTTGTGGAAAGTTTTAATAGCTTCTCCCAAAACTTGCACTTTCATTGAATCTTTTCATTGAATGAACTACCTTGCCTCACTTCAAACCCATCATAGATACACATCTATCACAAGTGAGCATTATTAGGAATCCTCCCATCGGTGAAAATCCAAGAAGAGTAGGGGATTTAGGCTGTGATGACAGTGGGCCTCTGTCCCATCTGTTGTTGTAACTTGTGTCCTCTAGCCTTTGCCTCTTTAGAACGCCTGCTAGTTTGTGCAGCAACAGATCCATGATGTTATATGCTTTAAGTCAATTTTGACATCACATAGGATAGTTGTATTGGATGTTGAATGTTTCTGATTTCATCTCACTTTAGTTATCAAATACGAGTCAATTTCTTTTGTATTGTTCCCAATTCTTTTGGATAAATCAACAAATTAACACGATTCTTCTTGTCTTATATTAATAGGAACATGTATTTTGCATATACAAAGCCGCAAAGAAGTTTTACCAGTTATGCAATAATATGAAACTATTTATTTTCGCTCAGAATTACCTGCGAGAGTAAAAAAAACGTACACATGTTCAGGGCTTGTTTTTGGGATACATAAGTGTCTGGTGAAGAATTATAAGGGCATGCTCTCCAAAGGTTTGACCAAACAGTCATATCACCTTAGTAACAGTTCAAATTAAAGTCCCAAGGGAGAGATTCTGGTATGCATAGCCTCATGTTGCATATGATGCATAGCAGATGATGTTGTGTTTACAACCCACAACGCATAACTATATATAGTTCAGGCAATTTCTTACAGGGATGTATATTTAATTGTTAGCAACTTCGATCTGCAAACCAAACCCCAGTAAAGGCAAAGTATGCAATAACTAGAACTTCCAATTGTTATTGAAGATGTCTAGCACACCCATCACAGAGATCAAACAAGGAATTGCATTCTGATAATACATTCACATGCTAACATTTTCTAATTGTTCAAAAAATGCTGGAATTTAAAGATAAATGTAACTAGGAGAGAATCAAACGTAATTAAACATGCAATGACAATAAAAAAGTTTCTTCAAAAATGCTTCCAAAGTTGAGAGAAAACAGAAGGGTTAGTCAAACAAAAATAGACCATGTACACACAGAGAGACAAATTAAACTCTATGAAACTGGACAAAATGTAGTAAATTCTGCTACCTATGTCGTTGTATAGAAGTTTCAATGTCCATGAGAAGAATAACCACTTACAGGATCCGTTGATGCAGATATGGCATTTATTATGTTCCACGTTAATGTTCAGAAACCCTTGCAACAACTTTGACAAAGATCTTGGCAGCAATTAGCCATAATTCAACCAGGACCAGAACGTAGTTGTCTGAAAAGAAAAGATTCCACTAAAAGTAAAATTGTCATCCACCCATTTTGAGAAAAAAGGGCTTTCTTACAAATCAGGAAATGATAATATTAGTTTATAAAACCTTTAGTACAGGCATCAGAAACTACAATGAATGCAATACATGTGTTCTGACCATGTTCTAAACAACATCCTGTAATACATGTTTTCTGACCATTCTCTAAACAACAACGACCAAGTGAAAATACCCGATAAGATATCTATCAAAAACCAGAATAAGGGCAGTAGACATTATATAACCGCTATCAGAAAGCATGGTTTCCAATATGACAAAAAAAAAATGGGACTGGTCCAGCCCATTTTGACTGGAGAAGGTGGAACTCTTTAAAACACTAGCTTTACAACAGGATCACCTCTGGCTTTGAAGCAGCCACAGAGGTGCCTGAAGGCTGAACTATTCTGTGAGAGTCACCCAGGATAATGACCAACCCAGTTGCACAGAACTAGCGTTACCTGACCTCACACTCGTGAATACATGGTCAGCCCCATTATCACACGATCACGCCTGTCGCGTTTCGAACCGTGCTGCTGTCACGGCAAGCCCCCCAACTTACCAGTAGACTTCAGTAGACAGACAATATCAAGAAAAAATAGACAAAATAAAGAAAAAATTCAATATGAAGAAACAAGAGAAAAATAAATAATCAGGCAGTTATAACAAGCTTTAATAAGAAGAATGCGAGCTTTCAGGTCGTTACCAGAAAATATAATTCAGTGTAATCTTTAGAAGATGATTTGCAAGGTGGTGAGCTGGTTATCTATCTAAACATACCTTACAGAACAGTGTACGGCCTGCCTCTGCAAAATACAGAATAACGCCAATTTGTGAGCAGAGCACCATGGTTATATAGAGATCCCTATGATCTCATAAACAGAAATAATCCAGTCAGTTAGTTGAATGCCCTTCGCTCTTTGTGGTATACTGCTTGAGAAGTATGAGCAACGAGAGCTGACACAAAAATGTTTTTGCTCCCTTTCGGCCGCCACAATGGCAGACAGAACAGGGCTAATGCTATTTGTTTAGATCCCCTTCGTACACTGTATATTATTCTATTCCATTCTGGGTTTCGAGTAAACGAAAGCGGCTGCTTTACAATCACTTCTAAGATTATGGGATAAGCCAGCAGCCCACAATTCATAGATGTTATTATTTGCATGAAAGGGATGCTAATTTTGTCCCCCACCGTGTAGGCCAGGCTTCAATTCTTTTTGCCTGACAAATTCCCTGTGGCTTTGATGATGTATTGGGGACGTCACCAGACTTTATTTTTAAATAATATATACTCCTAGGAAAGAATCTAATTAATTGGAGACATAGATGATGAGTAATGCAGAAGAATGGAGGCAAGATGGAGACATCTCTATGGATGCATATATAAAAGTGGTCACAATGCTGCACTTATTTCAAATAATTTGTTTTAAGTGCAACGCTGTGTTGGTTACAGGGACGTGTCAGTGTGGGGATTGATGGTGTAAAATTCTTTTACAGTTACCAATAAAAACAAATACAATATAAAAGGAGACTATTTAAAAGTTGTAATGATAAGAAGTGTATGAATGAATTATTGTTTATCTTCTTCCATAATGAGTTTAAGCTATTAAGTAGGTCACTTTTAAGTGATTGAGTAGGTTGACTTGAGTGCAGGTTTATTTAATCATATCTTGATACAGGGTGTTTATTAGCAATTTAATTTTATAATATGGATTATAAAATTATAAATGTGTTAATTAATTTTTTAAATATTTAGAGAGAAAAAAAGAGGGTTAAAAAAGATATTTTTGTTTTTTTGAAATTGGGTTTTAGATAATAAAATTATAAATTTGTGTTAACTAACTTTTTAAAAGATTAAGAGAAAAAAAGGGTCTAAGAAATATATTTTGTTATTTTAGGGATTGTGATGTGTATATATACTAAGCATTTTTTTTTTTATAGTTTTGGTTTTTGGTTTTACAATTATATAAATGCAAGTGAATAAATTTATAAATTTTATTATTCTCTTTCTAACTTTCATTTTAGAATTCCAAAGTAATTTTAGTCTAGAAGTTTTATTATTCTCTTCCTAAATTTCATTTTAGAATTTCAAAGTAATTTTAGCTGAAAATTTTTCAATTAAGTTGAATAGGTATTATGAATTTAATCATATGTAATCTCTAAACATCATGATCATGTTTAAAGTATTAGAAAGAGAAAATAAATATGGTTGTTTCTTCATGTTTTTAACTAGTTATTTTAAAAACACAATTTCTATTTTTGAAAGTTGTATAAGTAGTTAATTAAAAATTAGGCTTCCCTAAGTCAATTTTATAATTGTACTTCGACACATTTATGGGTTTTAAAAATGAATATCAAATCTAAGTTTTAAAATTTAATAATATTTAAAGTAAAAGTAATTCAATTAATTTCATTTTGGTTTAGTTTATTGTAAAAAGTTAATGAATAGACAAGTTCACCAAATTTATGATAAAATTATTGGCCAAATGTAGTATGAATTTTGTTGGAAGTTATATTTTCACTTCATTAATGGGAATTTTAACTAAGAAACATTGTGCAAAAAAAATTATATATATATATATATATATATATATATATATATATATATATATATATATATATATATATATATATATATATATATATATCGTCTTGATGACTAATCATATTAGTTTATACAATTTGATTTCAAAACAATTATGGTTCTCCGTTGGGTGTGTCCAATCACCAGGATAAGTGGGATGTGGGCAGTTAAGGCTCACCCGACCCTCGGACACGCGCCCGCCAACTCACCACCCTCCCACGCGCGAGCGGTAATGGGCCTCGGGGCCGGCGATCCTACGGCAGGTAAGCAGGTAGTTAAGGGCGGGATGGACGTCTCTCAGGCCATTCGGTATCCGCGGGCGATGGTGAAGGTTGGTGCTTTGGATTGCACAGACGAGCAACCGTTGGCTCTCAAACCTTGGCTTGAGCTCCACCGGCTTGAGACGAGGAGGGTGACAGTTCCATCAGGTAGCAGTGGTGAGAGGTTGGCAGTAGGGAGACATCCTGGCAAGGGCATGAGCATGTTGCACTAGGAGGCGGATGAAGGTGGTGGAGGTGAATTTAGTGTGGAGGGAGCGTCTCTAGACGAGTGGTCCTGGTGTTCAACCTAGGCTCCCGAACATAGTTTTCGGACTGCGTAGAAGAAATTCTTCATTGGACAAGCCCCATGGTGGTTTTTTCTTGGGCTTACGAAGCACTCAGGCTCTATCGCGATTTAAATTTATGGGTGGTGGAGCTTCCGCACCTCCTCGGACGACAATGTGGAGATTGGTGGCGCTCGTGCGTCTCTTGTCTACGGTGCTCAGGACGCGATCAGTGACAAACTCAGCCGAGGGTGCAGGGATGGAGCGTGGGTTTTAGGGGCTAAGGGACCCGGAGCGACTTGGCGCTGCAACCCAACATAGTGATAGGGAGTGGCGGGTGACTACATGTCGCACGAATGAGGTCGGGCTCAGCGTGGTGGTCTTGGACTTGGCATGGACAACTGCCAGGTACCCGAGGACTCGAGCTCCCACTCGGAGTCTACTGAGAGCCCACAATCAGCAGCAGCCATGGCAGTTTCTCTGGCTCAATTGCCAAACCAGAGTGAGGCTTTGGCAACCCTTGAAGCCATTTCTGCTCAACTCCGGCAGGTCCAACTCAACCTGGACACCCTGCGTGAACAAAGGTATGATGATCGAAATGAATTAGTGGCCTTCATCAATGTTATTCAAAATCTGCAGATGGATACCCTTGAGGCTCTGGAGAGTCTGCGCCATTTACTGAGGCACCATCATGACCACCTTCGAGCCTTGGAGACCCAAGTGGATCATATCAGCTACCATATTCGCAATCAAGATCGTCTCTTCGCAGCTCCTCTGCCTGGCCCCCTGCATCCTCCCCCATGATGACACCTTTGGTATGTTTATTTTGTAATTTTGTTCAGCAAATAACCAAGAGCTCTGAATGCCTTGGCAAGCACCCAAAGTCCTTATAGGCACGGCATGCCTTCTAGGTTGCCTGAATGTAATACAGTCATGCTGGCTCCTACTATAAATTTTGTTTCTGATATGATAATATAATCCAGACTTTGACCGACAAAAAAAAAAACAACAATTCTGGTATTAAAAGAAGTTGAAATTTGAAAAAAAATGGATAGATCAAGATGGAGCTTTACTTCAATGGAAATATAAATAAATAAAATCTTACTAGAAAATTTGAGCTTGTTCCATTTATTAACTCATTCTAAATCAATTGTGCAATTGTATTACTTGAACACATTTAAGTTATAAAAATTAATATCAAACCCAAATTATATTTTTTATTTCAGATCATTCATATTTATATATATGATGATGATGGTGACTTGGAGTATCTTAAGTGGTTGGGCGGAACAATTATTATCCTCCCTACCCAAGGTCAAATCCATGTTAGCAACATGATGAGCTTTGATGTCTTGATGATTATTGTTGTAACAATTTCTAGCTTGAGAAAAATCCTCTTAAGTGAGTGTCAATGTAGGTTGGCCTAGTACCAGCAACCTCACACTTGCCTTCCAGCTGAGAGGCAGATTGCTTTCTTTCCTTGAAAAAATATATATGATGATGGTGATGATTGTTATCATCCATTGAGATCAACTTTGGCTTATCAAACCTTTAAAAAAATAGTAACAAATTCATTAGTTTTCTTTGTAATTTTATTTATATATGCTTGAAAAAAATGAGAGTCGCTTTCCTAAATCTCTATAGTTTTGATGGGTTAACAATTCACACATCAATATTGCTACAAATATTTTGAAATAGAGATTTAACGTAGGCATACGTAAGACATTTTAAAAGAAATAATTTTGTATCATTTATTTTCTTAGTCTCACAAAGATAACGAGTTCTTTCATCCCAAGGCATTTTGAAAATTTTCAATGCCCTATTTCACTATGAAGCTCATAAGAGTTTAGATAGCTAAAAAAGCAAGTATGAGACCAAATAGAAGCCTATCTATACACCAAATTGATGTATAAAATCCCTTGATTGCGCGACAAGGGACCCCCTCTATGCAATGATTTTATTACCGAAATTTACAGAGGTGTACATATGCCAACCTAGATCCATCTTAACTATGGATATGCCAAGTGTTGAGAGGGATCAAATCCTTGAGATGCAAACCTCTTTTGGAGTGAAAATAGATTTGATCCCTCTCGGCGCTTGGTAGATACAAAGTTAAGATGGATCTAGGGTGATTTAATTTCCTCCTTTAAATAAGCTATATTCCACATGAATACAATGATTTCTCATAAATATGGAGCTCAAAAACCACCAGTAACTTGAGCAAGTCAATTTTACCTTAACTACCCAACAAAAATTAATAATCATAATAATAACATAAAAAATGTAATTTAACCCCAAGGGTTAGCTCAATTGGTCGAGTTCCTGTTGCTAAGTACCTTACCATTCGGAGTTCATGGAGAAAATTTTCCTTAACACCCTTGAGTTTAGGCTTTGCTAGTTTGGCCAACAGGATGTGATCCATTCTGATTGATCTGCCTAGATTTTTCTTGAAAAAAACATCTAAATATTTTAGTTTGAAATTATTTTTATTTTATAAAGTTATTTTATTTTAATCGAGTCAATTACAAGACATTACATTGCAACATCTCTACCATATTAAATTGGAGAGTGTATAGATATAACTACCCTCCATATTCTAACTAATAACCTAACTAAAAACACATGCTTTAACTATATAACCTATTCAATTCATAAATTTATATATATATATATGAAAAAATAAAAAAAATAAAAAAAATTCCTATGATATTAACCCAAATAAAACAAATACTTGATACTAATTATACAAACTAAAAACTAAAAATGGAGTACTCCTTACTAATGCAAATACAATATTTCTTCAAAACTTATCTAAATGTATAACAATATTTGATATATAAATATAACATTGTTTTATTAAATAACCAATGTAATATATACAAACTAAAAGTAAAGTGCTAACAATATTTCAATAGAAAATATATAAATATAACATTGTTTGAAAATATATAAATATAACATTGTTTTATTGATACCAATGATTTACATTGAATTGTTGAAAATTTTAACTAAATTATTATAAATCTAACAAAAACAATTTAGCCTTTACGCTTAGAGGAAAATTTAATATCTTAGATATTTTTTTATATCTATATGAATTTTCCATTTAAAAGATATGAAAAAAAAAATAGTTATTGAAATTCACATTTAAGGAATATGAAATCTAATGAATTAATTTATTAAAAAGAAAGAGGATTTTAATTATTTAAAAAGAAAGAGGATCTTAATTATTGAATAGACACATGTTATAAGTCAGTTTCAAGTTAGGGATGCCTATATGTTATAAGTCAGTTTCAAATTAGGGATGTTTATATGTTAAAAGATGCATAAATTTTAAATCAATGGTTTATATAGACTTTAAATTATTTTATATGGGATATTTTAGTATAGAGTATGTAATAATAAAGTGTAAATTTAGAGAGTACTTGTGTTACAATAAATTTGATATATAAAATATCTATATCTATATATATAATTAAAAAAAAGAATGACATTTAATTCTTTTAGGTTTTTTTAAGGAAATATGGTGTTTAAATTTGACTTTCAAGATTACTTTATGGAAATGGTGTTATCAAAATTTCTTTCCTCCAATCACTTTCAAACTTCTTGCTAAGATCATTGTCATCTTTAGATTTCTGACAACTTTTTAATCATATAAATTTCATCAAAATCCAAGCCCTCAACACAAAGCTACAACCCTGCAAATAACTACCTTTATTAAAGCCACGTTAGCATCCCTATTATTGCGATGTGACAAAAATGTGGTTGTATTCCCCCCCATGTCATCATTGTAGAATTCCATTTCAACTAACATGTGGATGACACATGGAAATCCCACCCACATGTCACTGTTGACACCTAGTATACACGTGACAATCCTATGCCCATGTGTCATCATCACAGAGGGCCACATCCATAGCCAGGACACATCATCTCCACTAATCGAACCATTGGGGAATTGTGCCACTAGAAGAACACGATGGCATCTTATGACTTAAGGCTAGTTTAGTGAATGAATCATTACTTTTCATAAACCACCTTTTCATCAACTAACATTTTTGTCAACTAGTCATAGGGCAAATCTACCACTTGTTTAAATTGCACCTCTCTATCTTTTCTTGAACCTGGGTCCATTGGATGGATTGGTAACTTACATAACTTCATATTACCATCATCGGGAATCCATGTTAACCAAGCCACTAGGACACATAACACCTCTCCCTTCAAACTTGGTTTGATTAGATTGATAGATCGATACCTAACGAAACTCCACATTTTTGTCCACTAAAATGCTCATTAACCAAGTCACTGGGTCGTCAAGATACATAAAACATCTCTCTAACAACTTAAGGCTAGTCTAATTAACAAATCACTAGCGCACTAACCACCAAGAGAACTAAGCATTGTCCCTTACAACTTAAGGTCAACCCAATTAATGGATCATTGTGCCTCTGTGCAATTTAAAGATTGTCCCTTATACGATGTGGTAATTTGACTAATAGATATGAGATATGATATGGGAAACCCTTATGGGAGAAAATCCAGCTGGAAGGTGAGGCTTTTTTGTTCTATATTTCTTTGAATGGATTTGGATGGAAGTACAAATGAATGAATCATGTGGCTCGTGGGATACTATAGTGCACAATCCCTCTCTGTTTTCTCTCTCTCTATCCACTCTCAGGTACTCTGCTCATCTATGGAAAAAAATTCACTCGAATAGAATGGAACCCCTTTTCCTCCTAGTGGCCCAATTATAACACAACTTGATAGCTAATTAGGGGTTAAATTGTACCCATTCAACCCTCAATATGAGTTACAAATCAACCCTTATTGAGTATTATTCATAGATCCCATGTGATTAGCCCCTTTTACTTTAGTAACGAGGGTTGATGTTGCATCCTCTTGAATTACAGTGGTCAATTTTGATAGTTCAACTTCCAAGAGGCATACCTTTTTTTTGGGTAAGTCAAGGTTTTTTTCATTTATGAAGAAAAATTACATCCACAACTTGAAAAAATGATATTGGCCTCACTCCTACCAAATTTGTTGGCCAATAGAAATTTCCAAAAATGCTAGCTCTGAGCCATAACCAAGTAGTTATCCAAAATTGATGGGGATATAATACCAAAAAAATAAAAATATTAAAACACAACGGATTTCCATTAAGATGGAGAGCTAGGAGGGGGAGGTGGCTAAAATTCAACAATGCACATGCTTTTCCATATGACCTAATCGGTCATCCATGCAATCCATGCTTTCCTAGAGACTTCATTGATTACATTTGAGATGGGTTAAGTTGTCTTGCATGTGCCATTGATTCCATTGAATATCATTCATGAAGGTAATGAGGTCATTTCTGTCAGCATTCCTTTCTTTTGAAAGTTGTTCCATAGACATTTGATGTTGCCTATGCATGGTAGGCACTTCTTTGAATAACTTAGAATATGAACCATAATGGCTTGTTCAGTCTGTAGACCCCTCTAAGTAATGGTGTACTTCATGGCGATTAAGAGAATCAACTTCATGTGTGTGGGTAGGTTTTAGGGGAATTGCCTACATAGGAGGAGGGTGACTGGATTGACCCCTATCACCACCACCCTGTCAAACACAACCACGTTGGCATGGCATTACGTATTTAGCCATAACCCCGAGGCAACTAAAACTATAGAGAGAACATGAGACTTTCCACTGAGCCAAGAAACTCGTAACCAGGACAAAGTGAAAACTAAAGCCTTTGGGGGATTTCATTTTCAAAATTCATCTAACCAACCTGAAAAGCTCATACAAGCAATAAGAAGTAATTTTTTTCAAACCAAGGAGTGCAAGCCCTGCAACATCAGAGCCTAGCTATAAAACAAAACCATAGTAGCCTTGACTCTTATTCACAGCCACAAAAGGAAAAGAAACACGGGAAATTATATACTATATAGGCTTCATATTTGTCCTCCCACAAAGGCACGTAAAACCCAGGAAAGGAACTGGAGTTTCCCATTTCCTAACCTCCACAACAACCTACAATAAACATGAAGCCCACCTTTTCTCCAATTTATCAAATGACACTGAGGGAGATGACCTAGATAGGCCCTGAAACATACCCAAAACATAACCCACAAGTTTTGGCTACAAACCCCAAACTGAACCCACCAGTTTTCCCCCACTACAGAAGACATACAATTCCCCAGACCAAAAAAACAGATCACGGAGGGAGCCATCGAAAATACTTTAGTTGAAGACAAAATTTGCATAACATCTAAATAAGAAAAGTAAGCCCAGAAGGCACAAGAGCCAACTTACTGCCAGGATCACATGACCATGAGGAGAGGAGTACTAATGCAATCTCGTCACCAATGGAGGAAGCACATCTTCATCGCTTTGTAGCTCCCCAAAATGTAGAAACTTTCCAAGTCTTAGGTTCCAAATTAAGCTCACATGCCCCTGTATCCCTTGCGAGCGCATGCAACACAGGCTGTAGAATAGGCATGTACCCTTTCCATCGAACCTTAAAATTTTTACAGGGCATTCATAAGGCTTACCCCCTGGCTTCTCCAAGCACTAGACCACCATCCACAACTAGCACCCACAACAATGAACCTTCTACCACCTTCCTGAACTTATCATGCCTGGTATAAATTGATCATGTTTTTTCCACATGGGGGAAGCTTATTGTGTCTCCCCTCACATTAATTGCATTGCGATTTGTTGAGGTGGCCAACGCTCCCCTAATCCCACTATACGTTTGATTATCCACCCCCATAGGGGTGAGAGGCATAAATTTCTTATACGAGCTTCGATTGAGGCGATTCTTATGTCGTTGGAAAGGTATTAGTGTGTAAATTATGGAACCTAGTTCCATAATAAGTTTAGGACCACAAAAAGTTGTCATTTAAAGCCTTAAAATGGCTCCTAAATTTTTTTCATGCGAAAAAATCCAAACTAGGACTACTGATAGAAATGACCTAGTTAGTGGATTCCTCTAAATTTTCCACTCTATAAGCATCAAGATGGATGAAAAATCATATATTGATGCAATCTGGATCAACCCATACCTTGGATAAGATAGTTGAGGTATAACACAACTACTTCAATAACTATGGAAGCTATTACCACAACTTTTCCATTAGATAGTCTCTTGGGAAAGTTGACAATCTTAGACTTCATGAATATTTGGCTCAACCAAATAATTTATATGCAAGGATAAATTCCATAATTCGTTTTTATTGACTTCCCTCCCTTTTCATAGCTTCTCATGGCCATGTCAAGGCTTTACCTCTTCATCTATTGTTATTAAAATATAATTACAATTGTTTCAGGTTTTTTAACCCATTTACATACACATATAGACATCATTAATATAATTAATTACAATTATAATAAAAGTTAAAATATTAAATAAAAATAAAATATTAGTAAAAAAACTATAAAAACTTACTTCATTAAAAAAAACACAATAATACATCAACATATAAAAATAATAATTAAAAACAATAAATACATAAACATATAAAAATAATAATTAAAAACAATAATTTGTAAAACAATATGACAATAAAAATATAAACCAATCATTAATAATAATAATAAAATTCAAAAATAAAACTTAAACAACCATTTAAAAAAATCAAATTAAAGAGTCAACTAAAAAGAATAACAATAATAATAACTTAAAAAAGGTGGAGTTATCCCATCAAAATCTCAAGTATTAAAAAATTGAACCAAAATCAAGAACCCAAAGTTAATAAAAAATATTGTGTAATCCACAAACCATACAGTTCATAAATAAACCATTACTTGATAATTATAATTTAGGGTTATAATTAAATATATTTTTATAAATTTTAATTTAAAAACTAAAGAGCAAAACATGGCCTACCATTACCCCACGATGTAATCTCCTTCTATGTTTAGATACCATTTTTATATTTAAAAATTGTGATCAAAAGGAAACCAAAATTTCAAACACCATCCCTTCTAAAGCATCTATGGATTAAAAACACGTGTTTTTTAAAAGTTGAATATTGTCATGGACACCATAAATACCCAAACATATCTATGTATGGTGGGGAATTTTATATTAATAGCAATCTTTTTCAAGTATAAACTATTTAAAAAGGGGAATTTTATATTAATAGCAATCTTTTTCAAGTATAAACTGTTTAAAAAGTAAACATACATAGGACCTACTTCATCAAAGTTTTTTATATTAGCTCACCGACCCTTTGTCATGATGATGTGAGTGAAATAATACACTCGACTTTTTATTGTGTTCATATTGATATGTTTAAGTCTTTGCCTATACACTTCGTAGAGGTGGGGTTACAATATTGACACTTAAAACACTTGGAAGTTAGAATCCCATATATAGTATATATGTTAGAATCGGCAAGTGAAATTAACCCATGTTTGAACAATGTGATTATTTTCAAGTGTAGGCTTATGGATGACACCTTCCTTTTTTATATTTATATATGTGGAGTGTTTAAATTTTTATTATTGTTATAAATTATTTAATAAGTTTGATTTGTTTGGTTAATTGGATTTAATTTAGGCATTTGGAAAAAATATTGTTATTTTTTCTATTCAAATTTAATTTTTACATGTGATATGTTATAATGGCTTCATGGTTTCAAGTCGAGTGGTCTTTCTAGGACCAAAACATGCGTATTCCTCATATAGAATATGAAGATATTTCTCATTTATTTAATAGAATAAATTTCAAGGTTTACAAGATTTTAATGGGTTATTCTTCATCTTTATTGAGATTACAATTTGTGTGGTTGTTGTTATTATTTGAAGTTGTTTTTGGAAATTTAATCTCAAGGGAACCAGATGCATACTTAGGGAAAGCGTCCATGTCACCTTGCATAGTCTTTCTCGCTCTACGCTAGTGCTTGCTAGCCTCAAAGTGTATTCCTATTAGTTTAAGATAATTTTCAAGTATATTGTACAAAAGGCTTCAAATCTACAAAATATACTCATTTTTATAACTGTGATGAGAATATTGCATTAAATCAAATCTGCACCTCGATCACAGATTGTACAACAAGTGAATACAATAAAAATCCTTCGAGGCCAACTATACATGTAACCTCACAACGGTCTTTATTCTCAATATCTATTAGTCGCTTTCCCATCCTAAATGACACAAGGTCTTAGGAGGTGTAGATTCTCCAAAAAGAGACAATATTTACGCTGCATAGCAACCCATTGTTAAGGAATAGTTGCGAGGGAAGGGATACAATTTCTCATTAGGATTCTTGCATCCAAGTTTACACCTTTATTGGCAAGATCATCTGCGACATAATTGTTCATTATCATCACATGAAAGAACCTAATAATAGATAAGGCTAGTTTCAGATTCCCAATTCGATCAATAATGCTTCACAACTTACAATCCTTAGGCAGATATCCATGAATAAGGTGATGGATAACCAACTAGGATTCTCCCAACACCACAAAATATTTGATGTTTTCTTCTTTGGCTAGAAGGATCTCTTGCAATAATCCATATGCCTCTGCCGCATTATTTGCACAATTGCATAACCCCCAAATGTACTTAATTTCAAATTTTCCATCATGGTTGGAATAAACCCTCCCGCTACTACTACCCCCAAAATATACTCATTTAAATATACAAAAAATGTAGATTTCTGCCCTTAAACACTTTTAACCAATGGGTAGGGAGTCAAAAGGAAAAATGATAGATGCAAATGCTACTTAAATATCACAAATTCAAAGAGTTCAACATCAAACCATCAAGTTCATCCATAATAATAATAAAATCTTGCTACAAGAGTTTAACCTTTATTTCAAAGTCGTAAATAAAAAAATTGGAAATATCCAATGGACTCATGGGGATGTAAAGTCATTGCACAAGTAGTTTATCCACATAGTATCAAAAGAAAAAGTTTTTTTTAATATTATAAGGGCAACTCCAATGCTTAATCATGAAGTCTCTCCCAAAAAAACTAACATAAAAGGATTCAAAAAGTGAAGAATGGAAGAGGATTAGAGAATTATCGATTTGTATCTCAACAAATTTTCCATCTCTTATATATGAAAATGGATTGTATAAGGATATCATAGAGTAGAGAATAATAAACCTAAAAGCATCTTAAATGAGTGAAAAATGGATCGCATAGCTTTAAGTGGTCTAATTCTCACCCAAATTGAGAAAACAAATGCATGAATATAATTTGCCTCAAAAACAATAAAATTCAGCAACTTGCTCTAATAAGTCAAACCCATGTAATACCTTACATTATTAGGTGACAAGTGAATCTCTAAGGATAAGATAATAAACTTCATCCATGAAATAATAAAAACTCTAATAATATCTTCTATGCATCCCCACACTTCCTTTTCGAACAAGCAACTTGTGAATATCATATTAAGGTGTGATTTTCTCTTGAAAATGACACAAAAGCAATATCAAAATGGCTACAAAGTTTGCACAATCACATCTTCATGAAAAAACATGTCAATATACATCACCCATGGATTGATGTACCTGCTCTACAAGTCATGTTACCTTGCATCACAGATATGCACAACCCATGGTACCTTGCATCACAGATAAACATAACCCAATATTCGATGTACAACTTATTCTAATGCTACTATATTTTAACTTAATGCACTAATTTTGACTTAATTTTACACTTTTTCATAACATGTTTTCTTTTTCATCACTACACAAAGCCATCTATGTATAACACTATCTAAAAATAGAAACTAAAAACAATTCTCTTATTATCACTAAGTCACACACATGCTCTCCTCTAAAAATAATAGCTAGAAACATAAATGGTTAAAATATTATGTTTCTAAAATTAAAAACTTTCCAAAACTACAAAATTTGAAAATCCAAAAATATCCTTTTAAGAAACCACTAAATGGATATTCAAATTGTACTCAATTATTTAAAAACTAAATCTCTAAAACCATAATTTTTTTTCAAAATAACATATTTTAAAAATAAAGTTTATCCAACTAAAAAAAAAAAAATCTAGAAATTACATATTTTAGAAATAGAATGTATCTATTTCAACCAATCACTCCCATACATGTTCAAAGTGTTATAAATAATATATATAAATTATAACCCTGAATCAAACTGAAATACAAACTAAAAGATTATGCACTCTATTACTTTGAAAAATTTTAAAACTAAAACTTGAATTAATCTCAAATGTTATAACCAAAAGAAATAAAATTGAAATCCAAACCAAAGCATTGAACCTAGTGCCCCATATTACTTAAACAAAATCTAAAACTAAAACTTACCTAATCTCAAATACTATAAATAAAACATGTTCTCGTAAATGTATTGAAACTTATTAATAGATCTCCCAGCGACAATGCAATATTAACAATAATAACAAGATGAATAACTGTAACGCAGCATAGTTCCTACCTACCACCAATTAATTGGTTAACGCCATACTTTTTTCAGCGGGGTCCACATTTTTCTCGCATTTGCGTCTCCACACAACTTCCTTCACACACGCTTCTTCAAGTAACTGGATATTCAACTCTGTATATGGTTGGTGGGTCCACTAGGACTTGTGTGGAGGTTTTCTTGTGTGGAGCTTTCACTATGTGAAAATCTCTGCACAAGCAAAGCTCCGCAGACTACTTGTCCACATAATAAAATCTAAGATGCACATTCCCTACACTAGAGACATTAGAGATCCCCTTAAGCAAAGATCGATAGCTACCACGCAGGTCTCAGAGCACTCAAACCATCTTTCCCCTCTATTCTATCATGTTCTAGTCGGCTCCAACGTAGTTCAAGAGACTCTGTGGAAATGGTGAGTGGATTATAAGGTTATCACAACTCTGAAAAACAATAAACTACCATGCAATGTAGTTTCTAATTCTTGGAATAATATTTTTTTAATGGTTGTTTTCGATCCCTAGATGTGGGTGATTAGAAATGCTTTGTTGGAAGGCCACATGACTTCTCCGCAGTCATGTAGCTAGCCTCCCCACGAGGCTACACCTGCCTCCAGCATGAGAGCCATAAATAATCCTCGTTGGTTTCCGACCTCATTCATTCCTTGGCATTCAATCTGGCTTACTGCGCATTCAATCTCGCCTCGTCCACAACGCATAATTCACTAGCCTTTTATGGGAAATTGAGTTGAATCCTTTCCACATTCGTCCCGCGCCTCCCTCCATTTTTCTCTCAGGCTTGCTCTGCAATCTCCTATACTATGTTCTGCTTATCCCCACTGTGCTACCGCCCTTCACGCTGTTATTCATCCGCCCACTTCTCATCTGTTTCACGTTGTTGCTCATCCGTCCACTGCTCATTCGCCTCCCTCTACTCATTCTTTCCCTCCTCTGCATCCCTAGTATTCCACTGAATTTATGCCTCACCGCCACTGTATGTGCTGCCGTAGGGAAGGAGGTAGAGGTTATTCCTCATGCCCTCCAATTACAATCATGGTGGAGGGAACAATGCCCTTTTCAGTGGCCATGGACGCATCGGAGGTCTCTGACCCCGAGCTCCTCTCAGCCCATCTCTCAATTCAAATTCCAGAGACTCAACAAAGAAATTCTGACTCTAGTTCTAGGAAGAGGCTGCGAAAGTCCACTCTCTCTCGTTCATCATCCCCGTTGCCTAGGAAAATGGTGGCTCTTCCTGTCAAAAACATGGAGGAAAACTCTGACAGTGGGCATAGCAGCTCTGCTGAAGGTGCCAAGCAACTTGACGATGTAGAAGACATAGGCGCTCACTCCACCTCCACCCCAGAGATTTCTCCTCATCTCTCCAAGAAGGAGGATGCCCTCTCTGATTACGGGTGCTACATTGTGGAAGAACCTCCTTGTATGCAACACCATGATGCAAAGGACCAACATCTGCAGAGCCATGGTTCTTCTTTCTCCAGTATTTTCATGCCTTTCTATAGTTTCTATGCTTACTTTTCTTCTGCACAACAAACTTAGTTTTTTGGATATTCTATTAATAGTTGGTTTCCCCATTAGGGGCAGCTCTTTCTATTCTTTGTGGAACTCTCTAGGGGCTGGTTTCCACCAAAGGGGCAGCCCCATTTTTGAAATTTTGAATTATCTCCTTCCGATCGGGGTTGGCTAATTCAGAAACCCTGGTCACAAATATTGAATGCACTATTTTTGTACCATATAATAGAAATTAGCCTTATGAAAATAAAATGGTTTTTTATTGAAAAATGGGGTCATTGAACCCAACTTCATCACTCATGTTGGTTACATTATGCTTCTCCAAATGCGTGCATTTCCTGCACTATATGGTTACTAGCATGCTCAAAATACCCGATGCGTGTTTAAAAATCTCGATAACATCACACAACCAACAACACTCTTTCATAGCAACAAATCTCTATTTGTTCACAAGCATCACATTCTTGTGTGCAACCAACTTCATTTACGACATGCCTGGCCGAATTTTATCCTTTTCTACCTTCATGCTAGCATCAATAATCTGGATAGCTAACATGCAAGGAATGACTGGCTTTGTAATGAACTGACTTGCCTCTCTCATTAGTATTAAGTCTCATGTGGAAGCGCAATGGATGGGTGAGCAAGAATCCCGCGTCTAACAAGGTTTAGGTTAGGTTATCTCTCTCTTGAGAGAGGGAAGGTGTTATAGTCCCATTGTTCTATATGCATAATTGACCCCACCATAGGATAACCCCTCTTTCATAAAATGTGGGTTATAATCAATCAAAATCAGGCATCATCAACCTAACTTGCTTAAAGAACTGGCATTCTAGCATGAAAGAAACCTATGATATAATTGGAGTTACTTCTAAAATTAATATTAGTTTATCAAAAACCAAAACCAATATTTCCAACCATTGTTTTATTAGTGACTAAATACATTGCAAATGGTTTGTATTATACATAAGAGAAATTTATCAACAATTTGGCTTGAGCATTCATAATAATCTGGCTTTTCATGGTTCTGATATTGCAATCAAGCTACACATCAAACCTCACTACAATATTAACTTCCAAACAAATGCAACCCACAATTCAAGATGTGGAGTCTCTGAAATCCAATGGACAGTCTGTGGGTTACCAGGCCAGATATTTTGTAGGTGAATACCCAGTAGAGCACACAGGGATAGAGCACAAGAAGCTCAAGGGATATTCATCACCATGAGAATATGAAAATGAGTTGTAAAATGGATCAATGGTTTCTATATGTGACGAAATTCCTTATATTTGCATTTTCATGTCTAAGAAAAACAACTTCACAATAGTTGGTGTGACATATAGAACCAGGGGCTTATGTTTCTCATGTTTCCATGACATTCATTTTATTTATTGCTACTATTAAGACTAGTAAAATTGTAGTTGTTTTGGTGTTAGAAATATCCAGCGAGTTTGATTTTATTTGTGGAAAAATATTTCTGAAGGGATCTCTGCTCATATCATACATGTCAAAGTTGGTGTCGGAGATTACAGAGGGCCCGAAAAGTCAATAAATTCAGAAGAAATATTTCAAGTAATATTCTGCAAAGAACTGGGAAAATATGCCTATAGCGTGAGGCAAGGAAAATGAAATAAGGTGATGGCTTACTTTATTATACTTTCTAGGGGTAAGACAACCAAAGGTGACAAATGATTTATTTTTTTGACTCATAGTCGATTATGCCCTTGTTGGGGTGGGGTCCCCTAAGGTACACTTTTTGGGAATATTTTTGTATAAGTTTGTATATGTGCACTGCACAAATGAGACAAGGGGATTTGGGGCGGGTCAAAGTCCCTATTTTTATGTAAATGGGTTTAAGGGCAAACTGTGGGCCTCAAACCATGGTTTGAGACCATAACATCTGTGCGCTAGAAGAATATAAATAGATAGATCGAGTCTAAGGAAGTTAACTTAGTTCAAGTTGAATAGACCATTATGATCTAAATATTTATGCATCTGTAATACTTTTGTAAGGGTTTGTATGGGTTGGGTAGAAAGGCTCCTGCTGGATGTGTGCGCGGAGACCTAGTCCTAGTTGTGCGTGGACTTCGCTAGCTGTGTGCACAGAAGGGTTATGTGTAAGGGGAAAGTATGATGTATTGAATGAATCTAATTTAATACAAGGTTTGATTTTGGTGAAACATTTTGTATTGATCTGAGTTATTTGTTATGTTGAGATCACATTGCTTCTGTGTTGCTTATTTATATTTGCGTGAAGATATCTGTTATGGTTATTTATGAATATTGATGATTAATGAATTTGCTTAAGTAATTACACATTGTTTAGATCTGGATCTAATTTTGTTATATCTGTGCTAAAGCCATCTTCGATTCTGTCTATAATCTATTAAGTATTACGCACATTTGTTTATGATTGATATAAGTGTTCAATCGATATGCTTAGGGCCACATCATTATTTTCTTCCTCAGGGTGCGGAAACCTAGTTCCAACACCCCCGCATACTGCTTCAGGTGATACTTTGATCTGCACAAGCAAGTCATTGCCGAAAGGGCCAGCAGTTGGAGGGTTTGTTGGTTGCACGATAAAACTTTGAACCTGGGTCAGGATCCCTCTGTTGTGGTCCTGTGATTTGGTAGATTGGCAGACCAAGTGACAAGGCAACATCAAAACCAGTCTTTAGAGCTCTAGGACCTAGCTTTCCTAGTCTCAGAGAGGGATCTCTCAATTGTTTGCAAAGATGCAAGGTTGTTTTAAAGGGTTGATTTTAGGCTAGTTATGAAGCATGAGTTTTTTTTATTGTTTGGTTGGACATGATGATCTAGGCAGCATACATAGAAAGAAGAAATCTCTAAGTCATTTGGGCAATGGAGTCAAGTGGAAGTTGTAACAAGTTTGTAAATGGATCAGGGATATCAAAGGGCAAATCTAACTTGGCCAGTGGATCTACAAGGTCTTTCAGGTGAAATGAAATGGACATCAATGATTTAGAATGAAAAGTAGAACTAAGCGCAATTAAGAATCCTTAATTATATGTACTTCTCAACAAAGGGACTTAAAACATTATATAAAGAGGCATTCCATAGACAGGGCTAACCATAAATTCTATAAACCAAACTTCAGCAAATAATAATTCCAAGACAAACTTCTCCAATGAAATATAGAAGGCGAGAAACTCATTTAAATTCTAGTGATTTCACCTTCAAAGATAAGAAAACTTTCAAGATTCACACATAAATGCATTCATAGAAGAGTGAACTCCTAGACATCTTAGATTATAGCTATAAGGAACTTCAAAAAAATTATTCAAGCAAGAACAAAGGGTATGATCGAAACAAAACCTCTTTGGCAGACTTTAAACAATGGTACTTTGAAGGGAGACTTCAGAAACAGTTTTTAAGTGGCAGCAAGTAAGCAGGGAAAACCATAAATCATTATTGAGACCAACTGTATTGAAATATTTAAGAAATAAACAAGCATAAGGGTTCTAGAGAGCAATTAAGAATTCTCTAGAATATCTTAGTAGAAGAAAACATTAAGACAGTGAAGAGTAAACAGAACTAAGGTGCTTTCAAAAGACATTTCTTAGCCTAAAATTTTTACTCTACTGCAACAGAGAATGGTGAATCATAATGAAACAGAAAATAACAATGACAAATTTAGAGTACTTCACCAACAGCCAAGCTCGGGGATCCATTGACAGAGCTTTCTCCATCAACAAACAGGTCAAGACATCCACAAGTTCCAAAACATCAATTTCCTTTCAACTTCAGCAGAGCTATGTATTACTTCAAAGAGTCACCAAATTCCAATAATACAATGAGTTCCAACGTAGTATTTATGCTGCAAATGAGGAGGTGGAACTTTATCTAGGGTTTGAGAGTCATTAACTATAGAGTAAATGCATTCCTAACCTTGAAAACCATGCAAGGCATAAGGTAGGAAGATGCTCAACTACTTCTCTGTTTCAATAACTCTATCTTAACTTCTGATAGAAAGATAGGAGAAAAGATTGACTTTCAAGGCTTAACCTTATCTTTACAATAACTGTCCTGACAGTTTTAAATATTTTCTTTAGTGTAATAACTGTTTGTTTGTCTTTGTAGGTAGAAAGTAGGCCAAAGGTGTTAGTTAGATATTCTGAGGGAATAACTACTCCTGTTTGATGTATTTGAGGCTGTCTTTAGCTTATCTTTCCTTCACTTCATCATCAAACTTGGTAATGGGCCTTTAACTCTGATTTGCCTTTAATTAATCCTTTTTTTCTGTGCTTTATCCTTGGTCCTTTTTAAACAACTATTCAGTCATTATTTCTTTGAGTTTAGAGCTTCTGTCTTTAATCACTGCTTCTTGAAAGGCTAATTTCTGCTTTGATAACTTTAACCTTTAATTAACCTGCCTCGCTGTCCCTTTGCTTTATTTGGCTGTTTTAAGTTTAATCATCTGTCTTCGAACTTTATCCTTTATCCTTAAACCGTGATTAAGTCTCCGATCCTTTATTTCTTCATATCTTCACTGATTCTTCTTTGGTTTTCTGTGTGCAGGGTTTCCCTTTGGTGTGATGGAGGGTTTCTTTTGATTCGATCAATGGTCATGAATCATTGACTTTTCCCTTCAGATTAAACCATTATCTCTTTCTTTATGCATTTGGTCTCATGGATCGTCATCCGTAGGCGTTTGTTACTTCAGTTGACTGTGGGATGGCCCCTGAGTCTCGGGCCACCATTAAACCTGCACAATTTAAACCAATATGTTAAGAAAAACCTGTGTTTTTAAGATTAGAATGCATTCAGAGGGTTGGCGAGGGCGTGGGAGCGATGTATTAGAGGAAAAAATGCGTAGAGGAGGGGTTTCATGGCAGAACCAGGAGGAAACAGTGGAAATTTAAATATAGGCGTGAAATGAAGGAGGGCGGTTTTGTGCGAAACCGAGTGGTTTTCGCGCGGACAGAGGGTGATAAGCAGTTTAGGCCCATACGAACGCGATTCCATTCAGTGGTTGCCACGCGTCCTGGGAAAAACCGCCCTTTTCACGTGGAAATGGGTCATTAAACCTCAGCGATCAAACGTGTGCGATTTGTGATCTCCACCGTCGGATCTCACAGAGTGAGATCGACGGGGTGGGAGTAGTCTGATGGGGGGCATAGGTTGGTAGTGGAAATAGGTGGCAGGTAAGGATTGGGCGATGTTTTTGTGGGTGGAAGGTGGGACTAGGAGTGTGACATGGGATATTTCGTCGGGTAGCGGGAATGATCATGAGCGGGTTTTGAAGGTTTGGGGATCGCGATGATCATTGGATAGGAGGTGATCAACGACGGAGATCGCTCCAAGGAATAAACGGGCGAGGGGATGGTTAAGAGGAAGGATAAAGGGCAGGAGTATGATAGCCGTTAGATTTGCATGATCAACAATTGGGATCTCTTTGGAGAAAAATTATGGTGGCGCGGGGTAAAAAATAGACGAAGGACTAAAATTTTAAGCGGGGGAATGGTCCTATGAGAGAAAGATAGGACTGGGGTTTAGGATAAACAAGGGCCGATGGTTAGTAGGTGGTCAGGCCCTTGGTCATACAAGGAAGAAGAGTAGAGGGCTTAAGGCCTAATTTCTTAAATGGGCGGAGAATAAGCCAAAAAGAGGGTTTTAATGGTTTAAAAAAGGGGTTTTAGAGGAAATTAAGGATCAATGAAGGGAATATGGGAATTTTTAGAGGAAAATAAGACTGATAGAGAATAGGAGTAGGAGTGATAAGATGAGGGGATGAAATGTAGGTAAAAATGGTGGGGACAGTCTGAAACAAGCTTCCTTTTGAGACAGAAGGGTGATCTTTTAGAAGGCATAGATGAAGATTTTGGTGAACTGTTAGACTTAGGATGATGAAGGCAGTGATATTTCTAGAACTCACAATGTTTCTGCAAATATTGTTTCTAGAAATATGAGATTTTAAACTTAGTCATCTTTGGATAAAATCAAAATTATGGATGACTAACAGTGGCTCCACTTGGGGAGGGCAGTTATCCTTCCAAGGTGTCCAAAACCTCAGCTTATGAAATCTTCAGAGTTTCAGCAGATCAGTGCCTCATCCATTGGGCATATTTATTCTTTTTACTTGTTGATCTTTCTCTGAAAAAGATAAATTTTTGACAATCTGCAATATATAATCCTTATCACACAGTCTTTCTAACTGCCCATTCCTACTTGTCCTAGCATTTTCTCTTCTTTGAGTGCATTTGAACTAGCAAACTCTTTGACATTTTGTTTTTGAAAACTGAAAATAAACTAACTATCCTATCCTTATTTCTTCCAAGAGTCCAGATTAAACTGTTGAACTCTTTTTATTCTCCACCTATACTACTTGACTGCCAAGATTAAACTTTTTGGCAATCTTGATTCTCTAGCTATTTGACATGAAAATTTAAAGCATGGTTCAAAATCAAGATTAGACAATCTGATCAACCATGGTTTGTGGCATTTTGAACAATCTGCACACAAACATTATTTTTGCAAAAAAAGTAAATTAGAAAGATAAGGCCATGATTTGTCTTTGTAAGGCATCCTTATCTATCTCTTTGGTTCTATTTTGAGCATGTGGAACCAACATCTTCATATTCTCCTAATCTATCCTCTCTGATAAGCTAAGTCTAAAATAATCTTGACAATCATGCTTCTACTAACTTATCAACATAAATTTAAAGTATGTTCAACCATGATTAGGCTAGATGACTGAACAATTTATCATTTTTAATCAGCAGTGGCACTTAGACTTGCTCACTTTCTGTTTCGGGAAATAACTCCCTAGAGGTCGTTGGGTCAAAACCTCCACAGATCAGGGCATGCTATTCAAGAAGGACTCACACAACCACACTTGTACACTAAAAACTAGATAACATCGATTGTAGAACTCACCCGTAGATCCTACGTTTGATGTAGATCCCGCGGGGTCCAAACCCCCAGCAACCCTTCTTCCTCTTCAACCTGGAAATCAAGAAGAGACATGCATGGAAATCTAGTTGTACAGCATATATCTTTCCTAAATGTCAGTGTAATCCATGTGAAACATCATATAAACAATAATAAATGCTTAATTAACAATCTTTTCACATATGCAAGCAGATATTAACACGTGAATTCGGGAACAAGATGGTTCTTCTTCATTACGAACAGCATGTACATTAATAGAAAGGTGGAGAGATCACTTGAATCCTTCCACGATCTTCGAACAGACCGTTGTCCGGATCCGTCCCGCCCTTGCCTCACTAGGATACTTTCAAGACTTGTGCACACGAGATGACATATAAGCTGATGAACATCTCCAGGAAACAAGGGTTTCCTGTAAAAATCTGGGAAGTGCAGGAGGCACGGGAAATCAGACTTGAATTGGGCTCCAACAGAGTATAATGTCTATAATTTTTTCTCTCTCCCTTAGGCCATGCATATGAGGGGCTTTTATACTCCCTCAAAGTAGTTTCAATCAGTTGGAAACAGTTGGCCATGGGCTGGGGTGGTTGAATTACTGGAATAACCATCAACCCAACCTCGAAAATAGGGATTTTTATATATTTTTTAATGATTTTAATGGCATACGCGGAAAAGTATCTCTGGACTCGCGTATACACGTGGAAAATTCTGGGCATACCCACGTATGGGATTTGAAACACTGTTTTTTGTGAACTTTTATTCAAGTCTGTGGGAATGGGTGCCCAAGGCCAAAGAGACAATCATGAATCACATGTGGGTGAAAAATGATGCTATAACAGATGCCCCCTAATATATGAGGTCAGAAGGGGTACATGATGGCCGAAATGTATTATGCACATAGAAAGAACTTCTCAAGGACAAGAGAGGACTTCACCAGATTTCAGCCTGCCAAAAACCAATGAAAGAAAACAGAGAGTCAACTCATGCTGAGGCGGGCATACCCATGCTCAGTAAAAAATATATCATATAGAAAGTACATGATGAATCCAGAATGTATACAAGTATAGCTGAACTGAAAGTACATAATGAATCATTTGAGCAGGGCCTGGAAGTACAAGTCGGAATCAATGTCCAAGTATCACATATATAAAGTTGATCAATGATGCTGAAACTGGATGTCTGATCATAAAAGTAACTGAATCTCCAAGTACCAAATCATAAGGGGTGGAACACATGGTACAATCACGCAACTCGGGAGCCAACATATAAGATGCTGCTGTACTGAACTGCAACATATAAGGGTGGACGACATCACTGGCAGAAACTGAATGGACTGTCAAAAGTGAACCGAAAGATGTTGATGCAACCCGAGGTCTTCACCGATCACTATGGCACAATTCTACACAATGGGAATAAATGAGCTGAAGTTGACCATGTGAGAAATCGTTGGATTACCGGTCAATAATGTATACCGTTAACCAACGTGAGACAACCCACCAATAATGAAAATGAGTGTCAAGGTGCCCCAGTACAATCTAACAAGTGCGAATGAATGAGTTGAAGTCGAACACTTGAAAGAATCTACCAATCAGGAGGCAATGATGAATCCCCAATGTCGATAGCGAAGAGTCTGCCACTGATGACTGCAAACCCTAAGGTACTGACAAAAAGACTCTAGACCTTATTCCCAGAGCAATGAGTCGGAGTCGATGGGAAAAGATCTGCTGGAAGGAAGGCATTAAGGCATCCCACATCAGTCCAGCGCGAGTGTAACCCGTAGGCCAAGATTTGGAAGGAATCGGACGAAGTAGAGTGACGGAACCAAAACCGAAGTACGTTTCCGACATGCACAAGATGAAGCTAGCGCACGGAAGAAACCCTCTGAACCAACCAATAATGAAAGCTGACACAGAGGCAAGATATCCACCGATAGGGTCAAATGGAAATCAAGGTATTGCATGAATCCCAAGTGTGATAATGTATGCTGACGTCGAACACAAGGAAAACCACTCAGTCAAAGACCCATAATGATGATCAAATGCTGAGCACAAGGTCACCTATCAATGATGGAAATAGGGCCAGGGTGCGGCTCTAGGTTTTCTCTCAGAGCAATATGTCATAGTCGATAAGAGACAAACCCGCTAGTAAGAAGTCAATGGAGACCTTCTCAAAATAGCACGAGTAGAAGACCAAAACATCTGATGTGATAGAACAACATACTGACAAGACCGGGAAGGTCGACTGAATAATGATTCAAGAGACACCGCAGAATGGCCGACTCTGGTTTAACTTCCCTTGAACAAAAGCACGACTCGTGATGACCATGGAAGTAAAAAATGACACTATATAAGTCTGTTATGTAGGAGGCAAAACAAACTATCCATATGATTGGAAGAGATAACCAACCGAAGGAGGACTGACTAGTGAAACAAGGAAAAAACTGAACCTAGGTCAAAACTAAAACCATCCCAAATGAAGGAAATATATAACTTTATATGCTTTGTTCAAGGGCAACAAACTGATACTGTACTACCATCAAATTATGAAGTAACATCATGTTCCTGATCTTTTTTCTTTATATTTGATTTTTTTGTCTTTTTCATATAATAAGCTTGAAAAAGAATAAAATAATGCTGGTACAATGGATAGAACGAGTATCAAGAAACAAATGCACTATTTCTTGGGATAGGAACGGTCCTATGCTCAATGCAAGGTGGCAGAAACTAGTAAGCGATACTCAAAGGAATGTTCCATCCATGGGTAAAAAGGGTGTCAAGTCGCGATAGCTAAGTGCATGCAATGGTTGTACAGATAGTCAAGGTCAAAATATGGCTTAAACATCGAGTCCAAATGAAGCTGGCTAAAGGCCAGGATAAAAAAGTAGCCAATATGAAATGCAGTAATACAACTCAACAACACCAAGGAGCCTCTAGGGTAATAGCCAGAAAAATGATAGTGAAGAAGAGGAAGAATGAATCTTCAACACATAAGTCATGGCGGGACTAAAGAGGACTCTCGAGCCTACAAAAAATGCAGCATGGGAAACAAGTGCTAGCGAGGAACTAACTAGGAAGCCCATGTAAAGGAAGGCTCTAAAACCAAGTCATGATTAAATAATCGGCAGGTGAAATGGGTGAAATATTCATGACCTGATGGGATCGACCCTATGGCAAGTGATCAGAATGGAGGCTAGTATGAAAAATGCAACAGAAAGTGGATTTCCTAACCTATATTCCAGTGAAGATCATATACCTACCATGACAGGTCAGCAGTCATGGATCAAAAAACCGAAAAAAAAAATCTCAACTTCATCAAAATTTACCTGAAAATATACCAATCTGGGCACTTACAAGCATCCTGGTTATGCAGCTTAAGATAGATTGAAAAAATATGAATAACAATTTTTTGCAAAAAATTTCAATTTTTGGGCATAAATACACATGTTACCTCATATCTGGTTCATTGTTACTTGCTGATTTGGGAAAAAGAGCTATGGAGAAAAACCCTCTTTCATCAAAAAAGGAGCAATCAGCCGTCAAATTTCGCCAAACTAGTCAGGTAAGCTCTTAATCCATCATTATTATCAATTTTGTCCATTAATAGGGTTAAAATTTGGAAATTTCACCGTACAAATATTTGTTTTAATTTATGACTCTGTACATACACGGGTTCATATGGACCAAGCCGCGTATATATGCGACTGTGTACAGGGTAAGTCACGTATGCACAACCCGAAATGTAAAAAAGCGTTTCTAATGAACAAATTAATGATTCTTTTCAGGATGACCATATCTTGGAGGGAACGTGAGCACAACGCAATTGATAATGAAGTAATGCAAGATCAACAGTCGCTCAATGTCCTCCAAAATTGTGGATTGCTCAAATTTTTCAAAATGCCAAATATGGAGAGTAATGTCTGGTTGCTCGAAATGCTAGTAAATTACTAGGAACCGGAGGAAGATTGCTTCATAATAGATCAAATGCCCATACACATAGAGGTAGAAGACATCTACTTCATTACTGGACTCTCCCGGAGGGGAGACCCAGTAGATTTGCATGGTAATCCTTTGGGAGGGCTTACAGTGGATTACTATGTCCACGTCTACTATGTATAGGGGTCCAAGAAAGTAGGGACCCAGATTGCTATAAAATATTTAAGAGAGTTTCACATGAAGATTCTCCTATTCACCATCGGCAGGGTAGCAGGATCTGCTTCCTTGCATCAGGCATCCAAGACGCAGATGATCATAGCAGTAGAATGCCTAGTTCACCTATATGATTGGTGCACAGCTCTACTAATGAACATGAAGCAACAATTGAACTCTATCTAGAAAAATAAGACAAAAAATTTCGGGTACCGAACCATTTTGACGACATTATTCTTTGAGAAGATTCCTGGGCTTCGACCTAGAGTGATCTCCTCAATCAACAACCCAAGAGACCAAAGAATTGCCCGATGGGCTGACCTGATGAAGAGACTAGGGGGAAGTGAAGTTCCCTGAACCACTTGGGATGACGAGTTCTTCCAATGGTGGGTGGAACAAGTCATAGTAGTGGAGGACTACCCCTACGTCGGGATGGATTTCCGCGGTGATCCAGATCTTGTCCTTCCACCTGGCGCAGCATGGGGCGCAATCGGTGAGATTGCAATTTTTTTAATTATGTGATTTTTATGATTTTTTCAATATATGTGAAAAAAAGAAACATGTTTTTTGATTGGATTCAAAATGACTTACAATATTATGCTGACCATGATACAGATATTGAACCCAGTCCGGCCTGAGGGCTACCCACAGCATAAGCGCCGCAGAGGCGAGGCAGATATTGAGGACCCATGTAGGACCCTCCAAGCTGTACAAAGGAACTTGGAGGGTTTAACTCACCAAGTGCCTATGGCTGTAGTGGAAGATCTACCTAATGCCATCCAGATATGGGTAGTGGGAGTACCACGTGACTGGGTACAACTATTCCGCCGTGTCGCTACTGTGAGCGTGTTCTATAGGAACACGAATATTGGGCAGGAGCCACAGGAGTAGATAGATATGATTATTGGATGAATATATATTTTTTGATACTGAACATGATTAGGCATAAGCCCAAATTTTGTATGACTTATGGATCCAAATTTTGTATAGTTTTTTGAACACTCTGACGATATATATACAACGATTTATGATGTGATGTGACAAATGTGTAAAAAATGCATGATGTTTTTTATTATTAAATTTTAATGTATGGAATGATTAATATGCCAATCAATTGCTTGATTAGCTAATGAGTCTGCCATCCAATTGTCTGTACGAGGAATATGAATGAATGTTAAAAATTGATATGATCTTTGTCACAAACGTACCCTCAAAAACAACCAAAGTAAAAATGGATCTCAAACTCAATAAGTATTGTTCAACCACGACACCACCAGTTGGGAGTCCAGCAAAACTACCAACGAATCAACACCCAAAGATATTGCCTCCGAGAGTATATAAATAACTACAGTGTATTCTGCTATATTATTGGAACCAGGACCAATGCAGACTCCTCTTGATACCAACAACTGACCGGATGGATGATGAAGCACCCAAGCCGTGGAAGCCAAGTTCCGGTTGTGTCTACTAGCGCCATCAGTGAAACCATAATGACTCATGTCATTCGACACAACCTGCCAAAGCAAATCAAAAACATCACCATCACATCAAAGACAAAAAACCAAATATGTGCAAAACAAAACTACTATATACCAAATTAAGATGCCAGGCCGAAGCCTAGGCATAATACCTTTTCAAACAGGGCCCATTTATGGGCTCAGATAACTCATTTCCTTCAAAATCAACCAAAGTGTATGCTCCTTTTTTAAGGACTTTTTTAACGATAAAGGGGCCATACCACATAGATTTAAACTTTCCTGCGCCCAGAGCATCCTTCTCTTGGGCATAGACCAAAACGAGGTCACCTTCTAAGAAAACCCTAGGTTTGACGGCCTTATCATACTAAACTTTGACTCATTTCTTATACGCCTCATTCATCGTGGCAACATCCCGACGCTGCTCATCGAGATGTTCCAAATGAAGGAGACATTATTTAAGAGTAAAAGTGTCAGGAAGAAGTTCAACAACAAAATTGAGAGAAGGAATCTCACATTCAATGGGAAATATGGATTCTAGCCCATAAACTAGTTGAAATGGAGTAAAGCCAGTTGCAGTTTTCACTGACATCCTGTATGCCCAAAGTGCAGGAGACAACATGATATACCAGTTGGATCGAGCTTTAATAATCGTCCTTTGAAGAATGTTCTTCAAGGATTTGTTCACATCTTCCACTTGCCCATTGGCCTGAGGATAATATGGAGATGAATGCTCCTGCCGGAAACCTAATTTGAGAGCCAACTCAGCCATCATGCTATTCTGAAAATGACTGCCATGATCAGTGAAAATCTCTCTGGGAATACCAAAACGAGCAATAACCTGGTTGAAAAGAAAAAGAGTTGTTGTCTCACCATCATTCCCAAAAGTAGGCATAGCCTCGACCCACTTCGTAAAGTGGTCTACTGCTACAATAATGTACTTGTGACCTTTAGCTGAAGGTGGGTTACAAGTAATATAATCAATACCCCACTTTGTAAAGGGACCGACAATAATGACTGGAAAAAGCGGAGTTGGATGAGCGTGCATTTTTTGAGTATAGACTTGACACAGATAACACTTTTTGACCGACTCCATACAATATTTGAAAATAGAAGGCCAAAAGTATCCAGCACACAAGATTTTTTAGGTTGTAGCAAGCCTAGAGTTAAGCAACGTCTCAGGATTGAATCAACCCCTCAATGGTATGAAGCATCACCAACAATCAAGTAATTTTTAGCCAAGTGACGCAACTTACGGCGCTCATCTTTCGAAAAAGTAGAGGGAAAATTCAGTCTAAAGATACACAATGATATCTCCATACCAAGGACCCTGTGGAGAGATGAGAAACAAATGTTCATCTGGTAAGGATTCATCATAGACTATCTCTTCTCCACAGGGAAACTCAGAGATTAATTCCGCGAAAACTAATGATTTCTTGGATTTGGCAGACATAAACTCAAGATCAAATTCTTGCAAAATCTCAATCCATCTATTTTATTTTCCCCCAATCACTCACCTACTGAGAACAAACTGAAATGGATTGGTTGCTGCCAAAACATAAGTTTTTCGTAGAAGAATATAATGTCTGAGTCGCTGTACAACATGAACAGCTGCTAAAGCTAGCTTCTCTATCAGAGTATACCAGAGTTCAAGTCCTACCAAGCCTCGACTCAGATAGTATATAACATGCTCTGCAAGAGCATCGTCCTCCTGAACCAAAACCATACCAATGGTAGATTTTGCTGCTGCAAGATACAAAAGGAAATCCCTGCTATAATCAGGTGGACTCAATATAGGAGTAGAGGTCAATGCTTTTTTCAAAGCATCGAATGAGCACTGAGCGAAGTCATCCCAAAATAATGGAACTCCCTTCTTCAACAAGCTCATAAATCCCTTGGTAACTTCAGCATAATTTACGATAAATATCCAAAGAAAATTAGCTTTTCCTTGTAGACTTTGAAGTTGATGAACAGACGACGGGGGAGGCAACCAAAGTATTGCCTCAACCTTAAAGGGATCTACCCTAATCGCTTCCGAATACACAATGAATCCCAGTAACCAACCAGATGTAACCACGAAAACACACTTGTTCGGATTCAACGTAATCTTGTAGAAACAATATCGTTCAAATACTTGACGGAGGTGAGCAGGATGATCAATTCTCTTGCAAGAACGAGCAGCTAAATCATCCAAATACACCTCGATAATAAATTTGATGTCATGGAAGGCATATGACATGGCCCGTTGAAACATAGCCCCAACATTTTTAAGACCAAAAGGCATCTTCTTGTAAGCAAAAGTACCCCAGGGAAAAATAAAGGCAGTCTTATGTCAATTTTGTGACTCGATATAGTAATCTGATTTTATTCGGAGAAACCGTCCATGAAGGAGAAAATCTCGTTACCAGCATATTATCGGAGAAATCGATAATATGATCTATAAATGGTGTGGGGTAATTATCTTTCGGACATGCTTTATTAAGGTCTCTGAAACCAATGCAAACTCGAATTGTTCCTTGTTTTTTATCCACGGGAACAGGATTCGAAACCCACTCTGTCAAAGGAACAAGATAAATAAATCCTGCCTTGAGAAGCTTCTCCACCTCGGCTTTGATAGCTGCAGCCTTCCTAGGATTGACCGGACAAAGTTTTTGCCTCACTGGCTTAGCATTTTCGTAAGTCTTGATCTCATGTTGGACAATAGATGGATCTATACCAAGCATTTCCTCATAAGACCAAGCGAATACATCCCTAAACTCTTTAAAGAGATCGGTGTAAATCTGAATCTCTTCAGGGGAACATTCAGCTTCGATGAAGACATTCTCTATAACATTGGGATCCTTGGAAATGTTCACCGGGATAGTTGGAGAAATCACAGCCATGTTCCCTTCAGCATATACCTGTGTTGGTGCTAACGGGTTCAGGACTGGGTGAACAGGACCAGGAGACAAAGGACTTGGAAAACTTGATTCAACTTCGTTCAAATCAGGTAAAAAGTAAGACCGATGATGAAAATCATCCCACGGTCTATCTATACCATTCATAGCTTCCAGGATGGCCTCTTCAGATGGACGAGTGGTATCAAGGAAATCCTGGGCGGAAGAAGAACTAAGTGTTCAAGCCGGGGCCACATCGCCATCAAATTCCTCCAAAGAAAGAGGAGCTGGAATGCGTTCTGCAGAGTCAACAATAGATTGATAAGCAATCTCAGCTGCAGACATCGAAAATGCCATTCCACCCACTTGACCTTCTGCTAATGTGGAGGTAGGGGAAGGCAAGGTCCAAGGATCCGAAAAATAATGAGTTCTGAAGAACTCTCTTCGAATAGGAGCCCTGGAGGATAAAATTGCATTTATATGAACGATAGGAGGTGGAATATAAAAAGTACCCATCAAATAAGAATACATTCCAACCCCTAAATTCTCAACAGGCGGCTTGGTATTATCCACCTTTGGAATAGTTGAGTCAGTAGATGCATTCGGGTCTATAGGAGAACAGTCCAGTTGATCCACTGTAACAATCCTCCCTTCGTGAGGGAAACAAATAACCCAAAATAATGAGGATGCAATGGCATCCATCTCATAAATCCATTTTCACCCCAACAGAAGGTTGTAATCCAAGCTTGCATCAACTATCTCAATCTCTATATTTACAGTTTTTCCCCCAACACAGATGGGAAAAGCTGGGACAATACCATGCGGTCTGTGAGAATGACCATCAAACGCAGTCAGAAGAGTAGCAGATGGAACAGCTGCAGAATATCCAATTCCCTTCCAGCATGCGAGCGACATCACACATGTGGAAGCACCCTCATCAACGACTGTTCGAAAGATATTGAATTTCTGAAACAATGATTTGATATGAAAAGCCATATGATGCGGGAGTCTCTTTTTAAAATTAGACATATCGAATGTAATCACAAGAGAGTTTTTTGGATCGACATCCCCAATAGTAGTGAGCAGAGGACTGCGCTGAGCTGGACAAGACTGGAGCACCTCAAGAGCCGACATGGCATAAGGGCTCTGCGCCAGATCTTCCATAATAGAGTAGTTCTAGGCAGCCCTGACATTTGGATTAATCGTCATGCGCTTAGTAGATGTTTTTGGCATCTGAGGTATAGGCTCAACAGTAGGTCTCGTGATATGAAGCAACTCAGTACCATTGGGATCACCCTTGGCTTTCGAAGACTCATCTTCGCCATAACACAGGATCTCGTGGCGATATCCATGTGAGCACTCATCATGTATATGTTTGATGGAGTTACCCCTTCCTGGGTGCCCCCAGAGGAAGCCCCAGTATTTTGATTCACGCCAACAACTAGTTGTTGCCCTTGGGGAAAATGGTTTGCCAACATAGCCTGGGAACTAGAAGAACCCTGCTGAGCTAACAAGCGCTACGCATCCTGAATTTTAGGGAAAAGGTGAGTAAGATGGTTTCTAGCACATAACTTGCATGGAAACTTCACTTTCTTTTTATCCTTTGGACCCTCACCAACATGCTTGTTGGATTTATTTGCACTACCCTTCCCATTCTTGCCCTTTTTATTATTATTGTTCTGTCCCTTCTTCTTCCCTTTGGATTGTTGATTTTCTTTAGGGTTTGAAGTCTGAACGACATTTATCGACAAATATTGAAAAGGCGATGACTCAGCAGGCACAACCTGACCAGAAGAAGCAGATTGTATAGACAACTGCTACAATTGTCTAAGCAGCTTAGCTGCACCACTATTGATCGACCCAATAAGTCCGTCACCATGAGGACCAGGTTTAGTTTTGGATATGTCTAATTTTGAGCGAGGAGCATTAGGCAAATATTTATGAAGGACACCAGACTGAGAATATATCAATTCAAGTTGTTGGGCCCTAAAAATAGCCTGCTCCTCAGAAAATACCCCTAAAAGGGATACATCCTTAGAAATATCTGACTGCAAGGATTTCAAAAACCATTCCAAAAGGAATTCTCCCGGAATATAAGCTTTAATAAGCCTCTTCCTTCTCTGCCATTCCTGAATATGATCAGAAATGTGGGTTGCATCGTCCTGTTTAAAATTAGCTAGGAGTTCAGTCCCGACATCATAACGGACAAGCAACTGGAAATGATTTAGAAATATAGTAGCCAGATCTCCAAAATTAGCAAAACTTCCCCCAGCTAACTCAATATACCACTTGGCAACATTTCCAGTCAAGGTGCGTTGAAACAACCTCAACCTAATTGAATCCTCGATCAGGGAGTTAGATGAACACCACATATGGAAAGTGGTGATATGATCAGCCGGATCCTCTCCATTATTTCCTTCAAACTTTGGAATGTCTGAAGGTAGTTTGGTAGGAACCAGAGGCCACCCCGGACTATATCGGATCGGATCATTGGTCAATTTCGACAAATCTGGCAAGTTCAACGTTGCCAAAAAAGGTAAACTAGGAGGAGCCTGAGGATTCCATCCTTGGTGGGATGAATTCCCAACAATCTGAAAAGAATAACCTGGATTTGATGAGGCACCAGGCTTCCAGAAAGAACTTGTAGAAAATGTTGGGCCTTGTGACCCAGCATTTGGAGAAGGACCCCCTCCCAACGTAGAGTTACCATAGACCGAACCAGTCCCCCCCCCGAAGTAATGAATGAAGAGGAAAGCCCCTGATAGGGGTTCCAAGCGTTAGAAAGAGAGGAAAAAGCCTGATAAGCACTCGACGAAGGGAATGAAGCATTCCCTTGTTGACCAGCGAGAAACTTATTCCCTGCCCCCACTGCTGTAAATATAGGGTTCCAACCGGTAAAGGTAGTCGAACTCTGACCTCCAGACCATGGGTTAAAACTCTAAGTTTGAGAAGTAAAAGGAAAAGACCCTAAGGAAGGATTCGAACTAGGAATATGCCCACTTCCGAAGGGGAACCCTTGAAAAGAAGCTGACCCACTAGCCATAGAGGACATGGGTGCAGATGCAGTTGCAGCAGTGGAAAAGGAAAATGAAGGAATCCCACTAGTGGGCATTCTAAAACAAAAGGGACCAAATTGAGAAGCTTGTGCTTGGGTGAAACTAGAGCCAAACACAACAGTACTAGAAGCAATCGAAGATATAGCAATTGTGCCTCCTCCTTCTACTGAAGTAGGAGTCTGAATTCCTGCAGCACTCATAGCCGAAGCCGCGTTCCCAGTTGTGGCCATCAAAAGGTATGAATAGGATGGATAAGGACTTTCTAGTCTTTCTGACTCAGGTCCGATGTACTCAACAACAAACGGATAATCAGGAGGAAGAGGAGATGGAAGTGATTCAGAAAGTTGAGATACTTCCTCTACTTCTACTTCTTCTTCTCCCGGAAATAAGACTCTCGAGGTGAGCAGAGCGCTCCTCTCGGAACCAACACCGGAACCAACTACAAAACCTTCAAGCCCTTGTGGAGGATCTCTCTCCACTGCGTCAGATACCACAGGGTGATATTCACCTGCTATATTACTCCTACGCCTTCTTGAAGAAGGCTCAATAGTTTCGAGAGATAACCCCCGAACTCTCCTCGATCGATGAGGCGCTTGATCAGCCACTTTAACAAATTAATTAGAATCAAAAAAGTATAAATCTAAGCAAGCTAGGAGCAAAGAGAACTCACTACAAAAAATCCCTAAGATGCAACCAAGCAAGCAGCCTCCAGGTATTTCCGCTCCGGGTGATTAGGACCAGACACCAAAATACGAGAAAGCGAAAAATAGGACCTCCCGAAAGAAGTCTGGGATAATTACAACCCAGGCCTACTAGCGAAGGTAACAGAAACAGTTACGCCTACCTCCTAACAACAACCTTTGCCGGTGCAAGTACCCAAGCTTCGCCGGGGCACCCTCCAGAAGTACCACTGGAAGTGATACGACGTCTGCCTTAGGTACCACGGGTATTCCCCCCCGTAGTCACCTGTGTGGAACCTAGGAATGGCAACTATGGGCACCAATCCGTGTCAGCAGCTGGGCGGAACAGTCTTAAGGGAAGATCCAGTAAATTAGAGAGGGGGTATCTCTCGTCTCAACCTTCACTTCCCCTCGCGCTTGACTCTCTGGAGGAGAGCTTTCTCGGTCCACCTAACAGAGTTGGATTTCGATCATTTAATAAACTTCTATGTTTTAGTTTGAGCGGCCTTGGAGAGTTAACTCTCCACTCACCTAATCCAAGGCCCTACAACCTAGCTAGTTGATGTATGACACTTAATAAAAAACTTGCTAGTTGTTTTTAAATTATTGCGCTTATTTTAGTTGGCTGTTATATTAAGTCAATGGGATATGGCAATGAAACTCGTGATGTTTTATGACGCAGAAAAGAAATTAATGAAAACCAAACTACATGCAGATGCAGTAATTGCCTTTCGATGAAAAGAAATTTCTACACGGGTTCTACGAGACTATTTTTTCTTTTCAGATATCAAACCTCACACTCGAAAAATTTATGAAAAAGACTACAAATGTTCAAGTGCACCTAATGCAAATTACTAAGAGCATGCCAATTCTAAGATGCAAAACCTAACAAAGCAAAGAGAAATTTCCAAGAATCCCTCAGTTCTATCACTTTTCCGATTGTCCACAAAGCTAGTTCCCAAATCAGAAACTCTGAGTATAAAGACACCAAAACATGCTCGAAATAAGAGAAAGAAGCTAATGAAAATTCCCTTCCCAAATCAAGTCAGAAACCGAAGGTAAGAAATCTCAACAAGGATTCAAAAAATGAAAAGAAACCAAAATAAAAATGCAAAACGAAAGCAATGGAAAAACAAAATGTTTTTGAGCTTTTTAATTTTATAAAAATAAGACTTCAAAGAGACCAAGAAAACTATCCAATCACCAAGCCAAACAATCTCCGAATTTCAAGCAAAACTTCAACAACAATGCTCCAAATCTTATAGTGCCACTTAGTAGCAAGATTTATACGAGCAAAAGGAAGACAAGAAACTCAGTAACTCAGCCCAGAAGAATAGCACAATCTTGCAGCAAACAAAACCTCAAAGAACCAAGAATGACTCTTCAAAAATTGCAACAAGACCTAGTCAAATGAAATCAAGAAAACCAACCAAAAAGTAGGAAAAAAGTAAAGTGCAAAGCAAAACATAAAGTTAGGAAAGAGTATACGAGCAGAAGCTCTCTGTCCTGATTAAGCAGAACAACCAAGAATCTCCAGAAAGAGATCTTGGTACTCAAACTAGAAATGCAAGCACTAAACAACAATATTTGCCAAATGAGCCAGTCTTCGACCAAACAAGAGAGAAAAAGACCAATAACCACCTTCAACACAATCCAGAGACTATAAGGACACTGCAGAGACAAGTCACTACAGGCAGACAAGACCAAAAAGTCCAAAAATCAAAAACTTTAAAATTTTCCCAGGCATACGCTACTTAGCAGTTTTGCAACAGGCGTGCATACGCGACTGTGGCAGAGGAAACCCGCGTATACGCGACTTCCTTTGACAGAAACTGTGTGTATACGCGACTGTGTGTAGAAAAACTCGCGTATGGAAAGGTAAATAATGAAAAATAAAAAGATCAAGCCTGGCTAAAGAACCAGGTCTTTAGTCTGATTGAAAAAAAACTAATTGGACTGGAAATAATGATTAAAACTGTCAGAAACCTTTAAAACAGCTGAAACCACCCAACAGGGGAATCACAAGAATGCGATCTCCAGTGGAGTCGCCGGTTCTGTTTCGGGAAATAACTCCCTAGAGGTCGTTGGGTCAAAACCTCCACAGATCAGGGCATGCTATTCAAGAAGGACTCACACAACCACACTTGTACGCTAAAAACTAGATATTATCGATTGTAGAACTCACCCGTAGGTCCTACGTTTGTTGTATATCCCGCGGGGTCCAAACCCCCAGCAACCCTTCTTCCTTTTCAACCTGAAAATCAAGAAGAAACGTGCACGGAAATCTAGTTGTACAACATATATCTCTCCTAAATGTCAGTGTAATCCATGTGAAACATCATATAAACAATAATAAATGCTTAATTAACAATCTTTTCACATATGCAAGTAGATATTAACAAATGAATTCGGGAACAAGATGGTTCTTCTTCATTACGAATAGCATGTACAATAATAGAAAGGTGGAGAGATCACCTGAATCCTTCCACGATCTTCGAACAGACCGTCGTCCGGATCCGTCCTGCCCTTGCCTCGCTAGGACTCTTTCAAGACTTGTGCACACGAGATGACATATAAGCTGATGAACATCTCCAGGAAACAAGGGTTTCCTGTAAAAATATGGGAAGTGCAGGAGGCACGGGAAATCAGACTTGAATTGGGCTCCAACAGAGTATAATGTCTATAATTTTTTCTCTCTCCCTTAGGCCATGCATATGAGGGGATTTTATACTCCCTCAAAGTAGTTTCAATCAGTTGGAAACAGTTGGCCACGGGCTGGGGTGGTTGAATTACGGGAATAACCATCAACCCAGCCTCGAAAATAGGGATTTATATATATATTTTTAATGATTTTAATGGCATACGCGGAAAAGTATCTCTGGACTTGCGTATACACGCGGAAAATTCTGGGCATACCCGCGTATGGGATTTGAAACACTGCTTTTTGTGAAATTTTATTCAAGTCTATGGGAATGGGTGCCCAAGGCAAAAGAGACAATCATGAATCACATGTGGGTGAAAAATGATGCTATAACACTTTTAGAAATTCTCTTTTTTGGGTATGGGGCCGTACCTCTTTTGAATCTGCCCTCTTTTCCTTTTCTTTTCTTTTATTGTTTTTGTATTTTTCATGATTTCTTTTCAAATGGGTTATGTATAATGAATAAAAAAATTTGAAGCTAGGACTCTTGACAAAAGTAGTGCTTGAGCATCCTGCCATTAACATGACCTCCAAATAAGTATTCTCCATTAAGCTCTTGCAGAAAGAATGCATTATGACCCTTTATAGAATGAATGATGTAGGGCCCTTTCCACAAATTCTCAAATTTACCATGTTTTCCCTTTTCTTCCCTTATAGAATCCCACTTTAGAACTATATTTCCAACTTGGAAATCATTTGCTTTAGTCCTTTTATCAAATAATTTCTTGATGCCTTCTTGGACTGTTTGTGTTCTTTTGTACACTTCTTCTCTGGACTACTGTAAATGAATGGTCTGATCTATCCTTCTCTGCATATCCTTCTCTTCAGTTTGTATTTCTTGAAGGAGTTTCATGACTGGAACTCCTAAAGAGGTTGGGAAAACTGAATCCATGCCATAAACCAGCTGATAGGGGGACATATTTATTGACTTCTTGGTGGTTAATCTATCATCCCATAGAGCATGAACCAGTTTACTATGCCATGATTTCTGATTTTGCTCCAACAATTTTTTGATAATATTGACAAGGCTTTTGTTGGAGGATTCAGCTAATCCATTTCCTTGAGGATAATAGGCAGTGGAATGACCCAATATGATATGATATTTATAGCAGAAGTCAACCATTTTCTTGGATTTGAAAGCAACAGCATTTTCTGTGATAATTTTTCTAGGACAACCAAATCTGGATAGTATGTTGGTTTTAAGGAACTTGATAATGACATAATCAGTAGCATTCCTAGAAGGTATGGCTTCTATCCATTTGGTAAAATAATCAGTGGCAGTGAGGATCCACTTATGTTGGGCTGAAGAAGTGGGTGAATTTTTCCAATGAAGTCCAAGCCCCATTGTTGAAAGGGAGCCTCAACACTGATAGGATGTAAGGGTAAAGGTAGGAGTTTTCTCTTGCCATAAAAAATTTGACACTTATGGAAAGACATGACAAGTTTCTGAGTATCTGGGAAAAGGGTGGGCCAATAGTAACCAGATCTGAGGATTTTATTTGCTTTGGTCTTCCAATAAAGATGTCCTCCGCATTCTCCCTCATGCAGCTCATGCATGATTTTTCCTGCATCAATCTCAAGAAAACATTTAAGCAAGATTCCTATAGCATTCTTCCAATATAAAACCCCATCTAATATGCAATAATTTAAAGCCTTATGTTTTAAAGATCTAGCTTTAGTTTTAGAAAGAGAAGGAGGGGTATTTAGATAAAGCAACACATATATGATATCAGCATACCAAGGTGAATTCATAAAAGTTTCTTCAATGTATGGAGCTATGAATTCTCCTGTTTCTTCCAAAATATCAACCATATTCATATCTAAAGCTTGGAAGTTTGACTCAGCCATGAGTTTTGCTAATCCCTGCCCTTTAATTAATTTGGTAGGCCTGATTTCTAAGTCATATTCTAGAATAATAGCAGTCCATTTTCCCCTTTTACCATCAGGGTCTTGACTTAGAATGTCCTTGAAAACAGTATGTGGGACAAAAGCAATGATGTGAGAATGTAAAATGTAGACTCTAAAGTCTTTCAATGCTTTTACCAAGGCTAAGGCTTGTTTCTCCATGATGTTATATTTGAGTGGAGCATCTCTTAAGGCCCTACTAAAAAAGGATATTGGTTGTTCTTGCCCCGTAGTGTTCTTTTGTAGTAATACTCCAGCTATTGTGTGTTCAGATGCAAAAGAAAAGATGTAGAAATATTTGGTGAAATCAGGACTAATAAGAACCGGTCTTGGAGTAAGAGCTTGTTTTACCAGTTCAAATGAATGTTTAGCTTTTATCGTCCATTTAACACCTATATCTTTATTAGCATGTTTGTGATGTTTCTTAATAGCTCAGCAAGGTTGGGGTTGAACCTCCTTAAGAAATTAATCTTCCCAATGAAAGATTGTAATTCTTTGAAGTTCCTGGGATGGCTGATTTTTAATATGCCATCAATCCTTTTAGGGTCTACTTTGATTCCCTCTTCAATTATGTGACCAAGAAGCTTTCCTTCTTGGATACCAAAGAGTGTCTTTTTGGGATTCAAAGATAAGCCATATTTCCTACATTTCTCAAAAACTTTTCTTAAATGAATCAAGTGTTCTTCATCAGTTTTAGAGAAAATAGTAATGTCATAAAGGTAAATGATTATAAAATAGCCTATGTCTTCTGAGAAGGCTATATCCATGGCCCTTTGGAAGGTGGCCCCTGCATTCATCAAACCAAATGGAATTTTGACATACATGAATGTACCCCAAGGTGTAGTAAAAGCAGTTTTATGTTGGTCACTTGGGAGTACTAATACCTGATTGTAACCTGAGAACCCATCCAAAAGTGATATTATTTTAGACCCAACCACCCTTTGAAGTATGTGATCCATTTTTGTCAAGGGATAGTTGTCTTTCAGGGAGTCTCTATTTAGATTTCTAAAGTCAATGTAGAGCCTGATTTCCCAGTCTTTTTCCTGATAGATACTAAGTTGGAAACCCATTCTGAATATCTGAGGGGATCTATGATCCCAGCATCATACATTTTCCTGATTTCTTTCTCAACTAAAGGCAATAAAACAAGGTTTATCCTTCTGAGTTTTTGTTTGAAAGGTTTCTAATTTTCTTTAAGAGGAATTTTGTGTTGAATGATGCTGGTATCATATGATTTCAGATCCTTGTATCCCCATGCAAACACATCTCTAAATTCTTTGAAAAGTTCTATGTATTGCTATTTGATATGGGCTAGAAGAGTGATGCATAGCTTGATCATTTTGGGTTCTGCTTGGCTGCCTATGTTATGTTCTTCTATATTTGTTTCTATAGGCTCCATTCTTGGTTCTTTGGCTACATCATTAAAATAAAAAAGCCGCTCTAATGGTGTAAGACCTCTTGGAATTATATCATTTTTTACATTGTAAAATTTCTAGGTCTTTTTGGTTTGTATTGTCAACTATTTCTGCTTTGAAAAAAATTTCAAATTGGTTTATATCAGCAGAAGAGGACAACTCTGTTTCAGGGATTTGTTCATTACTTAAACAGTTTTCTTCATGGCTAGTGTTTGATGTTGGTATGGCAAAGTCATTTTTTGATTGCAAAAAATCATCAATGTGTTTGTCACCTTCAAACACTTGCCAATAGTCTTCATTGTCAGGTATTGCAGGCCTGTTTTTTACCTTTACATTGAATTTTTCATTTATCTGTGGTAGTTGTCAATTACTAGCAACAAAGTCAAGTTCATTTGCTAGATGATTTTGAGCTCTTGGTATAAAAATGAGTTCATATTTTTCAAAAAAATTTAGGAGATCAAGGGCAGGATTCCTATATTCTCTGAGTTTTGGGTTTTTGGCTGAATACTCCCCTTTAATTTGTCTAATGATTAGCTCAGAATCTCCTTGGACTGATATTTTCTTAGCTCCTAAATCTTTGAGCAAATGTAGGCCAAGGAGGAGGGCTTCATATTCCGCAATGTTGTTTGTGCATGGAAAATATAGTTTATAGGAATATTCTTTGTTTGTGTTCTGTATCCATACACCAGCCCCTGACCCTAATTTGCTACAAGAGCCATCAAATTTTATTCTTCAAGGTGTTTCAATCTAATTTTCATTTCCTTTCTGCTGTCCCAGGCTGCTAGAGTTTGGGCTGTTATGTGCTTGATTTGAGGGCAGATTTGACTGTTCTGGTGGACTGAATTCTTTCTTGTTTTCCTTTTCTTGTTGGATGATTTCATCTTTGTTATACAAGATAAAGGAATCTAAATCTGAATGAATGGAATAAAAAGGAGTGTTGTTGGGCCTATCTATGTTGCTCACCATGTATTTCATATGGGATTCCCTGTATAGTCTTATGGTTTGGTTAAACACTGGGATGGTGGCATAAGATATGTCCATTTGAAGGCTCCCCTGAAGTTTGGTTCCCCATGATCTAGATAGAAGCATGCCATACTTCGGGGGAATGTCAGCTACTACTATGTCCATAACCAGACCTTTGGCCGGAATTTGTGCCAAGTTGACACATAAATCTTTGATCAAGCCCAAGCATTTGAATCTGCTTGAATCAAAGGAATACATGTCCTTATATGGTTTAGTAATTTCTAGGCCTAGGATTTCCATTACTAATTTGGGCATAAGGTTATGAGAAGCACCTGAGTCTAGCATGGCATTGTGCAAGATTTTGTTATGTATGTTCAAGCTAACATAGAAGGGAGGGACAACCCCCTCTTGGTATTTTCCTTCAACTTCAGGACCAAACAACAATTCTGGTTTATCATCTATCAAGTTTAAAGTATCAGTGTCACTGCCTATATTCAAAGCTTTCAAAACTTGATTTTTGTATACATCTTGAGTTACTAGTTCAGCTAGAGGCATGCTAATTTTGATCTTGGAAATTTCACCCTCAAGGCTGAAAGGAACTATTGTTTTTGAGGTATTTACATCTGTTTTGTCATTTACAATTCTTTCAGCAATTCTGATTTGCTAAATTTTATTTGGACTGTTATTTAGGACATATTTCTTAGGGCCACTAGTAGAGGTACTAGGGCAGCTTTTTTCAACACTTTGTTGGCTGTTTTTGTCTTTATTTAGATCAGTTTTCTTGGCCATAGTGTTGGTGTTACTCGCTGTATTTCTAGGCTGATTTTATGAAAATTTCCTAACAACAGTACTAGTATTTTTGTCATTGGAAATCTATGGGATCACTTTGCTTCTAAGATTATATTGTTTGTGTACCTCCATGATTGCATTTTCAAACCCCAATCTGTAATCTTCAGAATTTTCATGGTTGTTTTCAGTTTGTTCTGAGGAGAAGAATCCTTGTTCTTCTTCAGTGAGAAAAACATCCGTCTCACTGTCAGATCCTATCAGGTTTACATGATTTTCTTCCAACCTTTCAGTTTCCCTTTCCTCCTCTTGATATACATAATTTTATTGGAAGGGGGGCCTAATTTTTTGGTCATTATCTCTTTGCCTATCTTGATTAGGATCTCTTCTAAGATTTGGATTTCTATTTCTATTTTGGGGATTGGTTTGATTCTCTCTAGGAGGCACCCTATCATTTAGATTAATCTTTTCAAGCATTCTCTCCATTACCTTCACTAAGTTGTCAATTTTGGAATCGGATGATGAGGTTGATGCCATTGTTTCATCCCTGTATGTAACTCTTTTTTCTGCTTTTAACCTAGCTCTTTTCTCAATAAGATTGGCTTCTACACTTAAGGCTCCCCTCTGCATATATTTTAAAGTCAAGGGGTCTCTTTCTCTTAGCTGGTAGGCCATTTCTGGATCAAAGCCTTCTGGAAATTTAGCTAAGGCTAGGCCTAGTGGAGGTTTCATGTTTGGGAGAAGTGCATTATACACGCTATTGAACCTAGTGCAATAATCTTGGACACTTTCCCCAGTATTTATTTTGAGTTTTTTATAGTCTGACAGTATTTGGAGAGGGTTCTTTTTAATTTCCCATTTGTTTGTGAATGTTTGATATAAAGAAGGGAAATCATCTATGTTGTGAGGAGTTAAGCCTTTGAACCATTTTTTGGCTTCTCCTCCTAAACTTTGAGCAAAAATTCTCATATTAATGGTATCTTATTCTATTTCCATATAATCAAAAGCATCATCCATATTATCTACATGCTGCTGAGCAGTAGTAGGTTCATTTTCAGTGAAATGGGGAATTTTGGATTGGTAATCATTAGGTAAAGGAACCAGAGGTTGTGGTAACAATAGTGGAGCATACCATGCTGCCATGATAGGAAATAATGGGGGATTTACAAGAGGTGGAGTGGGCTGACCTGGAGTGCTTTTAATAGTGTATGTTTGGGCAAGAGTGGAAGAAACACTTGGGCCAACAAGCTGATGATGAGTAGATCTATTATGGAAGGAGCTGAAATGATGGAGAATCTGAGAATCAGGTGGAGTAGAAGGTGAGGCTTCTCTGCTAAAGCTCTGTTGCAAATCTGTGGTTTCAAATTCAGCTTGGTTCAAATCACTTTGAGACTTATTTCTAAATAGGTTCTTTGTTTGAGGTAAGTCAAAGTGAGGATATTTCAAGACTGTAAGATTTTCAGAGACAGATCTTGTTCTTGGGATGGTCCTATCAGCAGTTCATTTTCCAGATCTAGAAGTTTGCCACAAAATCCTTTCTGGATTATCAAATATGGTTGGAGGGTTAGGATCTGGATGGGATCTATTATTGACCCTATGTGGAGCCAGATTTTAGTTTTCAAAATTTTAGAGAGGCTAAGGTTTTTAAGACTGTTTTTAAAAAATTTTCCTCTCATAGTGATTTCTATAATAGGGGACTAGGTTTCTAAACTTCCTCAGGGCTGGTTAACACAGTCCTAAAGAAATCTGGAGATCTAAAGGAGTAATAGGCCTACTGGGGCTAGTGGAGTCGCCAGGTGGAAATTTTTAGCTTTTTGAAGGTAAAATGTTTTATGGTCCACCACCAATGATTATTTTAAAGACCAATCTGAAATGTTTTGGGTTTTCTGAATTTTTTATATGGTTCTATGGTTTTTAAGAGTGTCCTATACTTGATTTCATCACTTAGATAAGGTGGTGAAACAAAACAGAGTCTACTCTATGGCTTATCAGCTGATTTTCTGAGGTAATTTGAAGGACAAATGAGTCTATATGGGCTTGCTAGGAAACTATGTACTCAGACATCCCACCGTGATTGCCATTATGTTGTGGTCCTGTGATTTGGCAGATTGGAATACCAAGTGACAAGGCAACATCAAAACCAGTCTTTAGAGCTCTAGGACCTAGCCTTCCTAGTCTCAGAGAGGGATCTTTCAATTGTTTACGAAGATGTAAGGTTGTTTGCTTTAAAGGGTTGATTTTAGGCTAGTTATGAAGCATGAGTTTGTTTGATTGTTTGGTTGGACATTATGATCTAGGCAGCATAGATAGAAAGAAGAAATCTCTAAGTCATTGGGCAATGGAGTCAAGTGGAAGACGTAACAAGTTTGTAAATGGATCAGGGATATCAAAGCGAAAATCTAACTTGGCCAGTGGATCTACAAGGTCTTTCAGGTGAAATGAGATGGACATCAATGGTTTAGAATGAAAAGTAGAACTAAGGGCAATTAAGAATCCTTAATTATATGTACTTCTCAACAAAGGGAATTAAAACATTATCTGAACATAAAGAGGTATTCCATAGACAGGGCTAACCATAAATTCTAGAAACCACACTTCAACAAATAATAATTCCAAGACAAACTTCTCCAATGAAATATAGAAGGCGAGAAACTCATTTAACTTCTAGTGATTTCACCTTCAAGGATAAGAAAACATTCAAGATTCGCACTTAACTACATTCATAGAAGAGGGAACTCCTAGACATCTTAGGTTACAGCTATAAGGAACTTCAAAACAATTATTCATGCAAGAACAAAGGGTATGATCGAAACAAAACCTCTTTGGAAGACTTTAAACAATGGTACTTTGAAGGGAGACTTCAGAAACAGTTTTTAAGTGTAGCAAGTAAGAAGGGAAAAACATAAATCATTCTTGAGACCAACTGTATTGAACTATTTAAGAAATAAACAAGCATAAGGGTTCTAGAGAGCAATTAAGAATTCTCTAGAATATATTAGCAAAAGAAAACATTAAGACAGTGAAGAGTAAACAGAACCAAGGTGCTTTCAAAAGACATTTCTTAGCCTAAACTTTTTGCTCTACTGCAACAGAGAATGGTGAATCATAATGAAATAGGAAATAACAATGACAGATTTAGAGTACTTCACAAACAGCCAAGCTCAGGGATCCAATGACAGAGCTTTCTCCATCAACAAACAGGTCAAGACATCCACAAGTTCCAAAACATCAATTTCCTTTCAACTTCAGCAGAGCTATGTATTACTTCAAAGAGTCACCAAATTCCAACAATACAATGAGTTCCAATGCAGTATTTATGCTGCAAATGAGGAGGTGGAACTTTATCTAGGGTTTGAGAGTCATTAACTATAGAGTAAATGCATTCCTAACCTTGAAAACCATGCAAGGCATAAGGTAGGAAGATGCTCAGCTACTTCTCTGTTTCAATAACTCTGTCTTAACTTCTGATAGAAAGATAGGAGAAAAGATTGACTTTCAAGGCTTAACCTTATCTTTACAATAACTGTCCTGACAATTTTAAATATTTTCTTTAGTGTAATAACTGTTTGTTTGTCTTTTTAGGTAGAAAGTAGGCCAAAGGTGTCAGTTAGATATTCTGAGGGAATAACTGCTCCTGTTTGATGTATTCGAGGTTGTCTTTAGCTTATCTTTCCTTCACTTCATCATCAAACTTGGTAATGGGCCTTTAACTCTGATTTGCCTTTAATTAATCCTTTTTTTCTGTGTTTTATCCTTGTTCCTTTTTAAACAACTATTCAGTCATTATTTCTTTGACTTTAGAGCTTATGTCTTTAATCACTGCTTCTTGAAAGGCTAATTTCTGCTTTAACAACTTTAACCTTTAATTAACCTGCCTCGCTGTCCCTTTGCTTGATTTAGCTGTTTTAAGTTTAATCCTCTGTCTTCGAACTTTATCCTTTATCCTTAAACCGTGATTAAGTCTTCGATCCTTTATTTCTTCATATCTTCACTGATTCTTCTTTGGTTTTCTATGTGCAGGGTTTCCCTTTGGTGTGATGGAGGGTTTCTTTTGATTCGATCAATTGTCATGAATCATTGACTTTGCCCTTCAAATTAAACCATTATCTCTTTCTTTATGCATTTGGTCTCATGGATTGTCATCCATAGGCATTTGTTACTTCAGTTGACTGTGGGATGGCCCCTGAGGCTCGGGCCACCATTAAACCTGCACAATTTAAACCAATATGTTAAGAAAAACTTCCATTTTTAAGATTAAACTGCATTCAGAGGCTTGGCGAGGGCGTGGGAGCGATGTATCAGAGGAAAAAATGTGCAGAGGAGGGGTTTCATGGCGGAACCAGAAGGAAACAGTGGAAATTTAAATATAGGTGCGAAATGAAGGAGGGTAGTTTTGTGCGAAACCGGATGGTTTTTGCGCAGATAGAGGGTGGTAAGCGGTTTAGGCCCATACGAACGTGATTCCATTCAGTGGTTGCCATGCGTCTTGGGAAAAACCGCCCATTTCGCATGGAAATGTGTCGTTAAGCCTCGACGATCAAACATGCGCGATTTGCAATCTCCACCGTTGGATCTCACGGAGTGAGATTGACGAGGTGGGAGTAGTCCGATGGGGGGCACAGGTTGGTAGTGGAAAACAGGTGGCGGGTAAGGATTGGATGATGTTTTTGTGGGTAGAAGGTGGGACCAGGAGCGTGACGTGGGCTATTTCTTCAGGTAGCGGGAATGATCATGAGTGGGTTTTGAAGGTTTGGGGACCGTGATTGCCGTTGGATCGGAGGTGATCAACGGCGGAGATCGCTCCAAGGAATAAACGGGCGAGGGGATGGTTAAGAGGAAGGATAAAGGGCGGGAGTATGATAGCCGTTAGATTTGCATGATCAACAGTCGGGATCTCTTTGGAGAAAAATGATGGCGCGGGGTAAAAAATAGACGAAGGACTAAAAGTTTAAGCGGGGGAATGGTCTTGTGAGAGAAAGATAGGGCCAGGGTTTAGGATAAATAGGGGCCGAGGGTTAGTAGGTGGTCGGTCTCTTGTTCATATAAGGAAGGAGAGCAGAGGGCTTAAGCCCGAGAAGGGCTTAAGGCCTAATTTCTTAAATGGGCAGAGAATAAGCCAAAAAGAGGGTTTTAATGGTTTAAAAAAGGGGTTTTAGAGGACATGAAGGATCAATGAAGGGAATATGGGAATTTTTAGAGGAAAATAAGACTGATAGAGAATAGGAGTAGGAGTGATAAGATGAGGGGATGAAATGTAGGTAAAAATGGTGGGGATAGTCTGAAACTAGCTTCCTTTTGAGATAGAAGGGTGATCTTTTAGAAGGTATAGATGAAGATTTTGGTGAACTGATAGACTTAGGATGATGAATGCAGTGAGATTTCTAGAACTCACAATGTTTCTGCAAATATTGTTTCTAGAAATCTGAGATTTTCAACTTAGTCATCTTTGGATAAAATCAAAATTATGGATGACTAACACCCTCAAGCCAACAAATGGTTTTGTTGTCGAGACCGAGATCATTTTGAGGGAGATTTGATGTTGTGGCACCCTTCACGAAACGAATTGCAAGATTGGTGGGATAGAAAGATCCTTGAATTCACACTCCAAGAGAATCAAAGTACACAAATATATCTATACAGAAGTTCACGAGATATTATTTTTCTCCTTTGCAAACGAGTTGCAGGAGTGGTTGTCGCGATCAAATGAATTCAATACTTGCGTAAAGGACGACGCAGTCACTTAGTGGACTCATGAATTGATCCAACAATTAGAAAATCTAGGCAATATTATCACCTACACAGTAGATCATTGGATCAATAACCTCTTGGGAGGATTTGTGACAGAATTTTTCATCGATCAATTTGTATCCTATTCTGAAGCAGAAAGAAGATTTTTCAAAGGCCCTAGAGGTAAGTTCCTGTGCTCTTTGAAGTTGTTGCTGAAAATGCTATTATGTGAATAGGGTTGTCTGTGTGAACATATTGCTTGCATGCCTCGAAGAGGCCTGACTACGCGTAGTGGAAAATTTTACCACGAAGACTCAAATTTTTTTATTTATAGCCCTCTGAAGCCTAGATCTAATAGTGAAGGTGAACCAGAAAATAGTATCTCTAATGACTCTGAAGGAGAAAGTTTATCACACCAGAAACCCTTGAGACTATTTACAACCCCATCCACTCCACTTCTGCACTCACATCACATAACACTCACTCCACCACGCAGTCCATCTCCACCACCACCTCTGCCTCCCCCAGAAGCAGATATGGCCACGTCGATGAAGTTACCTAATTTCAGAGGAATTGGAAACCAAGATAATGAGCACTTTAGGTTTGTGACTGAGGCTGTTTGGCAGGATCAAAAGGTTAACAATAGTGATATTAAGAAAGTGCAACTGGCTACTGCTTTCCAAGATCACTCATTAGATTGGTACATCAGGTATGTTCAAGCAAACCCTAATTCCACCTTGGACCAAATAAAAGATGCCCTAAAATAGCAGTTTAAGAAGCCTAAGTCATACACGCAACTGGTGACATAAATGAAAGAGATTCATTAGGAGGTTAATGAATTTGTATGGGAGGCATACCAAAGGCTAAAGCACACTATTAGAGATGGTGGATTTTTTACTGATGATAAGGAATGGTTCATTTCTATGTTACTCCCACATCTGTGCCAACCCTTAGGTCAGCAAAAGATTCCCACACAGGGTGAGGTTGTGGAGGTTGCAATGAAACTAGAGGCTACTTTAACACCTGTTGGGCTTGGGACTCAATAAATTCAGAATCAGTTGGAAGCTATGAATTTAGAGATTCAAAGTCTGCGAAAAGACAAGGGAAAAGAGGTTTGCGCAGAGGTTTGGTGCATAAAATGTAAAGCTACTGGGCACCATAAAGATCAATGTTTTGTCTTCAACAATTATCTGAACACTGGAGTTCCTAGTCCATTGAAGAGTCTTGTATGGTGCACAATCTGTCAAATTTCTCAATTGCATGACATAGATTCCTGCCCAAGGATTGAAAAGTATGAACCTGAGTTGAAGCAGTTGTTTTACAGATTCTGTTCATCATTAGGGCATGATGAGTAGCTTTGTCGCACTTATGATATGATGTTAGATAAAACTGAAATATATAGGATGCAGGCTGAGCCTACCTCACCAGCATCCCCCTCTGGGCATGATGGATTTCAGGGTAGAGGAAGAGGCCGAGGAGGTGGATTAGTTGGTCGAGGAAGAGGACAAGTCATTTTCTATAACTGTGGAGATATTGGTCATTATGCGCGCGACTATCCTAATCTCTCGCGACATTCATGCAGGTATTGTAGATAATTTGATCATGTAATAGAATATTGTCCTATCTTGATTTCTAAAATGTAGGAGAAGAAGACGCAGACTCCAACACAAAATCTTCAGATGGTTAGAGCAGAAACCCGTGAAGAATATCCCAGTGTGAATGTGGTTACTAGGAGCGTTGTAGCTACTAATTAAGATAAGGGAAAGAAATCAGATACTGATGTGTGGATCCATAAGGCACCTAAAAACAAGGAACTATTTGATATTTAGCGTGTAAATGAAACTTTTCTTGAAGCGCGGAAAGAATTTGCAGAAGGTATCCCATCAACATCAGTTATACCTGTTGTGGTTCCTATGATTTGGTAGATTTGGCAATACCAAATGATAAGAAAACATCAAACCACTTTGGGATCTCAGGATCTAGCCCTCCTAGATCCAGAGATGGATCTCTCTATAAAGACAAAGAATAATATCTTTGAAGTTCAATTTAAGGTATTAGACTAGTTATAGGGCACAAGGGTTGTTGTTTTGTTTTGTTTTGTTGTTTGGTTGGGAAACATGAAAGAAGGGTTCAATGTAAGGTAAAGAAGTGAGTAAAGAAGGATTTTAGCAATGGGGAGATAATAAAAGAAAATACAAGTCCATTGGGCAATGGGGTCATAAAAGGGTTTACTTGCAATTCAATATCCAAGACTTTCAAATTGGATAGTCATCTAAATCAGAGGATCTTTAAAGATGATAGTATGGGATGAAATGAAAAGGAAATGAAGGTGAATGACAAGGAAACCTTCCAAGGTGACCACGTAGGAGCAAATATAGGGACAGGGCATGCATTAACCGTCTATGATCAAACTCTTAATAAGGCTAACTCTTCATATAATAGAAAACATTCAAGATGGACGCAAAGTGAAGCCTAAGATCAGAGAAAGACTTTTAACCTTCTCTGCTTTTGACACTCAACTTAAGGGATCTTAGAAAGTCAAACTGTTGGAAAAGGACCCTAGTGAGACAGAACTAACTCTAAAATCTCCCAGTTTCCCAATTCTTTCAGTTAAAACCAGACAAGAACATCTAAAAACAGACTCTAAATTCATACATCAGCAAGTAGGGATAAAACCAACTACTATACTAGTTAAATTATCTTGAATTTGTTCTTAGATTACACACTCAGCAGAAAACATCAAAGATAAGAAGAGAAGGTAGCATTAGGGTAATTTACAGTAGTATATCCTAAGCTATATTACTGATTTTTATCAGAGAAATGAAATGTGAAGCATAACAGAGGGGAAAACAATAAAAGATAGAACACTTCACCACTGATTTAGATCAGGATCCAATGAACATGCTTGTCATATTAAAGAGCAACACCAGTCACATACATCATTGTCCAACAACTTGATATCAACTACAAATCATCTCCCAGCCTATTTTACAACTTATACACAGAACTCTATCTCAATGAAACAACTTACAATCCACGATTAACCAACATTTACAATGTATTTATGAAAAGTTCTTATAGCTGAAGAGTGGCTGTAGAGGTAGATAGAAATTTAAATGGAACATTAAAACAGAGGAAGAAGAGTGCTTGAGACCCATTTTGTTTTAATATCCCGTATTGACATTCAGTACTTTTTGGATGAACTAGGGGTCTCTGACATGCTGATAATTACTTCATAGGTATGTTTCTAAGGTACTTTCTGGCTATTCTGTACTCTGTTTGTACTCTGGGACAAGTAAGGCAGGTAAATGACTTTCAGGCCTTCCATACTTTGTAACTAATGCTGTGGCAATCTTAGGACTTCTGTCTGGGTGATAATCTTCTCAAGAACTTGATGGAGAATAAAAAACATTATGGCAACTTGTCCTTTCTTGGGAAAGAACATTTTGCTGATGTGAAACACTGATACGGCTTGTTTCATGCGTCTTAGGCCTTATTAGCCTTTTGGATCATTCATAAGGTCTTCAATCTGTATCTTTGTCCTTGAAACACTGGATTATGATATTAATCTTCAATAACAGGCTTTTAATCTCTTTAATCCTTCACTAATACTCTTTGCCGCTTCTCTTCTGTCTTGTCTGTGGATACACAGGTTTTAATGGCGCCGGAAAGGTTTGAAATAGAGTTAATAACTCTGATTTGGATAAAACATGCTTTGAACCCTTTCTGGACATCTCTCCTGCTATCTCTGGCTCTGAAAAATGGCATTCTGCGCCCTGTATCACCCTGTCTGTGATAGTAAGACAGAGGATGTTTTTTACCATCTGTAACCCTGCAAAAACACAATAAACATGTTATAAAAATCCACGAGAGTGGAGGGGGATGCTGTGGAGGCCTGTGGAGATGGTGGCGTGGTAGTGAAAATGGAGGATGTAGGCGAAAAAATGAGCAAAAATCATGGCGGAATGGAAGAAAACTGGCCTGATGGAGGTTTGGTGCGATGAGGCTTCTGGACCGTTGGATTAGATTTGACAGTGGCGATCAACGGTCGAGTTTCACCGGTGGAGTTGATTTAGAAGGTTAGGCAGAATAAAATGACTTTTAGTGTAAAACACAAAAGTTTAATGTTTGGGTGAATAACAAAGGAAAAAGGTTAAAATGAATGAAATCGGAGGCTTTTGGTGGTGGGATCGGAAGGGCAGAGGGATATTGAACGTGGACCATCGGATCACTGGAAGAGATCGACGATGGAGATCTTCCGATAAAGTTCTTTGGAAGGTCTGATGGAAGAAACATGGATGAAGACGCGATATAATATGAACCGTTAGATCAAGCAATCAATGGCTAGGATTAAAAGAAGGATTATATCGGGAAGGGGTGGTTTCGGTGAAAAACTGCTGGTTTCACGCAGCTCCAAAGTGGTTTTGAAATTTTTGCCCAAAGAACGCGATATGCCTTGCTGCCTGACACATGTCCCTCTCAAAAGTGCTTTCATCGCGTAAATTTGAAACATTAAGCCTCGGACACGAAAATCACGCGATATGCATTCTCAGCCATTGGATGAAGGGCAGAGAGATCTGACGGTGGGGATAAGAGCGCGATATGGAAAGATGCGTGAGAGATACGGTGGGGAGAGCCAACGATGGATTAAATCCTAACCGTTGGATCTGTGAAAAGGACGACGAAGATCTAATCGGGGATCGGCGGAACAGTGGAATGGTGGAAGGGGAAGGCGGGGTGTGATGCAATCTGGACCGTCAGATTTGGTGGAATGGACAGTGAAGATTTAATCGCATCAGAGAAAGGTAGGGGACCAAAACTCTGCGGTTCTTTGATTTTGCGATTTAGCACGGACCGTTGGATCATTTGAGAGATCAACGGTGGAGATCAGATCGGAGGGGAAATGATGGAAGGCAGAGGGGCGGAGCGTGATTAAATCTGGGCCGTTGGTTCTTGTGGATTCAACGGTCCAGATTAAATCGGCGGAGCGATGATGGGATATGTGAACAAAGGCGCGGACGAATCCCGACCGTTAGTTCTTGTGGATTCAACGACCAGGATTAAATCGGGGAGTCATCCATCGGGGAAAAAGAAAAGTGGGGACGCTGGGTTAGCGCGATGCGATTTTGCGCTAGCCGTCGGATCTGGAAAGGATCGACGATCCATACATCATCGGTGGGGTAATGAAGAGAGGTGATGGGAAGAGATGAGTAAAGTGCCGACAATTGGATTTCGAAAGATCGACGGTCAATATTGCAGTGGAGGTCGATAGAACAAATGTCATCGCATCGGAAGATTTGAAATAACAAAGAAAAAGGTGATAATAGAAGGCTTACGATTGCGATTAGCGCCACGGGGCTTAGAACCTGGTTCTGGCACCGGGTTATATGCGGAGAAGGGGCTTAGGGCTGAGTCGAAAGGGGCTTAACGCCTTAGTTCAAAAAGGGGTATTTTAGGCAAAAAACAATGTTTTTCCAAGAATTTCTTGGCTTTCGGTAAAGGGGAAAAGGATGTTTTAAAACTGTAAAAGGGATTTTTAGTGGCTTAAAAGGATTTTGGAGGCTTCAAGAGTGATGTGTTTTCAGAGGAAATTTATATCTTGAAGACTCAGAAACATATTTAGCCACCTGTTTTCTATGTCAAAAATTTATAGGTGGCTAACAGTGGCTCCACATGGGGATGGCATCTTCTTGAAGGTGTCAAGAATCTCAGAAAATAATCTTTGGAAGTAGGCCAGATGCCTGATACTTGACACATATTTTTATTTTCTTTGATCAGCTGCCACAACTCATGAAAACATCATATCAGCAGTAATATTCTCCCAAACAATCTACCTACCCATCCTACAGTCCTAACATTTTTTCTTCAAGGTGCATTTAGAATTGCAGACCTTCTTCATCATTTTTTTTTTTTTGAAAGCAGAAAAATCTAATCTAATCCTACCCTTATTCCTCCATGAGACAAAATTAGACAGTTGGCCTCATAGCTTCTCTACCTACACTAATATCTGCTAGGATTAAATTGTCTAGCAGATTTATTTCTCTACATTCTACAACAGAAATTGAAAAACAGTCAAACCAGGAATAGACTGTCTAGTTTGCTGTGGGTCCACAGCATAAAGACATCTACACATGAACTGAACTTTGCAGGAAATTGAAACAAAAATGTGAAGGCTTGAGATCGTGAAACTTTGGAGCATCCTTCTTTTTCTTGTGACTCAGATTTTGAGCTTGTCAGAGTCACTCTTCTTCTTCATTTCAGCTCTGGTTTTGGGCTTGTTAGAGCTGCTTCTTTTTCTTTCTTTGCTGGTTCAAGTTTTGAGCGTATTAGAACCAGCTTTTCCCTTTCTTTGGCTCAGGTTTTGAGCTGATTTTAGCCATTCTTTTGGAACTTCAGAGGTTCAAGTTTTGAGCATGTCTGAACCTTTTCTTTCTCTTTTTTTTTGTATTTTTCCTTTTTTTTTTTTTAAACTGAACAAAGCTATGGTATTTACAATGGGAATGAAAACTTTAAACTCTGAACTTCAGTAGTGATAATGTTTGAGCATCCTGCCATTGACAGGACCCCCAAACAGATCTGTACCATCTAACTCTTGCAGAAAAAATGCATTTGGACCAATGGTGTACTGAATGACATAAGGGCCTTGCCATAAACTGTCAAATTTTCCATGCTTACCTTTATCTTCCCTTCTAGAGTCCCACTTGAGCACCTTGTCTCCAATTTGGAAGTCACAAGCTTTTGTTCTCTTATTAAACAACTTTTTGATACTTTCTTGCACCTTTTGAGCTCTGTTGTAGACCTCTTCCCTTGTCTGCTGGAGATGTATTGTTTGATTGATCCTCCTTACCATGCTGTCCTCTTTTGACTGTATTTCTTGGACTAATTTTATCACTGGTACCCCTAGGCTGGTAGGGAACACTGCATCAACCCCATAAACAAGCTGGTATGGTGACATGCCAATGGATTTCTGTGTAGTCAATCTGTCTGCCCACAAAGCATGCACCAACTTGTTATGCCATGATTTTTTATTCTCTTCAAGCAGCTTCTTGATGATGGTCACCAAAATTTTATTTGATGATTCTGCAAGCCCATTACTCTGAGGATAATAAGCAGTAGAATGACCAAGTGCAATCTGATACTTGTGACAAAAATCAATCATCCTTTTGGAACCAAAAGCATCAGCATTATCAGTAATAATCTTCCTAGGGCAGCCAAATCTAGATAGGATATGGTCTTCAAGGAAGTTTATGATGACAGAATCTGTGGCATTCCTGGAAGGTATGGCCTCTATCCATTTTGTGAAATAGTCTGTGGCTATGAGAATCCATTTGTGTTGAGCAGATGAAGCAGGATGGATTTCTCCTATAAAATCTAGGCCCCACTATTGAAAAGGGGCTTCAACAGTGATGGGTTGTAATGGTAAAGGGAGGAGTTTTCGTTTGCCCTCAAAGATTTGGCAATTATGGTAGGAAAATATCATTTTATGTACATCTTGGAAAAGTGTGGGCCAGTAAAAGCCAGCTCTGAGGATTTTGTTGGTTGTGGTTTTCCAGTATAAATGGCCCCAGTCGATGCACAGTCTGATTTCCCCTGTCTTTTTCCTTACAGCCACTAAGTTAGATACCCAATCAGAAAACCTCACAGGCACTATGATTCCTGCCTCATACATTTTCTTGATTTCCTTTTCCACTAGAGGCAGTTGTACTGGGTTAATTCTGAAAGTTTTTGCCTAAAGGGGTTTTGGTTTTCTTTCAGTGGGATCTTATGCTGGATAATCTCCGTGTCATAGGATTTTAAGTCCTCATAGCTCCAGGCAAACACATCAACAAAATCTTTAAATAAATCAATGTATTTCTTTTTGATGTGCGCTGGCAAAGTTTTGGCCAATTTGATCATCTTAGGCTTATCTTTGCTGCCTATATTGCATTCTTCAACATCTGATTCAGTGTGTTCTATAGTGGGTTTCTTTGCCACATCATTAAAATAAAAAAGGTCCTCTAGGGGTGCTAATCCTCTCGGTATGTTCTTGTCTTTGGACTGCAGCACCTCTATGTCTTCCTTATCGGTTTTCATGTATTCTTCCATTTGCCTTTCAAATTATTTGGTCAACATGTTTATTTCTACATTAAGGGATGGTTTTTCTTCATTAGGGGGCTCTTTATCTAAACATTTTTCATCGGATTTAGAGTCTGAATCAGGTATTTCAAACTCATTCCTGCAGAGCAAGAAATCCTCTATATGTTTGTCACCCTCAAAGACCTGCCAATATTTCTCATTATCTGGCACCGCAGGTCTATATTTTGTTTGAATAATGATCTTTTTGTCACTAGGTGATTTCTGATATGAACTAGCCATACAGGCCAATCTATTTGCAATAATGTTTTGACTCCTGGGAATAAACACAAGTTCATATTCTACAAACGTTTTCAGAAAATCCATAGCATCATTTATGTATGCCCTTAATCTAAGATGCTTTGCAGTATACTCTCCATTTAGTTGTTTGATGACTAACTCAGAATCTCCATGTACCACTATCCTTTGGGCTCCTAATTTTTTCAATAGATTCAATCCTAGGATGAGAGCCTCATACTCTGCAATGTTGTTTGTGCATTTAAAGTCTAGTTTGAAGGCATGGCTCTCAGTATAGTTGCTTTCAGTGTTATGCAACCATACACCGGCTCCTGCATTATTTCTGGTGCAAGATCCATCAAGGTTCATTTTCCATAAGGGATTATTTGCAGAATTGTTATCAGTTTCATCCTTAATGCTATGTTCACCATTGTGTAGTGTTATGTTCTGTTCTTTAGGACTTTCATGGAGTTTAGAGTGATGAATAATTTGCTGTTTGCAATATTGGTTTTGTTCACTCTGATTTTTTGATTCAGCACACTGTTCAAGGGCTTCTCTCTTGTTTTCTTCTATTTCTAGAGCTGCAATTATGTTCGAATTTGTGGCTTCTACTCTGTTATTTGCATTTCCGTTTTCTAGTTCTGGATCATCTATGAATTCATCATTGTAGAGGATAAAAGAGTCCAGATCTGTGTGGACAGAGTAGAGAGGTGAATTTTCAGGTTTCTCAAGGCTCCTAACCATAAAATTCATGTGTGCCTCCCTATATAATCTTCTAAGCTGGCTAAAGACAGGGATTGTGGCATATGACCCATCCATCTGCATAGTACCTTGCAGCTTGGCACCCCATGATCTTGACAACAACATGCTATACTTAGGAGGTACATCTGCCACTACAACATCCATAACCATGCACTTGGCTGGGATTTGAGTCAAATTTACACAGATATCTTTGATTAGGCCAAGGCACTTCACTCTGCTAGAGTCAAAGGAATATAAATCCTTATAAGGTCTGGTTATCTCTAGGCCTAGCTTTTCCATAATCACTTTTGGCATAAGGTTGTGTGAAGCCCCAGAATCATGCATAGCATTATGCAGGATTTTGTCGTGGATATTAAGGCTGACATAGAAAGGAGGTATCACCCCTTCTAGAAATTTCCCTTCAATTTTTGGGCCAAACAAAAGAGCTTGTTGATCATCATTTAAATTGACAGTGTCATTGTTTTCTCCTAAGTTTAAAGCTTTAAAAATTTGACCTTTATATACATCTTGAGTAGCCAACTCAGTGAGTGGAACAGAAATTTTGATTTTGGCTATCTCACTCTCCAAATTGAAAGGAGACTGACCTTTTGAAAGGTTCAGTTCTGTTTTACTGGCCACTATTTTATTGGTAGAATCAACTTGCTGATTCTCACTATGTACAATGTTTGAAGCTGTTTTATCAGGAGCATTAGCTGCAATGCTAGTGCTGTTAGTTTCTTGACTTGGTTTGTCATTAGTTTGGATGTCCTTTTCTTTGTTTTTGTCAGAATTCTCAGCTACTGATTTGTTACTTTTAGCAGTCACTTTAGGAGTCTTCTCAGGTCTCTTCTTGATGATGATTTTAGAGGCTTTTGGTTTGGGAGTGTCTATGTTCTTCTTGCTTCTGAGATCATATTGTTCATGGACCTGCATGATGGGATTTTCAAATCCCAACCTATAATCTTCAGATTCTAACCCTTCCTCATCCCAATGTGAGTATGAGGTCTGATTATCCTTTGTAGAAAAGGTGTGATCCTGGTTATCTACTTCCACCATGTTTATGGTAGTTCCCTCTAATTCTTCTATTATTCTGTCATCCTCATCAAGGAAGTTCTCTTGGAATGGAGGTATGACTTGTTGATCAGATTCCCTTTGTCTATTTGGGGGGTTGTTTCTCCTAAAATTCCGGTTCTGGTTTTGATTTTGGTTTCTATTCTGATTGTTGACTTGGATCACCATTTTCTCCATCATTCTTTCCATCCTCTCCATGTTTTTGGCTAGACTATCATACTTGGGATCAGATGAAGAAGCTATGTTGTCATCCCTATAGGTTACCTTCTTCTCAGCCCTCATCCTAGCTTTTTTTTCAATCAGGTTTGATCCTTTCTGCATGTCTTATAATGTGTCATAATCTCTCTCCCTAAGCTGATAGACCATGTTAGCATCAAAGCCTTCAGGGTATTTCAGTAGGGCCATTCCTTGGGGAGGTTTCATGTGTGGTGGAAGATCATTGTAGACATTTTTGAATCTAGTAGAGTAGTCATGGACACTCTCTCCCCGATTTCTTTTAAGGTTCTTATATTCTGCTAGTATTTGGAGAGGGTTGATTTTTACTTCCCATTTGTTTATGAAGGTTTGATGTAAGGAGGGAAGATCATTGATGCTATTGGGAGGTAAGCCTTTAAACCACTTCTTCACTTCTCCCCCTAAGATTTGGGTGAAGATTCTCATTTTAATTGTCTCATCCTCTATTTCCATGTAGTCAAAGGCATCTTCCATCCTATCTACATGGTGTTGAGCTGTAGTAGATTCTTTCCCCGTGAAATGAGGAATTTTGGATTGATAGTCATTGGGTAGTGGAGCTAAAGGTTGTGGTAACACCAAGGGAGCGTACCATGCTGCCATGATGGTGTTTTGTGGAGGTAAAGGATTAGCTTGAGCAACTGGTATATGGATGACAGAAATGCTAGGACCAACAATAAACTGTTGAGCTGATTTAGGGTGAGAGAGGCCCATGTTTTGAATGAAATGAATATCAAGAGGTGTTGATGGAGGGGTTTATCTGTCCCTAATGTGTTGACCACTATGTGGTGGTGAACTTGGAGGCTCTAAGTCAGTCTGATCTATAGCACTGAATGACTGTGTTCTTGGTAGATCACTCGGTAAATCTAAGTCAATTTGGGTGTCTAATAGAGCTGCAAAGTTTTCAGGTGCTGAATTAGCTCTATTAATGTGTCTGGAAATAGTTGATTCTTTAGACGTGAGATACTTCCTAAGAACACTTTCTGGATTATCAATTATTTCAGGTGGGTTTGGATTAGGATAAGCTCTAGTGTGGATTGTTCTTGAAGCCAGTATGTTAGGCCCTCAAGACTCAACAAAGAAAGTAAGCCATATATGACAATCTTTGAGTGGAAAACCTATATTTGAACAAAGAAGCTTAATATTATGTGTTTCTTGAGTATGGATGATGTTGTAATGAAAAATGGTCTCCCAGTGGAGTCTTGTGAAAACAAAGATAATCAGCAGGCCTACTGATCACCAGTGAAGTCTTTTTGTCATTTAAAAACTTCGGAGTCGCCAGGTGGAGGGTTTAAAGTGTTTCAAGAAGGTTTACTGTCCACCACAGTGATTAACTACCAAATCAAGGCTATTGGTCTTCTTTGAGTTCTTAGAAATTTTTTAAGGAATGTTTTACTCAAATTTTCCCCAGTGGAGTCGCCATTATGTTGTGGTGACTCAACTGGATAACACACCAAATATTCTTGAATCAAGGGGAAATATGAGATCTTGAAGGTATCTAGGATGAAAAACACTAAAAAATCCCCAGCGGAGTCATCATTATGTTGTGGTTCCTATGATTTGGCAGATTTGGCAATACCAAATGATAAGACAACATCAAACCACTTTGGGATCTTAGGATCTAGCCCTCCTGGATCCAGAGAGGGATCTCTCTATAAAGGCAAAGAATAATATCTTTGAAGTTCAATTTAAGGTATTAGACTAGTTATAGGGCACAAGGGTTGTTGTTTTGTTTTGTTTTGTTGTTTTGTTGGGAAACATGAAAGAAGGGTTCAATGTAAGGTAAATAAGTGAGTAAAGAAGGATTTTAGCAATCGGGAGATAATCAAAGAAAATACAAATCCATTGGGCAATGGGGTCAAAAAATGGTTTACTTGCAATTCAATATCCAAGACTTTCAAATGGGCTAGTCATCTAAATCAGAGGATCTTTAAAGATGATAGTATGGAATGAAATGAAAAGGAAATGAAGGTGAATGACAAGGAAACCTTCCAAGGTGGCCGCTTAGGAGAAAATCTAGGGATAGGACATGCCTTAACCGTCTATGATCAAACTCCTAATAAGGCTAACTCTTCAGATAATAGAAAACATTCAAGATGGACACAAAGTGAAGCCTAAGATTAGAGAAAGACTTTTAACCTTCTCTGATTTTGACACTCAACTTAAGGGATCTTAGAAAGGCAAATTGTTGGAAAAGGACCCTAGTGAGACAGAAATAACTCTAAAATGTCCCAGTTTCCCAATTATTTCAGTTAAAACTAGACAAGAACATCTAAAAACAGACTCTAAATTCATACATCAGCAAGCAGGGATAAAACCAACTACTATATTGGTTAAATTATCTTGAATTTGTTCTTAGATTACACACTTAGCAGAAAACATCAAAGATAAGAAGAGCAGGTAGCATTAGGGTACTTTACAGCAGTATATCCTAAGCTAGATTACTGATTCTTATCAGAGAAATGAAATGTGATGCATAATAGAGGGGAAAACAATAAACAATAGAACACTTCACCACTGATTTAGATCATGATCCAATGAACATGCTTGTCATATTAAAGATCAACACCAGTCACATACATCATTTTCCAACAACTTGATATCAACTAGAAATCATCTCCCAAACTATTTTACAACTTATACACAGAACTCTATCTCAATGAAACAACTTACAATCCACGATTAACCAACATTTACAATGTATTTCTGAAGAGTTCTTATAGCTGAAGAGTGGCTGTAGAGGTAGATAGAACTTTAAATGGAACATTAAAACAGAGGAAGAAGAGTGCTTGAGACCCATTCTCTTTTAATATCTCGTATTGACTTTCAGTACTTTTTGGATGAAATAGGGGTCTCCGACATGCTGATAATTACTTCAGAGGTATGTTTCTGAGGTACTTTCTGGATATACTGTACTCTGTTTGTACTCTGGGACAAGTAAGGCAGATAAATGACTTCCAGGCCTTCCATACTTTGTAACTAATTCTTTGGAAATCTTAGGACTTCTGTCCGGGTGATAATCTTCTCGGGAACTTGATGGAGAATAAAAAACATTATGGGAACTTGTCCTTTCTTGGGAAAGAACATTTTGTTGATGTGAAACACTGATACGGCTTGTTTCATGCGTCTTAGGCATTATTAGCCTTTTGGATCATTCATAAGGTCTTCAATCTGTATCTTTGTCCTTGAAACACTGGATTATGATATTAATCTTCAATAACAGGCTTTTAATCTCTTTAATCCTTCACTGATACTCTTTGTTGCTTCTCTTATGTATTGTCTGTGGATACATAGGTTTTAATGGTGCCGGAAAGGTTTGAAACAGAGTTAATAACTCTGATTTGGATAAAACATGTTTTGAACCCTTTATGGACATCTCTCCTGCTATCTCTGGCTCTGAAAAATGGCATTCTGCGCCCTGTATCACCTTGTCTGTGATAGTAAGACAGAGGATGATTTTTACCATCTGTAACCCTGCAAAAACACAATAAACATGTTATAAAAATCCACGAGAGTGGAGGGGGATGCTGTGGAGGCCTGTGGATATGGTGGCATAGTAGTGAAAATGGAGGATGTAGGCGAAAAAAGGGGCAAAAATCATGGCGGAATGGAAGAAAACTGGCCTGATGGAGGTTTGGTGCGATGAGGCTTCTGACCGTTGGTTTAGATTTGACAGTGGCGATCAACGGTCGAGTTTCACCGGTGGAGTTGTTTTAGAAGGTTAGGCAAAAGAAAATGACTTTTAGTGTAAAACACAAAAGTTTAATGTTTAGGTGAATAACAAAGGAAAAAGGTTAAAATGAATGAAATCAGAGGCTTTTGGTGGTGGGACCAGAAGGGCGGAGAGAGATTGAACGTGGACTGTCGGATCACTGGAAGAGATCTATGGTGGAGATCTTCCGATAAAGTTCTTTGGAAGGTCTGATGGAAGAAACATGGATGAAGACACGATATAATATGAACTGTTAGATCAAGCAATCAACGACTAGGATTAAAAGAAGGATTATATCGGGAAGGGGTGGTTTCGGCGGAAAACTGCTGGTTTCGCGCAGCTCCAAAGTGGTTTGAAATTTTTTCCCAAAGAGCGTGATATGCCTTGCTTCCTGACACGTGTTCCTCTCAAAACCGCTTTCATCATGTAAATTTGAAACATTAAACCTCGGACACAGAAATCACGCGATATGCATTCTTAGCCATTGGATGAAGGGGAGAGATATCTGATGGTGGGGATAACAACGTGATATGGAAAGATGCACGGGTGATACAGTTGGGAGAGCCAACGACGGATTAAATCCTGACTGTTGGATCTGTGAAATGGACGACGAAGATCTAATCGGGGATCGGCGGAACAGTGGAACGGTGGAAGGGGAAGGCGGGGTGCAATGCAATCTGGACTGTCAGATCTGGCGGAATGGATGGCGGAGATTTCATCGCATCAGAGAAATGTAGGGGACCAAAACTCCGCGGTTCTTTGATTTTGCGATTTAGCGCGGACCGTCAGATCATTTGAGAGATCAACGGTGGAGATAAAATCAGAGGGGAAGTGATGGAAGGCATAAGGGCGGAGCATGATTAAATCTGGGCCGTTGGTTCTTGTGGATTCAACGGTCTAGATTAAATCGGCGGAGCGATGATGGGCTCTGTGAACAAAGGCACGGACGAATCCCGACTGTTGGTTCTTGTGGATTCAACGGCTAGGATTAAATCGGGGAGTCATCCATCGGGGAAAAAGAAAAGTGGGGATGCTAGGTTAGTGCGATGCGATTTTGCGCTAGCCGTCGGATCTGGAAAGGATCGACGGTCCATACATCATCGACGGGGTAATGAAGAGAGGTGATGGGCGGAGATGAATAAAGCGCCAACCGTTGGATTTCAAAAGATCGACGGTCAATATTGAAGCGGAGGTCGATAGAACAAATGTCATCACATCGGAAGATTTGAAATAACAAAGGAAAAGGTGATAATAGAAGGCTTCCGATTGCGATTAGCGCCACGGGGCTTAGCACTTGGTTCTGGCGCTGGGTTATATGCGGAGAAGGGGCTTAGGGCTCAACCGAAAGGGGCTTAACGCCTTAGTTCAAAAAAGGGTATTTTAGGCCAAAATCAATGTTTTTCCAAGAATTTCTTGGCTTTCGGTAAAGGGGAAAAGGATGTTTTAAAATTGTAAAAGGGAATTTTAGTGGCTTAAAAGGATTTTGGAGGCTTAAAGAGTGATATGTTTTCAGAGGAAATGTATCTCTTGAAGACTCAGAAACATATTTAGCCACCTGTTTGCTATGTCAAAAATTTATAGGTGGCTAACAATACCAATGAAGGAAGCACGAGGAGATGAAGAGATCAAACCATTTCTACAAGCATGCATTAAGTTAATGTGCAACAAAAGGGTAGTAGAAAATATTTAGGCTCTGATAGATAATTGCGCATAGAAGGAACAGTCAATGGTAGAGCAGAGAGCTATCAATAAAATATATAAGAATAAGAAGAGAACGGGTAGAGAGATGTGTTTGACTACGCATATTGGTGCATATGAGATGGACCAGGTTATTCTAGATCTAGGATCAGATGCTAATGTTCTACCTAAGCAAACATGGAAGCACATGGGAGGACCCAATTTGGAATGGTCTACTATTCAACTGCACATGGGAAATCAACATAAGATAATTCCCTTAGGGAGGCTGTTTCAATTTTTGGTCAGTATCAAGGGTGTTAAGGTTATTGCAGAATTTGAAGTCATACAAATTGTAGATGATATTGATTCTTTTCCTGTGTTGCTAGGGTTGGACTGTGCTATTGACATGGATGGTGCTATAAATCTGAAGAAAAGGAGAATGGAATTTGAAAGCAATGGAGTCAGGGTAATCATTCCTTTAGACCCTGCAGAAGGACAAAGATACATAGAGTCGGTGCGCACTGATGATGATATCAACCAAATCTATAAGCTGACCTTGCGCGAGGAAGATTAGAATAATCCAACAGCATATGGGAATATTTACTGGGAGAAGGATAACACTTATTTTTCAAATTCTGATGAGGAATTATAAAACTATCAGAACCGATTGCATGAGGTATCTGCGATGCGCTATAACCGCCCGACCCGATCTCTGTGATGTATAACATCTGAGGTGCATGAATTGTCACACTATGATGGGTTAACTGATATAAACATGTTTATAGGGGAACTTGAAAGGAATGTTCCTGAAGGAAAATGGTTCCATGCTTTGGATATCGGCTTGCGCGCTACTCCAACAAGATGGTGGGAAATTTACAAGGAGAACATGGGCAACTGGGAGGAATGTGTGCGCATGATAAGGTTACGGTTTGAACGTCCAATCATTAAAATGGAAGATGTTTACTCTGGAAAATATTATCTGTGTAGACATTTGGCGCGATGGAATTAGGTATGGGGCATAAAACCAAGACCTGAATGGTTCCACATGTTTATTCACACCTTGGGGAAGGTACCTACTGAATGATTTGGAGGCAGAGCTGTGCCGAGGAACTAGTGAATGGTTTACGCTGACGGAGAGATTTATCCTAACATTAAGTTTTGAGAGTGGGTTTGATAAGATTGGAAAATCCTTTCATAATATTTAAGAAGTCATCATTGATACAAAAAATCCTGCAATTGAGCGCGCTTCTAATGATCCTTTTTCAAGAAATTCAACAAGGTGCTCAACAGAAACGCTGTATAAGTAAAACTGTGAAAAAATAACGCAGATCGGGACTTGGTTCCCCTTATTTATTTTGTATGAGACTTATATGTGGAATTTCATAAAAAACAAATCAGTTTAGACTCATTAAACAGATCTCCCAAAAACCTGACTAGCTAAAAAGCACCCAAAGAGGAAGGCTGCAACAGAATGCAAGCACTGCTTCAGGAATTGCGTAGTTTTAGAAAATGTTCAGAGGAGATCAGAAAGGAGACTTATATTTTAGTTATATAGCAGAAAATCAGCATTATGATAAAGCCCTTTTATTATACAGTAGAATTCATGAGTCAATACAACAATAAATCTTCAGAAAAGAGAGCAGGAGCACAAGTATATTTGCAGAAATGCTTCAACAACATTATTTTTGAGGAGCTTCAGCAGCTGGAAGTTACAACTCAGATTTAGGATAGATCTGTAGATGAAACATCAGATCTGTATCAGATCTGGAAACTATATAGTTTTCTCTTCAAGATCCACTTGGAATTTTGACAAAAGCATGCATGAATAAGAGTAGATCTGAGAAACAAGTTGCAGATCTGGAAACTGCTGCAGTAATTTTTGAATATAACATTACATTACTATGGATCAGATCTGAACAGAACATAAATCAGCAATCTAATCCATGGATCACCAAGTGGAAAGCAAAGCCCAACACAAGAGATCTCTGATCTAAACTATGAGCAAGACACCCTATAAACCCTCATACAGAAATAACACAGTTTACTCAATGGGACAACGCTGTAGCTCAAATGACACAAAAAACTATTGTAAAATTGTAGATCTAAAGCACAAGAAGTGGAGACACTCTTTCAGGAGGTTAAAGAACACCTTCCATGAGAAGAGGCTCCCAAAAATACATTAGATCTCTGCAGATATAGACTCCCACTTGCTGCAGCTCACAAGACAGCTCAGCCCTCAAGATGGGCAGCGCTGTAATGTAAGATGGAGCTTGGCCTCAAGCCTGATAGTGGTTCAATTCTGTAAACTTTCCTCCTTGAATCCTCAAAGGAAGAGGTGAAATCCATGCATAGGAATTCCAGATACAATTCTCCACCAAACATCAGAGAAGGTATTTGTCTAAGCAGACAAATACTCATAAGTATGATCAATCAAGAACCTTCTCTTGCTACCCTCCCTCTCCTTTTATAAGATGAGAAAGATTTTGTAAACCCCAAACCATCTTGATGAGTTAGCCCTTTTCACATGAGAGGCTTCCTTCTAGAACTACGCTGTCCCTTTTGGAGATGCAATGAACCTAGAAAAAGCTGTTGATTTGGTCAAGGTTGACCCAGTCTTTAGCTCAAACCTCTTTCACACCTGCAAGTGATTATTTACATGGCCCTGATTTGTCTTTGTTCACATGGGCATTGATTTATTCAGAACTTTTAGGAGTTTTACATGTCCTCCTTTATTCATTTATTCATGAAACAAAAATTAAAACAAAATTGAATGTTCCTCTTAGCTAAGGCTAAGTGGGAACATTACAGCGCTCCACTAGCCTAGGACGCGTAGCAGAAAGAGATTGTGAACTACAGAACTCTGACAGTTGTGACACCTAGGAGATGGCGCATAGCCACTGGAATCTCGATCTCTCCTCCTAAGAATGTTAGACATGTGTGCTTAATGATTGGTCTCACTGCATACTATAGGAATCACATTCAGAGCTATGAGTTGATAATTGCATCCATGACTAAATTACTCAGAAAGGCTGCGATGTTCTGTTGGGATGAAGAATTGTGGAAGAGTTTGCATTTATTTAGGGAAGTGACAGACACTCCCCACTATGCTTTGAATTACCTAATAAATAAGCTTGTGTTGGGGGGGATACCCTGCAGATGGTTGTCATTAGCTCTAGAGTATATGCGCAGAAGGGTGCAACATGCACATGGTAGTTGTGCGAGGAGGTTGACTGGGTCGTAGAAGTGTCAAAAAATAGTCGTTGGAACAGTAAATCTGGAAAATATAGCTTTATTACCATTTATGGGAGCGTTTAGGTTGCATTTAATGAAGGGTTTTTTCCAGATTTTGGACTATTTTATTATTTATGGGGACATATTAATGCAGAAGGAGTCGTTGAATAGGCGCCACAAGTATAAATATGACCTATGGGGTCGCAATAGTTCCCTTTATTTTTGAATGAATTAGTTGCTTTGAGCTCTCTGATTTCCTTTGCATACTCTATGTCTATGTCTTATTTGGATCTGAGATTCGAGGAAGATTTGTGTCGCGTAGGGTTGGGATATGTAATTCCAGGCAGTATGACGGCCACACAACCTGGAGATGACCCTGCTGTGATCGAGGTCCCTATTGTTGAAACGGTTGTGCCCACAAAGTCCAAGAAGGGGCAGTCATCTGGAACAAGAAAATCCCTAAGGGAGAAGACCCTGAAGTCGCGCTCCAATGCGGCCAAGCATTAGAAACAACCCATGGCAGAGCTCCCAAAAACTGTTATGGAGGAAGACGAGGACGTGGTTGAAGTGGCCCCATTCTCGCGGCTACTGAGCTATGTTGTGACGTGCAAATAGACGATAAGAATACCCAAATATCTTGATAAAGTGTGTGCGAGAATTTAAATGCCATTGATTCTAGAAAACGTCCCAATGGAAGGGGAAATGTTTGCTAAAGTGCCGTAACTCAGACTGGAGGATTGGGACATTGCAAACGTAGACAAATTCCCTGATCTCACGCTAGAGCTATACCTCGACCAAGTGCAGTATGAAGGGGGCATATTGCACTTAGAGCCGAAGAGATGGGTGATGGGTCTGCACAAGGCAGGCCTATTGAATCTGTTACAGATCCCTCATTTTGGGCGCAACCGAATAAACGAAATCTGCGTCCAGCAATTGCTTGCGCTGGTGCATGATGATGTGCTATGGTTGGTAGAGTGCATCCCAATTGATGCGGCGTTGATCCACAGGATCACTGGTTTACCTGCTAAGGGCGTTGATCCAACTACGAATTTTGGAGGAAAGGCACAAGAAAAAACCGTCGCCGACCAAATCAAGAAGAATTATTGAGTCTCGTGGAAGAGTCGAGGCTTTGTGTTCAGTGATATAAATGACCCGGTTTTTCATTTTGGCATGCTCATCTTGGCTTGCAAGAGGATGCAAAAATGAAAACCAAAGGAGGTGCCCACGCACACGATTTTTCTCCCAGGAAAGTGCAAGAAAGGCATCATTTATAACTGGTGGTCTCATTATCTGTGTAAGGAATTCTTGGATAATGTTCGTGAAGCACAGGAGGAAGGAAAGCAGTTTAATTATGCTTGGCTATTACTATTGATTGCATTGATTAGGTGGAAGACCCCTGAGGAAACCAAGTTTCCAGAGATTGAGCCCCAAATGTGCGAGGCCGCGTGGTACGTGACACTGTGGAATTCTTCAGATCCCGCGCACGCTAAGGAGAATAATTTTTTTTGATTCCTTTATGATTCTATGCTATACCAGGTCGTGCAGTCTAAGCCAAGGCTGTCCCCAACGTTATATGAGCAATAAAAGATGATAGATGACTTCAAGGCTACATTCCATAATATGCACATCTGCACGAAAGGCACCATGGATGGTGTCTGGTACGAGTTTCCATACTTTTTAATAGAATATGATTTGATCAAAGTTACTGCAGAATGGATACCAGCGTGGTTGGAGCCTGGTGCGTCCACTTCCATCACCAAAACGTCGACAAATCCACGCACTGGCACTCGGCCTGAGAAAACACCTACAAGGTGATTGAGAATCCTGTCGAGAAATAAGCCACACCAACCACCATTGGTGAGGCAATCGACCTCAAAAAAGAGACTGAGCCTGAGAAAAATGGGTCTGCACCAAAAGATACAGTGGAGGTTGTAGAAGCAAAGACATCTAAGGGAATGAAGCGCGGCTCTCAGGCCACTGGTCGATCAAGAAAGAAAATAAAGGGATCCAAAGATGCTGGGCAGGAGGTCTTGATGTTGACGGAGGACGATTTAAAATAAACTTCTAACACAATCACGTCTGCGACTAAGGATTGCTGGAATGATATGGAGGTGCAATATAATATTGTGTTGGAAATTGTTCAGGTGGGGATATAAGAACTTAAAGTGAAAGCGAGTGTTTCTCAGGCGAGCTAGACCAGAGCGCAACCATTATATATAACACTACCAACCACCATGGATTTCTGTATTGTGCAAATCTCTGCACCAGCAATTCATGTGGACGCCACCCGACGCACTCAATTCCGTGGAGCAGGTGATATTAACATTAATTTGTCTGTGTTGCTTGCAAGAAAGTGACACTTGATGTATACCATGATCGCAGATGAAGTTAAGTTCAAAGAGGCTATTACTCACACAACTGTTGTAGAGTCCAAGAAACAGGCCGACGATGCACATAAAAAATAATAAGCCGCAGAAGTAGCATGCCGCGCAGTTAAAGCCCAACGCATTTCCCGAGAAGTGAAAATTCACCAAGTCTGCAGCGATGTTACCACAATCTTCGTCACAACTACCCCCGAAGAAAAATTGGAAGGAATGGATGCACCCCTGAAAGCATCGCGAGTCAAAGTGCAGACCGTCTGGGTAGAGTATGAAAATCAAATTGTGGATCTGCAAATGAAGTTGCATCCTGAGACTCCCCCTAAGGTTCGCGCCAAAAGGGTAGCTGAAGTCAAGTAAGCCACAAATAGTATTGCTGCTACAGTCACACAGTGTGACAGTTTGATAGATGAGGCTATGGGTGTATGGACGTATGTGTAGAATGATCTTGTACTATAGAAGCTGCACAACGAGTTGCATCAGAAGGAAATTTTTTTTGTTGAGATCCAGACAGTGGAGCCGACCCTTGTTCTTCCACAACGCCTCACCCGTCTGTAGGAGGGCTAGATCATCCAAACCGAGATTGAAGACCTGCACCGAAAAGAGCAGCTGTTAGAAGCACGTATGCAACGATGGGTTGAGGAGGATCTCCAACTTTCACAGATTCTGGACACCACCTTGAAGGAAATTCAACAAACACAATGCAAAGAGATGGCCACTGAAGGGCCTACTACAACGAAGTTAGTTCAACAAGCATAGGGAGTTGCGACACAAATTTTGGAAATGGTGCTCCCTTTGAAATATTCTATCAGAGTGCTCCAAGCCAAGCTTAAGGAGAAGATGCGTGAGTGACTCGAGATGAGTCACATGTTTGTGTTGGGGGCCTATTGGAGCGGGGTCCCCTAGGGTACACTTTTTGGGACTTTTTTTGTATAAGTTTGTATATGCACACTGCGCGAATGAGTCAAAGAGCTTTGGGGTGGGTCAAGGTCCCTATTTTGATGTAAATGGGTTTAAGGGTAAATTGTGGGCCTCAAACCATGGTTTGAGACCATAGTATATGCGCGCTAGAAGAATATAAATAGATATATCGAGTCTAAGGAAGTTAAATTAGTTCAATTTGAATAGACCATTATGATCTGACTGTTTATGTGTCTGTAATTATTTTGTAAGGGTTTGTATGGATTGGGTAGAAAGGCTCCTGCTGGCTGTGTGCACAGATACCTAGTCCTAGCTTTGTGCGGACTCTGCTTGCTGTGTGCACAGAAGGGTGATGCGTAAGGGGAAATTCTGATGCATTGAAAGAATATGAATTAATACAAGGGCTGATTTTGGCAAAACTGTGTATTGATTTGAGTTATCTGTTCTGTTGAGATCACATTGCTTCTGTGTTGCTTATTTATATTTGTGTGAAGATATTTGTTATGGTTATTTATGCATATTGATTATTGATGAATCTGCTTAAGTAATTACACAATTTTTAGATCTGAATCTAGTTCGGTTATATCTGCGCTAAAACGATCTGCGATTCTGTCTATAATCTGTTAATTATTGTGCACATCTTTTTATGATTGATATAAGTATGAAATCGATATGCTTATGGCCACTTCATTATTTTCTTCCTCAGGGTGTGGAAACTTGGTTCCAACACCCCCCCATACTACTTCGAGTGAGACTTTGATCTGCGCAAGCAGGTCATTACCGAAAGGGCCAATAGTTGGAGGTTTGTTGGTTGCACGATAAAACTCTGAACCTGGGTTAGGACCCCTCAAGCCAACATCCCTCACCTGAAAAAACCGCCCATATTGAATCCTGATTCATTAAAAGCAAGTTTAGAAGAAAGGTATTTAAGGGGATCTTCCCTATAGATAATTATGACATATTCAAGTTCCAATGTTGAGGATTCAACTTCTAAGAAGAGGTATGAGTTTGTCGATTGAAGGTCTGATTCAAAGATATTTGATGTTTCTTTTCAAATTTTGATTTCGATGAGCTTTATTTGGTTGGTAGGTAGGGTGTCAAATGTGGTCCTTTGAGGGACCTTCCCCGTTTCAGAGGCTTCGTGAATAATTTTCCCTTTTGTAGAGAATCATGAAGGAAATAAATAATAGATTAATGATAACTTGATGATCTGTATGATATCTATATGTAAATGTGCTTAAGGTAGTTTAATTTTCAAGTGTTAAAATTGATTTTTTATGTTAAATTATTATACACATAAAGCATGAATTTAAACTTTGAAATAACAGAAAACAACAGACAAATACACCATAAAAATAAACACAACACAAGAAGTGATGAAGGGGTTCACCCCTCCTGGGATACGTCTCTTGTTATAGCTTCCAATCGATTGGCCCTATATAATTATACTAAAAAATGGTGGTTAAACCAGTTTACAATGCTCCAATGACTTCAAAACTTGTTTCATTAGCTTCAGAATTGTCAAAAATGTCTGTCTAGCCTCTTTCTGCTCCCAAATTCGTCAAAAAATGAAGAAGTTATGAGTTCCCCTAGCTTTTCTGCTAGTCTCTCAACAAATTCCCCAAAATCCGGCACCATCCTACAAATTTTCCCCAAATTGTTCTAATGTAGCAACAATTTGGCAGGTTTTTGGCGCAATTCGTGGGACCATTAAAAATCCCGCCAAGTCTTAAAGTCCAAATTTTTAATTACTTAAAAAAAAAACAATGGGGTCGCGCCCATGGTTCCGATCCCAAAGGTCACATCGTATATACATATGGGGGCCCGGGGCTAAGCCCTAACCCCTTACCCATAACCTCTGCCACTTTAAACTTTAAATATTAATTTGGTCGCATGGTTTAACAAGAACCATTGTGGCCCGGTCGGTTAAGGCGTTGCGTTGTTTGTTGTGAGGTTTGATGTTCGAATCCACTGGAGGTTAATTTGAACTTAAAATTTTTTTTTGGTGGCCCCCGTGCTTCCACGTGATGGCCTCCAGTTGGGCCACATGGCAGCATGTGGTTGGCCACCATCAAAGCAATGAAATTCTCCCACACTAGCACCATTCATGGCCTGCCATGTGTCAAGTAGTGGTAGGTCCAATTTTTTTTTTTTTACCAATCACAAGAGGCCATTGGAAGCTTGCCACTGGCCCAAAATTTTCCCAGTCACCTGTCTTTTTTGCAAAATTTTTTTGTTTGGGAAAACAAACATAACTCGTTTCCGAGAGCATACGGTGTCAGTTTTCCACGAAACGAGTTGCACCGGATTTAGAACAACGAGATATACACATTCATCTAGGTTCCACATCATTCTGATAACTTTCATTTTTGAGCATATTTTTGAGCACTTGATCACTCCTCCCCACTGGAAGCTTTTGGACCCCAAAATATCACTTTCAATTTTTCAGTAAATGAGGGTACAATTCCCTTGCCTTTCCAATCTCGATCCATTTTTCTTTGCTTAGATTTTTTCCTTTGAGCCCCACACGAAGGTATTCCACATTCCCTCATTTTGAAGTCCTTGTTCTTTTGTCAAGAATGTTGTCTTGTTGTAGTTCTTTAAGGTATTCAGGAGAGAAATCATCAATAGAAGGAATCTGAACATTCTCTCCTAGATATTCAATCAAAGGAGGCTCATACAACCTTAAGTTCTCAACATTAGCAACAACATAAATTTGCATATATGAAGGCAAATCCAACCTGAAGGCATTATCAGCAATATTTTCTAAAATTATGAATGGACCATATCGAATTGGTTTCAATTTTTTACCTTATCCTTAAAGCCTTTCTTTGGTAATGTGTAGCCAAACTTCATCACCAACTTGGAAATTGTTATCTACACGATGCTTATCGTGGCTTGTTTTGTACTTGACTTGGATCTTTTCTAGTTGTTCTTGAACTGCTTGATGTATCAATTGGATTTTCTCAATGAAACTTTTAGATTTTTCTATGTCACTATGACCATCAATAGCAACATCCTTTCCAAAAATGAAATCCAAAGGAGACTTGGGATTCAAATGGCGATGTTTGAGTTGAAGAGTGCTTGGCTTGGTTGTAAGCATGTTGAATATAGTGCAAATGTTCATCCCACAACTTAGGATGCTTGTTGCAATAACCACGAAGAAGATGTATCACTGTCCTGTTCACCACCTCTGTTTGACCATCTGTTTGCAGATGAAATGTTGTACTCTTTTTTAATTTGGTGTCCATGAATCCCCACAAGATTTACCAAATTTTCCCAACAAAGCGAGAATCTTGATCACTAACAATGGATCTGGGCAATCCAAAATGCACCCATACATTCTAAAAGAATAATTGAGCAATTTTTCCAGTTGTAATTTTCTTTTTACATGGCATCAAAATACACATTTGGTTGAACCTATCCACAAATACATAAAGATAATCATGATTCCTTTTTTACAGAGGGAGACCTCCAATAAAATACATAGAGACACTCTCCCATGGACAAGAAGATATTAGAAGTGGTGTGTACAATCCTAACTTTCTATTGATAGACTTACTGACATCACATAATTAACAACCTTTAATAAAACGTGACACACATTCAAGCATACAAGGCCAATAACAATACTTCGGTAGATGTACCACCATCTTACTTACACAGAAATGACCAACAATAAGAGAATTATTCGCCTCTCTTATAATGTGACTCTTTCTCCCCGTGGAATACAAACCTTACCAAGATGATACAACAAGTTATCATGCATGTGATAATCCAATTCCTCTACTTTTCCCTTGACTCAAAGTTGCATATACATATTTAAAATCATTATCTAAAGCATATTGTTCAACATAGCTCTCATGCAAAATATAATTATGCTTAAGAATAGTAGCAACAATAACAATAGGCCTAGAAAGCATGTCAGTAACTTTATTGTAGATACCTTTCTTATACCTTATCACCAAGTGGAATTGTTGAAGAAATCCCATCCATCGAAAGTGCCTTCATTGCTAAAACTTTGTTTGCAATTGAAAATATTGCAATGGTTGATGATCAATGTGAATGATTGTTTCCTTACCCATCAAGTAGTGTTTCCACTTTTTCACACTTTGCACAAATGCATACAATTCCTTGTCATATGTAGGATAATTAATCATTGCACCATTAAAAGTTTCTAAACGAAAACAGATGGGATTACCATGTTGCATGAGGACTACACCCATGGCATAGTCACTAGCATCAGTCTGAATCTCAAATGATTGTCTCAAGTCTATAAGTGCAAGTACTGGAGCTGAACTGATCTTTTCCTTCAATGCATCAAATACCTTTTGTTGTTTACTTCCCCACTGGAAGACCTGCTTCACACTTGTCAATGCATGTAATGGAGCTATGATAGAAGAGAAGTTAGCAATAAAATTTCTCCAATATTGGGATGCTCCCAAAAAGCTTCTTACCTCTGTAACTGTTTTGGGATTTTTCTAATTCAAAATGACATCAACCTTGGAGGGATCTATTTTCAATTCATCTCCTCCAACAATATGACCCAAATACACTAAAGAAGTTTTTCCAAACTCACACTTTGACATATTTAAAAACAAATGTTCTTTACTCAAGACATCAAGTACATTTTTGACATGCATGATATGTTCTTCACTATATTTACTAAAACTTAAGATGTCATCTAAGTAGACTATCACAAAATCATCTAGAAATGGCCTCAATACATCCTTCATCACACACATGAAGGTAGCAGGAGCATTGCAAAGACCAAAAGGCATAACTAACCATTCAAACAAACCTTGTTTTGTTTTGAATGTTGTCTTCCATATGTCACCTCCAACAATTCTAATTTTATGATAGCGACTCCTTAAGTCCAACTTAGTAAAATAATTTTCATCTTTCAATTGATCAAGTAGATAATTTATTCTAGGAAGTGGGTAATGTTTTTTTACCGTAATTTTGTTCAATGCACGAAATTCCACCCACATGCGCCATGTTCCATCCTTCTTTGGCACCAGAACAATAGGTGACCCACATGGCGAAGTACTTGGTCTGATGATACCTTTATCCAACAACTCTTGAATTTGGTTTTTAATTTTTGCACTTTCGATCACTGACATCTTGTACATGCCAATGTTAGGAAGAGGACAATCTTGCTACAATTGTATTTCATGTTGGATTCCCCTCTTGGGAGGATATCCTTTTGGCTCCTGAAACATCTCATCATATTGGTTAAAACCTCAACCAAATCAGATTTCAATCTTGAGTCACAACCTTGAAAATATTCATTCTCAACATCATTCTTTTGTTTGACCATTAAAAGCGCAAAATTCTTGCTAGAGTTCATGATTCACTTCATTTGTCCAACATTTACAAGTGAAATATTTAGCTTCTATCGATGTGCTCTAACAATGTACTCAATACCTTCTTTGAACAAGTGATACTTGTTTTCATGGCGATGAAAAATAGCTTTCCTATCATACAAATATTGGATTGTTCCCAAAAAAATTATGTAAATATCAAGTGGAACTACATCAAGCTCAACTTCATCAAGAAATTTTGTTGTAATTGCAAATCTAAGTATGCATTTCCTTGTCACTGGTAAGTTTGCATTCTTGCATATCCAACCTAAAGGATAAGGTCTTGGATGAGGAATGGTCTCTGAATTTAACTTATTGACTAAGTCTTCATAAATCAAATTTTCTTGCGAACCACTATCAAAGAGTGTATCAAGTTTGGTATTTTTTGAAATAACCCAAATATGGAAAATTTCAATTTTGTTTTCTCATCTTGAGTATAATTAGGACAACTTGAAGAGCTAGTACTTGCTATGTCCTTACCTTTCATTCCCATTTTTGTGATCTTTGTTTCATCTCCCGAATCAGAGCCTAAGCCATGTTGTGTAATTGCAACTATGTTTTTGTTCCCTTTGTTGTTAAACTTCTTTGGTTTCATCTTAGGATGAAGCTTCCAAAAATGAGCTTCATCATGACCCTCTTTGGAAAAATATTTGCCTGTTAAATTTTCTCCTTCCTTCTTGATGGATGAATTATTTTTTCATTTCCCTTTTAACTTACTCTTACCCTTGTCTCCACTTGTGAATGACTTCTTGCTACCCTCTTGTGAAATGTTTTTCCCTCTTGCTTCAAGAAGTGTTTCCTGAACACAAACCTCATCTAAACTTGTAGGATTAAACATAAGGATAGTATACCTCAAATAACTGTGTAAAACCTCAATATATTCAACAAAGTGTCTTGTGATTGCAAGTCTACACCTAGTATCAAAGACCTTCCTCTAAAATTTTGGGTTTAACTTTGCACATTTTTACCCTTTAGTTGTCTAAAATTCTTCCAATCCATAATATCATTCTGTATATAAGCTAATGGATAAAATTGTATTCTAAGTGCAACAATAAAATCTATTAAGAGGTTGATACCTTACCATAATTTTTCATATCCTCTTGTGTTTTGGCTTCACACAAAATCAAAACAACACTTTCCAACCTTAATGAAGCCAACTAAATCTTTGTTTCATCATCTTTGATGTTATGAATCATGCAATAAACTTCAAGTTGACGAACCCAATTATCAATTCTTTCAAAATTCACTTCACCATTATAAATAGGCAGTTCGAATTTGATATCAAGTTTTAATAAGGGAGTTTTACCATGAACCTTTGGGGTATGTGGATGTGTTTGAGTAACAGTGGTTGTGGAAGGGGAAGAAAATTAAGGTGAGGATGTAGGTGAAGACGATGGTGGAGAAGAGGGTGGTTTGTCACCATTTCCTTTTGAAGGCTTGTCATCATCTCCTCATTTTACTCCAGAAGAACCCTCTCCTTTTGAAGGCTTCGAACTTTCACCCTGCAATCTTTAATTTCTCTCTTCATAGAGAACCTTCGCCATTTTAGTCATGTCAAAGAAATATTTTTCTGAAAGTTTTCTCATCCTCTGAAATATTATTAGCTCCTCCTTCATGATATATGATTACTGAAGCTTCAGGAAAAATTTGAGGTGAAACTTGTGGTGGAAATAGAGACAAATGGACTCTCCTTGTCCTTGTCCCAAATTGAGAACCTGCACCCACAAGATTTCCTTCTCCTCTCTTGAGCTTCAACCTTGTAAGCACCATAAACACTTGCAGACAATTAAATCCTCACAAAAACAAAGAAAACCTATGCTATAATACCAAACTTGATATGTATGAGATCTATACGTAAATGTGCTTGAGGTAGTTTAATTTTCAAGTGTTAAAATTGAGTTTTTATGAGTTTTTACGTTAAATTATTATACACATAAAGCATGAATTTAAACTCTGAAATACCAAAAAACAATAGAAAAATACACCATAAAAATAACCACAACACAACAAGTGATGAAGGAGTTCACCCCTCCTCGGCTACGTCTTGTGGTCTAGCTTCCAATGGCTTGTCCCTATATCATTATGGTAAAAAATAGTGGTTACACCAGTTTACAATGCTCTAATGGCTTCAAAACCTATTAGATTAGCTTCAGAATTTTCAAAAATGCCTATATAGCCTCTTTCTGTTCCCAAATTAGTAGAAAACTGAAGAAATTATGAGTTCCCCTAGCTTTGCTACTAGTCTCTCTACAAATTCCCCAAATTTTGCATTTTCCTACAAATTCGCCCTAGATTGCGCTAACGGAGCGACAATTTGGCGGATTTTCAGCACAATTCATGGGGCTGTTAAAGAGCCTACCAAAGCTTAAGGTATGAATTTTTAATTAATAAAAAAAACAACGGGGCCACGCCCACGGTTCTGAGCCCAAAGGTCGTATGGTACATACATAGCCCTGGCCCCTTACCCCATAACCTCTGCCACTTTAAACTTTAAATATTAGTTTGGTCGCATGGTTTAACAAGAACCATGGTGGCTCGATTGATTAAGGTGTTGTGTTGTTTGTTGTGAGGTTCGATGTTCGAATCCATCAGAGGTTAATTCATATTTCAACCAAATTTTTGGTGGCCCCCTTTCTTCCACGTGGCGGCCTTCAGTTGGGCCACGTGGCAGAATGTGGTTGGACACCATCTAACGAATGAAATTCGCCCACACCAACACCATTCAGGGCCTGCCACGTGTCAGGAAGTGGTAGGCCCACAATAATTTTGATTTTGACCAATCACAATAGGCCACGTGGCAGCTTGCCACTGGCCCAAAATTTTCCTAGTCAGTTGTCCTTTTTGCAAAATTTCCTGTTTGGGAAAACAAACAGAACTCGTTTCAGGGAGCCTACGATGTCAGTTTTCTGTGAAATGAGTTGCGCCGGATTCAGAATGACAAGATATACGTGGTCATTTAGGTTCCACACCATTCCAACAACTTTCATTTTTGAGCATATTTTTGAGCACCTGATCACTTGAAAAATCTGTCAAACAAATAGATTTTAAATATTTGAAGGCATGTTAAAGTAGTGATTCTTAATACAATTTTACATAAAAATTTTCAATATTCATTTTAAACTCAATTCGTGTGTGGCAAGCTCTCTGTGTGCTATGTAAATTAATGAAGTCAACATTCATTTGTTAATGTAAGTTGTCAACTTGCTTGTGTCTAGTTTTAAGTGCTGAGAAGTTGAGTGTGCGAGAGTGTGGAAAAAATTATTTTCTACGCACTCTTGCACACTCTCGCACACTCAACTTCTTCACACTCAAACTATGCTATGCATAATTCTATGTAATAAATTATAGTAGATATAAAATTGGTCGATAAAAATTACATAAAAAAATTAATTCTTCTGCCACGACATTGCGGACCTCTGCACAAGGAACACCAATTGAAAATAATTGGGACCCACCTTGGTCTTGAGTACAAAAAATATTAATGAATTGGTTGAGATTCAGACTAAACATTGTGTAGAGGCTTTCATTGTGCTCCCCGCACAATGAAATCCTCCACATAATGGAGTCTAGCATGTGGCATTTGACGCATCTATAATTTCGAGAACGTCGCCACCGTTGCGAGGAAAAGAGCCAATGGATTTCAATAACTTGTAACATTTTTTCAAGTTCCTTATTGTAGGCGTTGTTTTTAGGTAGTTCCTTTGTTGTGCTTTTCCATGATTAGCCTAAAAAAGTTAATAATTAAAGTACATTACAACTAAATATGTCAAGTCCTTGTTTGGAAAATTAATGTTTACATCTCATCAAAGTAGTTATGAATTTATTGAATGTCATATGTTCAAAGTTAAAAGTATTGAATTCTATAGTACATTTGTATTGTGGAATTGGTTTTTAGTAATATTTTTACTAGGCTTTATTTCTTAGTAGGTTATTAGATGTTAGTCTGAAACGAAATGATCTTAAGTGGTGTTTAAGTTCTTTTTATTTTTGTATATACATGGTAACAATATTTAACTAATGGGTGGACTGTTGTTATGCTTAAAATTAAAGCTATGTCTAACCTTAGCTTTGTCCACATAGTAAAAAATACACTTAATTTATTTAGTTATAAAAGTGGTTGATAAAAATTAAGTAAGAAAACATAATTATTCTGCCACGACATTGCGCACCTCCACAAAAGGAACACTAGTTGAAAATACTTGGGACCCACCTTGCTCCTGAGCACAAAAAAATTCAATGGAATCCAAAAATTATTAATTATTTGGTTGAGATGCAGAATAACCATTGTGCAAAGGCTTTCATTGTTCTCCCTGCACAATGAAATCCTCCACACATTGGAATATAGAGTGTGGGGTTTTTTGCGTCTATAATTTTGAGAACGCATCCATCGCTGCAAGGCAAGGAGCCAATGGATTTCCATAACTTTTAACATTTTGTCAAGTTCCTTATTGTTATGCAACCAACTCACAAAGCGAAAGAAAAAATAGATCAACGACTTAAAAATTATCCTCTTCGAGGGGTAAACCTCCTTTTAGATTACATAAATGAACAACTCTTGGATGATACAAATGATAAGATCTCCTTGGTATATACAAGGGTCTAAGGGGTCACAATATAATCAGAGCCTACATAACAATAATAATGTAAGGGCACAACAATAACAATAGGGGGCTACACTACAATAAAAATAAGGGGGATACACTAGTATTATAGGGACCTAACATGCTCGTGTCCTTCAAAAAAATGTTTTCCTCAATGCTTGAGTAGTTTCAGATGCTTCTGTATAAAATTTTCAGCCTCCCATGTGGAATCTTCAGTAGGTAAGTTCTTCCACTCAATAAGATACTTTGAAATTAATAGATTCCATAGTTTTTGGGTTCTTGTTTCTATAACTGCTTCACACTCAAATATGATTTTTCCTTCTTCGTCAAGTTCTGGAAACAATGTTTGAATTGGGAGCTTGTTACCAATAGCATTCTTTAAGCACGAAACATGGAAAACTGGGTGTACTTAGGGATGTAGGAAACTCCAATTTGTATGCCATAGTATCAATCTTTTGCAACACATTGTAAGGACCATAGTACTTGGGTGATAATTTATTATCCTTATTTGCTTGCATGAGGGACATTTGTTTGTGTGGTTGTAGTCTTAAAAATACCTAGTCGTTTGCATCAAAAATTCTTTCACTACGATGTTGATATGCCTATTGTTTCATTCAATTATGCACCAGAGTGAGGTTATCCTTTAAGAGTTGAAGGACTTGTTCTTGATGCTTGATCTGATCTTCCACTGCTTGATCATTATAATTTTCTCTGAAAGATGATGTGATTGATGGTGGATGATATCCATAAACTGCCATAAATGGGGTCAATTTTTATGGAATAAATGATAGCACATTATCATGATCCAAAGAGAAACACCTTCTTTAGCTAATTGATAAATCTCAAACAAAAGGGTTCAATTGCGGAGCAGATTGAGGACTTCCAAAAGTTGAATATCAAGGTAACTGATATTATAAGGTGCATAAGATTGATTTCTTCATAGATACTGTTATCACCAAATTGAGTTCCTGTTGGGATGCTTCAATGGTCAACTTGGAGTAACTGTTTCAAACCAACTTGTAACTAGAAATTAACCTTTCCAATCTGAGAGGGCTCTCTCAAAAGGATAAATGATATTCAATGAATAACTTGAAAGTAGATGGCTAACTTTGAATTGGATTTAATGTTGTTGTTTTAGTGTAGGTGAAAGATGTAAAGGGTTTACTACCATTGGGCTATGGAGTAAATATGAAAACTAAGTCACAATTCAACTTATCTCATGGAAGTTGAGGCAATTGTATTCTTATTAAACCCCACATGAAGGAAAAAACCACAAGCTATATGCATACAGGAAGTTGGAGCATGTCACCATGAATTCCAAGTGATTATACATATGTAAACTAATAAAGCATGACAGAACAATAGACTAGGTTTATAAAGGAAGTTGGAGCATGTAATCATGAATTCCAAGTGATTATACAACTAGAGGATTGGAGAGAAAGTAAAATACTGATATAAGAAACATACATAAGAATACAGATAAGAATCTCAGGTTTGAAATAGGCTGCTGCAACTATATATTACTCATAGACAAAGATTACAAGAGTAGTGCTTACATAACTGTTACACAGTAATTTGTCACCGTCCTTGCAATCCCCGCCCCGCACATTGGAGGGCTCATTTCGTGACCTGTGAGCAGTGACATGGCTTGAAACCACTTTCATGACATCCCTCTGAACAAGAGCTTTCATTGCCCTGAAGACATCTCCTTGTGAAAAACCCTAAAAATGGCCCTTTTTGCATTGGCGCGAGCAGGTAGTTCAATACCCGCGCCAATGGGGAAAATCCTTCAAAGAGGTCGCGCCAATTGGCGCTCTGTCCCAGAGTTGCACTCGTGCCAGCCAATTTAAGGAGTGTTTTTTAAAAATAAATGGCGGAAGTTTCGTCCTAACCAATTCATGAATTGGTATCTATCTTGAGTTAAGAGGTTTGGCTACGGATTTCCATGTAGAGGAAGTGGTTTGCCACCTCTCATGGAAGCTTCCTTGAGGATAAGGCCAATCCCATGATTATAGGGATCCCAACTCCCCTTCCTCCATCTATAAAAGCTTGCCCATCTCCATTGCAAGCTAGTCTTCAAGTTCCCAAATTTCCAAAGAGCCTTATGCTGCAAGAGCCTCCATAATTCCCTTAAGGCCAAATCCAAGCAAGGAGACTATCGTCAAGATCCAAAGAGAGAGGTTTGTCCCATCCTTGACAGGCTTTTCGAGACGTGTTCTATTGGCGACCCGCCGAAAGAGAATTCAACGTCAGGACTATGGTTGTAATTTTCCTTTGATTGATTATTAATAAACGACTATTGGTTATGGTTCCACTCTTGTTGTTGTTTATGACGATGAGTCATGTCCTTTCTGACTGACATATAGTTGCATCTACTGGATTTTACGCTTGCGTTTGTTTTGTTTCTCGCATGTGCAGGTGTCCTATCACGGAGATCGTGGGGATCATGATTTGCCAGAGCTAAGGAACGGGAGCGCTACTTCTTCTACAAGTGACAGCGTTGGATTCCAGGTAAGCCTTCATCGCTAGTTGGTTTATTTGCAATTAGGAACCTGCACTATAGCGTGAATGATTGTTGCTAGACCCGGTCTGGGCTAGTAGGGATCGCCTTTGTCCGCAGAGGGGATTTACCTCCACAACAATAACATCTCCCCATCCTGGTCTCATTTGATCTCTTGGATATAAATAGACCTTTTTTGAATACATAGGATCTGCCCAGCTGGCTAGATCATCGAACTATGCCCTTGACACCTATCATAACTGTAAACCATTTTCCTGGAAGACTTATACTTCTAATATGACTTTGTTTTATTTATTACAACTACTAACTGAAGGAGTGCATAATTACATTAAAAGTATTTAGGTGCTCGAATGTTACTATCCATCATCAAAATAATAAATTCCCTCACTGAAACACAAACTAGTCGACCATTTTTTCCTGTGCTGCGTTGTTGCTAATGATGTAGTGGGGCAGTTTAGGACGTGGACCTTAATTTTCTGATATGCTGACAGACGAGCTGAGAGCTGTGCCGGAAGATTTTTTGTTGAATGGAGTTCTGAACGCTTTTGGCTACCCGACTCGACCTTTCTGTTGTTTTATTACCCGAAATCCTCTTGCCATGTTAAAATCCTTTTTGTGAATAAAACAACGCGAAAAACCCAAAATACCGAACTTGAAACCTTTTAAACTTTAATTCTGAAATGCATCGCATCTGCACACTTCGCAACCTTTAAAGTTTAATTTATGAAGAATACAATCGGTGATGCGATGCGATGGGGATATGACGTGGAAGGGAAGAAGTGGGACCGGACCGCAACGCAGATCGCAGCTTTTAGCTTTTAGTTATAAGCTACAGGGTTAACTCTTAAAATTTGTGAAGTGCGAGGAAGAGGGACCCACTGGCAATTGACAGAGTGTTATGAATCAACAGAAGGTTTTAAGCTATAAGTGTTATGAATTTTTTATGATATAACAATATATTGCAATGGCTGTGTAATGGGGGCAGAGCTGCTGAGGTGGGTCCAACCTACCGCATCACAAATTGAAATAAATAACTTGCAGGCGCTTTTAAAAGGTAAGTTATAAAATGAGTGCAGTGTGAAGTGCGATACGTTAAACATGGAAAGGTGCGAAAAGGCGGATGGGTAAGGAAAATGCAAAAACAAAGATTTTTCATGTGGCTTGGTAATATATAAAGGTTTGGATGGGTCCCATCAAATCGCATCGGTGAGGTTTTTATGTTTCAGTGATGAATTAAGAAAAAGGTTAAAGCTTGCGGAATGCGGGAAGAGCTAGAACTTCAGACTTTTATATAAGTGAGTTTTAGGCTTAGGATAAACATGATTTTGAGTGTGATAATAGTGGCTCCACTGGGGACGGTGTGCCCATGTGGTACAACAAATAACTTGTAGCTCCAGTGCCTCTCTCTTGAAAAATTGAATTTTTTTTGAAATTGATGAAAACTTTGCCAAGCTCTTATGGCCTTCTCCTCGGGCTCAAGCTTGATGATAACTGCTGAAAAACCAAATCTGTACATGCTGAAAAGATGATCAAACTACTTGAGCTTATTCACACACACTCCTACATACTCTAACAATTGAAATCTTCATGTTTGATTCAAGCGACATGAAACCTCCAATAAAGCCAGTCAATGAGTTGATCTGATACTCGAACTCCTTGATTTTGTTTAAACCAAAATAAAAATGTATTCTGAAATGATAAAGGTAACATAAAATGGGTCTGTTTTTCATAGTGAAAAAATAATTGAAAAGTTGGACTATAGAACTCTTCCATGTAATCAGATATGGGATCATAGAAGACATAATTTATTGATATCCCTTTTAAGCTCTCAATGACAAATTTATCCTGGATATCATTTTCATTTTCTTCATCAAGGCTGAACCTTGATTCCAACTCTACAATATCAAACTCATAACAACATTCCTCCTTTATCTGCAAGTCAAATGGTATAACAATTTCTTGTTTTTTTGGAGGAGGAAGACTTTCCAAGAACTGTTTAGGATCTTGGAAATAATATGATCCAATTTGAACATCCAATAGTTCAATTTCATTTTCTAATTTTTCAGCAGCTAAACCAAGAAAACAAATTTTATTTTCAGGTGTGAGTCAACTGGAAATCAAACAACGGAATACTATTGTTGAAAAATTTTCATCTATTTGAAATTCTGCTAACTCGTCCCTTACACTTTGTAACATTTCGTCATATAAAGGGTTTGCCACATACCCTATCATCTAGGATCACCATGAATGTTCTAAAATCTGGATTCTTCCCAGTGAATTCGCTCTGAAATTTAAAGCTCTGAATTTGAACAATCGAGTCGCCAGGTGAATGGTACAACCTTCCTGTGTTTGGTTTTTTTCACCATCAGAAGTCAAATCTGAACCTTGTCGTTCTGCTCAGAGAAAATTTTCACTTTCGTGTGCTCGGCAACGGCGCCAAAATGTTATCACCAAATTGAGTTCCTGTTGGTCTGCTTCAATGGTCAACTTGGAGTAACTATTTCAAACAATCTTGTAACTGGAAATTAGCCTTTTCAGTCTGAAAGGGCTCTCTGAAAAGGATAAATGATATTCAATGAATAAATTGAGAGCATATGGCTAACTCTTAATTGGATTGAATGTTTTTTTTTAGTGTAGGTGAAAGATGTAAAGGGTTTACTACCATTGGGCTATGGAGTAAATATGAAAAATAAGTCACAAGTCAAATTATCTCATGGAAGCTGAGGAAATTATATTCTTATTAAAACCCACATGAAGGACAAAACAACATGCTATATTCATACAAGAAGTTGGAGCATGTCACCAAGTGATTATACATAAGCAAACTAATAAAGCATGACAGAACAACATACTAGGTGTATAAAGGAAGTTGGAGCATGTAATCATGAATTCCAAGTGATTATACAACTAGAACACTGGAGAGAAATTAAAAGAATGATATAATAAATGTACATAAGAATACAGATAAGAATCTCAGGTCTGAAATAGGTTGCTGTAACTATATATTACTCATAGACAAAGATTACAAGAGTAGTGCTTACATAACATCTCCCCCTCCTGGTCTCATTCGATCTCTTGGCTATAAATAGACCTTTGTTGAATACAAAGGATATGCCTAGCTGGCTAGATCATCAAACTATGACGTTGACACCTATCATAACTTTAAACCACTTTCCTAGAATTGAAAAAGACAACTAGTCTCTAAAATACTTATACTTCTAATAGGAATCTGTTTTATTTATTACAACTACTAATTGAAGGAGTGCATAATTACATCAAGAGGAGTTAGGTGCTCGAATGACACTCTCCATCATCAAAAGAATAAATTCCCTCACTGAAACACAAAATAGTTGACCCTTTTTTCTTGTGCTGCGTTGTTTCTAATGTGCTGATGTAGTGGGGTAGTTTAAGACGTGGACCTTAATTCGCTGATATGTTGAGAGATGAGATGAGAGCTATGCGGGAAGATCTGTTGTTGAACAGAGTGCTGAACGCTTTTGGTTGCCCGACTCGACCTTTCTATTTTTTTATTACCCAAAATCTTCTTTCCATGTTAAAACCCTTTTTATGAATAGAACAACATGAAAAACCCAAAATATCGAACTTGAAACCTTTTAAAATTTAATTTTGAAGCGCATCGCATCCGCGCACTTCACATCCTTTAAAGTTTAAGTTATGAAGAATACAATCGGTGATGCGATGCGATGGGGAGATGACGTGGAAGGGAATAAGTGGGACCGAACCACATCGCATATCACAACTTTTAGCTTTTATTTATAAGCTGTGGGGTTAACTCTGAAAATTTGCGAAGTGCGATGAAGAGGGTCCCACTGGAAATTGACGAAGTGTTATGAATCGGTGAAAGGTTTTAAGCGGTAAGTGTTATGAAGTTCTTATGATATAACAATGTATTGCAACTACTGTGTAATGGGGGTGGAGCTTCTGAGGTGGGGCCAACCTACCACCTCACAAATTGAAATAAATAACTTGTGGGCACTTTTAAAAGGAAATTTATAAAATGAGCGCAGTGCGAAGTGCGATACGTTAAACGTGGAAAGGTGCGAAAAGGAGGATGGGTAAGGAAAATGAAAAAAAAAAAGGTTTTGCATGCGGCTTGGTAATATATAAAGGGTTTGGACGGGTCGCATCAAATCGATTGGTGGAGTTTTTATGTTTTGGTGATGAATTAAGAAAAAGGTTAAAGCTTGAGGAATGCAGGCAGAGCTAGAACTTCGAACTTTTATATAAGTGAGTTTTAGGCTTAGGATAAACATGATTTTGAGTGTGATAACAGATACTTTGAAGGATAACATCCAACATGAGGTTGAAATTTGGGAACCTAATTCATTGGAGAAGGCATTCAAGGTGGCAAGAAAAGTTGAAAGAAAAATTATGGCAACAAGGAATTCTACCAGTCACAACTATAAATATGGAAGTGTTGTTTCTCCTATCCTTTCACAACCTACAAGGTTGACACCACAAAAAATGGAGGAAAAAAGAAAAAAAGGGCTTTGTTACAGTTGTGATAAAAAATACACTAAAAGTCATAAGTGGGCTAAGAATAAATTATTTTACATGGATTGTGAAGAGGAGGGAGAAAAGGAATAAGAAACATCAAAATAAGAGGATATAAGCCAAGAACCAAACCCAAAGAAAGAAGAAATGAATCCTACCATATATTGTAATGAATTGGCGAGAATTACCACTCCTAAAACTCTTAAGATATAAGGATATATCAAGAAGAAAAAGGTAATAGTGTTGATTGATTCAAGTAGCATTCTTAATTTTATTCATTGTAAGATAGCCAAGGCACTGAATTGCATTTTGTATCCAGCACGAGAGTGTCAAGTGATGGTTGCAAATGGAGTAACTATAAATTGCTCTAGAAAGTGCCATAATATCAAGTTAACCATGGCATAATATGTATTTAGTATTCCATTGTTTTCCATTCCAATGGGTGGTGCTGATATTGTACTAGGAGTCCAATGGTTACAATGTTTGGGGACGATAGCTTTCAATTTTCAAGAATTCTTCTTTAATTTTTTTTTGGAAGGAAATGGAATTTAATTAAGGGGTATCACAGAGAAACAATGGAAGATAATAAAATATAATGGAATGATAAATATTTTGAAGAAATAACAATGTGGTGTAATTGCGCAATTATGCTCATTAGAGACTTAAACATTGAAATCAACTATTTCTCAAGATCTCCAAAAATCCTTGGACAATCGTTCCAAAGTATTTGAGTCTTCGAAAGGCCTCCCACATATTCGTGATTATGATCATGCTATCAAATTGGTTCCAGGAAGTTTTCCTCCACACATTAGGCCTTACAAATATCCCTATGCCCAAAAGAGTGAAACTGAATGTATGGTTGCAAAAATGCTAGAGGCTAGTATAATTCAACCTAGTCAAAGTTTTTTCTATACTCCAGTAGTATTGGCGCACAAGAAGGATGGATCATGGTGTATGTGTCCGAATTATAAGGAGCTCAATAATATCACTTTTAAAGACAAATTTCCCATTCCCATCATTGATTAATTGTTGGATGAATTACATGGAACAATTTACTTCACCAAGTTGGATCTTCGTTCAGGACATCATCAAATTAGAATGAAGACTGAAGACATTTTGAAAACAACATTCAGAACTCATGAAGGTAATTATGAATTTTTGGTCACACTAATGCACCTTCCACATTTCAAGGTTTGATGAATTCCATTTTAAAATGCTTCCTTAGAAAATTTGTATTAGTATTTTTTGATGATATACTAATATGCAACAAGTCTTGAAAGGATCATGCTCAACATGTTGATAGGGTGCTCAAAATATTGGAGGAGAAACAATTATATGCAAAAACATCCAAATGTTTATTTGGAATACATGAGGAGGAATATTTATGTCATAGTATATCTCATCAGGGTGTTAAGGCGGACCGTAACAAAATCAAATCCATTAAGGAATGGAAAATCCCCACAAACCTAAATCATCTTCGAGGATTTCTCGGGTTGACAGGGTATTATTGCAATTTTGTTAAGAATTATGGGAGAATAGCAACACATATAACGAAATTATTGAAGAAAGATGCATTTTCTTGGACTCCAAAAGCAACGAAGGCCTTTGAAAATCTTAAAGAGGAAATTTTCCAAGCACTAGTCTTTGCTACAATAGACTTCACAAAAACATTTATTGTGGAATGTGATGCCTCATGAAATGGAATTGGTGTTGTTTTAATGCAAGAAGGAAGATCCATTTCTTTTGAAAGTCGTCCATTGAAGGGAAGGTATTTACACAAAACTATTTATGAGAAGCAAATGTTGGAAGTACCACATGTAATAAATTAATGGCGACCTTAGCTAATGGGAAGACACTTCAAGGTAAAAACAAATCATGATAGTACTAAATATGTTTTGGAACAAATCTTAATGGGTCACAAAGATCTTGGGTTATGACTTGGAAATCATCTACAAAAAATGGAAGCTAAATGTTGTTGCAGATGCACTCTCTAGTCCGGACTTATGAAGGAGCACAATAAAATACATAAATAAAAATAAACACAAAGATGCAGTAGGAATAAAACTTCATTTCATTAATATCAAATAGCTGAAATATGCTTACAGACAAAATGGAAATAGACTATGTTAGGCAATGGTAGCTTATCTCTGAGAAGAGATGTGGCAGCTACATGCCTCTTAATTGCATTAAAATGAGGCTCAAGGGCCTTTTTATTAGTGGACAACATGGGAAAAACCTAAACAACCAAAACCCTAACCCCAAGAGATGGAATGCCAAGAGTTTGTGGGCCTTGTTGGGCATCCAACTTCCCAGGGTCATAACTTGGTCATATTATCTCCGTTTGGCACGTACGATATATCATCAAAAATATATCTCTGAGTAATACCTAAAGGCCTATTTCAGAACTCAAAAGAACTCTATTTAGGGGGTTAAAAACTACTCTGGAAGTTCAAGACCCGAAAAAACTGCTAAAAATAGCAAATGATGCTATAAACAAGGAAACTGATGAAACTGACTGGAGGTCTAGGTGGAATAGGTGGGTAGCCGCCAATATCTGACCGAATCATTCCTCCCCCCTTAGAAAGAGATTGTCTTCATTTTTTTGCAGAGCCTCCATGAGGTGAGGAAATTCCTCTTGAACCTGGTCCCCAGTGAACCACTTTCCTTGGTGAAGGAGTTAGCCTACTTTGACAACTCGATATAGTTGAATCCTCTATTGGCGTGTGTTCTTGATCTCTATGTCCATGATATGATTAATTATGGATTGCTCGATGTAGTCTGTTTTTAACTCCATTGGTGTGATTTGTTCTGTAATTTTGGATGTGTCGAGTAATGGTGGAAAGTAGGGTCGAAGGTAGTTCACATTGAACACTGGGTGCAGACCAAGGAATGGTGGAATACTAAGCTCAAAGGAATTTTCCTCTACAGCCTTGGTGATGGTGTATGACCCATATTGGAGTAGGTGAACCTTGCGGTAGGGTCCAACGAGGCACTCCTTCTGCAAATGTAGCCAAAATTTCTCGCCCACCTGGAACTTGTGTAGCACCCGATGTTGATCATGTCGCTTCTTGTACTTAGAATTGGCTATGCCCAATATGTCATGGACCTCTTTGCGAATGTGTTGAATGCACTCAATGAAGTTATTCGCCTAGTCGGCTTCGGACTAGCCATGAGCTAAATCTGCCTAAGTAGCTACAAATGATATGGCCACATCAATGGGATAGAGGGGTTGGAATCCCAAACCCACATGAAAGGCATTGTGTCCAGTTAATCTGTGGAGAGCCCGATTATAAATGTGTTGGAAATTGGGGAAGATTTCATCCCATGTGCGTGGATGCTTTGAGTTATACATGTGCATAATGTGTGCAATCGTCCTGTTGACAACCTACGTTTGGCCATAAGTTTGGGAGTGGACAATTATGGACTTAGTGAGCTTGGTGTCTAGCATCAACCAAAGACTTGACCAAAATGTACTAAGGATTTTGTTGTCCTGATCTGATATAATTGAATGTTGGATCCTAAAGTGTACTGATCCAGGTGGATATTGGTGGCCACCCGCCTATTCCACTTGGGGATCCACCATTTTCTTTTTCAGTTTTTTAGTTTCGGCACAACTTACTATTTTTAGCAGTTTTTCAGGTCCTGAACTTCCGGAGCCGTTTTGAGGCCCTAAACGACGTTTTTTGGGAATCTTTCATCCGGCTAATGTGGTTCCATATTGAAATTTCTATTTGCGACTACAGTTGTAGTCCTCAGATATATCTTTCTAATGATGTATCATGTGCGTCAAACGAAGATAGTATGCCAAAATTACGTCCCTGGGAAGTTGAAACACCAATTTACCCAAACGAGGCCCATAGTATTGGCGCTTCATCTCCTAGGGTTAATTTTTTGGACGTTTAGGGTTTTACATTGTTTCTAAATAATAAATAGGCCCTCGAGCCTCATTGTAACTCAGTTCAAAGGCCTGTAGCCGCCACATATCTTCTCAGAGATAAGCTACCAACACCCTAGCTAGTTTATTTCCATTCTGTCTGAAGCAAATTTCAGTTCTTTGATATTAATGAAATGAAGTTTTATTTTCGCTGCATATTTGTATTTATGGTTATATATGTATTCTGTTGCATTCCTGCATAAATCCATATCATGTACCCACAGTCATTCAAAGAAGAGTTTAGTAGTGGCTTCTGTTGTGCTAATCTTCTTGCACGGTGCCATAATGTCCATCTTAGAGAATTTGTCGATGACCAAAAAAACGAAGTCATTGCCATGCATGGTAGAAGGAAGGCCCAAAATGTAATCCATGGAGATGGATTCCAAAGGTCGACTAGGGGTAGGTAGGGGAGTATAAATTCCTTTCTTCTTGATGGTCAGTTTGACAATGGCGCAAACAGTGAAGGGTCTGATGTACTTCCCGACATCCTATCGAAGGTTCGGCCAATAGAAATATTGTTGCAGTACTACAACTATTTCCTCAACCCCAAAGTTTCCAATGACCCGATTGTAGTGAGATTACCAAATATTCTTGGAACACTCGCTAGAAGGAACACAGAGGCGTCCCAGGTGGAATAAAAATGCATCCTGGAGGTGAAAATTTGGAAATTTCTTATCTTCTAGGAGAATCTGGTATGTGTTGCCGAATTATGGATCACTTTTGTAGAGATGTGGCCAAACTAAAGTCTCGTGCCCACAAGATTCGAGAACAGTAGTTAGCACCACAATAAACGGTCGACTGAGGTAGTTTGCAACATTATTGCTGTAGCCCTTCTTGTAATTGATGTTCAAATGGAACTATTGCAGGTATGTGGACCGTTTTTTATGGCGATCATTTTGCAACTTCCCTTGTGTTTGTATGAACTGCAGGGGTCAGTGATCTGTGTGGATGACTGTTTCCTTCCCTAAAATGTAATGCTTCCATTGTCCGTGGGCTTGAATAATGGAATACATCTCTTTGTCATAGGTGGGATACTTCCAGATTGTGTCTGAAAGTGTCTCACTGTGATATGCCACTTGATTCCCTTGTTGAGTAAGAACTTCCCCAATAGCATAGTCAGAGGCATTTGTCTTGATCTCAAATGATTGTTGCAAGTCCAGTAAGGTGAGAATTGGTGCAGAGCAGAGGCGATGCTTCAACTCTGCAAACACCTTCTATTGAGATTCATACCAAAAGAATTTTTCTTTCGCTCATCCCTTGGTGACTCAAAGGCCAATTGATATGAGAGAACCCCAACACGAACCTGCGTGTGAAATTGGAAATACCCAGAAAGCTGCAGAGCTCTGTTAGAGTGGTTTGGGCTAGCCAATATCGAATGACATAGATCTTGGATGGGTCCACATGCACCCTCCGCTCATCAATGATGTATCCCAAATATTGAACTTGGGTCATGCCAAAAGTGCATTTCTCCAAATTGGAACACAACTTGTGTTGCCGCAGTGCTTGGAGGACCTGTCGAACGTGGTGGAGGTGATCTTCCCAACTCTCGCTGAAGATTAGGATGTCATCCAAATACACTACCATGAATGAGTTGGTGAATGGTCGCAAGATGTATTCCATCATTCTCATGAAGGTTGTGGGGGCATTCATCAACTTGAAATGCATGAACAACCATTCAAAAAGGCCCTCCTTGGATTTGAAGGGAGTATTCCACACATCAGAGGGTTCAATTGGTACCTGGTAATACCCAGAATTCAAGTCAATATTGCTGAAATATTTTCCCCCCTTGAGTTGGTCCAATAGGTCGTCAATCCGTGGGATTGGATACCTATTCTAGACTATGATCTTTTTCAGCACTCGATAGTCAATACAGAGTCTCCAAGTCTGTAATATCCCAAAACCGGGATTTCCTACAACAATAAGAATACCTTAAGGTATTCCAAAGTTGGAGAGCAGCAAGTAATCAAATCATGTAGTGTATTTAAACACATATCTTCCATAGAAAAATCACAACAACAAACTATGCCTTAATACAATGTCACCAAGTGAGGAAAAGTAGCAGTTTTGGCCCCAAAAACGTTATTTTCTAAATATTGAGTTATAACAGTGAAAAATAACAATTGTGTCCCTTAGAATAGACAATATAGGACATGCACAAAAAACAGTTTCAGAAACAAATGCCTCTACCCTAGTTAAACAGGCCTCCCATGCTCAAAACAACTTAAAATTGACAAAACCCCAAGATTGCAACACACCGGAGTTGCTGCATAAGAGACTGCACAGTATAATGGAGGTAAAAATCAGAAAATAGAGAAATAAATCATATATTCTTATTAGATTAGTCAATGAGGAGTAAAAACATAGATCTAATCTCTTTTATACAGATCCAAGAAGACACGACAAGGGTTTCTTGACAGAAATGATATACATGAAAGAGCTGCTGCAGATCTGTGGCTGAATCACGCTATGTAGCTGAAGCTCTGCATAAAAATGGCTGAACATGAAAATAAATGGCTGTAGATGCTTCCTCTAGCTTTCCCAAGGAAAGGCTGATCCTCCTCTTGGGAACCTAGCTCCTCAAAATAGGGTTTTGACCCCTCCCACTGCACACCTTAAGAAATAACACATTTTTCTGAAGGAACTGTGTTTTTGCTGAAGGTAAGTGCTTGGCCCAACACCAGCTAGTGGAAAATTCAGATCAGAGACCTCCTCTTAGATTTCTTAGACAAGATCTCCAAGAAAGAGTAGGGAATCCCCGCATGGGAAAACCCTTGCACTAAGCAGTGCAACAACTTAGCTAAACAACCAAGTATGAAGGAAGTCTAAGCAGACCACATAAAAATATAATCTCCAATATTTCCATATGCTTGCTATCTCCTCCATTATATAATTGATAAGCTTCCTCACCAAGGGTCCCACCCACTATGAGGTTGCTTCCATGCAAAGGCTCCTCCACCAAAACTGTGCTGTCCATCAAGGTGGTTCAATGTATCTAGACAGATTTGTTGACTTAGTCAACCTTGACTGATTCTTCATGCCCTGTCCCTTTTCACACTCAAGGTGCCTTCATTTTGACTAGCTGGATTGATCTCTATTCACATTGAGCTGGCTTTATTTAGGATCCATTTCTTTGAGAATAAATCATGTTGACTTGGTCAAACTTGACCTTGTCCACATATTTTAGACCTTGTTCACACATGTTGATGCTTGATCTGGTTATTTCATGATCCCTTTTCACACTATGAGGGATTTTTATTCTTACTTGAGCAACTAATGAACCTCTTGGCCCATTTATTCATTTAGCTGGATTTAAAAAGGAAAAATTAATATTCCTATTAGCTACATGCTAATTTATGAATATTACAGTCTCCCCCTCCCAAATGTTGCTTGTCCTCAAGAAAATGCAAGGGTGCTGCAAAATATCCCCTCTTCTCATTGAGGCCTTCTCAAGACAAACATGGGGAATTTCATAAGCGATGAAGGCCTTCCACCTCCATGCTATCATCCAAAGAAAATGAATTACCTCCCAGCTTGGTAATTCATAGAAAAGCTCCTCCCAATGGCTCATGAGAGCCATGCCCCAAGTGCTCCAACCGAACATATGGTCCACATAATAAAGAAACAAATGGTATACAATAGGGGCCATTTGGTTTCTCATGCTCCTCTTAGAACATGAAGTGCAGAAAATGTAGGGACTTTCTTCCCCCAAGGACACACCCAACATATGTGTCTCTCCTCCAACCATGTTCCCCAAAAATATAAGAACATCTTTAGCTAATGGAATCATAATTAGAGTCATGCTAGCTACCATATGCAATAATGGAGAAGGACAATGGTCCCTCAAGTGCAACCAACGTAGTTTTATTCCTAACTGCCATAGGATATGATATGAAAAGTGTTTTACCCAACACTTGCTTGCTGCCTCATCCTTCTTGCATGCTTGGAGAAGGTGTAGGATGGTTGGTGTTGATGAATCACACCATGAAGAGTACATCATCTCTCGAAGATCTCCCAAGGAATGGCCAACATCACCATTGTTCATGGCCCAAAGTGGCTCATGAAGCCCATCAGAAAAAGTGCCCCCTCTTAGAGCCAAGACCTGCACATGAGTGTTAAGAAAATGCAAGTATATAATAAATACATCATGAGGTTCAAAAATACAATGTTTAGCACACACTTGTTTAAAATCAGCAAGGTATCTCATGGATGAGCTCCCTCTCACACTCAATGAATAAGGAGGTGATAATGATAACTCTTCCCAAGAGCTATGTCCCTCCTCAACCAACAAATGATCCATGCACTTACTCATATGAGAGTGCATCTCCTCCTTGAAATTTTCCCACATGAATGCATCTAAGATAGTGTGACATGTTCTAATGAAACCAGTGGGTTTTGAAAGCAAGACCTCATAGGTTGTGTTAAGTAGTTTATTCTTGAGTTTGGAATCTTTAGTTAGGTAGATCTGATCATGAACATAAATGATCCCATCAACTACTTTATACTTCTCATCCATTGCTTGCCCATCAAGAACCCTACATGTGAATAGGTCCTTGGAATATTCCATCAAGAGTTGGGACTCCCAGTAAGAGTCTAGGCTTTCCAACATTGATAGCGCTATAGAAGTCTGAAATGATGCATTTTCCATATGATGGCTCTCCTCCTTGACATGCTTGATATCAAAGTCACATGTTGGAGTGTTCCAAACTTTCTTTTGCTGCCTCTCTTGCAGCTGATCTTGCTCAAGACAAGATTGAAGTCTAGGAGAGTCACCTTCCTTTTGAAAGGTTCTCTTCCTCCAAAACTTCCATAGTTTTGCTCCTGCATACAAAAATGGGAGTATATTTTTTTATGTTCAGAAATCCTAATTATATATTGGAGTATCCTTTGCTGCTCCAAAGCTATGGAATAACCTTTTGATACTATGATCATATCAATACAGATTTCTGAATCTATCCCATCACACGCAAATAGATGAATGGAAGATAGCAAGGTCAATTTCAGAAATTTGCTTATCCTCCCATCAGTGATTCTCAGTGCTGTAGTGGATCCTTCCAAGGTTCCCTCTCTAGACAAATATGTTGCTGCTACATATAGTTGAGATAACACTTTAGTTTTCCTCCAATCAGGAGGTCTTCCTGGTGAAATGCCTCCTTGCAAAGAGGCATCAAGGCATAGAGTAGGATGTGGATGTAGGTGAACAGATTTGCCCCTACCTTTATTGCATAGGTCCTCTTGCCTTCTTTGTTATTTCAAGCTTTGAAACAGAGAAGGGTACATGTTCTTCATCTTTTGATTCCCTTCCTTCTTCTTTCCTCCTTCTACTCTCAAGATCTCATCATTTGACAATGATGGTACATGCTGCTCATGTGTTATGTCAAGAGCTCTATGTGTGAGACCTTTTGGAACTCATTTCTTTTCTTGGAGCAAGTGCTCCCTCCTCTTCTTCATGAGGTGCTTTAGGTGCCATTGTCATGAGTGCGTTATCTTCTCCTGTCTTCCCTTTCTCCTCTTCAATAGTTGAAGTTGCCTTACTTCCCACAAGAGACCTTAGATCTAGGTCTTCTTTTGAAGAAGGAATCTTCATGTCTTCCTTTTGAGAGAAAAGCCCGTCATCCAAAGGATATCTTACCCTTGGAAAAGTATCAAACAAGCTCACCTCCTCCTTAGTGGTTTTCAGAAACGAAGTTGGATTTATAGATCCTCCCAACTCATGAAAAAGTTTTGTTTGATGTGGTTTGATAGTTTCAATAGAAGATGTTTCACATGGAATATCATCAAACCTCTCTACTAATATTTTAATTAACCTTGCATAAGCAGATGTATTTGCATTCTTTAAGGAAAATGATTCAAACAACCACCAAGCATAGGCCTTACCCTCAAAATGTAGCGCTGCTACTTTGATGGCTTTAATTTCTGAAACTTGATGTTGTTGCACAAAGGTGTCTAGCTCCTTCACCCAAGCCCTAGCTAGACATAGAGGTGATCCATCAAAAGTAGATAGAAAAATCTACCCTCACCATACTTCTTGCTCCTTGTGCTCCTTCCCTTCTTCATTTGGAAAAACCCTTGGAAATTCAAGTGATATTTGAACTCCTCAGATTGAGCTTCATAATCTTGCAAATAATCACTAAGAGTATCTCTCTTTGGCACATCTCCTTTCTTCCTTTTCATGAAGAATTTGTTGATAGAACGTGGCAGATCTGATGATATGGCTGAGTGCTCATATCCATAAGATGAGGACTTAGAATCTCCCTCATGTATAGTTCTTGTTGAGGGTTTCTCAGGTTTCTCCCTCCTCATTTCTTTGATGCCCTTGTTTCCACCTTGCAGATTTGGAAAAAGAAGTTTTGAGAACCTAATTTCTATAGAAAACAAGGGTTTGCTCTAATTTTTTCTACATATCTCCTCCTCCCCATGAGAATACTCCATGATGCTTGAAGCTCATAGGCCGAGCCAAGATTGTTGCTTTGATACCACTGTAATATCCCAAAACCAGGATTTCCTACAAAAAAAAAGAATACCTTAAGGTATTAAAAAGTTGGAGAGAAAAAATTAATCAACTCATGTAGTGTATTCAAACACATATCTTCCATAGAACAATCACAACAACAAACTATGCCTTAATACAATGTCACAAAGTGATTAAAAGCAGCAGTTTTGGCCCCAAAAACGTTATTTTTTGAATATTGAGTGATAAAAGTGAAAAATAATGGTTGCGTCCCTTATAATGGAAAATATAGGACATGCGTGCAAAATATTTTCAGAAACAAATGCCTCTAGCCTAGTTAAACAGGCCTCCCATGCTCAAAACAACTTAAAATTGACAAAACCCCAAGACTGCAACACACCGGAGTTGCTGCATAAGAGACTGCGTAGTATAATGGAGGTAAAAATTAGAAAATAAAGAAAGAAATTAGATCTTCTTATTATATTACTCAATGAGGCATAAAAACAGAGATCTAATCTCTTTTATACAGATCCAAGAAGACCCGGCAAGGGTTTCTTGACAAAAATGATATACATGAAAGAGTTGATGCAGATCTATGGCTGAATCACGATGTGTAGCTGAAGATCTGTATAAAAATGGCTGAAAATGCAAAGAAATGGCTGTATGTGCTTCCTCTATCTTTCCCAAGGAAAGGCTGATCCTCCTCTTGGGAAACTAGCTCCTCAAAATGGGGTTTTGACCCCTCCCACTGCACACCTTAAGGAATAACGCAGTTTTCTGAAGGGATTGTGTTTTTTCTGAAGGTAAGTGCTTGACCCAACACTAGGTAGTGGAAAATTCAGATCATAAACCTCGTCTTATATTTCTTAGACAAGATCTCCAAGAAAGAGTAGGGAATCCCCGCCCGGGAAAACCCTTGCACTAAGCAGTGCAGCAACTTAGCTAAACAACCAAGTATGTAGGAAGTCTAAGCAAACCACATAAAAATATAATCTCCAATATGTCCATATGATTTCCATCTCCTCCATTATATAATTGATAAGCTTCCTCACCAAGGGTCCCACCCACTATGAGGTTTCTTCCATGCAAAGGCTCCTCCACCAAAACTGTGTGTCCATAAAGGTGGTTCAATGTATCTAGACAGATTTGTTGACTTAGTCAACCTTGACTGAATCTTTATGCCCTGTCCATTTTCACACTCAAGGTGCCTTCATTTTGACTAGCTGGATTGATCTCTATTCACATTGAGCTAGCTTTATTTAGGATCCACTTCTTTGAGAATAAATCATGTTGACTTGGTCAAACTTGACCTTTTCCACATAGTTTAGACCTTGTTCACACTCGTGGATGCTTGATATGGTTATTTCATGATCCCTTTTCACACTATGAGGGATTTTTATTCTTACTTGAGCAACTAATGAACCTCTTGGCCCATTTATTCATTCAACTAGATTTAAAAAGGCAAAATTAATATTCCTATTAGCTGCATGCTAATTTAGGAATATTACAAAGTCCCATCCTTCTTTTGCACCAATATTATCGGGCTCACACAGGGAGATGAACTCGACCGAATGTGACCTTTCTGCAGTAGCTCCTAAATTTTCCTCTTGATTTCGTCGTTCTCCTGAACATAGTGCCAATAGATCGGTCCATTGGGTAGCGGCATGCTTGGGGTCAGATCAATGGAGTGTTTGACCTGACAGTGCAAAGGTACCCCTACAAGTAAGGTGAAGATGTCCCCGTACTCCTCCATGACCTTGTCCATCGGTTTTTTTCATGCAGAGGAGCCTTGTTTGGAGGTCGTGGCCACAATATTCTTCTTTCTTTGAGGGTGGATCATAAGGAAAAAAAATTCACCAGTTTGGGAAATGAGCTTATTGCATTTCTTTGTAGTCATCAAAGAGATGGCGATAGGTGGTGCTACCTCTAGTATCCTGTATAACTTATTTCCCAATGTAAAAATAATGGTGCAAGGCCTAGACTCATACACAACATGTCGCTTCAACAAGTATGGTTGGCCTAAAAATACATCACAAAATTCAAGAGGAGAAACATCACATAATGCCTCATCCATGAAGGGCTTGATGTTTTAGGGAAGGCGACATAGCTAGTTGATGCCGAGGTCCCATCCTTGGTGAAGCCAATCGATGGTGTATGGTTGTGGGTTTGCTGCGGTCAATAGGCCCAACTGCTTCATGATGTCTGCTGAAATGAGGTTCTTTTGGTTCCCGTTGTCGACAATGAACTGCAGCAAGGAGCCCTTCACCTACATCTAAGAATGAAAGAGGCACTCCCCCTCCTTTGGATCTTTGGATTCCTCCTTTTGGATCTTTGTGGTGGAAATCAGATCCGCATCGATAATCTGCTTCCCTTTGTCATTCCCCTTATCAGGTTCTGATTTAGAGTTGGAAAATGCATCCGATTCGGAAGCCTCAGCTTGACCACCAGTGATGACTTGACCCGAAATTCACTTGTGTTGTGAGTGGAGTTATTATGGAAGTCACACCACTTCCTCGTGTCCTTCTTTAGCTTCGCGGTGTTGTTATTTTCTTGCGCCTTTGGCGGGTTGTCTCGCCTTGGCTTTTTCCTTTGTTCTACGGTTTGGAGGCGCCTTTCCCTTGTTTCTGATTCGCAGATCCAAAGCCTCGCTTCTTTTGTTTGAATTTCTACTCAAACTTGGAAGAATACTAGTATGTTACACCAGGTGAGGAGACGTCGAGGAACTCCATTTCCTCCTGGATGTATCTATGCAAACAACTGCGGTACTTAAGCACCAATTTTTTCTCTGAATCTTTGATACCCAACTTTATGTGTAGGGTATGAAATAGATTCGTCAGCTCATGCACATCTTGATCCCTTTTTTGCCATAGCATAGTCCATTGTATGTACTTGTCTTCATAGCTCCCCATGGGGTAATTCCCTACATGGTGCTGGCTTGATTTTGGCTAACCCAATTTCGATCTATACTATGCACCAATAAAAACCTTGATCACTAGCCCTTTCGGAAATGACCTGCAAGAAGATCGCAGCCTCACCCAAAGTGACTATGGGTGGATGTAGAACCAAGTTTCTGCAACCTTGAGGGACTAGGAGATGTGGTATTATTATGTTTTCTTACACTTAATGCTTATAAAACACTTTTCCACATTCAATTAATCGCTTAAACATGTCATATGAACCCATAAACCATTACTGCGCTGACATACCATACAACTTTAATAACGACTTCGCAAAAACAAATAGTAAGCAAATATACACACTAAACGATACAAAACAACGAAATACCATCCAAAGAACTGTTTATTTATTATGATGAATCTTCGAATACACCCAATCTCAACCTACGCACTAAGATATAGGTGGTGTGCACACTAAGCTGCAAACTCTTCCCATGTCTCTGCGCACTCATCTGCAGAGCCTTCCCTTCGCTACAAAATACAAATTACAATGATTTCCCCATAACCCTCTATATCATTTCCCTCTAAACATAAGATTTCAATCCTATATATATATATATATATACATACAATTACATCGTCAAAATACCATGGTCCAAATACCATGGACTCCCTAAAACTAGAAACTATGACCCAAAACCCATTACAAAATTGTGCACTTTACAAAAATGAGGGGCTTCGACCCATCACGAAGCCCTTATGACATTGTGTAGTATATTTAAAATGCTCCACTATGCAGTCTACTTCGTGCTTTGCTCCAAAAAATGCAGAATCTTTGCCAAATTCTAGGCCAAGTTGGGTTGCGCCCAACATGCCCCCAAAACTCACATGTGACTCGGCTTGAGTCACTCAGCTGGTTTTCATCTAATATTTTCTGCAATGTTGTTGTAGGCATTGTTTAATTCTTGTAGAATTCCCGTGATCTGATTTTTTTCGCTGCACACTTATTCCAACAATGCTTCTGTCACTAGTCTGGTAGTCTTCTGCAACACTACCTCTTATTTCTGCCAAAGCTCTTGAAGCTTCCCATCCACTTCCTGAGACATTTAGACAACCTCATCCTGCCATGGGTAAGTTCTCTTTGCAAAATTCTATTCTTCCCTTCTTAGCTCCTTTATCTTCCTCTAGAGGGTATTTCCTTGACTGATCTTGATGAGATTCTGCAATGTTGGTAAGGTCTTCGCAGTTGCTAGAATCTCGTCTAGCTGATGCTTCTTCTGGTGAATGTATTCTTGTAGCTTCTACATATTTGGATCCTCCTGCAGCGAAGTCCAAATCTGTAAAGTTTCATCCAATAGTTTTCTACAATCCTCCAATGATGCGGAGATGCCAACCACTGTAGCCTTTAGTTCGGTGTCCCTCTGCTCGCGTACTTCTGATGGTGTGGTTGGTTATAACTTTATATGTAGCTCAGTTATCTTTATCTCATATGAAAATTTCACTTCTGCAATTTTCTCCTTATATCCTTTTACCGCAAGGCCAAGATTCACGACCTTGCCCTCCATTGATTCCTCTTCTTGGACATTGACGTGCGGAACTTCTCGGCATGTGGCTTCGACCACCTATTTCAAATTTTGCTGCTGCTGCACTACTTGGTCCTTCTCCTAGATGGCCTGGTCGAGTTGTTGCTTTAGAGAAGCTTGCTCTTGTTTAAAAGGAGCAGGGAAAGTGCATTTATTGAGCATATCTAGGAAAATCTGTTTCCAAATATACATTAATGAGACAAATATGAAGACAATCGTGGGGTAAAAAATTTGAAATTGCTATAGATATTGCATCCCGCTCCGCATTTTGACACTTTTCTCATTAAGATTGAGAATTTTGATTTTGTGCCTAAGTGTGAGTCGAGCTTTGAGATGCATGTATGAGAGGAGTTTCGAAGAAATTTCCAGGGAATTTATCAAGAGAGGATTAGCTAGAATCATGACTGCTACCCCACCGCTGAGTGTGACAGGGACGAGGTCACCAAGGAAACGATTCACTGCAAGAGAGGCACAACCAAAGAAAAAGTCGCCCAAGAAGCCAGCTGTAAGACACTCACCCATAAAGAAGATCACTAAGGAGAAGAGAACTAAGGAGCGGCTCGACAAGAAAAATAATCCGATGGAGGTACAGGATAGTGACGAAGAGGAAGTTGCAGCATCTATTCCCGAATATGTTCTAGAAGAGGAAGTTAAACCTATTTCTAGGTTGTCACCGTATATACCACCCAGGAAGCCGGGTGCAAAATCAGTGAATGATCCAGACGCTGCGAAATTCGCTGTATTTACACCATTTCTTCCAAACGATGTATCGTTTAAGGGAGAATCATTGGTGAAGGTACCTCATGTAAGGATGGAAGACTAGGACTTCAATGATAGGAGAAAATATCTGCAATTTGAGCCCAATCGATACCTCTACACAGTGCATTACCTAGAGAATGAAATTATCATATTGGAGCCACATCGGTGGGCTGCAGGGATACAACAGGCATGGCTTCTCAATATGTTGTATGTTTCACATTTTGGGTGCAACAATATCAACACAATTTATGTGCGACAAATTTTGGCATTAGTACATGACGGGTGCCTCTGGTTTGGCGAGAGGATACCTATTGATGATATGATGATTTGTAGAATTACTGCGCTACCCTATCAAGGACTGAACCTTGCGGAGGATTTTGTCGGGAAGATCTAGGACAAGGCGGACATCGAGGCTATGAAGGAAAAATATGGCAGTGTAAATAAGTCAAAGGGCTATGACATCGGCTCCATCAATAATCCAGTTGTGTGCTTTGCCACACACATCTTGGAAGGTAAAATTATGAGGAAGTGTCACGCAAATGAAGTGCCAGCCCCCGTCTTGTCTTTGGCTACACAATGTAGTAAAGGGGTTTAGTATAACTGGGTGGGATATCTATGTAAATAATTTCTTGATGACTGTTGCGAGGCACAGGAGGAAGCGAAGCAATTCCACTATGTGTGGTTATTGTTACTTATAACACTAATGGCGTGGAGGAAGCCCAAGGAGTCACAGTTCTCCACTGTGGATCCAGATATCTACAAATCTGCGAGGTATGCCTTGGTGTGGTTTACCAAGGAACCTACTCGGGTGATAGAGAATAAACTATTTTGGGTATTGTTGGAGATGGATCTGCGCGCTCTGGTGAGTTAGCTTCCCAAGCTCTCACTTGTTTCATTTGAGGGTTATCGCAAAATATTTTATTTCAAGGTGGAATTTCACCGAGTGTATATCCGTGTGTGGAAGGACCCTGAAGAATCTCCGAGGTACGCCTTGGTGTGGTTTACCAAGGAACCTACTCGGGTGATGGAGAATAAACTATTTTGGGTATTGTTGGAGATGGATCTGCGCGCTGTGGTGAGTTAGCTTCCCAAGCTCTCACTTGTTTTATTTGAGGGTTATCGCAAAATATTTTATTTCAAGGTGGACTTTCACCGAGTGTATATCCATGTGTGGAAGGACCCTGAAGAAGTATGGTACCCATTAACATATTTGGTCCATGAGGTTGATATTACACAAGTCACAAGCATTGGCCAATTGATTGGTTGTCTCCACCTACTGGAGGATTGGAGATAGAGTAGGTAGGAACCAGTGGGAAAGATACTGCTACAAATAAATACACCGCAACAAGAAATAAAATAGGGAAGAGGACTGGAAAAGGCACACAAAAGGAAAGAAGGAAAGTAACAGAGAAGGAAACTAGAAAATAAACTGAGAAGGCCACAGGAAAAGACAGAGAGAAAGAGACAGAAAAATATGGAGAAGAAACTGACGGAGAACCCGGGGGGGGGGGGGGGGGGGATACAGAGCAGTTAATCATGAAGAGAAGGATATTGCAAACATCAGGTGCATGAAAAAAGCATAAATCAAATAGATTGTAGGGTGAGGAACCTATGAGCCTCATTGAGGGAGACCTTGATGAGATCGGTGATAAGGTGCATGATATTACTGAAGATATATGGAGCAAGATAGAAGATCAATACAAGGTTCTATTGACAGAGGAGTAGCAGGGCATGTAAGAGCTGAAAGTACTAGCACAAACAATAAGACTGCAGGAACAGCCTGCCACTCCGACAATTCAAGCGAGCATGTAACAAGTGAGCCAGTAGGTGCAGACAATGCATCGATTAGAAATCACCCCTAGGTAAGAGTTTTGTAGGTACCTAGAGGAGCGCTGCATTTTGAAGCTGCAGAGGATCGTGAGTGCACAAAGAGTTGAGATAGCATCAATTTGAATTTGGTTGTGTTTCCCATCCATATACTGCATGAATTCCATGAGGGGGTCACAGATGAGTTGAAAGTACGAGAACAACTCAACTTACACATCACCGAAGAAATAAGGTAGGACAACAAAAATTTCCTAAAATAATTGGAGAGAGCGCTCAAGGACCACGATGAGGAAACTTAGCAATGACGATAGTTGGAATACACTCTCGCAAAGACTTGCAGCAAGCTTGCATACCTTAATGTCCAACTCGAGGAAGGCCTAGCAGAAAAGATTGCGAAGCTTGCCATTTCAATCAAAGAGTCCAAGAATGAAATGGAAAAGGTTAAATTTGAGCTTCAAATGAAAATCACTGAGCTTCATATGCAGATCACTGAGCTGTAGATGAGCCTTCAGCCAGCTACACCGTTAGAGGTGAGCAAAAAATGGGAAGTAGATAGGAAGGAAACACTAGAAGGTATATCCACCACAATCAAGGACTGTGGCAAATTGTTCTAAGACACCATGGAAATTTGGACCTCATTAAAGGAGGATCTAAACATTCATAATATTGACTAGGAGATCAAACAAAAGTAGAAGAAGTTGGATAAGATTACGACCACTGCGATGACCTTAGCACCCATGTAGCGGCTTGCTCGGATCATCGAAGGCAAAGTTCTACGTAGCCAGATCAAGGATCTGCATAGAAAAGAACAATTGATCACATCTAGAACACACCCATGTTAGGATGAATCCATTCAAATATCTTAGATAGTTGATGAAAAGTTGAAAGAGATGCGCCAGAAGTAGAAATAAGTGCTTTAGAAGATTGTTGGGCGAATATCAGAGAATCTGTTAGAGGATTTGCACCAAGAAGAGAAGAAGTTTGCAGAACTGGTTCAACCATTGAAGACAACCTATACCAGCATCACAAAAAAGGTTCATGGCACACCATATGAGTGACTTGGTATGAGTAACATGAAATTTTTGGGGCCTCTTGGGCGAGGCCAAACTTGGTCCATTTTTGGGTAAAAGACTCTGCAATTCAAGGAGCGGACTTCACAGTCCAACGAAGAGAAATCAAGCACACAAATTTTTAAGGAGTTTAGGGGCTTTTGGGCGGGTTAAAGCCCCTATTTTTGTAAAGGGATCAGGTTTATTTTGTTAGTTTTGAGTCTGCACATGGTATGTGGACCATGGTATTGTAATCATGTAAATTCTATATAAATATATGTCATATTGGGTTAAGAAATATGTATGAATGAATGTACGTATTTAGCCTACAATTTTGCACTATTTTTTGTGTTTTGGGCCCAAGGGAAGGCTTCAAAAATATGTGCACAGAGGCCTTGGTTTGCATCTGTGTGCGAAGACCACCCACAACTTTTTGCATGGGTTGAAGAAGGATTGTACTGAAAAGACTCATCATTAATAAAGGAAAGGAAATTTCTAGGGTATTTCTGTGTTATCTGTGTAATCTGTCTATTGTCTATATTTGAAGTTGTTTTATGCATCCTGAAGTATTGTAAGTTTTTTTACGCATAAATAATTTTGTTATATCGTTGTATGCTCTGTATTATGTTAAGTACTGCATAATATTGGTAAAGGCGCAGTGATTAAGTAGTAATTATGGCATCAACTGTAAAAGTAGATAATTGTGTCCACACAGATCAGAAAAGCATAAGAGAGAAGCCTAATAGTAAATCCACATCCTATTGTCCCTCTAGATGCAGAAACCTGGTTCTAGCATCCCCCAATATTTTCTCAGGTGAGACTGTGATCTGCGTTGCAGGTCGTTGCCGAAAGGGATAGTAATAGAGGGTTTTGTTGGTAGTGAAGCTATTTCGACCCTGGGTCTTGACCCGTTCAACCTAATAGTTGACTAGGACTACTGAACCATTTATTATAAGCGAATGTTTCCAATAGGAGTATGTGTTATTTTTACTTATGTCTCTATGATCTATGAAACCATATGCTGATTAAAATTGCACCAATTAAAAAAGATGCTCGACCTAGAGTGAGCAGAGCTGACTAGGTCTAGTGAGCCATTGGGTATAAATAAAGTTTTACAGTGGGAGGTTGGGTTACTTATTTTTTACTTATGTCATTATGATCTATGAAACTCTATATCAACCATTGTAGTGCTCAATATTCTTAGTTTTGTTACTATATTATTGGCTATTATGAGCTAAGAACTTTTTCCACTTTCACAGTGTGTCTCCTCTTAATACTTTGGTTTCTTCTCTCAATCATTGTGTTATATGGTTTTGATAATTAATAATAGTAAAATAGATCATGAATAAAACATATATATTGTGTTAATGATTTAATAGGTCAATTTAGTAGTTGCAATGCTGGTTTTGAGTTTGATTTACTTAACTCACAATAGTAGCTTGTGAAATTGTCTAATTACCACAGTGCTTTGGGTCAAAAGGCCCTATTCCCTTGGGCATGCTACATTATGGCTCCGAATAATCAAGGCGTGCCAAGTGTCCCATCGATATCAGTGCCATAGATGGTAACACCCAATCTCTTCTATAGAAGGGAAAACCCCATCCATTGATAAAAAAATAATCAAATGATTAAGAGCTCGGTGGGGTCGCAATCTCTCCATTGTATTGGAGCACAACTTATAAAATCACACCAAGAAGGGCATGCCATATGTCCCTTATTTTGTACATCGAAGTAAATTTTATTTCATGAGGACATATTCAATGTAGATATGCTCCTATCAATGGTGCACTTTAACCTCAGGCCTCACAAACCCCTTTGCTAAGTCCCACACATCTATCATCAAGAATATTCCCCATTCTAGATCTAAAATATGACTAGAGACTCACATTATTGGGAAGGGGTTATGTGTCTACCTTCACATCACTATAAGGGCTAAGTTGATGATCATGGGCTCTATTATCCATCATCAGTCTTACCTTATCAATGGCCCATATTTTCATTCACCCGAATTTTTATATCATCAAGACTTACCTATCATAGGTAACATGGATAGTTTTCCATCCGATTGATCTGCAGTTATGGACCACACCAATTATGGCTTGCTAGTTATTTCTATGGCATGTATCTTCACTATGTTAACTAGACCACTAATACAAATTGGGTTAAAAATGATTTTCATTCTAGGATTTGGTCAATTACACAGAGCCTTACAAATTGATACGACCCTACCTTGGAGGGTGTACCTTTATGACCTACACTTATAGGGCATTGCCACTTCTCTCGAGGTTAGATATTTAATATTATTTAAAACATAATAATTTGTTCATGGTCAATTTTATGGATCTAAAAGTCATTGGATTTAATGTTTTTAATACTATTTTCTTGCTTATAATTTAAGCATAATTTCCAAATCCCATTAAAAAACATGAAAAAGGGTAATGGAGGTTGTCAAATGTTGTGTTTTAACTCACAAAAATAGAACATTTTCACATCAATGTTAACATTTTTAGGCCCCATCACTAATTTAAACTTTAAATCAAGACATAATTTCCTCAATGCATTAGAAAATTCAAATCACTAACATGGTAAAATAAAACAAAAGAAAATATTTATAACCTCAACAACATTCAATTATTTATTCAAAAACCATGTAAGTGTTACATTTCTCCATATACATGGAATATATCACATTTGTCCATATACCTGTCACCCATACAAGATAACCCAATCTTTGCAGGCTAGGGGAAAACAATACATTAATGGGTTCTTTTTTAATGAAATAACCATGCCATTAGCGCCCCCACAAAAATGAAAACAAACACACATTCCCATAACGACGACCTGTCTTGATGTTGCTTAATGAATTATGGTGTAATAGATGGTGATACCATGTCATCATTCACACCTCCACACAATAGATGAGTGGACATTCTTTGTATATCTGTATAGTAAGATCTGTTAAAATATTGAAATTCATAACTCTAGATATTAGCTTCCTTGTCAATGGGTTTGATATTTTCCTTTAGAACTTTATATGTGCCTTTCATCTGGTTGCAAATTATCTCTGAATTTTTGAATATGGTGATATCATTGACACCAAAATTTTGTTCCTCTTTCAGCCCTTCGACAAGGGCAATGTAATATGCCTCGTTATTTGTATTCCTTCCCTGCACTTCTTTCTTTCTATGTAGCACATGTCTTGTTGCACTATTGCAAAGCACAAATTGAATGATTTCTCGTCCCGGATTAGGATAGCACGAGACCTCAATGCACATGATCCAATTTTGCACCATTTTTATGCTTACAATATATGGAAAAAATAATAATAATAACATGATATTAGAATTAGGCATTTCAATTTTAACATTAAACAACTTTTAGTGCCAATAATAAACAAGGATACAAAAGAGAAAAAAATACACCAAAATTACTAGTCATTTAGAAGTGGCACTAATGTTAGGGTAATAATATAAGAAAACCACTTAGGAAAACATATAGATTCAACAAATTCTGCTACATAACTATATAAAATTTCCATTATGATGGTTCTATTTGAATGTATGTTCTCAATTTACCACTTACAAGCTCTTTTATTGCTTGATATCTAATTTCTCCAAATTTTCAAGGCCCCTCAAAACAATACTTAGGAAAACTAATTCTGTATTTTCTTAATGATTGATGTGTTAATGGTGAATTCATAACTAGTTGATAAGCTTCTTATGGAAGTAGTATGCCTATGAAGGAATTTAACTTTTGACACATTTTCAAAGAACGGTTTGTGTTGATATAATGAAAAAATGTTTAAACCATCTAGATATCAGTGTATTGGTTTTTGATGCATGTCTATGAACATTTCTCTTTAGATGTTCAACTTGTGTAAATATACCATATCTTCCAAACAATAATTTACATAATTAGATACATGCCACTTATATATCTACTTTATTTCTCACAAAATAATAAATCTACATGCCACTTATATATGTACTTCCTTTTTCACAATTGTGATTTGACTGCTAATAAATATGTTGATTATGCTACAACCAAGGCATTTTGAATGAGATTGGTAGGATTTCATGATGATGATTGTTGGATGCTCGCCACGATTTAATCAATAGTCATAATGTCACTTGAGATGTCACTTAGTGGCTTAAGGTGCTCACTACCCATTTTTTCAACTAAATTTGAGTAATCTCCAATTTGTCTTTCCATCCCTCCATGAACCTTCAGGTTGATGGTTTGATGTCATAGTATCCTTGCAAAAATAAGAGGGGTTACAACAATTACTATCCATTTTCCAACACAAATGAACTATAACCTACAAAATAACTCTTGATCATGTTATAGCTAAACTAGAAAGCATACAACAAATTTGGAAAATGATTTCTGTAGGCACTAGAAAATAATTTTCCAGCGCCTACAACAATTCTAGAAAATGGTGATATTGAAGCGTCAATGTACTATAATGATGGATATACAATAATTTTTTTTTTACAATACAAAATACATGGAGATAAATGTCTTCATCTTGAAGTATGGCAGGAATTAATATACTTATCTGGCTGAACCTACTAGAAATTAACTTTGTAGAGAAACAAATGCTACACCAGCACATGCTACTAAATTCCTTTTACCTAGTAGTTCGTAAAGCTTCTACATATGAGCATTCACACTATTATTGAAAAAAGCTAGCATTCACACTATTATTACTCAGATACTACTGTATAATTCTATAGAATAAATAATTTCCTATTAGTATAAAACTTATACAAAGTGATAATGCACTGTAGCAGAAATAATGCAATCCAGTGCAACCTCAACCTCAAGTACTGTATGGAAGTGTCAGTTAAAGGACATAGTATAAGGGTAGTATAATTAATGAAAGAAAGGGCCGACATATAGCATATTTATTGGAATAAAGTGATGGTTAGAACTTTTGTTGTAAAGGGAATCATGACAATAGTTGATGTGCCCTAGTTAGGGCCTATTCTATGCAGGATAACCATGTTGAAGTGGGAAGAATATACGATGTCAAATGCAAGGTCACAATAAACCTTCTATGTAGTCGTAACAGCAAGCTAAGATGATTGATGGGGTTTCCCCACTTTTTGTTTTATGTCATGGTCAGGTTATATGTGCCATATATAAGATAAAATAAGGGTAGGATAAACTATTTTCTAACTTACTCAATATGCCATTAAGATGGTTGAGCATGGGCGATGTGCATTCCGAACTATATGAGGACCAAAGAAAAAAAATCATTTACTGAAATTCTACTTAGGTTCGAAGAATTTTGTTAAACAAATTGCGTGACAAATATTGTCCATCATCCAAGATTTTATTCTTATAATACTTTCTGCAACAATCTGGAATTACCATACACAACTCCAAAGGCCGAAGACATAATTTATTCTAAACTTACATGTTGGAGCTGGAGCCTGCCGAATTGTTGGAGCTAGAGGAACCCGAAATGCCTGAGTGCAATGGAAACCTGCACAGTTGGAGCCTGATAAATTTCCCGAGCACAATGGTGAAATTTCAGAATAGGAAGGTATCATGGGGAAACAAGAATTGTGCGCATGAAGATTCAATTCAAAATTCACACTTGGCAGAGTTAATGTAGGGGAGGAGGGGTGATGGGACGAGGGTTCGTCCGTAGGGGAGGGTGGTGGAGGGTGGGAGGGCAGGGGAGGAGAGTGGCAGATGGTGGTGGGTCTCGATGACAGGGGTGACTAGAAGGAAAAAAACAACCAACAAAGTCGGAAGGGGTCACACCAAAGGATGTCAAATCAGCTCAGTTTGCTCCATTTTGTACCATAATAGCCTCTTCCAAAAATTAATATAAAAATAAAATTACCATCCTTATGAATTAACGTCATTGTCTTTTTTTTTTCAATTCCATCACACAACCACTATTATGCATAAAGGGTGTTATGTAAATACAAATTTTATTTGATTTTAATTTCTTTATTTAAACCCTTTTTATATAGTTTCTTAACTTTTAAAGTTACAATTTAGTTTCCTTTTAATGTTACTTTAAATTAGATTTTATGTTTTGTACATAATTTTTATTTTATTTTTATTTACAGTTTTCACTTTATTGTAATGTTTTTTTAGTAAAGGTTGTTATCATAATATTAAATCTTATCCAACGAAACTTATTTTGTAATTACAACAGTTGGTCAAGGTTTTAGTTTGAAAATATACAATTAACAAACATTTTAAGGAAGAATTAACATTCAAATAAATTCTCTAGATCATAAAATTTATCAATTCAATAATTTTGATATTTTCTTAAAAGAGAAAATGCTTATATTTCCTTTCTTGCATTAAGAAACATTAATTTCTATTTTGTATAGTCTTTGGGGTTCGGCTTATAATAAGTAGTTAGTCATTTTTCTTATTTATTTTCTTTCCTTCATCAAAGTTGTTAGCTCCCAGAATTGTTCCTTAAGGGATACAACTTTGACAAAGATGAGGCCATTTGTTGTTGGCCTCTTCCTTGTGGGCCATGATCCTCATTACAGTAGGGTAGAGTTATGCTAGTCTTAGCATGGAATCTATCTTATTGATCTGGCTTTAAACTTGATTGTGTTCCCATATTATTGGCCTAGTCAGCCTAAGGATTTGAAGTGTTGGTTTCCAGAGTGATAGCATAAATAAACACTCTGATTACTCTCTCTCTCTCTCTCTATCGACTATTTTATGAATAATTCCATCCATTGTCTTATTTTTCTGACCTCATGTTGAAATGACACCCAAGAGGGCTTCTGATTTAATTTTCCCTTAATTAAATTGGAAGAGAAATTGTAAATTCATCTCATGAGTTTTTTTATTAGTTAACTGAGTCAGGAAGACTTATTTAGCTTAGGAAATTCTAGGTGAGGGCCAAAGAGGAGGCATGTAGAGTTCTCCCATGATTTTAGGGGGTCTAGTTACAATTATTTGTGAGTTGTAATTAGTTAAATCAATTTAACTAGTTATGATTGAGAGATGAGTTAATGATAAGTCCAGTTAATTAAATCTTATTTAATTCACAAATAGTGATCAATCAGTTAACTGCTAATTCACTATAAACAGTTGTTGCATGTCAATTATAAGGAAGGCCCAATTGAGATTGAGGTTAAATGGAAGATAACTATCAGTTGTATAATTAGAAACTTGTATTGGTCATGTATGAGGTCATCAATATGCCTTGAATAAATTGCGCAATCAATTCTTGGTAATTTCATATTTAATAGGGCAACAATTCCTTCAATAATGCATAAGAAAGGTTGGTTGGACAGAAGCTGAAAATTGGTTAAGTATTTTACTGATTTTGCCTAGATCAGAGTGAGACAGTCAGCAAAGTGCAGAGGTTTCTTAGTGAGAGAAAATCATTGTATTGTTTCAAGGTCTTGACTTTATACAATATACAAATAACCAATTTTTGAGCAGTTTCTTTCCTGAGATACATCTTGTGTTGTGCGATTGATTATTTCTTTCTCTTACTTGTTATGTGATTGTGTGATCGTATTTGGTTTCCACAAAATTGTAGAAGGATTCAATATTTTGTTTTAGTACATTACAATATCATATTGAATCCCTTTGTATAATTTTACATGGTATCAGAGTGCCAGGAATCACAATAGAAGAGAAGAACCAGAGTTTTTTTTGAATAGGTACATCAAATTTGCAGATTCATTCTTAAGGACCCAGTAGTAGATCAAGATGTCTTTCAATGGCTTGAGACTCGAATATGCCCTTGAGAGAAATTCAAATTACATAGCATGGAAGGAAAGGATGGAGGAAATTCTTGAGGATAACAGTTTGAAGGAATTCATAGACAGTGATATTCCTCAACCTGAAGCAACATATGATCAACTTATTGATGCATGGAAGAAGAATGTAGCAAAGGTGAGAAGGATCCTGTTAGAAGGAGTTTGAGACCATATTGTCTTGAGTCTCTATGTAAATTAAACTCCATATGCGATGTGGAAGGCCTTGAAATATTTTTTCCAGAAAAGCAACAACCACAGGAAGTTGGCGCTGAAAGAAAAGCTAAGAAAGTGATGCAGGAGCATCAAGGGAATTTTTTTATTTGTAAATATGTTAGAAAAGGGGGTGTGCCAATTTTTAATATTTTATTAATTAATTTGTTATTTTAAATAAAATAGGAGGAAGTGAGGACTTTGTAAATATCCTTTTATTAAATAAAAGGATATAAGAGAATTTGGTTAGTTAAGGATATGAAGGGATAAGATTCTAGATAATAGGATTTGTTGAGATATTCTAGTGGTGTTGAGATATTAAGGGGATTGAGCATTTAATTAGATCATTTTTAAAATTGTATAAATTAGAAGGCCTCAAAGGCAAATGAGACACTTGAATGGTGAGAGTGGTTGAGAGCAGGTTTTGAACAACCAAGGCTGTAAGCTTCTGGCAAATTGTAAAGGCCTAAATGTTGAATATCTGGCCAGGAAGAAAAGTTTGTAAGTATTTTGTTTATTAATATGATAAGTGTGGTTTTAGAGCCTATTGGTGGATTTAGAATTTGGGTATTTAAATTCTGTTATTGTGATTTGGAATAAGAGTGTGCATATGAATTATTGGTGTAAGTAGACTTAAAATCAATTTGATGAATCTGAATGACATCGATTATCCAATGCGGAAGACGGAAATCTAACTTCCCATTCTGATATGGTAATATCACACTTGAATTTGTAAGTCGATATGTTTATGGAAATATGCAACTCCAGATCCAAATTAAGGATCGACTCAATTGTCATTGGGATAATGGGTGCTGGGCGCTAATCTCTGTAACCGGTGAAATGAATTGAAGGGGTGTATTATAAGTGCACTTGAATCGGTTGTTTGTGTGAAACCATTATACAAGATTTTGTTTTTTTTTTATCCCATTTTCTATTAATACAAATCTCTGTTAAGAATTTCCGTGTGAGATTGGAGCAGATTTGTCCATTGGAATTCGGTTGGAGATTACATACTGTGCGTATTAATTGAGGTATCACGTCTGAGCTGAATCGAATGAGGATTTTAATTAAATCGATAGCTATGGAATCGATTCACAACTGAGGTGGGAAACTTCTGCAAAAGCGTTGGAGGCGGTGGTATGGTCGATTGACAGTTTGAACAAATCGATGTGTTTGAATGAGCGTTGCATAAATTGTGGATTTAAAACCCTGTTTTCCGTAATGATTGTTCCAATTTAAAATCGAGTCTACGAGTCTATGAGTGTCCTGAACGCTGCCATTAGAATGTTCCGGAATGAATGCATAGTTTGAAGTGTCAATTGAACGCTGTTTATGTTAATTGATGGTGGCTCGAGTGCAAATTGTTGGCATAATTTACATAGCACAGTTTTAAAATCGATCTGCTAGGGTATGGAACCAGAAATTAATGAATGCGTCAACCCTGAACTGATCTTGTTGCTGGAGTGTTAATTAACGCAGAATTCATCTGCTTGCCGGAAGGATGGTTGTCACTTCAGAATTATTTTGCAGAATAGCCAGCATTATTAAATCTAAGACTGCGTTTTATATATGTTGAATGTTTCATAAGTTGCAGGTAGGAATTGTTTAGACAGCGTTGGGAATGGAGTCAATCGATGTGTTGACTGCATTATGCTGAGTTGAAAGTTTAATCATTCAAGAAAGAGGACTGTATGATCTCATGAAGGTACAGAGGAAATAAATGAAATTGTCTGATAATGCGTTGATCAGATACAGGAAAGTGAGGGCAGCGCCACATTAATATTAGTGAACCAGATTTGATGTTGAGAGCGCAAGGCGGTGGATGGTGAGTAGTTGCATTTTTATTGATTGGGTATTTTTAAACTGGTTCATATGTTGAAAAGCAAAATCGATGGTTAAGATGTATTAATTAATGGACACATCAAATTTGGGTATTCTTAATTCTCAAAATGTTGAGTTAGGCGCAAATTCCAGATACTTGAATTTGAAACATTGGGAATGTTGAATTGACTTGATTTCATTTGATTTGAAATGAGGGTTAATGCATGAGCTTTAAACTTGGAGTTTGAAGAACTTTGTATGATGAGAATATGGTTTTCATAAACCATAAAGTGATGAACCAAAGGTTATTGGCATTTGGTCTGAACATGTGAGGTGAGTTTAAATGCTATTTGAAGTGTGGGACTGATGTTGGATTGAATGAGTTGAGATTACATTGAAGCTTGAAATTTAATCCCATGAAGAGTTTAAATAATAAAGTTTATGGTTTTAAAAAATATGGTTCAAATGTTTCCACATATAATTGGGAAAGTGTGAATTTTCCAGAAATAGAAAGAGAGCTTCCGCATTAAGTTGTTAGAATTGCCCGGACATTGAGAGTTTAGTTTGGGCATTTGCTGAACATGCAAGTTCATAGAAGATTCTGGGTTTTCAGGCTAGCCCTGCATCAGAAAGATTAAGATGGAGAAGGGCGACACGATCCAAAAATACTTGACGAAGTTCACTCATGTTGGGCGCAACCCAACTTGGCCTAGATTTTGGCTATGTATCCACATTTTTAAGAATAGAGTGCGAAGTATACCGCACGACAATGCATTTTGGATATACCGTGTGATATCTTGGGGGCTTTGAGGTGGGTCGAAGCCCCTCCTTTTTGTAACGATTTTGGGTTGTATTTTTCTTTTTTGAGAAGCCCATGGTATATGGACAATGGTATTTTGTTAATGTAATAATATATAAAGGGATGTAATTATATTATTAGAGCATTATATTGGAGATAATGATGTAATAAAACGATAGATGATTAATGGCTAGTTTTGTATCTGTATTTGTAGCGAACGAAAGGCTCTGCAGCTGAGTGCAGAGAGACCTTGGAAGAGTCTGCAGCTTAGTGTGCAAACCACCTAAAATTGTGTGCATAGGACAGAGAGTTGATTGTACTTAAATATCCATCATAATAAAGAAGAATAATTTTTGAGATGATATTTTGTGTTATTATGCGTTTCTTATCTATTTTCTTAATATCAGTTGTTGCGAAGTAGTAGTTACAGTTGTGAGTTATAACAGTGCAGTTTATGATGTTGTATAATGTGTTTTATAGAATGTGGTGAAGTAAGTGAATGGTTTTATACATCACAATAATTTTATGTATGTTAAAAGTTAATAACACCACAGTAGTTTTACCACATTGCGCAGTCCCTCAAGGGTGCAGAAACGTGGTTCTACAACCACCCATAGTCACCTCAGGTGAGACTGCGATATGCTTGCAAGTCATTGCCGAAAGGGCTAGTGATCAAGGGTTTTGTTGGTGCACAACATAGATCAAACCTGGGTTAAGCCCAAGCAAGCCAACACATGATTGCGTCGGGACCAGGATCTGTTTGAGGGATTGCGCGATGTGCTCAATCTACTATGCTGCTATTATCTTTTAACACACATAAAATGATTTCTTTGTATAAAACCATTCACTTACTTTGCTACATTCTATAGAACACATTATACAACATCATAAACTGCACTTTTATAATGAAAAACTGTAGCAACTACTTCTCAACAAATAATATTAAGCAAATAGACAAGAAACAAATAAGACCACAGAATATCATATCAAAAATTCTTATTCTTTATTATGATGGATCTTTAAGTACAATAAGCTCTCTAAACTATGCACACAGCTACAGGTGGTCTGCACACTAAGCTGTAGACTCTTCCAAGGTCTCTGCACACTCAGCTGCAGAGCCTTTCCTTCGCTAAAAATATAGATGCAAAACTAGCCCTTTACCATCTATCAATCGATTACATCATTATCTCCAATATAATGCTCTAAACATAACATTACATCCCTTTATATATTTTACATCGACAAAATATGATGGTCCAAATACCATGGGCTTCTCAAAACAAGAAAAATACAACCCAAACCCATTACAAAAAGGAGGGGTTTCGACCCACCCCGAAGCCCCTAAGATACCACGCAGTATATCTAAAATGATTTTCTACGTGGTATACTTCGCGCTCTGATGGAATATCATATCTTTTAAAGGACTTCCCTATTCTTTGACATACATCACATGATTTACAATACTCCTTTGCATCCTTATGTAGTGTGGGCCACCACAACCCTGCTCACAACATCTTCTATGCAGTAGCCTTTCCTGCATAATGTCCTCTAGCTGTGCATCCATAAGCTTCTGCTAGAATCATCAATCTTTCATGTCCATGAACATATCTACACAATATCTCATTTGGTCCCATATTATGTAATTGTCCTGCTATCAATGAAAATTCAACCGCCTTAACCACCAATTCTTTTTTTTTCTACGTAGTATATTCCGAAGGAGCCATCCCTGTGGTCAAAAAATGAATAATGTCTGAAAAGTGGTCATCTCCTACTCTGATTAAAAATAGCTGTGCATCAAAGAGACTATCTTCTATGCTAGTTGGTTCTTCTCATGTTTCCAATCTTGACAGATGGTCAGGTCCTGCATTCAGCCTTCCTGGTTTAACAACAAATTCAAAATCATATTCCTAAAATAGCAATAACCATCTACAAATATTCCCTCCTAGGATAGGCTTATTGAAAAAATACTTCAATGCAGAGTGATCTGTAAACATCGTAAAATGTGATCCGAACAAATAATGTTTAAACTTATACAAAGCATACACAATAGCTAGACCTTCCATTTATGTGGTAGTTTAGTTTTTCTTAGCTGTAGACAACTTCCTACTTGCAAAAGCTATAGGATGGTCAATTTATCCTTCACCAGACTGTGCCAATACCACTCCTAAAGCTATGCAAGAAGCATGGACATGGACATGGAATTCCTTATTCTAGTCATGGAATACTAGAATAGGTGCGAATACCATATTCTCTTTTAGTATGTCGAGGTTATTCTGTCTTTTAGTATGTCGAGGTTCTTCTGGAATTCTTCATCCCAATGAAAATTCACATCTTTCTTCAATAATTTCTCCATTGGCGCAGTGATCTGCACATTCCCTATGAGTTTTATGTATTATCCTATATGTCCCAATGTAGTGTGTAGTTGTTTTACTATCTTAGGTGGATCCAAGTTTATAATGAAAAAAATCTTCGTAGGGTCCACAATGAGTCCTTTCTTGCAAACAAGATGTCCCAACAATATACCAAAAGGCACACAAAATATGCAATTCTTCATATTCAAATATATTTGATGTTGTCTACAAGTGTCAAGCATAATCCTTAAGCTCCCAACATGTTCGTTCAACAGTCCAATCATCAAATTATACCTCCAAAAACTTGTGAGTGTGTTATCACTCTATAATTTCTCAAGGCTAAAGAAAGAAATCACTGAGGTAACTATCAACTGATTTTGGAGATTAGGATCTAGCCTTCCTAATGCTCAGAGAGGGCTCTCTCTTAATGATTTATCTTTTTTGTGTTAATTGATTTTAGGCTAGTTATGTAAGATTTATTTGGTTTGATTTTGATTTGTTGGTGGAATTACTGATTTAGATGGATAGATGCTTGTCTATTTTCCATTGGGTTATGGAGTCAATATATCAAGAAAACAAAAAATAAATAATTTATAAAAGCAGTGTTACAGGGCAAGGTAGCTGAGCAAAATCAGATCTTTAAGGCTGAATGGTGAAGTGATTTTCAATCAGGATCAAGGAGCATTTAATAATTCCTTAAACCAGATGATGAAGGAAGGTGAAATAGGTCAATTGAGATAAGAGAGAAATTAAGGATTCTCAAAGCCAGATATCAGAATAAAACATTAAAATTAATAAAAGTTTAGAACAAAGTGTACGTAAACAAATTTTGCAATAATATCCCTGTTATAACATTTAAATTTGGAAAACAAGCAAGTTTATGGAATACTTAAGAAAAGAACATGAAAAATTGAAATATACTTCACTGAAGTGGCTCAAAACATGAATCCTGTAAAGAAATGCCTTTATTATTGTCCTGTCTGTCAACTTGGAAAAGTTACAATAAAACCTCTGGTAATAGATTAATTAAACTATAGAAATGTTCATGAATCCACCCTTAATACTTCGAATTGACGAAGTATTTATACAAATTATTACAAAATATCCTATTAACTTATTAGTATTTACTCTAGGAAATAAAATATCGGGATGAGAAAAGGTAGTGACACCTTTTTAACTAACTAAAAGTTGTCCCTGTTTTATTTGATTGATGTTATAGGCTTGGGGGTTTTTCACATTGGTTTACTGCACAGTGCAGGAGTGGACAGGTGGTTTTAACACAACGCAGGTGGAATGATGGTTTATCGCACAATGGAAGGGTGGTTTGGCGGTTTTGTACGAAGGGGTTCGATAAGATGTGTGAGTGCCACGTAGCAGGGGGTGGTGGATAAAACCACCCATTTCCCACCCCCCCCTCAGCTTTAAAAAATACACAGTTGGGGGATGTGAAATGACGTATGGGCCGTTAGATATGATAGGAAAGGATCGGGTGGTTGACGGGTGTTGCGGGATTTCAAAGAGGTGGGGGCGTGAACTAAATATGTAGAGGTTTAAATATAAAGTGGGTAGGGATTTAATATATGCGGGAGAGTTAATATGCTAAGGGGGTTGGTAAATATATAAAGTATATGCTAAAGATAAGGGAGTCAGGAAATAGGATAGTGGAATGTTAGAAATATATTAGGAGGGGGGTTTAAAATGATATTGGGGTGGAGTTTAGTAAATATATGAAGTGGGAATGTTAATTCAATTAGCAGGGTTGAATATATATTTAGCACTTTAAACTATGGGAAAGTGGGTTTTGATGCTTCATTGGAAAAAATGCGGAGTTAGTCAAGGGGAAGGGAATTTTCAAAGGAAAATGGGTTTTTAACTAGGGAAAGGGGTTTTAGGAAGGGGAAATGGATAGAATAAGGGGAAAGGATTTTAGTAAAAGGGAATGTGTTTAGAAAGATATTAGTAATAAGAGACAAACCATTTGATGCTTTCCATAACTTGTGAAAGTAATTTACCTACCCCTTTTTTTTACCCTAACATTTTTACTTTCTTTATTGGGTGCATTTGAGCTTGCTGGCCCTTTTATTTTCTTTTAATAAGAAAACTAACCTACTTCTAACCTTATAACTTCCAATGGCTCAGATTAAACTGATGAGATCATTTTCATTCTCTACCTAACTACTGATCTGCCAAGATTAAATAGTTTGGTCAGACCTTTATTCACTAACTATCATGACATGAAATTTAAAAGCATGAATGAATCAAGATTAAATTGTATGGTCATCATGAATTGTGGCATTTTGGACAAGACGCACACAATTTTATTTGCAAAAGTAAAGTAAACTAAAGTAGTGGCATTTGAATGTACAACACTTTCAAGATCTATTTTTGTTTCTTTTTGTGGGGTTCATACTTTATATCCTTTTTTAATATTATTTCTTTTGGTCCTTTGATTTTTCTTTTAGGACATACCCTCTTCTCATTTTTTTTTTAATATGGGAAAAGAATTGTGAAAATCAAAGGTATGCACAATATTACAAGATTAAAAAATAGCCAATTCAAAATTATGATTTCTATTATTATAGGATCCTAACAACGGCTTCACTTGGGGATGGCATCTCCTTGTGAGATGTCAAAAACACTGTCGACTAGTGACCTGATCCATTGGGCTGATCCCAAGCCTGCACATTCTTTGTTATATAATCTCTGTGACATAAAATATCAAACTGAAATCACTACCTTTTCTGCAAATTGAAATCTGATATAAAATAAAATTGATGCCGAAAACAAAATCCAATCAAACTGAAATTATACCTACTTACTCTAATCAGTTGCACAATTAGTGATTAGGTAAAATGAAACAGCCAATGCAACCATTCAAGCATTATATACATTGATGGATTTTTTTGCATTTGCTTGTTTGTGATAAAAAATGAAATTCTACAACCCAATAGAAACTTGTCAATAAATATGAATATGATAAGGAAATACTTAATTTCATTTGTTGACTCTATAAAATTTTCAAAAGGATCTTCTAAGGCATGTGCACTAATTTTCAACTGATCCAAGCAACTATACATCTGTTCTGGATGGCCTCCATGCCATGAAAGTAAACTGTTATTTCCCTGTAAAATTAACCCATGATTGTCCTGAGATAATTGCAGATTTTCAGATAAATGTTGTGATGATATTTCTACTGATGGAAATGTACATCTGATGATACTTTTATCATTCTGATCCTGAAGCTCATAGTTAGTAAATGGAGAAATATTTTGATTGCATTCATCATCCAACACATCAACTATTAGATCATGAAAAACTTGGAAGGATTGCTGTAACCTATTACATATGGGTTTCAATGGGACTTCATAGATTTATACAGGCTGCTCATCCTTTGCTTTAGAGATATTATAAAAAATTTCCTTTAAAAACTGAAATTCTTCAAAACATATTGGTATATAACTTTCCTATGTCATTTGATCAGGTATTTCAATGGATTTTGATAAATGCGATTGTGAAACTGAAGAATCCTGATCAAGAATTTCATTGTCTTCTTTGTTGTCAATAACAATACCTAAAGACTGTTGATTTTTGATTGCTTTAAAGTTGTCTCTGATGAACTGAAATGAAGCAAAACAAAGGAAAAGGTCCTTCACTTATTTCCAAAATTTCTGCACTTTTTTCTTCACTCCCATAGTTGATATGTATTGGCCGATCATTATTTTCGAGCTGCTGAAACTGAATTTCCTCATCCCACAAACTAGATTTTGATTGCTATGTAAAGTTAGATTGAATTTGGAGAACATAATTATCATCATACTGATCATACTTAGGCAAATCATTAAAAGAAGGAATGTCATCAAACATACACATTAGGTTAGCAGATTGCTCCTCCACATATTGATGTATTAATCCATTTTCTGACCTATGGTAGTTGGGATTAGTAGGAAAGTGTTTATGGCCAACAACCTCTTATTTTTCTGCAATAAGTGGGTCATTGTGATCTTGAACGAAAAATCCATCTTTCATGGTGATTCTTTGCATCCTTTCCTCTATTTTACTTACCAAAATGTTGATTTTTACCTCTAAAGATGTGCTTTGCAATGTTGTTTTTCTTTTCTTCTACTTTCAACTTTTCCCTTCTAATTTGCAGATTAAATTCTATATGTACTGTAATGTTCTGCATTTGTTCAAGTGTTTCTGATTTTCTTTCTCTTAGCTGAAACTCTATTTTCGGATCAAAGGACTTTAGATAATGCAAGAGAGCTGAGTCAAGAGGAGGTCTTATATTTGTTGGCATTGAATAATAAACGTGATTAAATCTGACAGAAAATTGGTGTATTGTTTCGTTTGGCTGTCTTTTCAACTGATCATATTCTTCTATGATCATTAAAAGGTTGAATTTGATTATCCATCTATCAAGGAAAAATTTGACTAACCATTGGAAATTTGAGATGCTTGCAATAGGCAGGTTCTTGAACCATCTCTTTACTTTAATTTGCAAATAAAGAACGAAAATCCTGATACGAACATCATCTTCATCAATCTAAAATAGGTCAAGATAATTATCAAAACCTTGAATATGTTTTTCGGCAGTGATGTTACCATTTTCTCCCTCAAACTTGGGGATATATTTTTAATAGTTATTAGGAAAATCATGGAGTATAGGAGGTAAGATGAGTGCTTATATATATCCGAAACTTCACAAGGTATAGGAATATGTACAGGAATTGTAAGATTAGTCTTGATTATTTGAGGCTTATCAATCGGAAGATGATCATCATAAGTTTCAGAAGAAAGCTCCTCAAAGGGATAAGGATAGTTTTCATTTACAATATTCAAAGGAAAGTAATTAAATACTATTCTAAGATCTTTTCTAAAATACAATATACATTGAAAAACCTTTTTGGTGATAAAGAACATAATGTCTTGGATTATAATCCAAGTTAGAAACCTGATCTTCCCATGTTGTTCTTTCAGGTTCATTCCTCCAGTGGAGTATTGGATTTGATTTTAAAATTGATTTGGAGTCGCCAGGTGGATGATTTTAGCCTTTTTGTGTCTGATCACTGTCCACCATCATAGATCAGATCTGATCCTTGTATAATATTTCTGAAGAAGATGTTATTCTCCAGTATGGTCGCCACTATGTTGTCACTCTATAATTTCTCAAGGCTAAAGAAAGAAATCACCGAAGTAACTATCAACCGCTTTTGGAGATTAGGATCTAGCCTTCGTAATGCTTAGAGAGGGCTCTCTCTTAATGATTTATCTTTGTTGTTTTAATTTATTTTAGGCTAGTTATGTAAGATGATTTGGTTTGATTTTGATTTGTTGATGGAATTAATGATTTAGATAAATAGATGCTTTTCTATTTTCCATTGGGCTATGGAGTCAACATATCAAGAAAAAAAAACAGAAACAAATTATAAAAGCAATGTTACATGGCAAGGTAGCTGAGCAAAATCAGATCTTTAAGGCTGAATGGTGAAGTGATTTTAAATTGGGATCAAGGAGCAGTTAAGAATTCCTTAAACCAGATGATGAAGGAAGCTGAAAGAGGTGAATCAGAATAAGAGAGAAATTAAGGATTCTTAGAGACAGATATCAGAAGAAAACATTAAAATGAATAATAGTTCAGAACATAGTGTACTTAAACAAATTATGCAATAATATTCTTGTTATAACATTTAAATTTGGAAAACATGCATGTTTATGGAATACTTAAGAAAATAACATGAACAATTGAAATATACTTCACTGAAGTGGCTCAACACATGAATCCTGTAAAGAAATGCCTTTATTATTGTCTTATCTGTCAACTTGGAAAAGTTACAATAAACCCTCTGGTAGTAGATTAATTCAACTATAGAAGTGTTCAGGAATCCACCCTTAATACTTCGAATTGATGAAGTATTTATACAAATTATTACAAAATATCCTATTAAATGATTAGGATTTACTCTAGGAAATAAAATATCTGGATGCAAAAAGGTAGTGACACATTTCTAACAAACTTAAAGCCGTCCCTATTTTATTTGATTGATGTTAACTGTTTGTTTCTTTCATGCTGGCTTGTCTTTCACTCTTTCTTCTTCCTCTGTCTTTCATCTGTTTACTTTTTCACCTGTGTTTATTTGTTTTATCTTTAACCTATTTTTCTTTTACCTTTTTCAGTAAATCTCACTTACTCTTTCATGTTTCTGTGTTTTTAGTAAAAATGGATTTTACTAAAAGACACGTGTAACTTCATGTAAAATATGTCCTGGAGAGTTACTTTGAATAACTTCGTTGTTGTTGATGTAGATGTTTTTATTTCTGTCAACCATTACTGTCTCTATAAATTGTATTTTCATGCTCTCTTTCTGGTTTAACTTGATTTTCCTTCTGTACATAGAACTTCTGCTGAGTGAAGCCTTTGAATTTATATCCTGAAAGTCTAGATTAAATAGGTTTTGGAACTAGTATCAAAGTTGTTTGTCCAATCTTCTGGCCTTGCTAAATACCTGAAAAATAAAACAATTGTTAATGAAAACGTAGTTTTGTAGGGAGGTTAAAATGGCTTCAGGGAACAGGGAGGTATGTGAAAGGAGTCCAGATGGTGGATGGCCTCAATTCTGGTTGAAAATGACTTTTCAGTTTCGCAATTCAGATTTCGCAATAGGAGAGTAACAATAAAAAAAGGTTTTGAAACTTAAATGGTTTATCACATTGGCACAGGGATTTATCATGGTGGCTCAGGGGTTTTTCACATTGGTTTGCTGCACAGTGCAGGAGTGGACAAGTGGTTTTAACATACGTAGGTGGAATGATGGTTTATCGCACAATGGAAGGGTGGTTTGGTGGTTTTGTATGAAGCGGTGCAATAAGATGTGTGAGTACCATGTGACAGGGGGGGTGGTGGATAAAACCACCCATTTCGCACCCCCCCTCGGCTTTAAACAATGGAATGTCAGGGGATGGAAAATGACGTATGGGCTGTTAGACCTGATAGGAAAGGATCAGGTGGTTGGTGGGTGTTGCAGGATTTCAAAGAGGTGGGGCCGGGAACTAAATATGCAGAGGTTTAAATATAAAGTGGGTTGGGATTTAATATATGCGAGAGGGTTAATATGCTAAGGGGGTTGGTAAATATATAACTTATATGCTAAATATAAGGGAAGTTAGGAAATAGGATAGTGGGATGCTAGAAATATATTAGGCAGGGGGTTTAAAATGATATCGGGGGGGGGGGGGGGGGGGTGTTTAGTAAATATATGAAGTGGGAATGTTAATTAAATTGGCGGGGTCTGATATATATTTAGCACTTTAAACTATGGGAAAGTGGGTTTTGATGCTTTATTGGAAAAAATGCGTAGTTAGTCAAGGGGAATGGAATTTTCAATGGAAAATGGGTTTTTAAACAGGGAAAGGGGTTTTAGGAAGGGAAAATGGTTAGAATAAGGGGAAAGGGATATTAGTAAAAGGGAATGTGTTTAGAAAGATATTAGTAATAAGAGACAAACCATTTGATGCTTTCCATAACTTGTGAAAGTAATCTACCTACCCCCTTTATTTTTACCCTAACATTTTTACTTCTTTTATTGGGTGAATTTGAGCTTACTGACCCTTTTATTTTCTTTTAATAAGCAAACTAATCTAATTCTAACCTTATACCTTGCAATGGCTCAGATTAAACTGATGAGCTCATTTTAATTCTCTACCTAACTACTGATTTGCCAAGATTAAATAGTTTGGTCAGACCTTTATTCACTAACTATCATGACATGAAATTTAAAAGCATGAATGAATCAAGATTAAAATGTATGATCATTATAAATTGTGGCATTTTGGACAATATACACACAATTTTATTTGAAAAAGTAAAGTAAACTAAAGTAGTGGCATTTGAATGTGCAAAACTTTCAGGATCTATTTTTGTTTCTTTTTGTGGGGTTCATACTTTATATCCTTTTTAATATTCTTTCTTTTGGTCCTTTGATTTTTCTTTTAGGACATACCCTCTTCTCATTTTTTTTTTAATATGGGAAAAAATTTGCAAAAAGAAAAGGTATGAAAAATATTACAAGATTAAAAAATAGCCAATTCAAAATTATAATCCCTATTATTATAGGGCCCTAACAGAATGTACTCCTTAAAAGTTGCAACCACCACTCTGGAAAATATAAAAGGGGCATTATTCAATCCAAAAGGCATTACTGTATACTGATATGAGCCCCATTTTGTAGCAAAGGTGGTCTTGTATCGATCTTTAGGTCCAATTATGATCTAATGATATCCTAAAAATCCATTTGTAAATGAATAGGCTTCCTGACCTTCTACATTATCCAATACTTCATCTGTGAAAGGGGTGGGAAAAGGATCGTGTAAGCATGCATCATTCAACTTCCTCAGGTCCACACATATCCTGATCTCTCATTTGTCTTATTTTCTTGCACCACCATAGAAATTACCCATTATAACTCTTCGACAGGTTCAATAATCCCTGTTTCTATCATATTTTTATGTTCTAGCTTCACTTTCTCCTTGTACTTTGGGTTCAACCTATAATTTCTCTGCTTGAATGGCTTCACATTAGGTTTTAGGGGAATCTTCATGACTCCAAAATCTCCTAATATTCCCTTCATATCTGAAAATTTAGTGGGAAACAATTCTTGATATTCATGGAGTAGCTTTATGACTTTACTGACTGTCTCCTCATCCTTGTAATCTGCTACTATTGCAAACCTGGGCTCCTTTTCTGATCCAACGTTCACCTTCTTGGTCTTCAATGGCTACGTTATATCTGGAGTCTCTAGCTTAGGTCCTTGTACTTGGCGGTGGCCTTCTAATTCTACTATGTCGATGTTTTGGGGGTCTTCTTCTTCTTTTGCAGTAATATTATAACATTCTAGTGCATACTCTATTTGCGCAACCTAATTAGGTTGATTCCATGTTAGTGTGTCTATACCTTTAAAGATATTCTCCTTTACTATCTGAAGGGCCGAATCTATGCCTGGACATTCGTTCTCAAAGCTAAATGTTAGTATAAACCCATCAACCAAGTTTGTCGAGTTCATATTACCATGTCACAGCTCTGTTTCTAGGTACCAATGCATAGGAATTGTCTCCAATGTGTGAATAAATCCATGTACCCATTCCTGTAGTGGAATTTCCTTCCATAATGTAGTGCATCATTGGATATGCTTTTTGGGGTCAGTTTCTCCATCATATTTCTCCTTTATTTATGTTTCCACTTGTCTAAACCTTATCCACATTAATCTTCAACATACCTACCAATCTCCTATATTCTTCTTGTGTGTGCCCCACCATCTAGTAGGGATAGATCTTAGGGATATATCCAAATCTAACAATATTGATCTTCTGGTACTCTCTCTTCATAATAATTAAGAAAAGTTTTTAAATTACCCAAACTATCATAATAAGGAAGGTGTTGGGCCTTGAAATTGTCATTCACTTCCATTACATTTTCACTTATATTTCCATATTACCACTTTCATTCCACCTCCATTTCATTAAATTTACCTTACCATTACCACTATTGGGTTACATTTGTGTTTTTCCAAACTTTATTAATTCTTAGCATTTTTAAGTGAATTTGTGGTTTAGAAATAATGTGCATATGCTTATACCTAACAAGTGGGATGAGATTGTTGCCATGTGTAGGTCAAAAGGAAGATTATGAAAGACCTTTATGTGGCCTACTAAAACCAAATTTGAATTTCAGTGGAGAAGATCATGGGATCATGAGAATATGTGTTTCATTTCCTTTTTGTATTAAAACTCTAAGAATATATGTGTCTCATTTACTATTTTGTATTGAAACTCTAAAAAGACATGTGTCTTATCATTTTCTATTTTGATTGTAACTCTAGAGATAGAGGGAGAGATTCATGGACTCTCATTAATGAGATAACTTCTCATATTTTTGTATAAATAGGAGAAGCTTTCTCCTATCAAAGTGTGTGAAAAATAGGAGAAGAAGAGAAAGGATTATAGAGTGTTTTGTAACAAAGCTTGAGATGGAATGGGATATAGATTTGTGAGTTTATCAATAAAGAAGTTCTTCGATGCTGTTTTGATCACATCTTCAAGGAGCTAAGGAATTCACTGAATTGGTAGCAGAGGGCCCCTGCTGCTAAGGAGGTTTCATGCGTTTTCTAGCTAAGTTTATTCTAGTTTCTGTTTAGCATTTCTCTGTACTTTTTGCTCAAATTACTGCTTTCATAATTTGCAATTATTGTATCCAACTGAGTAAAGCCTGTTAATGAATGGATAGTGACTCATAGGTGCAGTAGTTTCTTAGGTTTCATTTCTTGTCTTTCATGGTTAAACAGTTACTGTGCTCGACCAAGTAAAGACCATCTAAATCTTAAATTGAAATGGTTAGTGACTTATAGATACAGTAATTGTCTAGGAGATCCTCATACACTACACTTAATCCTTTTCTAAATCTCTTCCAATAAATCTCAATTATATGAATTAGATTCAGTTGTAAGGTTTGAGTTATTAATTGTCTTAGTATTTCATTTCATGTTATTGGAGATCCTTATACACTACACTTAATCTTTTTCAAAAGCTCTTCCAATAAATCTCAATTATATTAATTGGATTTAGTTGTAAGGTCTGAGTTATTAATTGTTTCGTATTTCATTTCATGTTATAGGAGATTCTCATTACACTACACTTAATCTTTTTCACAAGCTCTTCCAATAAATCTCAATTAAATGAATTGGATTTAGTTGTAATGTTTGAGTTATTAATTGTTTTCATTTCTTGAATTCTCAATTGAGTTGCAATATCCATGGATTAGGATTTCTAGTTTTCACCATTTCTTAATAAACTTCAAAAACTTGTGAATAAAACTCTGCTTTAATTCATTTAATAAACATTTTCTTTCCTCGCTTTTTAAATAGATTAATTTTATCTTCTTCATAGAATGCTAAGAATCAAAATATAAAAACTTCCAAAAACATCAATAAAAACTTAAAACAACGAAGTAGGAAAAAGAGATACTTAGGCACATATAGTGCATTACACTTCATCCGTTTACTAGCCCTGGTCGATAATATATGTTAACAATTTAGGACACTAAATTGGCTAAACATTTTGGCGCCGTTGCTGGGGAAGTGTAACTAGGTAGCCTTATTTCTTACATCTAAAAAAAAAAATTAATAATTTCTCGAGTATGCTCTCCTCCTGCACTTTGTGTGATCTGGAGGATCAGAAAAAGAATTTTATGTTAATTTTTTTTTTCATCATTTCATTTGATTTAATAAACTTAAAAAAAAAGAAAAAAATTTCAATAAATTGTTTTGTTTAATAAAATATATATGATATCTTTGAAATTATAATATATATAATTTTATTAGCAAATAAAAAAAAAAAAATAAAAAAAATATTTTGGCTCATGGAAATAAGAATCACGCAGATGCCTGAAGCCAGCCTTTGGCTTGGCCTTACACATATATACAGGCCTTCAATCCACACAAAGACCTATGCACTGCAATAAAAAAAAAAATGGAACCTTCTCTTTTCTATATTCGTTTTTCCTCAAACAACAATTATTAGAAATCATTTTTAAAATTTGTAGACAATGAAGGTATATCACATGAAGAAACTGTTGATGAGAAGAAGATTGCAAATTGCTGATGAAGAGAAGATTACAAATTCAATTGTAGGGATAGACAATTGAAGTGTATCACATGAAGAAATTTCTCATGAAGAGAAGATTTCAGACTTCTTATGAAGAGAAGATTGCAGATTCCATTGCAGGTAATTGAAATGAGGGAGATCGATCTGAACTTCTTTGTAAGAGACAAGTCATTACACTTCAAAACCTGCAAATAAAAACAAATCAAAGCACAACAATTTTATTGCAGAAGTAATTGCCAGAAAGCGAAATGCATAATTGTTAAACATACCCGATTTTAGAAAGCATTTTCTGAGCAAACCGAGGCGAATTAGAAAAAACTAAAACATGGGTTTTTTTAGGAACAAGGTGAATTAGGTAATCGAATAAGAACTTTCTGAAATTTGTAGCCATTTGGGAGAAATTCAGGGGTTCTTTGGAGCACTAATTCACAGTGTGCGTGAGAGAAATATATATATATATATATATATATATATATATATATATATATATATATATATATTTTATGTAAACAGTCACGATTTTATAAAATTCAATTTTGAGAAATAATCAAGGATTTGATTTCCTTATCTGAAGGAAAATGTGGCAGAATTCATCTGTGGTGGCACATGATGAGTGACAAATGGATTATTTGAGGCAAAGACATTATCACATGTGCATCAAATGCAAATTATATAAATTGAGAAGGATTCTGCCTCCATCTCCTTCATAGTTAGGAACTTGATTTTAGAAATTTCAAGCTTTTTATTTTTATCTTGCATGAAAGAGGCATTGGCATGACTTCGTTTCAAAAAGGTTCATAAAGACCATTATTTCATCCATGCTTTATTTCATTATAAAAGAAAAAGAAAAAGAAAAGGAAAATCTTTATTAATAATTTCTTTTTAATAAAGAAAAAAAAATTCAAAAAAAAAATATAATAAAAAAAATAACCAAAAAAAAATAAAAAATTATAATTTCTTCTTAATAATGGTTTGCAGGACAATTGGAAGATTATTTAGATGATTTTTGAACATTTCACATCAATATTGTTGATGTGTATTTTTCTATGAAGTTTTAACTTGCAGGACACATCAAATCTTTGTGATGCCAATTGTTTTACTGAGCATAGTGCATGAAGTCATCTGACAACAGGGAGTTGATTTATTTTTCATGGTTATTCTTTAAAAATGGATTGTTATAGATATCATGAATTGGACTAGATATAACACTTTTGATTTTCCTTAAGGTATTTCATTTGACATTCAAATTTTTGTGTAAGAATCAGAAAGGAATTGGCCATTTCTTTTTGAACACACTTATGTTCTTTATGTCAAGTTTTTTTGCAGGTTTGGGATGATCGAATGATCATTGAAGGAAACTAATTGAGCACACAATTGGTTTTAAAAGGACCAATTTCATGAGAAACATAAGAACAAGTCCATGTTCATATCCATCAAGACCATTACTTTTCCTTCATTTTTGAATTGTAAATCCAACCAAGAACTTCAAAGAAAACCACCATTATTTTCCCAGAAAGAGTTAGTTGTTCATTTTCCTTCATTCACATACACTTTCCATTACTTTTTTTGTCTACTCCACAAAAAGAAAGAAGCTCACCTACATGCTTATTTCCCATTGTCATTTTCCATTTTTCATCGTCCATTTCTATTTTCCTTTTCCTATCCTTTTATTTTTTCAAATAAACCTTGCTTCAATGCAAATTATTGAATCCATAGTCCTTCAAAAATTATTCTTTCATACTCGTGTTAGATGATGGAGGATTCCTTAAGGCCTTCCTTTTAAAAAGTCTTGGCTTATCAACATCAGCACATTATCTAGGTCCAAGACTAGATTCCTTAATAGTACCTTGAGGCTTGTATGAATTAATGATAAGTTCTCTTGCTAACTATCATGGGAATACATCAATGTCCCTTGATCGTCAGATCTTGCAAGTAGCTCGACATCAGCCCATCTATTCGCACTTCGCAAGATGTACTTAGGTACCTTGTCACTCATTGACATTAATGGTGAGTTTGCCTCGCATTGGTTAATGACATTCATCAATGGTCGGTAATCCAATGACTTATATTCATGCTTGATATCAACACATTTATTCGCATTACTAGAATTGTACCATCGTATTTTGTAACAATTGAAGACTACATCATTTGAGCAGTTTGCAGCAGGAATCAATTTGTATCAGTAGCAATAAAGATCCCAATCTTGTCATTAGCACAAAGAGAACAAAGAAGAAGATCAAATTCATTTGTTTATATAGTCCAACAACATCAACAACCACACTCTTCAGTACACACATTGAACTCATCCATTTCCAAAGGGTAAGTTAAGGTACGTCATTTTCTAACTTTTTACCATAGAATTCCTTGAAAAGCTAGAATGATAATTTTTGGAAAAAAACATATCTTCCTCATTGCCAATACCATCAGTTGGGGGAGAGGGGGGAGAATACATTCATACTTTTCCACGTTCATATCACATTCAGAAACCCACATACTTCCAAAAGATATTAACTATTACATTATTATTATGAGCATACATTGGCTTTTCAAAAGTACTCAAAAGATGATTGAATACAAACACAATCATGGTTGTCACATAAGAACCAACCATGATGCAATCCAATAAATATATACTTTGCAATAAAAATCAAATTATTATTATGCAAAGATCAAAGGTCAAAATTGAATGCAACAAAAAAATATGGTTGTAACACAAGAACCAACCATGTTACAATTCAAGTAAAACAATTTGCAGAAGTATGAAGTTATCAAATGATATCACGCAAAGTTAAGTCAAAGCTCAAAGATCAAAAAGAATTAATGTAATATATTGCATGAGGACGTGCAATAGCTTCAATTGGGGGGTATGTTGGGCCTTGAAATTTTCATTCACTTCCATTACATTTTCACTTATATTTCCATATTACCACCTTCACTCCACTTCCATTTCATTACATTTAACTTACCATTACCACTATTGGGTTACATTTATATTTTTCCAAACTTTATTACTTTTTAGAATTTTTAAGTGAATTTGTGGTTAAAAATTAGAAAATAATGTGCATATGATTATACCTAACAAGTGCGATGAGATTGTTGCCATGTGTAGGTCAAAAGGAAGATTCTAAAAGACCTCTATGTGGCCTACCAAAAACAAATTTGAATTTGAGTGGAGAAGATCATGGGATCATGAGGATATGTGTTTTATTTCCTTTTTTTATTAAAACTCTAAGAAGATATGTGTCTCATTTACTATTTTGTATTGAAACTCTAAAAATACATGTGTCTTATCATTTCCTATTTTGATTGTAACTCTAGAGATAGAGGGAGAGATTCATGGACTCTCATTAATGAGATAACTTCTCATATTTTTGTATAAATAAGAGAAGCTTTCTCCTATCAAAGTGTGTGAAAAATAGGAGAAGAAGAGAAAGGATTATAGAGTGTTTTGTAACAAAGCTTGAGATGGAATGGGATGTAGATTTGTGAGTTTATCAATAAAGAAGTTCTTTGATGCTATTTTGATCACATCTTCAAGGAGCTAAGGAATTCACTGAATTGGTAGCAGAGGGCCCCTGCTGCTAAGGAGATTTCATGTGTTTTCTATCTAAGTTTATTCTAGTTTCTGTTTAGAATTTCTCTATACCTTTTGCTCAAATTACTGCTTTCATAATTTGCAATTATTGTATCCAACTGAGTAATGTCTGTTAATGAATGGATAGTGACTCATAGGTGCAGTAGTTGCTTAGGTTTCATTTCTTGTCTTTCATGGTTAAAAAGTTACTGTGCTCAACCAAGTAAAGACCATCTAAATCTTAAATTGAAATGGTTAGCGACTTATAGATACAGTAATTGTCTAGGAGATCCTCATACACTACACTTAATCCTTTTCTAAAGCTCTTCCAATAAATCTCAATTATATGAATTGGATTCAGTTATAAGGTTTGAGTTATTAATTTTCTTAGTATTTCATTTCATGTTATAGGAGATCCTCATACACTACACTTAATCTTTTTCAAAATCTCTTCCAATAAATCTCAATTATATGAGTTGGATTTAGTTGTAACGTCTGAGTTATTAATTGTTTCAGTATTTCATTTCATGTTATAGGAGATCCTCATTACACTACACTTAATATTTTTCACAAGCTCTTCCAATAAATCTCAATTAAATGAATTGAATTCAGTTGTAATGTTTGAGTTATTAGTTGTTTTCATTTCTTGAATTCTCAATTGAGTTGCAATATCCATGGATTAAAATTTCTAGTTTTCACCATTTCTTAATAAACTTCAAAAACTTATGAATAAAACTCTGCTTTAATTCATTTAATGAACATTTTCTTTCCTCCTTTTTTAAATAGATTAATTTCATCTTCTTCATAAAATGCTAAGAATCAAAATATAAAAACTTCCAAAAACATCAATAATACCTTAAAACAACGAAGTAGGAAAAAGGGATACTTAGGCACATATAGTGCATTACACTTCATTAGTTTACTAGCCCTGGTCGATAATTTATGTTAACAATTTAGGACACTAAATTGACTAAACAGAAGGTTACATATCTCAGATTTCATACAACGAACTACTTTCATTATTTTTGCACAATGATTTTTGGATATTTCATGCAATATGTTCTGCCAATTATCTAGTTATTATTCTTAATTTGATGTGCAGGTACTATGATGATCCCAACTCAACTTTCCATTTGTAGTAGGGTTAATATAATATTCTTCCTTGGCTGTCAATTGATAGATGTTATCTATGTTTGCTGCAATGTATTCTTCTCTCACTTTATCTGTATATCTTACTCCTTCTGATGGATCTAAAGGAATAATCACCCTGATATTGCTTCATTCAAATATCATTTTCCTCTTCTTTAGATTAATGATGGCCAGATTTTCAATTTCCCAATCATTTCCAAGAAAATTAGGATAAGGATTAGTGTCATCAACAATTTATATTACTTCAAAATCAACAATAGTGTGAACTCCTTCAACATATACTATGACACCTGATAGTCTTCCCATAGGAAAGATATTTTGTTGATTTTCCAATATTAATTGGATATTTGACCATTGTAGGTTTTAGTTACCCATTATTTCCCATGTCTATTTTTTCAAGACATTAGCATCATATCCCAAATCTAGAATAACCTGATCCATTTCATATTCTCCTATCTGCGCACTAAGTCTCATCCCTTTTCCAGTTCTCTTCTGTCGATGTACATTATTAACTACTTGCATCTCACTTCACAGTGTATCTTTTGATGCACAGGAATTTATCAATTCCTGAATCCCTTCTATAGAATTTTGATCTCTTAAAAACATCATACAAGTGTGCAGAAAAGATCTAAAATTACTCGATCTGTTGAATTTTGTGTGAAAGCTTGGTCCTGTGTCATTTCTTGGTTTCATGTCGGAACTAATGACATGTCGCAGTTACTAGGCCCTGGATGTGTGGTAGAAGTCGAAGCTCTCGCATCCATAAAAATTCGCTTCGCTTCCATAAATACTATTTTATTTCTGAACATCAAAAACATGAACTTTCTTGGGATTCTTCCGAACCCATGCACCTAGATGTTCAAATTCCTTATTTTCATTTGCTTTATCAATTCCAGTCGCAACTCCACTTGTAGTGACAATATTAACACAAGGTTCATTGGTCCTTCTTTCAGCGGCCATCATTTGGATGTTCTGTGTGGGATGCTGGTTCCTTTTCTCTTGCATATTCGCCATAAGTACAAGACAATCTTCAATTACATGATCAAAATATTTGCAGTACTTACATGTCATAGTATAATTCTGGCAGTCTCTTGCAAAATGAATTTCCTGGCAATAGTTATATAAAATTATATGTCCTCATCCTTGACTAGCTCAACCTCCTCGAACTCTTCCTTGAAGACCTCCTCGACCGTCACGCTATCCATTGGCCTCATGTGCACGCTCTTCTGCTTGCATTATGTAAGTATCAACACTGTGCTCTATCATGAATTCATAACTTCGAGATTTATTCTCATCATGTCCTACTGACTTACAAAAGTTCAAAAATAAATTTCTTTGGGTCTACACATATTTATGTAATAAATAAAACTCTTTTGGGCGATTCTGGCCTCTATTTCAGCATATATCACACCACTAACTGGATCTTGCATTCAAGGGATTAGGTGCTCCACTAGCCATGTAATCCCTGAAAACATGGCATTGTTCCTTAGAATGACCCTATGATTTTCATTTTGTACTCCACGCTTCTTCTCTAACTTATTTTCCTTTCTTGATATCTTGTAACTGAAATGTCAGGTTTTCTAGATGACTCTGAATCTGCTGCATACCTGCATTACTGTCCCCTATCGACGAAGCTTCCAACTTCATCACAATTTCCGGATCTTTAGCTTGAGTTGCTATCTTATTTTGTGTTAATGGAAACCTTATGTGTAGCAACAACGTAGCTATAAACCATTCTTTATGCTACTCTGGGGGTATGTTGAAGCTTACTGGATCCAAGAAAACCTTAAACCTTTGATCAAACTCCCAAATAGACTCATTAACTTTATGTTTGATCTCCTTTAACTCAGTAATGCACTGCGATTGAGACTTTGGCTTCTTGAACTCTTGTATCAATGCTTTCTTAATATCTGCAAATGTACAATTGTGACTGGTCGAATCCTTCATATACCATGTCAACGCTCTATCTTCATATGTTCATCATTGATCTTCTTCGCTTTCCTGAACTCTTGTATCAATGCTTTCTTAATATTTGAAAATGTACAATTGTGACTGGTCGAATCCTTCATATACCATGTCAATGCTCTATCCTTCATATGCACCTTCTTTATATGTTCATCATTGATCAACTTCAGTGTCCATACAACTTCAGCTAGAAACCAAAACTGCTTTGGATCCTTTGATCCAAGTCCTCTAAAAACATGTAGCTTAATGTCATCATCCATACCTCTTTCTGGGGAGAGGGGAATGGGAAAGGGGAGGGGTAGGGGGATTATGGGGAGGGGGAATGCTAAGTGTACCATGGCTCCTATTAGATTCTGACTTCGACAAACTTTCAGCCTAGGAAGGAGGATACTGCAAATCTGCCAGGGGTTTCTCTGGGTAGTTTTCTTATTTTTCACTTTTAGACTCACTCAAAAGAGGGCTATAACCAATATCTATGAAATTATTCAGGTTTTTTTCATGATATCTCTTTCTGCTATCTACTCTATACCTTTTTCCTCTTCACATTGTACCAATTTCTTGCTTGGGTTTACTTCTTCCTCTAAACATAAGTAAACTAAGAGTTTGATTGCATCCGTAAGACTCCCTTTTCACACAAAAGAATCTTAATCCATAATTTCAAAGAATTCATATACTTACCTCGCGCTCATTTGAATAATATTCACTCTGCTTCACTATAGGACATAGTCGAGATTATAGCGAACTCAATAATGAATCCACCCAATATGCTATCAATTCAGAAATCGACAACCCTTGAAATCTTATTTTTAGTGTTCTTGAGTCATTGTATCAACTGAGGAGTCCCCGCTGTATGTTCACCATTCTTAAAGAAATCATTCCTTTTATTCAACCTTGATACCCAATCGTACAATTCACCAAAGAATGATGCGAAGAAAATTTTGTACTACTCTATGAAAAGATACCTTTGTAACCACGCTTCAGATGTCAGACATAGATTTATGTTCTCTTGATCTAAAAATTCTCGCTCCTTCTAAACTATCCAATACTGAATTTCCTTCTTTGACGAATGCCACATCCACATATCTCTCAAACATATCTCGGTCTCATAAACAAAACCATTTGTTGGCTTTCTTGGGCTTGATTGAGTTTCGATCTATGTTGCACACCAACAAAACCCTTGATCACCGACCCTTTCGGCAACAACTTGAAAACAGATCATAGTCTCACCCAAGGTGAATATGGGTGGTTGCAGAACTAGGTTTCTGCATCCTTGAGGGACTGTGTGATGTGGTCAATATACTTTGCTGCTATTATCTTTTAACATACATAAAATGACAGTGCTGTATAAAACCATTCACTTACTTATCCACATTCTATAGAACACATTATACAACATCATAAACTGCACTATTATAATGAACAACTGTAACAAATAATTCGCAACAACCGATATTGAGAAAATAGAAAAGAAACACATAAGCACACAAAATATCATCTCAAACTTCTTCTTATTTATTATGATGGTCCGTGCACTAAGTTGCTGACCTTCCATGGTCTTTGTGCACTCAGCTGTAGAGAATTTCCTTCGCTACAAATATAGATACAAAACTATCCCTTAACCATATATCATTCGATTACATCATTATTTCCAATATAATGCTCTAAAAATGGCATTACACTGCTTTATATATTATTACATTGAAAAAATACCATGGGATTCTCAAAACAAGAAAAATACAACCCAAACCTGTTACAAAAAGGAGGGGCTTCGACCCACCCTGAAGCCCCTAATATACTGTGCAGTATATCCAAAATGATTTCTTGCACGGTATACTTTGTGCCTGCTCCTCAAAATGCAGAGACTTAGCCAAAATCTAGGCCAAGTTGGGTTGCGCCCAACAACTCAATGTCGAGATGAGATTCGAAGTGTTGGGATAAAAATTGCCTAGGATGATTTGGTGATCCTAGCTCCTCTAGGCCTTCCCAAGAGTTGGAATAGCTACCAGGAATCTGTGAATGGGAGGGAGAAGCTACTAGAGTGGGAGTGATTGTGATCCGACTTGGTATAAGAAGAGATTCGACAGATCACCAGAGATGGATCCTCATCCAATACTGATGATGAGGAGAATTGTGCCTTGACTAGAAAGCAGAAGAAAGGGAAAGGGAAGGTGTCCCATTCTAAATCGAAGTCCAGCAAGGCAGGAAAGAAGCGAGACTTGTCAAAGTTGAAATTTTTTCACTGTCATGAGCATGAACACTATGCCATAAATTATCCACAAAAGAATACCAACAAGAAGGCCCCAGGAGGATCAACAAGTGAAGCACTTGCTTCATAGCTTGAGTTGGATTTGTTGGACATTAGGTTCAAAGCTCCCTATGTGTTTCGCGACATGGACTAACCGCCTCTCGTGGATCCTAACTCTGACGATTGTAGACGAGGACATTTATAGGTTAAATGGACCTCAAAGAAAAGTTTTCAACGAAACTTTACAGTTTTCTCTTTACTTTTGTCAAAATTAGCAGTAACAAGTGTTTTATGAGCTTTAGTGTTTTGAGCAATTAATTTTCTTGTTCTTCTTTTTCTCACTACCTGGTTGTTGTGTATACTTCATAGAGTTAATTGCAGTGGTTAGAGGAGCAATAGTGTGAACATGTGTATTTGAGGAAGGGGTAGTAAAAATAGACAACTGGAAATTTTTTTTGCTTAACTATTTGATAATGGTCTCAGTGGTAGCACCAACGAGACCATTGGAGTGATAATCAGGTCATTGAATAACAAGATTATTTGAAGTACAAGGAGCATTAAGGTTAAGGTCATAAATAATACCTTACATAGTATAAATGAGATCTAAGTGTTGGGAATGATGAATGAATTGTTATTTGGTAATGGATATAGACATGAAAATGTTCTTTGTAATGGAAGGTAGGAGAGACTTACAAAACCAATCAACTAAGAGGAAATCTGGAGTGGCCAAAAATATTGGAAGAAAGAACAATACTTTTGTCTATATCAGTTGGAATTTTGATGGAAGAAGTCTATTTTCCATCCCTTGAACATGGTACTTGTATGGCATATTAATCCTTTGATAGGTTCTCTAACCCTACCACATTATGAGTCTTTCCTTGATACCCTAATGTCTTTGCATCCTCGTATCCCACTCTTGTTTTCTTGAGTCTAAGTTTCCTTATTTCCTTAGTGTCATGCTTTTACTATTCAAAGGATTGTGTACTCTATGTTGACCTTATTAACCACTTTAACATGTGCCCTTTTGACCTCAGCCATTTCATCTTGTTGTTCTACATTATCTCCAAAAGAAATCACTTTATTACTGTTTCATGTTGATTGATGTGGGATTCATTACTTCCCACATTCGACAGATCCATTCCTATCGATTTAAAAAATTATCTAGGAAGTGAGTTGAGAAACATCACAATACCCTAGAGCTTGTAGTCCTTAGTTGTAGGTTTCCATGTGCTCGATAGGGGGTTTTCATTATTGACTCCCAATTTTGTGATTCTACGAGTATTCAACTTCAACTCAGTCATTCACACTCACTAGATTGTACTGAGAATGTTGGAGACCATCATCCTTATCGATGACCATCCTCGCATCTATTAATGGTTTTACTTATCGAATAGTAATAAGATGACTTCTCACATGTTCAACATCATCTCATTCATTCATATGTGCATAATTATGCTATTTTAGGATAGTGATGAAGACCTTTGGAAGAGGCTTACATCACTTACTTAGCCTTGTTTTCTCTCCTAAGTTGCGTATGTTGTTTCTAGAGAAAGCTTATATCATATTTATTACACTGGGATATACATCCACATAATACTTGTCGGTGGACATAATATGTAATTTTATACATGGATCCACAATGTATTGTTATGTTTTAGCTACTAAGCATGGAAATGCATGACTCAGAACATGATTTCTATCTGACAAATCTTTGATGTTATTTGCAGGCCTCCTTCCATTCCAACACTCTAATTACTCTCCGTCCTTCACTGCTTTATAAAGTATTTCAGACATCATCTTCTTATTTGACCCAACACTTTAGGGGGCCTCTGTTATCCCTAAAATACCTCCTCATTAGCTTAGAGGAGACCACCTTGCTTTTGACTGAAATACACCTCTTTCTCTAGCCCATTTAAAATTGTACCACACCTTCTATGCCTAAAATATTGTGTTATAATGTCGATCATCATCTATGAAACCTACTTTACCCTAGAAATTAACTCTCTATCTCTTCATATAACCTGTATTACAAGAATGGGCCACCATAACCTAGCACACAACACCTTCTATGCAGTAGCTTTCCCTGCATAGTGTCCTTCTGCCACTCCTCCATGAACTTTAGCCAAGATGTCATGCCTTTCATGTTCCAAAACATACCTTCTTAACACTTCATCCACTCCCAACTTGTATAATTGACTAGCAATTAGTGTAAAATCGGTTGCACATGAAACCAACTCCTTTTACTGCACTGATTATTCAGCAGGCACACTTCCAGTAGTTAGAAAGTGAATAATATCGACAAAGTGTTCATCAACCACATTAATAGAAAAGAGTTGCACATCAGGTAGTCCCTCCTCCAGACTGGTAGGTTCCTCCCCCTTCTCAATGCATGATAGGTGATCGGGTCCAGCATTCAATCTACCAGGCTTCAAAATGATTTCAAAATCATATTCCTGAAATAGCAACAACCATCTAAAAATTCCCCCCCCCGCCAACACATTCTTATTGAACAAGCATTTCAAAGCAGAGTGGTCAGTGAACATCTTAAAGTGCCCTCATAGCAGATAATGCATATATTTTTGTAGATAATAGACCATAGCCAATCCTTCCTTCTCGGTGGTTGAGTAGTTGCGCTCTGCACTGGAGAGATTCCTACTAGAAAAGGCAACGGGGTGATCAATATCTCCTTCTCATGGCTACGCTAAAACAACTCCAAGTGCAACACCATATGCATCAACATGTACATGGAAGACCTTATACTAATCTGGCAATATTAGAATAGGTGCAGCAACCATATTTTCCTTCAGCAACTCAGAGCTCTTTTAACGTTCCTTATCCCAGAAAAATGACACATCCTTCTTCAACAATTTCTCCATAGGTGCAGTGATCAGAGCATAGCCCTGAATGAATTTTTTGTAATATTCGATGTGTCCTAGAATAGAGCGCAAATGTTTCTCATTGGTAGGGGCCTCTAGGTTGAAAATAACTCCAATATTGGTTGGATCTACCATCAATCCTTGCTGACAAATAATATGTCCCAACAATATTCTAGAAGGAACACATAATATACACTTCTTCAAATTAAGAGAGATTTTATGCTTCGTGCAAGTGTCAAGAATCATGCTTAGGTTGGACACATGCTTATTTACCAGTCCAAAGACAGTCCAGTCATCAAAATACACCTCCAAAAACTTGTGCATAAATTCCTTGAATACAAATACTACTACGTGTGAGAATATAGCAGGTGCATTCTTTAATCCGAAAGGTATGATTGTGTATTGGAAGTATCCCCACTCCGTTGCAAAAGTGGTCTTGCTTCAGTGTTTTGGTGCAATCCTGATCTAATGATGCCCTGAAAATCCATCAGTGAAAGAGTAGGCCTCTTGTCCTCCCAAATTGTCTAAGCCCTCATATGAAAATGGAGTAGGGAAGGGGTCATGCACACATGCATCATTTAGTTTGTGCAGATCCATACAAATCCTTATTTCTCCCTTAGTCTTCTTTTCTTGAACAACCATTGGGCTCGCCCAATCAAACTGCTCCACAAGCTAAATTATTTCTACAACAACCATCTTCTCTAATTCCTGTTTCACTCTCTACTTATACTTGGGATTTAACCCGTATGGTCGCTTCTTGATAGGGTGCGCATCTAGTTTCAGAGTGATATTCATTACTCCCAATATCCAACGATTCCTTTGAGCTCAGATAACTTCATGGGAAACATCTCTTGGTAATCTGTTAACAGCTCTACAATATTTCCCCCTATGTCATCATCCCAATAATCTCCTATTTTGGTCAACTTGGGATGTTCCTCCATCCCAGTTCTTCTTTTAGCTTCAGAGGCTTAGTTACATCCACCATTCCTAATAAGGGTCCTACAACTGTGCTTTCCCCCTCATATTTTGGGATGTTGATATTTCTTGGATCTTCCTCATTATACTCCACTGATAGATTCCTGAAGTTGATAATATCTTGCATCTATGCTTCCCATGCTGGCATAACACATTCTAGTTGAGGTCGGGAATCATAAAAAATAATTGCTCCTATATCCTGTAGGGCTTCATCCAATCCCTCTAATCCACCAACCATGCCGAAGGTTAACATGAAACTTTCACTCGTTATAACCAAATTAAGGGTTTACTTTCACTCATTATGTTCTTGGGGGCCAGCTGGTATATTTTTGTGTTTTATTCTTCTACTTGAGTATTTATGTCTTGCATGTGTGTTATGATGACACTCACATAGTTTTGTTACTCTTGCAGATGTTGGTGAGGTTGGACATATCGTGGCTCGGTTGGTGGGACACCATCCAATTCGGCGGCCTTGAGGTGCTCCTCGCACAGGTGGGGAATAGGGAGGAGCTCCGGTGTAGCCTCTGGGTGGAGCAATTGGCAGGGGGGCTAGTCCCTCGGGGGAGGGTAGTAACTTGGTTGTTGCTGAGAATACTGCTAAGCGGGCTTGTGCCGAGGCGGCAAAGGCTCGCGCTATTGATTTGACAGAGCAGGTGGCTGCTCTAGAGGTCAAAGCTCGGGTGGTAGAGGATGCCTAGGGTCAAGTGGACTGCTTGACCCAGGGGATGCCTACTTGAGGCTTCATGGATGACCTCGATGATGCATGGTTGGAGACATTGATGGCCCAGGAAAGGGGCTATCAGCCAATTTTAAGTTAGGTGGCGATCTCCATTTTGACGGCGGCTCCAGTGTTGGTACCAGGAGCAGCTGTGGGTCCAGGTGCCCCACTTGGGGGAGCACCACCCTAGAGTTTTATTGTACATGGGGAAAGCACCCATTATGAGGATGCTTCCCCTATTTTGAAACATTAAATAAATCATCATGAATGCTTGTATAACAAATATTCTTCATGCATTAAAGCATACACTAACACGTTTACTTCGGGAACAGCATGATACTTCTGTATTATAAAAATAGTACGTACAAAAGTAAGTGGAGAGATCACCTGATCCTTCCAAGGCCTTCGCAGACCGTCGTCCCGATCCGTCCAGCCCTTGCCTCGCTAAGACTCCTTCCAAATGAGTGCATACGAGATAACATATAAAGGGATGTGTATCTCAAGGAAACAAGGGTTTCCTGAAATGAACTGGGAAAGTGCAGGAGGCACGGGGAATCAGACTTGGATAGGAAACCAACAGAGTATAATAATAATAATTCTCTCTCTCCCTTAGGCCATACATATGAGGTCTTTTTATAGTCCCTCCAAGTAGTTTCAGCAGTTGGAAACAGTTGGCCACGGGCTGGGGTGGTTGAACTACCCGAGTAACCATCAACCCAGCGCGAAATTAGGGATTTTTATATATTTTTTAATCATTAAAATGGCATACGCGGAAAAGTCTAGCTGTACTCGCGTATACACGCGGAAAAACACGGGCATAGTCGCGTATGAAGGATTTTCCACTGTTTTTAAGTGAATTTGTCCAAGTCTGTAGGAATGGGTGCCCATAAAGCCATGTAGCAATCATGAATCATGTCAAGGTGAGAAATGATGCTATAACATTTGTCAACTTGTATATTTGTATCTTTTGGGCTGACTTGCGGGTCATAGACACTACTTTTTGTACTCAGACACATATATTTTTTGGTATATATGAGAGCGATATTTTTTGCAGCTCTACATGGTGTGCCCCCTATTTTGTTTATGCATTATGCTATGCTGATGGACATGTATGTTTTCTATGTTTTTTGTTTTTTTATGTATGATGGTTTATCTGGGATGCATTCCAGTTTAGAATATTTTTATCTATGCGATCAGTTGTTTAGTTTTGATTTCTTGGTACATGTGTGAATGTAATGTGGTCAAACTCTCGTCTTAATATTTTTGTACGCAATTATTTTCTAAACAGATGTGATTCTTGTATCTCAAATTATTGGTTTAACTGTGACACTACTAACTCGTAATCAAGGAGATATGCATATGGTGTATACCTTAATTGAGGGCGTCGCACATAAGTTCGATGATAGCGTCATATTCTACCTGATTTTTTGTCGCTAAACCTTAGTGCAGTTCTGTCCCCAAATACAATGCAGTAGGGATTGGTTCCAATGTATGAACAAACATGTGAATCCATTCAGCCATGGACTTCTTATCCCATACCTCCATCCATGTAGCCAGGTGTTTGCGCGGATCACCTCGACCACCAAAAATCTCAGCTAGTGGGGTAGTGGGCTGCTCAAAGCACAACCACATCATTCTGTATATTCCTCCCACTCTCCAAATCTCCCCTTATGTGTGTCCCACCAGCGTGTTAGAGTTGCGTGCATAGCAAGATTAAGTGCCCAGAACCTTCGCTCTTCTGGGACAACCTTTTCCAAATTTTCCAAAAATAATACAACACTACCAGAACCATCAAAATATGATAATTATCTTACCTCTGAGGAGATGCATTGCAAATTTTTAGTGATTTTGAGGCAATGCAACATATACACATCATGTAGACGATTCTGCCATTTCTCCATTTCACCATCCAAATCTGAGAAACATGATCTATCTTTTTCCCAATTCAAAATCCCATAAGTAGTAGGGTTGATCCAATCCTCACCAAGCGTAGTCAACTTGTAGATATGGTTGACATCATCTCCTTCACGAAATGATTCCGTGTATCTCTCCCCTTCCATTGGATCTAGAGGTATTATAACCCGAGTACCATTGTTTTCAAAGATCATACTTCTGCGCTTCAAATTAACAATACCTCCCATATTGATGGCCCAATCCATCCCTAGCAGCACAAGGTAACGGTCTGCATCAACCAGAATTTCTATTACTTAAAAATATGTGCGTATCTTTACTCCAGCAATCTCTACCAGAATCTGTGGGAGTCTTCCAAGCATAATGATCTTCTGCTGATTAGCCATGCGCAACTGAATGGTGAACCATTCTAGCTTTGGTTCGCCCATATTTTTCCAGGTCTAATTAGGTAGAACATTTGCATCAGACCCCAAGTCCAAGATGACATGATCCATCTCATACTCTCCAATTTTCATGATTATACACATCTGCCGACCAGTTCTCTTCTTGTTCTTATAGGTCTTGTTCACAACGTTATTCTTAGTTCGAGGTAACTCCTTATCCGCGCAGCTATCTATCAGATGCTGAAGATTGTCTACTGCTTTTTGGTTACGCAGTAGCTTAATGTAGGCTTGCAGGAAAGGTTTTACTTCATCATCAATCTTTTCTTCCATGATTGACTTGGATGTGGACACACCGGCAACAACAAAATCCATCCTAGCTTCTATAAAAGTCTCCTTTTATTTTTGCAGGTTGAGTCCTTCCTTATTTTTAGGAGTCTTCCTGATCAATGGCTTTGCATCAGCCTTATTTCCTTCATCTTATTCAGTGGAAGCTCCGCCGCGCATAATTATATTTATACTTGGATCATCATCTTGCAGCTCGGCTCTAGCCATTTGGATATTCTGTGTAGGTGTCCGAGGTTGCCATTAGAGAACTTTTGAGGTCTAAAATGGGTCTCCTAAGAAAAATGTAAAACCAAAATAAAATTTATAAAAACCAATAGGATTCAATATGATGATGTCAACCATGGTGGATGATTCACCATTTTTCGGGTAAAAAAGTAAAAAGATTAAAAATAATAAAATAATAAAACTACTTTTTCAACTTGTATTTTCAACTTATCTCCCTATGTTTTTACTCAAATTTTGAGTAGGAGTACTCGTTGGATGAAAAATTTAATTTCTCATCCAAGGAGTACCCATGTTCCATACTTTCGATGGACTCTACTACATGAAAAATGGGAAATACATGAAAAAACGTGATTTCAATTACGTTTTTCATGTATTTCTCATTTTTCATGTGGTAGGGTCCATTGAATGTATGCAACATGGGTACCCCTTGGATGGGGAATCAAATTATGCATCTAACGAGTGTTCCTGCTCGAAATTTGAGTAAACCCATAGGGAGATAAGACTAAAATACGAGTTTAAAATGTAGTTTTTTATTTTTTCCCTCTAAAATTTGATGATGTAATCAAATATTATTTTACTACTTCCACTATTATTTTATAATTTCCTTAGGAGGCCCATTTTATACCTCAAAATTCTCCTAATGTTATCCTGCATTCTAACAATCAAAACAGGACAATCTTCAATAACATGAACAAACTGTCTATAATACCTATAGGAATGTCGCACAGGGTTCAGAAAGTCACGCGCATAATGTCCAGCATCTCCACAGTTATAGAAAATTAGATGTCCTCTTCCATGACCTGCACCACCACCTCTCCCTCCTCCCCTTCCTCTGGCTAGAGATCCACCCCACCTAGAGGGGGATGTTGGTGAAGATGGGTCATCCTGCACCTTATAAAGGTTGGCATTGTCTATCATCAAATAAAAGGTACGTCAGTGATGCTTATCATGGCCAAACAAAGAGCAGAACCTACACCATTTCTGCTTCAGTTCTAGTACATAACTTCCTAATCGAGGGAAATGGTTTATATCATGCTTTCCAACCACTTAATAGTTAGCGCACCACAGCGTAGGAGTACCACTCGATCTTGCAACATCCCTGGGTCATAATGGATTTTGTCCTCCCACTTACATGTAATATTGAAGTAAGGTACACTGATCCTTTGTATGGATAGAACCCTTACAATGTATACACCAGACATTTGCGCCAACTTCTTTCCCTCTGTCTTTGTTCAGGTTTTGAAGCTCCAAGTGCATTGCTTCCAACTGACTTTGGATTTTCAGAGTTCCAAATTGGTCATCATCTCTGGGTGCAAATTATAGCTTTGTAGAAACTTCAAGAGCCTCTGCTTGAGAGTTAGTTTTATGCTGATTCATAGGGTCGCGCAAGTGTGGCAGGAGCATGGAAATAAACCATTCTTTATGATGCTTGTCATCATAGATAAATAATCCATCACTGATGGTGCACTTCAGTCACTGATCTACTTCCCAGAAAGATTCTATTGGTTCTTGTCAGATATCTTTTAGTTCCGTTACACATTATGAGTAGGACTTTGGTTTCCTGAACTGCTGCTTTAAGGCCTTCTTAATTTAATTGATAAGAGGATCAACATTCTGAGCTAGATATCCCATAAACCAGTCTAGCGCACGACCTTCAAACACCATGGCCAACTGTTCCCTTTTGACAACATCAGTATTGACATTCTACGCAGTCCATATTGCATCTGCAAAAAACCAGAACCTTTCCATGTCTTCATCGCGCACACCCTTGAAGGTGGGTAACTTCATATGCGCAACCATATCACCTCCTGGTGGTGGTGGAGGTGGGGTAGGAGATGATTGACCCCTGCGCAAATTCTACTGCAGAGTAGCTGGAGGGCTACCTCTAGCATGCGTAGCCTCACCACTCTTTGTATCACTATTAGGTGGGTTTCTCAGAGGGCTGTATACAGATCTATCTCCTCTCTAGTTAACCTGGAAGTAATATTTTTCGCTGCGTGTGGTGATTTCAACTTTGTTTGAGGTCATTCACTCAGTGTGACTGCACAGAACACCCTTTTCACACAATATCATCTTAATCAGCAAAGGTATAGATCATATGAGCTTACCCCTCAATCCTTTGAAGAACCTCCTCTCAGCTTCAGAATATGACACAAACTGATCTACTACAAATTCTATTACAAACCCACCTAGAATGCTGTCAACCCAATGACCTACAATGCGGGTGATGGAGTTATCAATATTTTCTAACTATTGGATCAAATCAGGTTTCCATTGAGTGATATTACCATCATTCCAGCAGGTCTGAAACTCAGCTAACCTTAAAAAATGCTACTGCAACTCATGTGAAAAATTCACAAAGAAAAATTTGTGAACTTGTGTGAAAAGATACTTATTTTCCCACTCTTCAACAAAAAAATTCTTACTTCTATTCTCCTCGATGGATAATTCATGGATCGTTTGTTCAAACCAATATTCTAATTCAGTCTTCCATGGCTGCCACATCACCTAGTCTCTCTCAAAATGATCTCGGTCCTAGAAACGAAATCATTTGTTGGCTTGAGAGGTCCTGACTGAGGTTCAGAGTTAAGCGTAACCAACAAAATCCTCTTACTATTGGCCCTTTCGGAAGTGACCTACTTTCATAGGTCAAAGTCTCACCTGAAGCAGTATGGGGGGGGGGGTGTTGGAACCAAGTTTCCACACCTAGAGAGAGAATTAAATGATGTGGGTGTCAAGAGATATATAATAATATCAGACTGTCTTATGCACCAGAAACCATAAACAAAAACAAATCTAGGTCAACTTACGCAGGCTACCTTGTGTGCACACAGATAATGGATTCGAAATCCATTTAGCAATCCTAATAAATTGATATTCAGGTCTTACAATAATAAATATATGCATCTAAAATTCATATTAAATAGTAAAAAATGTACGCAACCGATCCAATCATGGATAACATAAACTGTAAGAAAAACAAATCACAGAAACATATCACATATGCATTTCATAGTCAGAGTTATCCTAAAACACTTCTTTATTAATCAACAATTGTAAAACCATTTACAATTCTTTAGTTTCACCTGCACACATAGCCAGCGAGGTCCACACAACTAGAATAAAGTCTCCATGGACACAGCTAGTAGGAGCCTTTCAGACGCAAACACTTACAAAGTCTCTTCAAAGTTCAGAACATATAAAAAATTTACCAAAAACTTGTCCTATCTGACTCGATCTAGACTTCTATTTATATCTTAGCTTGTGCTCATCCTAAGATCCACAAATTGTGGTTTGTGATTCCTAGTTTTACCCTTTAGCCCATTACAACTCATGAAGGGACTTTGACCTACCCTAAAGCCTCTTCACCTGTGCATTGCTTAGTGCACATGACTCAAAACTACAAAATACTTATTAATAACTCAAAATGTGGTCCTAAGGGACCCTACTCCAACAATGGTTATTATTTTTCCTTTATTAGCTTTATTACATGGATTTTTAACTAGGGTTGTTACATTCGATTCGTTCAAGACCAATGTATATTTATTTTTCACTTACAATGTGACCAAATAATTTCCCTTTGAATGTTGCAAATATGGAATTATTATGATTATTAGATATTCCACACAATATACACCTTTTAAAAACTATTTTTAAGTGCACGTAATATAAGTCTTAAGTTTGGAATAGATGGTCTAGTCATCTTGATAATTAACCATGATTTTTTGTATCATCTCCTTAAATGAATAATATGTGGCTATTAATATTTGAAATGTCACTCGTACATTTTTCAACCAAAATGGCATTCAAACATAGGCATAAGTTCTCGAGGGCATAATGAATGTTATTTTATGTCTATCCTCCTTAGCTACCAATAATAGGTTGTGCCTTGAAAATCCATCAATCATGGACATCACTTGTTGTAAAAATATTTCCATATTTTGAAAATGATAACTATCCTTATGCAAAGCCTTGTTAAGATCATAAAATTCAATATATTATATTATCTCTCCATTCTTCTTCCCAACCACCAATAGATGGGAAATCCATTTAAAATGTCTTATAGGAAAGATGATTCTCACTTTCTCCATTTTGTCAATTTAGAATTTAATTAATGGATTTAGCTTTGGGTTGATTACCCTTGGATTTTGTATCAATTTCTTGATCCCTTCCGTTAAAGGAATAAAATGTTGTATGATTTTCTTTCCATATTCCTTTCGATCATGATAAGTTTGTTATCACTTAGAATTGTCTTGGCTATGAAAGGAAATATCTGAGATAACCTTTGAACCAAACTTGCTTGTTGAAGTCTATCCCCACCAAATCAGAGAGGGCTATCTCATTGATTTTAGCAATAGGACTACTAGCTTAGGGATTAGTGTCCAAATTTGATAAAAAAAGGGTTTGGTAGGGTTGAGAAACATCAATCTAAAACCCCAATACAAGATCACATAAACATGTAGAAATCATTGGAAAGGTATATAATATTCCCTCAGACATTATGCTATTGTAGAATGGAATTTGAATAAGAAAATACAACCCATTGAGGCAGAGCACCAACTAGGTTAATTCTACACTCAACCTTAGTTGGAAAATATGACATCTGAAAGCATGATAAGGGGAATTGGAAAATGAATTCCTTAACCATATATTTCATTCATATATATGAGAAGATAACATTAAATGATAACAAATATGGAAAAACATTCACCAAGAAAACTGATTGTGGATTTCCATAACAAGAATATTTGACACAATGTCTAAATTACATTGCTGGAAAAATTTATTTATGAGAATTAGGACTGCATGAAAAGAACATGGGTCTCTCCACAAATCCAAATACCAAACCTTGGTCTATTTTCATTAAAAAAATTATAGAAAACTTTGCTACAACTGAAATCATAACCTTTTGGGAAACTTTAATTACAAAATATCTAAAATAGCAAAGAGATTATCAATATCCAAGAGAAATGGATCTAGAAACCTCCTCACCTATATTTAGTTTACTATTTAAATTATCATGGAGATATTAATATATGATCCCTAAGTCAAATTGATGAGGTGGCTCATCAACAACTGTCTATGAGTTTTTTCTAGAGAATCCTTGAAAAATAGGGTTTCAATATTCCTTTCTATCTCACAAACCATGATAGTTTTATAAAATATGAGAGAGGTGTTTATTAATAGGCCCGTTACCAAAAAAAAAAAAAAGATATTTTAAAAAATTCATCCCAAGTTGTTCGAAAACTGATTTTTAAACCAATATCTATAACAAGATTTCAAAATCTTGAAAAATAGGCCTCAAAGATCCCATGGAATATCTCAAACCATGAAACATGTGTAAACAATGAGAGAGTTTTTTGTTAACGGGTCCATTGTAGACAAAACACTCTTTCATATTTGGAAAATTCATTTTCAGCTGTTCGGAAACCGTGCCCGAAGTTACTGCCTTTTACAGGAAAAAACATAAAAAAACCGAGTTTTTTGCAATGTTATCCTGAATGTCAGCGCATTTTTTTTTCAAAAATAAATTATGCTGACACTCCCATTGTTAATTCTTTAACAATGTTTATTACTAATCGTGGAAACACTCCCATTGTTAATTCTTTAACAATGTTTATTACTAATCGACACTGACACTCCCATTTTCAGTGCTTTAAAAATTATTGATAACAAAGTCCATGAAAAATTGCCTTGGAAATATTTGAATAACCTCACATATCGGTCAATTTCATGCTAAACACATTTTCATCCAATGTTTAACCACTTTGTTTTTAAGTTCCAATATTTACTTTTTGGACATATTTAAATTTCTTGACCAATGGCTCCTTTGATAACTGGGTAGTTTGAGTTTTAACATCTTGATAAAAGAGGGAATCAATACATATTGGTATTTTGTTGCAACTTTATGATGTTTCTTCATCATCACTATCTTCTTCAGCTAGAAACTTGACAATATGTTTCTCATTATCAAATAATTTTCAATACTCTTCATTATCTAGAACAAATGGATGAAAGATGAATTTGACATGAAATGAATTATGTGCTAGCCAAGTATTGAATAAAGAAGCTACTACTACAAGTGAATCATATTTTTGGTTTTGTTTTCTTGGTACAAACAATATGTTCAAGGAATTAATTTTTTCAATCAATTCCCAAACCCACTCTACATAAGCTTCTAGCTTATTCTTCTTAGTGTTATACTTTTTTCGAATTTCATTAGTAATCGGCTCAAATTATCCCATAGAAATAATATCCTTGATTGTCATTTTTTAGACAATATTAAAACTTGAAATAGTGCTTCATATTCATCTTCATTATTAGTGCAATTTAATTGTTAAAAATAATAATTTGGAATCCATTCTCCATAGTAAAATTTAAATTTTACATTATATCTTGATCGTATGCTTGAATAAGAACCATCAAAGAACATTTTACAAAAGCCTTCAAATGCATTATGATCACTAATATTTACAGTATTTACATCATTTGATACAATGTAGATTCCATGATCGATATCAATATAGTTGACTACTATATTTACCTCTTTCTTCTAAAAGAAGACTAGATTCTTCAGTTTGTGAGGAAATCTCATTAGTTTACCATCATACAACTATCATCATTAATTGCATACCCTCCTAGGGGGAAAATCCATTCTCTTCCCAAAACAAGTACACATGTAACTAGAAAGTCCACCATAACTATTATAAACACAATAGTGATATGAGCCACTGAACTTATTGATACACAAAACTATTTTATCTCACCTTATGCTCCCACTTTCCTTGATTCAATTATAAGATACTTTATCATGTCTAATATTATTTGGTGCAATGAAGAAAAATTCCTCACATAACATGAAGTGGCATCATATTATTTATAGCACAATTATACACTAAAAAATTACGTAGCACAAAATTTGGTGTTTCCAAAGATATATAAAAGGGAGAAACTTTTCCTCAGGTTTTTAAAAGAGGTGTAGGGTGTGCTTGTTTATTATTGATGAGTGCTTCCTCTAATCTTATGTCATTTGTGTATTTATTATCTAGGTATTTGAGTATATTTTCTCTTTATTTAGGGATATTTACCACTGTTGTAGAGGTAAATCCTCTCTGCGGACAGAGGCGATCCCTACTAGCCCAGAACGAGTCCAGCAACAATCGTAACATGCTATGGTGCAGGTCCCTAACTGCAATAAACCAACTTGCGAAGAAGGCTTACCTCGAATCCAATGCTATTGTTTGTAGAGAAGGTAGTGCTCTCATTCCTTTGCTCCGGAAAATCACAATCCTCACGCTCCTCGCGATCGAACACCTGCACACGCAAGAAACACAACAAAAACAAGTGTAGAATCCAATATATACAATTATGAGTCAGTCAGAGAGGACACAACTCATGATCATAATGAACAAAACGAGTGGAACCATAACCAATAGTCGCTTATCATTAATTCATACAAAGGAAAATACAACCTGGCTCTGACGCTGAATTCTCCTTCGATGGTTCGTCAGCGGAATATGTCTCGGTAAAGCTTGTCAAGGATGGGGAAAAGCCTCTCTCTTCGATCGTCAATCTCCTTGCTATAGATTTGGCTCTATGAGGGCTATTGTAGTATTATTTAGGCTATGAAGGCTCTTGGAGACTAGCTTGCAAAGGGAAATGGCAAGCTTATATAGATGGTGGAAGAGGAGTTGGGATCCCTACAATCATGGGATTGGCCCTATCCTCAAGGAAGCTTCCATGAGAGGTGGCAAACTACTTCCTCTACATGGAAATCCGGAGCCAAACATCCCAAACCAATTTAGAGACCAGTTCAGGAGTTGGTTGGAGTCAATCTTCTGCCATTTATTTTTAAAAAACACCCTTTATTGAGCCTGGCGTGAGTGCGACTCTGAGACAAGGCACCAATTGGCACACCCTCTTTGGAGTATTTCCCCCATTGGCGTGGGTATAACACTGGCTAGTCGCGCCAAGGATGGAAAGGCTATTTTTATGGTTTTCCACAAGTTGTCTTCAAGGGAATGAAATTTTATGTCTAGGGGAATGCCATGAAAGTGTTTTCAGATCATGTCACTACTCACAGGTCATGGAATAAGCCCTCCAATGTGTGGGACAGGGAATTGCAGGGACGGTGACAAATTACTATGTAACAGATGCCCCCTAAAGCATGAGGCCCGAATGATAGAGAGGGGTGAAATTCTTTACGAGAACGTGTCCAACTGAAAACACTACCATCGGAAAACCTGCATAGAGAAGTACAAATGATATCTCAAATACATGATATATGTGGTATGGGCGCAACCATCCATAAAAGAGTATACAATAATCCAAATCCAAGGCATGGATGTAGCCATCCAGTGAGGATCGATAAATAGACTCAGGTATGGTTGCAACCATCCAGTGAATGAGTCATGTAAATAATCATAATAATCCACAAAATCGCAGCCTGAATTGCAACAGACAAAATCAAGGGTCTTGCACTCCATCCTGACCCGAACAAAGTACAAGTTTAATCATGCGAATTACCAGCCAATGATGAAAGTTGTTAACAGACATGAGAGGTACCACCCATAATGACAATGGCCCTCAAGGTACTATAGGTACAATCTATGGCATGTGAATCAGTGAGCTAGCGTCAAACACCAGTAGAATCACTCGATCAGAGGCCAATGATGAAAACCTCACGTCGAACGCGAATAACCTGCCATTGAGGCATGCAGGCTCCAAGGTACCAGAAGGGAGTCTCTAGATCAGCTTCTTGGATAATGAGCTGAAGTCGACAGGAAGTGACCTCGATCAAAGGTGGACCATAGTGTTTCCCACATCATCGACACGAGACAAAGGAACATAATGTCTTTGTGAATCATGATCAGATGAGAATCAGAGGAAGGTTGAAATTTTGTAGAGGTCAACTTCTCTTGAACATATCGACGGCACAATAGTGGATTTGGTAGTATTTGACATCAAAAGATCAGAGGTCATGGTGACAAGGCAAAGAGTAGATGAGAGGTCAAAATGGATCACCCAAACCCATGGAATAAAGTGAAAAAAGAGATGAGATGTCCCCAACCCAACATGAATGCAGACAAGTGCCATGTTCAAGAGAGACATACTGTCGACAAGACAATGATGCTAGTTCCATTTTCCCCCACCATTTTTGGCGAGTACCCCAATTATTTTTGAAAACAATCTTGAAGGGGATAACATATGCTTGTCATATAAGTTCTCCCTTCAAACGAATCCATCCTAGTACATTTAACGAGCCCTAGGAAGGAGGAACTCGAATATCATCATTACGACTGGATCTGATGTCATCAGGGTTTAACGAGTCTGACAAAGGAATAACTCGGCGTCTTTTCATGTTTAGAGAGTTTGAAAAGACATCAGAAAAGTAAACTCCAATAGTCCCTTTTCATAGATAGTTCCTCAGATCAGAAAAGGTAAAAAAGTATGTCTGAGGAAACCTCCTAGTCGCGAAAGGCTAGGGTATTCCTTTTTCGTAACTAATCTATCCCAGCCCGAAAAAGGGGTAAACGTATACTGGGTAGATATCGTTTCGTAACCACTTTAACAAGATCAAAACGACAAGGGACTCGACAATCTTTTCATGTTTAGAGAGTTAGAAAAGAGCTGAAAGATGACTCCAAAATGACTTTTTCGTGTTTTTACCAAGTCTGAAAAAGTATAAAATACAACTCGTATCACTGTCCAAGTCGCGTAAAAACTTGTTGCTACACATAAAAGCAAGTGTAAAATCCATTTTTCGAAAAAATGTATTAAAATATTGAGAAAAATGACACTTAAAACCTAATTTTTGACTTAAGAAGTTATAAATAGGCTTCAAATGGTAAAACAAATTTACTTTTACTTTTTTACCTTACTGGAGAGCAACAGTGGTCTGTTTGTGTGCAAACTTGCGGTGGTGATTGTGACTGATCCGGGACGTCATTCAGCTCCTCGTCTGTTCCAGGTAAAAGGCACTCCCTTAAGCTCCATTTTAATCCATTTTTATGAGTTTTTATTGTGCATTAGACATCTGGGGGGACCCTTTTAAAATTTTAGGGCTCGCTCCATTGGCGCAGGTATCTAGCATGAACCCGCACCAATGGACATTTCCTCACAAAGGGGTCATGCCATTGGCGCGACACAATTTTCCGATTAAAAATTTCAAAATGTGAGCTACCCATGTGGATTTTTAAATGCACCAGAGATATAACATAGCATTTTTTATTGTGTTGATGCAGATATACAAGAAAAATGGTTATCGAATGGAAGGAGAGGGAACATGGGGAAGAAGATTAAATGGCTATGGAGAACGAAGCTTGTATGAATGCACTAAGGAACTGTAGACTCAAAAAATTCTTCCTTACTCCATGTTTACGAGCTCAACCTGAGCTGCTATAGTACCTGGTCAACATATGGGATGAAAATGAGAAAGTATTTAAACTTCGGGACCAAGTACTGGAACTTGAGGTTTTCAACGTCTATTTTATCACCGGGCTGTCGCGCAGAGGCCTAGTACCCATTTTGATAGGCAACAGACCTTCCGGAGAAAAGATGGAACAAGTAATGGCGAGGTTGTGCCCAAGGGCATGGTCCGGATCGAGCAATAGGAAGGTGGACATCCACACTGTCCGTGATCTAGCACTCAGAGTAGTGCTACACACCATTACGCGGGCTGCAAGATTGCAGGCACTGCATGAGGCGACCAAAGCCCAACTCATACTAGCCTCTGAGTGTATGAACCCTAAATTGTTTGATTGGGCTACTGTAGTGACGAGCAATATCAAGAGGCAGCTGACAAGATGCAAGCAAGTCAAACTAAAGCAGTTTGGCTATGGTTCCATTTTGGTGTCATTCATCCTGGAACGACTACCCATTTTCCAGGGCCAAGGGGCCATAGTTGCCGAGTTGATACAGAGAGAGCCTAGGATGGATTGCTGGGCAGCACTTATGCCCAAGTCAGGAGGAGGTCAACAGATTTCTTGGAGACCCGAGTTCTTTGGGTGGTTACGGCGACAACTGATCGTGGTCGAGGATTGGCCCTATGCTGGGACCGATTTCACTGGAGATCCCGATCTTCCACTCCCGGAGGGGGAGGATTGGGACAAGGAGTTGGGTATGATACTCTTTTTTATTTTTATGTATTTATGATTTTTTTGGTAATACATGTCCGTTATAACAACAGTTTTATGCGTATGCAGACGTTGGACCAGAGAGGCTCGCAGGCATGTCGCCCATTGCACGGAGGACCCATGTCTTACATGACCCTCAAGCTGAGGGTGGTGAAGGGAGCGAGCTGATCCAGAACTTGGAGGGCATTGCCTGAGGAATCCCAGACTATGCACGGTTGGAAGACGTCCCATTATCTTACCAGTGACACACAGTGGGGGTGCTTAGTCGCCTTCACAGACTGCTGAGGTGATTGGTGCGCGCGGTGGCATGTTACCACGAGCACCATGCTGATTAGCTATCTAGGGCTTTTCCTGCATATTTTTTTGAGAGACATGTCGTCTCCAGCTATATTAAGATGAACATGTATATTTTTTGATTTTATGTGATGCACACTATGTAAACATTTCGACACACATATATATATACCTATTTCTGGATGGATCTCTTTACATGTGATGATGTTTTTGTTTATAAGTTGCGCAAATGTCTATCTAGAACCATATTAGCTACTGCATCAGTTAACATATTCATATGTCTGGGTATGTGTTGATATGTGATATAATCAAAATTTCTTTCCAGTAAATGAATAGACGTAAAATGGATGGGTTTCTAACTGAATAATGACCATTAAGCTGTGACACTACAAGTTGTGAGTCTAGATACACAAGTAATCTACGAATTCCGAGGTCCACAGCCTCGGTTAATAATTCCAATATGGCACTATATTCTACGATATTATTTGTAGCAGGACCCAGACACACACCTTGCAGGTTAACCAACTCACCAGAAGGATCATAGATTACCCAGGCTACCGAGGACAGATTCCTGGTACTACGGGAGGCACCATCCGCGAAACCCATAAACGGAGTAATAGACATCTGCACAATCAGGAAGACCCGATCAGCAGAAAGATGCTTACATCGCACACCACACCACACATGCACACAAATGAATATACACACCTATGTACACACACCACACCAAAAATAACTTCAAGCGTAGTATTTTTTAAGGTACAACCCATTTCTAGGCTGTGCCAACGGAACTCCTTCATAATCAATGAGCTCATAAGCCCCATTTTTAAATACTCATTTTACAATGTAGGGCCCATGCCACATCGGTTGGAACTTTCCTGCTCCAATTTTGTCGTGCGCTTGGTCGTATAGTAGGACGAGGTCCCCTTCGACAAAGGAACGTGGAGATACAGATTGTCAAAGTGGGCTTTGACCCGCTTCTTCTGTGCTTCAATCACTAAAGTAGCCAAGCGACGGGTTTTGTCCAGCCGTTCCAAATACAAGAGATGCTAATCTTCAGGAGAAGTGTCGGGCAAAAGTTCCACAGCCAACTTTAAATAAGGAATTTCGCACTCAACTAGAAGAGTTGCTTCCAGACCATACACCAATTGGAAAGGTGTGAATCCGGTCGCATTCTTTGCTGACATCTGGTAGGCCCATAGAGCCGAGAAAAATTGGAGATGCCAATTGGAATTATGAATACCAATTGTCCGTTGAAGCATAGTGACCAAAAATTTGTTTATAGCCTCAACCTGGCCATTTTCCTGGGGGTAATATGGCATTGAGATATCATGTCGTAAGCCCAATCTTGATGTCAGCTCGGCCATCATGTAATCTCGAAAATGAGTGCCATGATCGGTAACAATGGCCTGAGGGACCCCAAAACGTGCAATAATGTGGTTGAAAATAAACTGGGCAGCTATCTTATCGTCGGCGGCTAGTGTAGGCATCGATTCGGCCCACTTAGTAAAGTAGTCAACAGCGACGATTATATATGCATGCCCCCCGGCCGAATGAGGGTTACATGTCATGAAATCTACGCCCCATTTTGCAAAAGGGCCGACGGTAATAATAGGGTGCAGAGGGAGAGGTGGCGCACGCATCTTTCACTGAAAAACCTGGCAGGCATGACATTTTCGGACTGCAACAATACAGCCTTTGAATATCAACGGCCAGAAGTAACCTGCACGCAGAATCTTCTAGGCAGTGGCATATCCGGACATGTGACCGCCACAGGCACCACTGTGACAGTCATTCAAAACTCTTTCAACCTCTTCCAGGGTCAAGCACCGGCGGAGCACCAAATCTACTCCAACCTGGTATAAAGTATCTCCTACAATGCGGTAGGGTTGAGACTGATGCCGAATCTGACGTCGACCATCTTTGGTCAACTCAAACCAAAACGTTGACGTTTGAAGATACACAATAATGTCTTCATACCATGGGTCGCGAGTGCTAATCAAGAAGAGTGTTCCATCTGGGATATGATCCTCGGAATGAGATGGGGTGGAGTCTATCGGGAGGGAGCAAATGAGATCCGCAAAAACTAGTGATTTGGTCAACTTAGCAGTGGTAAAATCTAGGACGAACTCCTGAAGGATGATGATCCATTTGGATTATTTCCCCCCCAGTAATTGTCGAGATAGAATATATTTCATGGGGTTGCAATCCGAAACCACGGTTGTTGTACGCAGCAGGATGTAGCGGCAAAAACGCTGCATAGCTTGCACTGCGGCTAATGCCAACTTCTCGACATGAGCGTAACGTGTTTCTGTGTCGAGAATATTCCGTGATAGATAATAAAAAACATGTTCATTGCCATCATCGTCATCCTACACCAGAACCATAGCTATGGTGCTAAAGGCGGGGGCCAAATATAGAGTGAAATCACGGTGATAGTTTGGAGGACGAAGCAATGGAGCATTAACAAGTAACGTCTTAAGCTTCTCAAAGGATCATTGAGAAATCTCATTCCAATGAAAGGGAACATTCCGCTTTAAAAGACGCGTGAAACCTTTGGCCACTTCCATGTAGTTCGAGATGAAGCATCGTAGGAAGTTAGCTTTTCTCTGCAGACCCTGCAATTGGTGTAACGAAGAGGGTGATGGGAGATTGACAATGGCCTTGACCTTTAGAGGGTTGAGGTGAATCCCATCCTTGGAGACTATGAACCCCAAAAGACAGCTAGAATCCATGCAAAAGATTCATTTATGAGGGTTAAGCTGGATATTATAGCGTCGAAAGCGAAGGAAAATCTGGCAGAGGTGTTCGGGATGGTCCTCTCGCCGAGCTGAGTGAGCTGGAAAATCGTCTAGATAAGGCTGAATGATATGGCGTATGTCATGGAATGCGTAAGACATCACACGCTGGAAAGTAGCTCCAGCATTATTTAAGCCGAACGAGAGCGTTTTATAAGCAAAGGCACCCCACGGGCAGATGAATGCAGTCTTGTGTTGATCGGCGGGTAAAATATTTACTGATTGTACCCGGAAAAGCCGTCCATCAGGGAATAGATCTCACTCCCGGCACATTCGTCAATGATTTGATCTATGAAGGGAGTGGGATAGTTGTCCTTAGGACAAGCCCGATTAATATCATGATAATCAACAGAGACTCTTATAGTACCCTGCTTCTTATCTATAGGGACAATGTTTGAGACGCATTCTGTGAGGGGAATCGGGTAAATGAAGCCCAAGTTCAGAAGTTTTTCAACTTCTGCTTTAATGGCAACGGATTTGTGAGGATGCACTGGGCATAGGCACTGGCGCATGGGTTCCACACTGGGGTAGGTAGGAATATCATGCACTACTATGATGGGATCAATCCCAGGCATTTCCTCATAGGACCAAGCGAACACATCTCTGAATTCATGGAAAAGATCAGTATAAACTTGTATCTCGTCAGGAGAACAAGTCACTCCCACGTGTATGTTCTCGACTACCCCCAGTTTGACGGAGATGTCGATTGGCATGGTTTGGGTAATGTTTCTCAGGTTTCCTTCCGAAAGAACCTCATGAGTCAATATGGGCATTTGGAGAGGTGGAGTAGGAACCTGAGATGAAAAATGCTCTAGAAAATCTAACATTGCCCCCAGGCCGGGCATGAAGGATGAACGATGATGTCCATCACTCCAAGGCAGCTCCTTAAGAGACATTGTTTCAACAATGGCTTCTTCAGAAGGAAAAATATCTTTTAGAGGATCAGGCGAGTCGGCCTCGCCGAGCCAGGGGGATTGGGAATAGATATCTAAAGCCGTGCTCGAAGGAGCATGTTGAGGAGGGGGAGGATCAGATGCGGTGACGATTTCACAGTAATTAATCTCTATTGGAGTTAAAGGAATCAATTCTCCAAAATGGGTCACCTTTTCAGGCGAAGGGATGATCCATGGGTCGTCAGACCTAGAGACCATATTAACTTGAACAGTGTGTGGTGGTGGCACGGGAAAAATACCCATGAGGACGGGGTCCTTGAAGAGACTGGGTCCTATACTGTCAGGGGGATTGGGGATCTTATCCATGTAAGGAACTCAAAGGTGGAGGTGAAGAAAGACAACTGATCCACAGTAACAATTTTTCCCTCATGAGGGAACTTCAAAAGCCGAAAGAGGGTGGACGACACGCATAGCATGGTGTGAGTCCAACTGCGCCCGAGAAGCAGATTGTAGTTAACTTCGGTGTCAACCACTTCTACTTATACATTGATTGTCTTCCCTTGTAACGTAATTGGCAAACTCTCTAAAACACCCAGGGGTTTGGAATCCCGACCATCGAATGCTTCTAAGGCATTAGGGGATGATGAAAGAGTCGGAGAGCCAATGGCCTTCCAACAGGCGGATGACATGAAACAGGTGGAGGCACCTTCATCCACAATGGCCCTATGGATTTTAAGACCATTGATCCCGACTTGAATAACAAGAGCGATCTGATGTGGAAATTGAGGGGTAAAATTTTCTAAGTCGAAGGTGAGAAGACTAGAATCGGCGGGATCGATTCCACCGATCATAGACAACAAAGTTTTCCATTGCGATGGGCAACTTTGAAGAACTTCCAATGCAGACATGGTAGAAGGTGCCTGTGCCAAATCCTCAACAATACTGTAGTGCTGAGCGGCACGGGCATTTGGGTTGTAGGAATATCTTCAAGGAACACCTTTAGAAGGTGGCCTCACAACAGGTTCAGTTGTAGGCTTCTCAATTTCCAAAGAATCGGAGACAGGTGGGGGAGGTAGGCCATACACAACTTCCTTTCCAGCTGCCTGACGCAATCCGACATAATCCTTCGAACGCATAGAAATTGAGACAGGTGTAGCACCATTCATCATAAAGACCTGGGACCCAAATGGTGCAGATGGCGAAGGCTATTCAACCATCTGGGTCTGCTAAGACGGGAACGGTTCTTTAAGAACTGCCAGAGTCCCTTTGGAGCCTTTGAGAAGTTGACTGATTTCAGATTGTCGGGGAAAATCCTTGGTATAATGATCTCCTTCACAAATAAGGCAGGGGTACTTCGGTTTACATTGATAACCGTCCTCAGTACGAGGTTTAGAAGACTCTGGCTTCGGGGCATCGGGTTTGGATTTTCCTTTGCCCTTCTTCTTTCTTTTAGAGGCCTTTTTCGTAGGATTAGCCTGAACGGCATTGACCTCCGCAGTTTTTCCAGAATCTGGAGGGGCGAGAAGAGCAGAATTATTGGAAAAATTGGACTTCTGCTTCCCATTTGAAGATTTTCGAGAATTTTGAGACACAGAACCATTAACACCATCCACCGCCGGGGTAGGAGGAGCTTTAGAGGTTCCTGGGCATAGAGCATTAGTCAAACTATCATACAACATGCCGAACTGAGAGTATACCAGATCAAGATACTGGGCACACGCGATGGCCTGTTCTTCAGTCACACATGCTCCCATAGAAATATCTTGAGCGATTTTGTTAAAGAAGGAGGTGGTAAACCAATGAGTTAGTAGCTGATCAGGTATATCAAACTTGATCAGTCTACGATGACGTCTCCACTCATGAATGTGATCATATATGTGGGTGGCTTTATTTTGCTTCAAAGAAGTCAAGAGATGCGTCCCGACTTCGTAACGAACCGGTAACTGGAAGTGAGTAAGAAAAGACATTGCTAACGTGTTGAAATCTTGAAAGATGCCACAAGGTTATTCGATATACCACTTAGAGGCAGCACCGGTAAGAGTGTGCTGGAAGAGACGCAGACGAATTGAATCATCGACCCAAGAATTGGACAAACACCAAAGATGGTAAGTCATTACGTGAGCTTGGGGGTCCTCTCCAGCTTTACCCTCAAACTTTGGGCAGTCGCTGGGTACCTTGGTCAGAACCGGAGGCCAATAAGGATTATGAAGAATCAGATCATTGGTTAATTTAGAAACGTCCGGTAATTCCAAGGTAGCTAAGAACGGCAACTGTGGATTGAAAGGCATGCCAGGCCCTCAATAAGGATCGGTACCTGTACTCCACGCTGGTTGAGAATATCCTTGCCCCCATGGGTTCCGTCTGGTAGGATTCTGACCGTAGGGGGTATAGGTTGTATAACCAGTCTGATTCGGTTGTTGGTAACCAGCGTACGGGGCTTGATAACCAGAGTATGGACCTTGATTGGATGTCGGCCCCATTTGGGCAGCCTGTGGATTCGACTGCTGAGTATAGGTGTAGCTAGGTTGTTGAGTGTAATAATTAGAACCTTGGGGCTGGTTATAATTGGGTCAGTATTGACCATGAGCACAATAACCGCCTTGAGGTTGAGTGGGCTACTGATAGGTGGGACCCTGCTGAGCCTGAAAATTTGGGTGCACCATTTGATTTGGCTGCAGCATGGAATAAATCGGCTGTTGGGCAGGGTTGATAGAATGTGCAGGCTGGCCTGGTTGGACAGGATGACCTGGCTGAATAGGATGCCCTGGTTGAACAAGTTGACCCAGATAAATAGGTTGTGCCAGTTGTACAGGTTGACCTGGCTGTTGTGGAACACCAGGTTGTGCTGGGTGGACCGGTTGGCCTAGTGGAGGAACACCGGGTTGTGTCGGATGGACCGGTTGGCCTGGTGGATGAATGGAGCCAGGTGGTGGCTGGTAACCAGTTTGACCTACAACAGGACCATAAGATGATCTTACCTGATGTGAAACGTTTGGACCAAGAGGATACTGAGGTTGCATGGGTTGGGAAGGTTGGACTTGCCCCCCAGGACCGTATACCGGCCCGGGTTGGTACCCCGGTTGACCTGCGAGTCCTTGAGGTTGCCCCAGTTGGACTAGAGGAAGAGGCTACATGAGTTGACCTGAAGGGCTGTAATACTGTCCTTGCGGATCGTATAATGGCCCCTGCTGGCCTAAAGGTTGGCCTTGAAAAGGTTTTCCTTGCGGGTTATAAGACTATCCAGCCTGGTTATACGGTAAACCCTGAGCATGAAGTTGAGCCTCAGGAGCGGGTAAATGTAAAGGATTCCCATACTCGCCGTACTGATATGGAAAAACGTATACAGGCATTCCATCCTATGCATAATGGGAAGAATACGAGCGGTTGGGATCTTGAGAGGATTGTCCGACCTCGGGGTTCGATTGTTGTAAGGAAAATCGATACTCCTCAGGAGAAATATTATCTGGCATAGCAGAAGCTATATAGACGTGTTTGGGAAGTGATGTGGTCCTTACGGACTGAGTGGTAATAGCAGGTGTAGATGCAGCCACACAAACAGTGGGCTTGACGGGTATAGAAGTGACATGAGGGGTTGATGTGATGGGTGTCTTAGGAGACATCCCCAGTTAAGGAATAACCAGCCTCGTAGAAGGAGCTAATACCCCCATAGAGGCAGCGGCGGTGATAATCTGACCTAAGGATCTATACCCTGTTGGTAGTGAGGGACTGGGCGAAGACATAACAGATGATTCATGGTTCTCTTCTGGGAATAGCTGGTAATCTTCACCAGATGTGGGGATTTCCTTGCTAGGAGAATGGCTGGATTCACTCATATTTGAACCTGTCGCTAGATCTCGTAACAGACAGCGAGGACTAGGAGGAATAACAACAGCTAAAAAAGGTGAACCCAATGTAAGAGGAGGGAAATGTTCCCCTACTCCAAATCTAGACCAAGGGTCGGAGAAGGGCCAATTGAACTCAACTGGTCCTCCAAAGGGAAGCTCAGACAGAACCGGTCCCCCGACGGGAAACTCGGAAATGATGGGCTGCTGTAACTCAATAGAGGATTGCGAGACCTCTGATGAATCATCTGTATATGGACTACCAGTAGACGAAACTGAAGGTTCCGCCACTATGACAGTAATGACGAAAGGAAAAGATAAAACACAACACACTGGCTGAAAAATAACCAAGGCACACAATCAAACGACCAACAAGCAAAATCTAATAGGGCATGTGATCGCGGGTGATTTATTTTACAACATTTAAACTTAGAAACTTCATCGTTTCATGTTTTTAAGAGTCGAGAAACTGATGAAAGATGACTCTATCTCTTTCAGTTTTGAAGCAAGCATGAAAGGACAAGCGCTTGGTGATATTTTCAAATTCAAGGAGTCAGATAAGATCAAAATGACTGCTCAGGAATGCTAGGCAAATGGTGTACCAAATAACCGTGAACTGCAATATACACCTTGGTTTCAAAATGAAAGAGAAATCAACCAAGGACTTAACATACGTGCAAGAAATCTCCCCGAATGCTGTGTCTGGTGTATCACAGGTATAGGTTGGCAGACTCAGCTTCCTATGGATAAAGGATAGAAACATAGTGGGGTCTCCCTCTATATACGCGACGGTACGGGGAGCCAAAGTCCGTACTAGTGATGTCTAAAGCCAAGAGGTGAACGACAACTACTAGGTTTAAAGACGTCGTAACAGGTCTCTAGCCTAGACCTCTAAATATTTCGTTAATGTTTCAATGCTGTCTTAGTGTAAATTGAATAAATTTTAATGTTTATCTCAATTATGTTTCAGTTTTCAGGCCCTAGTGAGTGTTATGTCTCAAAATCGCCTAAATGCACACTACATGCCACAGTATATCATTTCATTCGATGAAAGCTAATTACGAGAGAGTTAAGAGCTTTTTCACACAATACCAAAATGACCAGACAACAACCAGTAATGTCTCTAATGCAGCTAATGGAAACTAAAATCTTTTCTTTCAAAGTTACTGATCACTAATAACACCGAAAATATTTAATTCACACTAACTAATCAACAACAAAAGAGATTTTTTTGTATTTTCAATGTTTAAGAGCAAAGTGCACTAAACTAAATGAAAACTAATGAGACAAGCAATTCGAGAAGTGATCGCAAAAGAGAAAAAACAATCAAAATTCACTCAATGCAAGCACACAATCAGACCTCAAATTGACAAAAATTCCCTCAAATCAAAAGAAACCCAAGGACTTAGATGAACCATGTAATCTAGGCCCAAAACGAGATGAGGCGGAATTCGAATGAAGAAGAAGCCAATCACTCAAATAACGCAATAAAATGATAGAAAACCACCAAAAAAATGCAGAGAAGCAATCACAAAGTTGACTGAACAGATAGAAACCACGAACTCCCAAGGGAGGCTCGACGCACAATAACACCTAGATGCCCTAGGGCTAGAATGTAAAATCGATAGAAACGGGCAAACAACTAAAGGATGAAGGTCACAGTCAGTCAAACAAGGCTCCAAAACACTCAAGCAGTCGTAAAAATGACACCAAAATCACAGATCAAGCTCAGAAAGCTCAAAATAGAGCAAACCCTAGCACCTTCCAGCATTGGCACGACTGTTAGGCTGAAACTAGCACCATAACAGGATTGGCGCGGGTAGTAAACTAGAAACTAGCACCAATTGGCGCGACTGTCAGGCTATTAAGCACGCCAGTCAAGTTTGTGATGAAAAAATAAAAATAAGAAATCTAAGAAGCAGATCAGTGATGTTGGAGCTCAAACCAAAAGTCAAAGACACGAAAAGAGCCAGCCAAAAGGGCTGATGAAGAAAGCAAAGTCAAGAATCGATCGAAAGACAAGACAATACTCCAAGTGTTCAGTTCATAAACTAGATTGGAGATTGACTGAAGTAGCATTGATCTACTTTCGCTAATGCAGAGCAAGAGCGTTTTGAAGGATATCTGGCTAACTTCAGGCTCCGTCTGTAGTTTATAAAGAAAACAACAAGCTACTCCCCAGTGGAGTTGCCAATTTGTTGTAGAGGTAAATCCCCTCTACGGACAGAGGTGATCCCTACTAGCTCAAAACGGGTCTAGCAACAATCGTAACATGCTATGGTGCAGGTCCCTAATTGCAATAAACCAACTTGCGAAGAAGGCTTACCTTGAATCCAACGCTTTTGTTTGTAGAGAAGGTAGTGCTCCCGTTCCTTTGCTCCGGCAGATCACAATCCTCACGCTCGTTGCGATCGAACACCTGCACACACAAGAAACACAAAAAACACAAGCGTAAAATCCAATATATACAATTATGCGTCAATCAGAGAGGACACAACTCATGATCATAATGAACAAAACGAGTGGAACCATAACCAATAGTCGCTTATCATTAATTCATACAAAGGAAAATAAAACCTGGCTCTGACGCTGAATTCTCCTTCGACGGGTCGTCAGCGGAATACGTCTCGGTAAAGCTTGTCAAGGATGGGGACAAGCCTCTCTCTTCGATTGTCAATCTCTTTGCTATATATTTGGCTCTATGAGGGCTATTGCAACATTATTTAGGCTATGAAGGCTCTTGGAGACTAGCTTGCAAAGGGAAATGGCAAGCTTATATAGATGGTGGAAGAGGAGTTGGGATCCCTACAATCATGGGATTGGCCCTATTCTCAAGGAATCTTCCATGAGAGGTGGAAAACTACTTCCTCTACATGGAAATCCAAAGCCAAACGTCCCAACCCAATTTAGAGACCAGTTCAGGAGTTGGTTGGAGTCAATCTTCCGCCATTTATTTTTTAAAAACACCCTTTATTGAGCCTGTAACGAGTGTGACTCTGAGATAGGGCGCCAATTGGCACACCCTCTTTGGAGTATTTCCCCCATTGGCGCGGGTATAACACTGGCTAGTCGCGCCAAGGATGGAAAGGCTATTTTTAGGGTTTTCCACAAGGAGTTTTCTTCAGGGGAATGAAAGTCCATGTCTAGGGGAATGCCATGAAAGTGTTTTCAGATCATGTCACTGCTCACAGGTCATGGAATAAGCCCTCCAATGTGCGGGATGGGGAATTGCAGGGACGGTGACAAATTACTGTGTAACAACCACCTCTAAAAATTGAAATGTGATTTGTAAATTATTTTAAATAATCCATGACATTGTATGTCATTTTAGCTGTGTTATCTCCTTTGTTTCATTTATTCAAAGTTTTTCCAATTCCTCCTTTTTTTTTGAATAGATGTATCCCTTGGATATATTGTCATTATTTGAGGAGTTGGTCCTTTTACTTTCATCTTATTCAACTATTCCCTTATCTAGATTGTATTTTTCTTACTCTATGTTAATAAATTATTGATATTCTTGAATCATCTTCTTTGGATAATGGTGTTGTATCATCTCCCATCTTGATATATTCTTGGATACTTGTATTCTCTTCATTATTGATCTAAGGTGCTTACAAAAACTAATATTTTTCTTATGCTTCTTGATCATCCATTACTACAACACTCAAATTTTGAAATCTTGGGGTCCTTGGTCCCCTTGAAGGAATATTATCAACATTATGACATTTTTTTTAGCCTTTACCTAAATTTGTCTATTGTTCCTATAACATTTTGATGTAGTTGTTAAGGGAATTTCTATTCTACCCTTATTTTGATTTTGTAGTGGTATCATAATCTTGTTCAATTGTGCAATTTATGAATCTCTTTTTGAAGAGGAAGGTTTCTCTAATGTAGGAATATTTTTTACAATAGGGGGAATACCATGGAAAATTCATCTCACAAATGTTGTATCTTGTACATTCTAACTCAAAGCTATTTGCGTTTCCTTTGAAACGTTCAAACAAGACACTAATCTTTGAACTTTTCCCAAAATAGTTTCAAGATTGACATTCTCTCCAACATGTGTTCTTCAATCTCTTATGCTTTCCTCATAGCTTCCTATAGGGTGTTGATATGTGCCAAATTTAACACTTATTTAACATTGGCAGACATTTCATTCTTGAAACATCCAAAGATAACTAGACCATTAGGATGGACTCTTGAGGTTATTTTTGAAAGGTATTGAAAAATCAAATATTGAAATATTTTTTTTTCCCAAATTAATCTCGGTAAACTAGATGAGCAGAGTATGATATGAAATAGGTTGGTGTGCCTTCTTATGAATAAGTTTATATCTCATTAAAAGAAGTGATTGATCTTGAAGGAAAGGAAAGGTACCAATCATAGGTGGGTCCAATTAGGGTTTGAAGAAATACCCTTACCATGCCATATTTATGTACTATTCCATGTATATCACAAATATCTAGAAATTAGTCCATGTTTTTATCTATATTTATAAATTCATCCCCATTAGACGTATGAAAGACTCCTTGAGGTAAATTTGGTAAATGATTTTGCTCACTGTTGGAGTGACTAGTAAAATTAGTTGACTAGTCTCATTGAGTTGACATATCATAATGATTTTTTATATATATTGTAAGTTGTTTGAATCCCTGTCAAGTCCACTGACCAATTTTACCAGTTAGTATTACTATTGTGACTATCTAGTGAGAGTGTAAATACATATGTACTCGACACTATGAAGTTTTTATTTTTTGTTGATATATATAATATGGTATATCCTCATACACACAAAGCCTACTATTTGTATGATTTTCCTCTTCCAAATGCACTCCTTTTACTCTGGGAAACTCCTTATCTCTTCAATATATCCTCTAGGGCTAATTTCCAACTAGCGGGCGTCTGAATTATTTTTTCCTAGATAAGGAAAAAAGGAAGGGAGCCTTGTGTCTCCACAAAACAAGGCACCAAAATTATACGAGATCTATTTTTTTTCATATTTCTCTTAAGGGATATGAAATTGAATAAATTAAAGAAACCAAGGGTCATCAGTAGGTTGACCATTATGAAAAATATTTGGGCCTTATGGAAATTATACAATTCGAAGGAAATATCATTGGAGATAACCTCCACCTAGTAAAAGATACCATCCTTTTTGAAAGAATATTATATACATAATTGACTTAGATACATTAGAAGTCTATTTGTGCCCCATGACATCGGAAAAAAACAATGATAAGTCCCTATAGGGATATACTAATAATGACATATCAATATAAGAGAGTTTGGATGGAGCATATGAAAATTGGAGAATGAAACCCCAAAGGATATTCAATCTACCTCCCTGGGAACTAAGGAATGCATTTTCTTTGAGAAATTTATTTGGAGATATCAACATATTTTTGAAAACCTTAGAAATCAACTTAACATGGTTGTTCTTATGTAGAGAAAGCTTAATAGTTTTGGTTTTAGGATAAAATCTATTGGAACACCAAGAAATGATTTCCTTTAAATCAAATATCTTTGGAACACATGCAACATTATCAACTTAGTAATCCAAATTCTATTATGTTTCTATATGGACTCAAATTCAAATACCACTAATAAGTGCCCATAGGTCATAGAAACACACCGGTGCACTGTATCATACAAATGCACCGGTGTATAGTAACTGACACGGATTGGTATTCATTTTGTATTTTTTAGAAACATCGACCTATGATAGTGCAATTTTTGTGACTTTTAAAAATTCATTATTCATCGAAATTCGACACATCTTATAACAGTATTCATATTAATTAATTTTTTATTAATGCATTTGAATGTGATGTGTTAGTGTCAGTCTTTGCATCCTTCCTCTAGTGATCAAACATGCTCTTACAAAGTGATTTTAAGGTGTCAAGGTCAAATTTTGTCATTTCAGTGAGTCTTCAAGTAAAATTTGGTCACTAGTTATTAGGTCTAGGGTTTGTTTTCGCTCCTTTCAAAGTTGTCCAAATGTTGGTCCATGTCACCATTCAGTTGAGTGTACCATCATTCAGAGGGTTTTCATCATCATGTCAAGTTCCACTGGGTCATTTTAGACCTTGTTCATGCTTCAGTTGTGCCTAGGTAAGGTTCATTTCCCTCTCTTAGGGTTTTGGAGGTAATTTCGCTTGGATGGTCAAATCATCAGCAAAAATTGTATTCTGATGTTCATACACGTTCCCCTATCCTTAATGTACCTTATTAAACACTTCCCATCACCGAGATCCACCAAATTCCTCATTTTCGCGCAAACCCTAGTTTCTTGCTACAACTTGACAATTTTCAAGGATAGGCCTGTGTTTTTCCCTTTTGGACCCCTTCCCCTCACTCAATCTTTGAAATTACACTTTCCCCTGCTTCCTAACACCCCTCCCTACTTTCAAAAATTTTCTCAAGAATTTAGAATCCCCTTATCCCCTTCATTTCACTTCATTTCGACAAATCCCTTGTTCCACACATTGGGATAGGTTTTACTCCAATGATGTTTCTGAAACCGAAAAGATGAATTTGGAAAAAATGAGAGAGGTTTTTTTCAAAAATAGGCCAAGGAAGAAACAAATCCTTCACTTTTTACACAGGTGTCATGGTTTTAGAGAAATGTCAAAAATACAGTTGCCTCAGGAGAATTGATGCACCTCTGAAGTAACTTTGGGAAAATCAAGCTTTCTCCTAGCTTGGTTGGCCAAATGACTTTCTTGATGAGTCAAATGATAACTAGACACAAAGAGATTTCCAATGAGCTATCATGAGCTCAAGTTGGAATTGAGGAAGACCTTCAAAAGTTGACTGCAACAGCACTCTGCCTTGAGGTAGCCTCATTTTTCACATTTTGACGAGTCTTGAGCGATTTGATTTTTGACAGGGAAAATGAACTCCAAATTGAAAAATTCCAGTTGGGTTGGAAAGTAGACTCAATAAGATTTCCAACGAGCTATCCTACACCCAATTTGGACATAGGGATGGTCTCCAAAAGTCTCCTACAAAAAGGCGCGGCGCATAGAGATGGCGCGACACATTGGGCAGCCCTCTGTAGTGTAAAAAGTGAACTGGTGCGGCGCATTGGGCTAAAAAGCCTGAAATCCATTCAAATATTCCTCCAAAAGCTCCAGAATTGCAAATTATTCATTCCACAACTAATTTAACATCTCCATATTTCCAATATATGAGTTTCCATCAATGTTTATGATGTTTATGAGGATTTAATAAAAAAATCTCAAACCCTACTTCCTTGCTCAAGCCATGATTGCCTAGGGTTTGTAAGTTGGTTTCTTGTGGCCATCACTCCCTAAAATTTTATTCCTTCACTATTTTTCTAGTTCATCAACCCTTTTCCCTATTCCCCATATCCCTAAATTCATCTACCCTTATCCCATATTCCCATTAACCCAAAAGCCTAGAGACTGTCCCTAAAACTCTTCAATTCCCCAAATTCCAATTGGAAATACTCCCAACATTCCCCTTACCCTCTCCCTTCATAGTACCTCACACATTTTCATATAGTTGGAAGTGAAATATCGAAGACACCTAAAACTCTTCATACTCATCTAAAACAACACAAACTTTGGCAAACATGGAGACTGATTCTTCTTATGACCGAGATGAAGGAACACACAGTGACTCTACAACCGAATTGCATGCACCAAGGAGACCTCAAAATAATGGTAAATATGCATTTGGAAAAGCTGTTGAAGAAATCCAACAAGGAGAAAAATATGTTGAGGCACATGGCCAATCATTATTGGGTGAGAAATCATGTTTGTAAAGCAAGAATCAAAATTTTGAAGGCCAAGTTGAAGAGGGCCTCAAAGCGTCGGAAAAGACATGATAGAATTCAAATATTGGCCGAGGCTTCCTTGGCCCATCATAGAACTTGATGAAGAACAGTCAGCTCAAATTTCAAAAAATTTGGGACTTTTTTTTATTTTTGAAATTTTTGGCCTAAAACACAGGTTTTTCTACCCAACGCGCCGCGCCACTTGGCGTGTGCTTATGATTGGGGGATTCTTTTGATGAAAACTCAGCATTTTTGGATTTTTCATGCAAATTTGTGCATGCCTACCTATGGACAAGAAATTTTGATAGGTTTTTTGCCTCCATAAGGGTCAACAACACCCTAAAAATGACCTTTCTGCCCCTTTTTCGACACACAGGAAACAGACTTGGGAGAACTCAGTTTTGGAGGGGAAAATGGAAGCCAAATTTAGAAATTCCACTTGTGTTGGAAAGTAGACAGGTAGAAATTTACAAAAAGCCCACTTGGAGTAAATTTGGACATAGGGAAGGCCTCCAAAATCAGCTCCAAACTGGCGTGACGCATAGAGAAATCAGGCGCGACGCATTGGGGATTTTTGCTCATTTTGGACTCAGTAACTCTGTTTTTCGCCTAGTTTTTGACATTTTGACTTTCTTACTTCCAAATATTAAAATCATGATGTAATTGGATGTATTTTTATGTATATTGATGTAATTTTGTTAAATTTTTACTCATGGAGGTAGATTCATCCATCAAAAGGTGAATTGCAACTGAATGAATCAGTTTCCTAGTTTATAGAGGCAAGCTGTTCCACTGCCTACTTTCTAGTTCTCAGTTAAGATTTTGTTGGAGAAGCTCCTAGACTTGTGAGATCAACACCTAGAGGCTGGGATGAGTGGTTTTTGTCTATATATTTTGGTTTTTCAGTCATTAGCATGGTTGGACTTTTGGGAATTATTTGAGCATCATTGTACATTCATCTCGGCAGTTTGGCAAGGAATAGACTAGGGTTTGCAGCACTCTTTGGGATTCTTGTGGTACTTTGGTTTGATAATGTGTTTCTCTCTATAAATGTAAGTCTACTGTTGTTTCATGTATACCATTTTCCCTCTTATTTCTTCTTAAGTTAAACAAACAAGGATAAAGGTAGAATTCATTTGAATTTGCAGTGTTCTACCTAGGGTTTTTTTAATTTTCTATGTTTTCAGCTGTTTGGAGAGGATCCTTGAAGGTTTATTGCCCTCTTTAGCTCTTAACCTTTCTAAAACTCTCCATTTCATTTAAAATTGAAGTGTCAAAACAATTTCCTACCTTGCCCCATTCAGATCTCTGCAAAAACTACAGATCTCTGCAAAAACTAGGCCTCACTCCCCAGACCCAAAATCTGCTTTTCCCTTTGATCCAACAAACACCCTCAAAATCAAATAAAACTCTTTTACATATATACCTAGCCTAAAATCATCCTTATTCAATTCAGCTCAAGCCTCACTGATCATTTTTTGCTGAGATTGACCAAGAGAGAGCCCTCTCCCGATCTGGTAGGGCTAGCTACCAGGTTAAGCGTGGTTTGATGTTACCCTAGATTCTGCCTTTCTCAGCCTGAGGTAGATTTAGGCCATAACATAGTGGCGACCATATTGGGGAATAAATATTGTTTTCTTGTTAGTGTTATTCATTTTATAAACTATAGACGGAGCCTGAAGTTATGCCAGGTAGCCTTCGAACTGCACATTGCTTTGCAAGTGCATAAGTAGATAAACGCTGCTTCAGTCAATCTCCGGTCTAGTTTACGAACTGAAAATCTAGTTTCCCCAGTAAAATATAATCAAGTTTAGATCTGATGGTTGATGGTGGACAACGATCAGACATCGGAAGGCCGAAATCATTCACCTGGTGGCTCTAGTGTCAAAAAATCCTAAGTTTCAGAATTTTTATGGCGACTCTACTCCTCAAGAAATCAGTAGCCTGAGGAATTTGTTGGTGAATTCATTGTTATCAAAATGGTTTCGCCAGATCAAAGGTATGCTCCCATGAGCCGAGATCACATTCCAGGTTTTCCAAATAAAATTCCTAAGGTAGATTGGAAAACAAATTTGCCTATGTTTAAAGATGATGATAAGAAGGATGTTGCTTTACATCTGGTTCGATTTCAAATACATATTTGCAAGTTGAAGGTTGATTTTCTTGAAGATTGCTTGATGAAGATATTCATGGCCACTCTAGAAGGTGAAGCCCGATCTTGGTATGAAATTTTGTCACCTGCTTGTATTTACTGTTTAAAGGATTTTCATACCATGTTCTTTGAAAGGTATAAAGAATCTTATCCATCCTTAACTTTATTTCAGAACTGTTGTAGCCATGTTCATAGTTTTATTGAGAATCTTGAAATTTTTTATGAAGATGATGACTTCATGGATGATGAGATCATGGAGGCTCTGTGCGAAAATCCATTTCAGCAGCATAAAGATAACTTAGAAGATACCCATCAAGATGCTCAGGAAACTTTGCAGCAGGATCAAGATCTTAATACAATGGAAAATTACGAAAGAGAAGGTTTTGTTTTAGATCTGTCCATAGAAGGAGACAATATGCAGGAAATTCAAGTTTCAATTTCAGAATGTGATAAAGTCAAGTCAGCTATTTTAGATATAGATTCAGATCGTGATGATCAAGAATACCTTGTGCTGAATCCCAAGAAGGAGAACTCTGCTGTTGAGATCATCTGGAATGAAGAAGACAGAGTTATTGATCCAAATGTTCTCATTTCATTAGAACAAAGCCTTCATGAGGAGGTAATCCAATCAGTTCATGAAAGAAAAGATGAGATCTTTGTTCAAGTAAGTGAAAAATCTTCTTTCAATAACTCAGTGATAATTGATAATTTGATTGCCATGTCATATGAAGATGATCAACAATGTTTTGAAATTTCAGAAGATCAGGGAATTAAGGACTGTCATTCAAATTTTTCATGTTTTAAAATTTTATTTCATGAAGACAATCATTGCTGAGCAAAAGAAAACAAAAATTATTATCTCCTTTTTCTGAAGATGAGATAGATCAACTCCTGAAAGGTCATGTTACAGCCAAAGCTAAAGCAGATTTGCAGTGCGCACATGGTCAAGAAAGTGTTGGTGAAACTTCTTCCTCTTCTAAAAATGATGACAGTCTTTTAATTAGCTTTATAGATCAGAAAACAGATAATATTTTCTTTCATGAAGATGATAAGGCTGTCATGTTTGATAATCTTGAATGTTGTTTTTTTTTTAAGAATGACCTAGACCATGAAGTTTAGGAATATGAGCTTGAGAGAGACAATATGCCAAAATTTCTCATGGTCAAGGAACTTACAGCTAACATTCAGATGGCAGAAGCTTATAACTCTCTGTACCTTCCTATCACTCGGCAATCAATTGTTATTTCAGATCAGAATGAAGCGAGTAGTTGTATTTTTGCTGCTGGATCTCAAGACCAACTAGTGCTTCAAGATTTTCAAAATCACTTCGGCATTCTTTTGCAAGCATCAGAAAAGATAAATTTTGCCTGGTTCATTATCGTAAGCCTTGGTTTTAGTGGTTATTTTGAGTTTCCTACATGTACATCATTCTACCTGCTCGAGAAAAGTGAGAGCCGAATTTCGGTATGTAGCCATCTGCTGGATTGGTTACATTGGAAGGCTCACTACACATGATTGTACATATTCCATCAGTAGGTAGTTGGTTGTCATCATGGTTTGAAACCCTCAAATATCGATGGACTGCTGCCATTAAAAAGCTTTGTAAGTACTAATTTCATTCAAGTAGGTCTTGAGTCATTTTTGTTTTAGTCACTTTCGACATAGTTTCAGTTTGGGGCCCGAAATGAAGGCTATAAAACTGAAGGTCTGATTTCAGCTTTCGTGTGTCAGTTTTTTGAGTCATTTGCGAGTCATTTTTCAGTCTTGTTATTAAGTTATTTTGTGTCAGTTTTCAGTCATGCATTTCAGCTTGAGTTTTTTATTCCATTGCCCAATGGATGAAGGCACTTTTCTGCTCTCCCAAAGATCTGTCGTTCTTGGCACCTCCAAGGAGCTACCATCCCCATTGGAGCCAATGTTAGTGTCAGTATTTGCAGCCTTCCTCCAGTGATACAACATGCTCTTAAAAAGTGATTTTAAGGTGTCAAGGTCAAATTTTTTCATTTCAGTGAGTCTTCAAGTAAAATTTGGTCACTAGGTATTAGGTCTAGGTTTTTTTTTCTCCTTTCAAAGTTGTCCAAATGTCAGTCCATGTCACCATTAATCTGAGTGTACCATCATTTAGAGGGTTTTCATCATCATTTCAAGTTCCACTGGGTCATTTTAGACCTTGTTCATGCTTCAGTTGTGCCTAGGTAAGGTTCATTTCCCTCTCCTAGGGTTTTGGAGGTAATTTATCTTGGATGGTCAAATCATCAGCAAAACTTGTATCCTGATGTTCATACACCTTCCCCTATCCTTAATGTACCTTATTAAACACTTCCCATCACCTAGATCCCCCCAAATTCCTCGTTTTCACTCAAACCCTAGTTTCTTGCTACAACTTGACAATTTTCTAGGCTAGGCCTGTGTTTTTCCCTTTTGGACCCCTTCCCCTCACTCAATATTTTAAATTCCACTTTCCCCTGCTTCCTAACATCCCTCCCTACATCCAAAAATTTTCTCAAGAATTTATAAGCCCCGTATCCCCTTCATTTCACTTCACTTCGAAAAATCCCTTGTTCCACACATCGGGAAAGGTTTTACTCCAATGATGTTTCTGAGCAAGAAAATATGAATTTTGGAAAACTGAGAGAGGTTTTTGTCCAAAATATGCCAAGGAAGAAAAAACTCCTTCACCGTTTACACAGGTGTCATGGTTTTATATAAATTTTTAAAATACATTTTCCTCAGGAGAATTGATGCACCTCTGAAGTAACCTTGGGAAAATCAAGCTTTCTCCTGGCTTGGTTGGCTAAATGAATTTCTTGATGGGTCAGATGATAACTAGACACGACGATATTTCCAATGAGCTATCATGAGCTCAATTTTGAGTTGAAGAAGACCTTCAAAAGTTGACTGCAACAGCAATATTCCTTGAGGCAGCCTCATTTTGCACATTTTGACCAGTCTTGAGAGATTTGATTTTTGACAGGGCAAATGAACTCCAAATTGAAAAATTATAGTTTGTTTGGAAACTAGACTCAATAATATTTCAAAAGAGTTATCCTGTGCCCAATTTTGACACAAGGAAGGTCTCCAAAAGTCTCCTGAAAAACGGTGCAGCGCATAGAGATGGCGCGGCCCATTGGGCAGCCCCCTGCAGTGTAAAAAATGAACTGGCGCGACGCATAGAGATGGCGCAGCGGATTGGTCTAAAAAGCATGAAATCCATTCAAATATTCCTCCAAAAGCTCCAAAATTGCAAATTCTTCATTCCACAACTAAGTTAACATCTCCATATTGCCAATATATGAGTTTCCATCAGTGTTTATGATGTTTATGAGGATTTAATAAAAAAATCTCAAACCCTACTTCCTTTCTCAAGCCATGATTTCCTAGTGTTTGTAAGTTGGTTTTTTGTGGCCATCACTCCCTCACCTTTTATTCCTTCACTATTTTTCTAGTTCATCAACCCTTTTCCCTATTCCCCATATCGCTAAATTCATCTACCCCTATCCCATATTCCCATTATCCCAAAAGCCTAGAGATTGTCCCTAAAACTCTTCAATTCCCCAAATTCCAATTGGAAATATTCCCAACATTCCCCTTACCCTCTCCCTTCATAGTCCCTCACACATTTTCATATAGTTGGCAGTGAAATATCAAAGACACCTAAAACTCTTCATACTCATCTAAAACAACACAAACTTTGGTAAACATGGAGACTGATTCTTCTTACGACCAAGATGAAGGAACACACAGTGACTCTACAACTGAATTGCATGCACCAAGGAGACCTCACAAGAATGGTAAATATGCATTTGGAAAATCTGTTGAAGAAAGCCGACAAGGAGAAAAATATGTTGAGGCACATGGCGAATCATTATTGGGCGAGAAATGATGTTTGTAAAGCAAGAATCAAAATTTTGAAGGCCAAGTTGAAAGGACCTCAAAGAATCGGAAAAGGCATGATAGTATTCAAATCTTGGCCGAGGCTTCCTTGGCCTAACATAGCACTTGATGAAGAACACTCAGCCCAAATTTCAAAAAAATTGGGACATTTTTTGTATTTTTGAAATTTTCGGCCTAAAACACAGGTTTTTCTGCCCAACACGCTGCGCCACTTGGCGCGCGCTTATGATTGGGGGCTCCTTTTGATGAAAACTCAACATTTTTGGATTTTTCAGGGAAAATTATGCGTTCCTACCTATGGACAAGAAATTTTTATAGGTTTTGGGCCTCCAGAAGGGTTAAAAACACCCTAAAAATGACCTTTCTGCCCCTTTTTGACACACAGAAAGTAGTCTTGGGAGAACTCAGTTTTGGAGGGGAAAATGGAAGCCAAATTCAGAAATTCCACTTGTGTTGGAAAGTAGTCAGGTAGACCGTTCCAAAAAGCCCACTTGAAGAAAATTTTGACACCAGGAAAGCCTCCAAAATCAGCTCCAAACTGGTGTGACGCATAGAGAAATCAGGCTCGACGCACTAGGGATTTTGCTCATTTTGGACTCAGTAACTCTGTTTTTCGCCTAGTTTTTGACATTTTGACTTTATTTCTTCTAAATGTTAAAATCATGATGTAATTGGATGTATTTTTATGGATCTTGATGTAATTTTGTTAAATTTTTACTCATGGAGGTAGATTCATCCATCAAAAGGTGAATTGCAACTGAATGAATCAGCTTCCTAGTTTATAGAGGCAAGTTGTTCCACTGCCTACTTTCTAGTTCTCAGTTTAGATTTTGTTGGAGTAGCTCCTAAACTTGTGAAATCAACCCCTGGAGGTTGGGATGAGTGGTTTTTTGTCTATATCTTGTGGTTTTTCAGTCATTAGCATGGTTGGACTTTTGGGAATTATTTGAGCATCATTGTACATTCATCTCTGCAGTTTGGCAAGGAATAGACCAGGGTTTGCAGCACTCTTTGGGATTCTTGTGGTATTTTCGTTTGATAATGTGTTTCTCTCTGTAAATGTAAGTCTACTGTTGTTTCACATATACCATTTTCCCTCTTATTTCTTCTTAAGTTAAACAAACAAGGATAAAGGTAGAATTCATTAGAATTTGCAGTGCTCTACCTAGGGTTTGTTTAATTTTCTATGTTTTCAGCTGTTTGGAGAGGATCCTTGAAGGTTTCTTTCCCTCTTCAGCTCTTCACCTTTCTCAAACTCTCCATTTCATTCAAAATTGAAGTGTCAAAACAATTGCCTACCTTGCCCCATTCAGATCTTTGCAAAAACTAGGCCTCATTCCCCAGACCCAAAATCTGCTTTTCCCTTTGATCCAACAAACACCCTCAAAATCAAATCAAACTCTTTTACATATATACCTAGCCTAAAATCAACCTTTATTCAAGTCATCTCAAGCCTCACTGATCATTTTTTATTGAGATTGACCAGGAGAGAGCCCTCTCTCGATCTCGTAGGGCTAGCTACCAGGTTAAGCATGGTTTGATGTTACCCTAGATTCTGCCTTTCTCAGGCTGAGGTAGATTTAGGTCATAGCATGATGTTTGGATTAATTTTTTATATCATATCATAATTATTGTGATTTTTTAAAATTCATTATTCATCAAAATATGACACATATCTTATAACAATATTCATGTCAATTAAATTTTTATTAGTGAATTTTTATGTGATGTGTGGATTAATTTGTTATACCATATCATAATTATTGTGATTTTTTAAAATTCATCATTTATCAAAAGATGACACATATATTATAAAAATATTCATATCAATTAAATTTTTATTAGTGCATTTGTATGTGATGTTTGGATTAATTTGTTATATCATATCATCGGATTTCACATCTCTTCATTATAATATTTAATCATCCATAAATTTAATCAGTGGTGTTACATTTCATAACGATAATGGAAAATGCAATAGAATGAATTAAAACATGTTTTTATTATATATATATATAAGACAGTCTTTGTCATACAAAATGGGACAGTTATTGGTATCCCTTTGCCTTTCAATTGGGACACTATGTCCATTACATTAAACAAAATTTCTAATTTCACAGACAAATATTTCAAAAAATACAACACCTTGCTTTGATATCCAAACATCATGATGATCATTCTTCTCTTGAACTGTTGTCACTGCTCGAGCTACTTCCATGACTTGGGTTATTTTCAGGAATGTTTTGTTCACGATGTTGATTGTTTTCTTCTTCTTCACCTTCCATCTACAAACATAAAAATAAACTGTAATGAGTGTATATACATTGGTGAGAATAATGAAAATTGCAATATTAAATAATATACATCAATGTAAATAAAAAAGAAATGACGTACCATAGCAACAATTGACTCATGAACTATACACATTCTTTCAAAACCATGTAGTATGCCATCTTTCAAGATTTCGTCTGTTGGCACAGTTGCATACTTTGTTTCCTGCAAGTTTTATACCCCATAAAAAACCATATATTTAATATAAAATATTTTTTTTTTTCTATTAATTATAGACGGAGCTAAGTAAAACAAGATTGATAGATGGTTAAAATTCCACAATTAATTTTTGATATGTCAACATATACTCACAACCCATATTTAACCAAATGTCAATCAATTAGTCTGATGGTTCTTATTTGTATGTCAGCACATGTTTGAATAATTCAATGATGATTTTTTTAAAACAACTTAAAATATACAAAAATGAAATCTAATTAAGTTTTTATAAGGAAGTAACAATTACTCACAAACTTAGATATCAGCCCTTTTCTTCCTTGTCGTCCTATTTTATGTGCTGAATGGGTTCCATTTTCTTTTATTTTTTACAAGAAAGTACTTGAAAATTAATATTTAATGCTAAATTGTTTATTTATTATACCTAATTATCAAAAAATTCAATGATTACATATTACATTTGAAGCATGTTGTTGTGGAGATGGATCCTCCTGCGATGCAATTTTGTCCATTTCTTTGACCATATCCTTGTACACCTTTTTGGACATTTCTACTGGCATATTTCTGATAGCAGCTTGTTCATCTTTTGAGATTTTTGTAATCTTCTTGAAAATGTAAGATGACAATAAACTATTTAATTTTTATATTCATATATGAAAAGTAAATATAACAAAAGTGATATCTATAAATGTTATTTATAAATAATTCTAGAAAAACATTTAAAGGAATATTAATTTTTCATTCCTTCTTTTTTATTGTTGTACGTTTTTGCTATTAAAAGTTTGGCATGTCTCATTGACCAATTCTCTGGAAACTCTTCCTATAGTTTAGATAAAAATTGGTTCTTGGAATCATTGGATTGTTTTTTTTATTTTAAGTGGAAAGAACGTCTATATATTCATTCCACTAAATCCCTCAAACTTTTGTAAAATTTTTCCCCCTTTTCATTAACCTCCCGCACCAATCCAAATGAGCTAAGGAGAAATTCATTTTCATTTGCATGTTCTATTTTTTTATTTTCTTAGAACAACATTCCTTTTCTAAGTTGTTGGTCCATGTAGAACATTAAACAGATTTGAATTAATATATTGTTTGAAACATGTTATCTAATAATTTAGGTATATTATTAATGAAAATTAAAAAAAGAAACTCATATTGGATCGATAGTATTTTTTCATTCTCCTTATTCATACTTTTGCAATTTTTCCATCAAGATTTTATGCTCTTCTGGTCCTAGATCAGAAATAATCTTATCGAGCTGCATCATTTTGTGGATCTGCATGATACGTAGTAAACAATATATATTAGTCAAACTTACATATAGTTCAAAAATAATATTTTTTGTAAAGAATTTACAAAGAACTTGCATTTTTTCTTTTCTTAATGTTTTATTAGTATTTTTGTTACTTGATCTCTTGTCAACCATTTCTTTATCAATATGAAACATGTATAATATCATTCATTAATATATTTTATAAATAAATTATCAACTTTTTAGGTAAAAAAAATATATGAAGAAACTGGTGCACTTTTCATGGTGTACGCACCGACGTCGGTGCATCGTGGTGTTATAAACGCACTTCCCAAATAGTATAAAACATTGTACAGTGCTCTATGTCAACAAGGAGCACTGGTGCATTACATGTTAACCACCGCACTGATTAACATAGTCAAAATAATAAAAATCGTCTAGTGTTATTTTTTGTACCATATGGTGTCATGGAGGGGGAGATGCGGCCTAGTCTTATAAGCACCCCGCACAAACAAGGGACCATTGTACAATGCTCTTTGTAAACTAGGAGACCCGTTGCATGATATGTTACATGGTGCACCAATTCACACAAAATAAAAAATTGTTTTTGCCAAACAGTACGTGAACAGTGCATTATAATGAAATAGCACACTGGTGCCCTATTTTACATATGGCGCACAGATTAAAAAAATGTGTTTTTAATTTTTTTATCAAATAGTAAGTGTGTGGTGCACTGGGATAAACCAGTGCACTGATGCGCTAGGTTACGTAGGGCACACCGATTAAAAAAAATTGTTTTTTAAAAATTCACGCAAGGGCCGACATGGATTGGGATCCGACTATCCAAATCGTCTCGTGGGTTGGATGCCATAGGCCTATACATATAGCAATACAAACCCAATCAATCTAAAATAAAAAGCCCTAATTCTAAAATCACAAAAACAGGAAGAAGCAAGGGCAAAAACAAAAAGAATGAAGGGTTTAGGGTAAAAATAGATTTTTATTTTTATTTGTATTTTGAAATTGAAGAAAAAATTGAAAATTTTTACTTACTACGTAAAAAATACTACAAAAAATGTAAAAAAACAATAAAATTTAATCACGAGAACGTTTGAAATTCTATGCTACAGGGTTTGAATCACCAAAGGTTTGGAATTCTGATTGTATGAATAGCTCTGTTCAAAATTATTTTTCTACTCCACAGTGCTCTCGTGCACTCTTGCTCCAGGTATGTCTCGTGCAAATTTTTGGCTGAATTTTTTTACAAAAATAGTGAAATAATGAAAAGTGTTTAGTATTTAAAGAATTTTTTAATGAAATTATATTTTCGAAAATATTTTTTCGCCCATTTTTCAATTTACCTCTTTTTTTTCTCTTAAAAAAAATAAAATTACTTTTTTTTTTATTTGCAACCTTTCATCACCGGTGTGTCAATTAGTAACACTGCACTGGTGCATCAGTTAATAACATGACATTAGTGTGTAGTAACTAAAACAACACCAGTGCGGTTATCTTTACATAAGCACCGATAACAATAAGTCCATTTTTAAGGCACTAAAATTATTTTTAGGTGTGTGCACTAAAATTTATTGTTGATTTTTCTCAAATGTAGGGAGAAAACATCAAATTATATCAAATGGAAAATTCTTAAAAATCCATCTCGTTCCATAATATTTCTCAAAGTCCATCGCGGAGTTCTCCCTATCCATCTTGAGACGTCATATTTACTTCATATTTTATTTATATTTTCATTATCTAATTGAATTTATTTTTCTTATCCATGTCAATCAACTTAATAAAATTTATAATGTATACAAATTTGCAGGTTCGTGCATATTCATAATCGAGTTTAGATTTACAAAATAATCAAACAGATCCAAAACGTCGGAAGCTCTTATCAAGAGAAACATACTCCTATGCGCATTTGGTAGATGAAAATGGACATCTGGTTCACTCTGCCAATTGTAACAATATTGCATCTTCTAGCCACAATCTCGGGACAATGACAGTAATAATAATATTTTGGTATATTAATGTAATTATTTCAACGTCAAACAAATTAATCATGCATTGTCAACGTTCTTACTAATTGATATCATATATTTCGTACTAATCATGTTCAAATATATATTTTGAAAATATTAGGATTCTAGTGATGATGAGCGACCTACCTACCATCTTCCATTGAACTCCACAACAATGTCAAATCGATAAAATGTTGAATTAAGAGAAAAAACCAGAGAGGAATGATACCAAGAATGATTGAATCAACCACCGATTCAATTCCTGCTACGTCAAGATTCACCAATTAGGAATGACTACAACAATAGTAGTTCTTCACAAGCTGGCAATGGAAGCAATCAGATAGAGGTTGGTATGGATGATTACTTAAGGGATATGATTGCCATGGAGACAATGTTGTTAGATGCATTCCAAAACAATGATTAGCTAGCAGATGATGCTCCTCTCATTGAAACCTTTTTCGAAAGCCTTAAATTTTCTTCCACCACCCCTCTCTTTAGACCTGGCAGTTAGTCAAATTCTACCCAGTTGGGGATAATGATGTTACTATACAACTTGAAAGAAAAGTTTGGCTTGTCGAATGCATGTTTTTCGGAAATTTTGAGGTAAGTTACCATAAAGTCCTCTATTATATAAATTTGAGAAATATAATCACACAATGAAAATTACAAATGGTCAATTTTATGAATGTTAATAATTATATCGGCATTAATGTACATTTAATATTTTCTGTGATCAACAACTATAGGTTATTCAAAAATAAGGTTCTTCCGAGTGATAATGTCTTGCCCGGTAGCTGCCAAGAGGCAAATAAATTGTTGAAAATGTTGGGTGTTGAGTACATATCATATCATGCATGTCCAAATGATTGTATTGTATATAGAGGAGAATATGCAGACAAAGAGATATGTCCAAAATGTGGGCATGAAAGGTATAATAAATAAAAAAGGAAGGGTAAATCATGTGGTCCTCCTTTTAATATATTGAGGCACATGTCTATAATCCCAAGGATTCAAAGGCTATTTCGTTGCAAAGAAATAGCCATCTTGCAGGGATGGCATGCCTCACACATAAGTGAATTGGGAGTTATACGAATCCCAACTGATTCAATATCCATGAAGCATATAGAGGATACATGGCCTGAAAAATTCAAGGATGAAGTATGAAGTCTAAGACTTAGCATAGCCATGGATGACGTCAACCCATATTCCCTCCAGAACACCAACTATTATGTTTGGCTTGTGGTAGTGATCAATAAAAATACCCCCCCATGGTTGTCCTTGAAGAATGAACATCTTATGTTGGCTCTCATAGACCCTGGTAGAAGACAAGTGAAGAATATGGATGTCTACTTACAACCACTAGTAGATGAATTGAAGGAATTATGGGATGGGATAAATGTATACGATATATCAAGACCCATCACAGAAGAGAGGAGTTTTACACTGTATTGCATATGTGCTTACACGACACATGATTATCCAGGCTTAGGATTTTTCTCCGGTAAATTAAATGTTTATTGATTTTTTTATATACGTAACAATATTATTTCGCATATTAGTTATTTAATTCATTGTAATTGTTATGATCTTCATGATATTATTTAACGTGTCATGCATATAAATTGTATACAATAATCTCACAAGTCTTGTAACAAAAGGGTATTTTGGATGTAGTTGTTGTGGAACTTCTCTAAAATCTAGATGGTCCAAGGAAATACGAAATCCAGTGTATGATTGCTCCAAGGTATTCCTTCCAGAAGAACACCCTTACAGAAGAGCAACATGTGATTTCAATGGTAAATGAGAGAGAACCCAAAGGCCTCCAATAATGACCCCAGCTGAATGGATTAGAGTATATGAGAGAGAGAAGGAGAAGGAGTTCATAAAAATGTTCGATTCAAATGGGGAGCCTATGTTCGATGATACAAAATTCTTTGACACCTATGTTGAGAAATTTCCCATTGGGATGAAAAGGAAATCTATCTTTTATAACCTCCCATATTGGGAGCATCTTAATATTACCCACTTATTATATCCCATGAATATATTTAAAAATGTTTCATCTTCTTTATGGATGCACATATCATAGAAACAGAGTGACACATTGGCTGTTAGGAAAGATCTTATTACTTCAAAAAATAAAAAGAAACATTTTCCAAGACGATTAGAAATTACATGATTAGAGGCAGACATTGGTCCCTCTAATTCATGGTATTTCAAAGAAGGTGATGTCTCATGGATTTTAAAAAAATATGATATTTCTTTGGAAAAAAAATTTATAATGGGTGTGAGGGTGCCATCTTCATACCAGTATTGACTACGATGTTGCTTCACCGTGGATGACCATTTGTCAGGGTTGAAATCAAATGACCATTTGAATCTTCTAAGACTACGTATAATTTCAAAAGCATGATTTTATTATTTTTATATTAATAAATTCTATCCCATGCAGGGATCATAAAACATAACTAATTTTGTATATTATTGCATGTGTTTATAAATTTTTAGTTTCATTATCCTTTGTTCATGCATGGGTGTATGAAAAATGAATTCCCTCAAGAATTAGGACATGCCATATCTAAATTATCTGCATTTGTATGTTGGATCACGTCAAAGGAGATTCATGTGGCTAGCATTCCACGGTGGCGTCAAGAGATATTTGAGATTGTTCGTATGTTTGAGAAGGAACTTCCAATGAGTTTCATGGACTTGCAGGTTCATCTTCTAATCCACCTAGAAGATGAGGTTGAATTATTTGGGGTGGTTTCTTGTTGTTGGATGTTCTTCTTAGAGAGGTACATGAAGAAATTGAAATTTTTTGTTCGACAAAAGGAAAAACCCGAGGGGTCTATGGCAGAGGGGTACATATCGTATAATTCTTTCTATTATGCCAGTGAGTACATCAAGTAGATTGACAACAGACCAGGTGCAATGATTTGGGACGATGAAAGGGATGAAGACAAAAGAGAAGGGGAGTTACTCCAAACGAATGGAAAAAAGTGCTTCATAAAGAGCAAGCGACTTATAATTATTCAAATTTAAAAAAAGTAAATATTCATGTTGAACTTCGATATAATGTGTATTTTGATCTCTATGCACTATATAATTTCGGTTTGATTTCATCAGTGAATGCAGAAATTGAAGCAATCAATAAATTAGTTCTTTACAATTCCGAAGTGACACAACCGTGGGTCACATTGTACGAACAAAAGTGGATGAAATGGGATAGTGACAGGAAAGAATTCAGACGGTTGAATGGTATAAGCATGCCTTATCCCGATCATTTAAAAGAAAATATGTCAAAAATATGCCCCAACAGTTGGGTTGCTGACCAAGTTAGAGATAAATATGGTGCAATCGGTCGTTACCCGCGTGCTGAAGAGGATGCGCTAAACGTAGGGATTGGGTGCAGCAAATCGGTAATAATCTATTTAATTTATATGTACATTTGAAACTTAATAATGCACCTTTCAAATGTAATTACATCTATATTTCATATTTTAACTGTTGGGTTATTATAAGACACATGACACTACGATTTTTAAACTTTTTATAGGTGCATTTGTTCACATATATGTGGGCACATGGACACCATTTTCGCATAGAAAATGCCAATGATGGACACATCACACAAGACTGTGGAGTGGAAGTCGAGTTTGATCAATCTAGTCGATCTAGCCACCATGATCAAAACCTAGTACGAGGGACGTTAAGTTAGATCGAAAAGATACAAGAGATCGTTGAGGTGGATTTCTCTTCTTTACAATGTGTTATTTTTAGGTGCAAGTGGTGGGACACCTTTGATCGGAATAATGTAAAGGAAGATCGCGATAGTAGGCTAATATGTATCAACTCTAGAAAGATGTGGGATGAAGCTAAGGAGCCCTGTGTTTTCCCAAAACACTACAACCAGGTGTTTTTTTACCCAGATGTGTTGGATAGGGATTGGTGGTTCGTATTGAGACATGACCCTAGATCAAAACATATTTTTGAGAAAAATAGTGTTATCATGCCATGTGAGTTGGAAGATAATGAGGGTGATCATGAGAACCGAGAGTGATGTGGTACATATGTTATTTCATCAATATTTATACTTTTTAAGATGGGGATTTATAAATAAGAGGACTTAACTACCTTATAACTTATAAGCTCACTCTTTTTTTTGAAACATTATAATATGTATTTTGAATTATTTGGTAATTTGCATTGTGTTAATGTTAACATCAATATTTCACTTGATAGTTTGCAATTATGTTGATCTCAAAAACAATGGCATATTGTATAACGTTATTTTTTTTTGTATGTAAGATCATCATAAAATAATGATAATTCTAATGTACATGAATTTATTTGCATTATTTTCTAAACTTTATTATGTTACAAATTCATATTATTCTAGATTTATTATTTTACAATTATTTAAAATTTTACAAATTTACAAATTTAAAAATTTTAATAAAATCATTTCACATTAATACAATTAAAATTTTACAAATATTTTACATACAATTACAATTAGAATTACAATTTTACAATTTCACATACAATTACAATTACAATTTTATAACTTTACATACAATTAAAATTACAATTTTACAATTACAATCATTTCATAGTAATAAAATTAAAATTTTACAAATATTAGACATACAATTAGAATTACAATTAGAATTACAATTTTACAATTTCACGTACAATTACAACTAAAATTACATTTAGAATTTTAGAATTTTACATACAATTACAATTACAATTTTAGAATTTTACATAAAATTTACAATTACAACTACAATTTTACAAATTTACATATATACTATTACAATTACAATTTTAGAATTTTACATGCAATTATAATTAGAATTAGAATTGCAATTTTACAATTTTACATATAAAAAATTACAATTAAAATTACAATTACAATTTTAGAATTTTACATACAATTAGAATTACAATTACAATTTTACAATTTGTCATATATACAATTACAATTAAAATTACAATCATTTCACAATAAATTAAATATACAATTACAATTAAAATTTTACAAATATTTTACATACAATTACAAATACAATTTTACAATTTTACATACAATTAAAATTAAAATTACAATTACAATCACAACATAATATTTAATAAATATCATGATCATTTAATATTAAATTAAATAAACATCACGATCATGAAAACCATCGTACAAACATCATATTCGACTAAAAAACACATTCAAATTCGCTAACAACATCGTGATCATGATCATCTAACAAAACATAATTAGCATTGTATAACATAATCACAACACAAACATCAAATATACATCTCATGTCAAATAATTGCTATCACATACATATCTATCTGCAAGCTGCACATTAAATAAACATATCTAACATGACCTAGCAATATACACATCATGATGATCACCAAAAAGTAAATTAAGTACAATTGAAACATGAACATAAAATACATGGACCATATATATATATATATATAATGTCAAAAATATACAACTGTAATATAAATGTCAAATATCAGCAGGTGGTACATCATCAATGACAGTACTAGTCGAGGCATGCTCAGTCAATGGTTCAACCTCGATAAGCTCAGATACATGTCGATCATCACGTGCCTGCTGATCTGGTACTGGTACCTCATGCTGATTAGGATCAACTGTTGGCTACTCATCGTGATGACTCGACATGGTCGATGGTCCAAAATCCTCATGATCATGAGTACTGCTGGATGTTGCAAGCTTCTAACTCGACGTGGAAGATGGTCCAACCTGCTCTCCATCATGACTGTTGGTCGATGTTGCAGGTTGCTCATCAGGCGCAACGTAAGGTTAACGATGATCACTCCCCTGATTATGATCATCACATGATATGTCATTGCTCGCGAACTGTCGATGTGCTACGTCTCGACCATGCATATAACATTGAAGGGCCCTCCTCAACCATGTAACTAAGCTCGTAGCTCCTATGACATGTCGCATCAGGCTGAACATGTCACGTGACATGCCTCTCCACATGTGTATTAGCCTAGCATCGACCTGTATATCTCTCATAGTGGAGGGCCTGACTCCCGCCTCCATAAACAATGCACAGAGTTGGTCACCCAACTCCATTCTCAATCTATTGTCAAGCCTATGCCTAGAAAAAGGCAGTACCGATGCACCATGAGGAGCAGGTTTATCTGCATCGGCCTCATGATCCTCGACATATGCCATATCCTGATCATCCTTAGGATCCACACCTAGATCATTTGGTTGCATGGCATCTCATTGCCATCAAAAGACCCAATGTCTGCAAAATCTATATAAGTACACAATAATAATTAGACAATTTGATTAAACAATTTAATAAAAACAAGTTAAAGAACATGTTAGAATAAATTTAAATAAAAAGTAATATTACCTCTATCATCTAGCGACTCCTCATCTATGAGGAGGATGTTGGCACACCCTCGCCAATCCAAACCAGCATAAGGACATCAGACCATAACGAAGGGATTATCATCAATATTGGCTAGAAACTCCATTTCATCATGTGATATCCTCGCAGAAAACTCAATATCGCCCCTCTTGGGCATCAACTGTCCCCACATGGGCATTTGTACATGCAGCATCGGCCTACGAGGCTACCGAACAAAAGTAGGCCTCATCTCTGGAAACCTCTAAAAAAATAAACAAAATAGCTCTGAAGAAAAAGGGAAGTTGACCCTCCCTTGTGCATGAGCATGACATCTATTTAAAGTTGTACAGAATCGCCGCAAAAAAATGGCAGACCACCTCACAAGTCATGGCTCCTGTACTAAAGAATCAACTTAAAATAGAAGCGGGAAACTAGTGCATTTCCCGTCGCTGGTGTTGTGTGAAATGGTCGAAATAAATAGTGAGAGGCACCTCACCTCCTCACTACCAAATGAAGCAATACGTAACTGATCTCAAGAGACCTGAAAATCTAAAGGAGATAGTCTATCCACACTAACATATCTCTGGGAGTACACCAACTAACTCCCTAGTGCATAGCCAACTGGGACTTCTAGGAATGAGGGAAATTCCACCCCTCTCCTCGATAGGCTAGTAATGAAATCAATGTCCTCCTCAGTGGGCGCATACCACTGGTTAGGACCAACCTAGAAAGCTTGTAGGTGGGCATTCCACGTGTGGATAAGATGTCACAAAAACACACGATGGCCCTTTAGGGATGTAACCTTCTCATAGAACTTGAGGAGCACTACCTACATTAGGAGCCCCTCGGTACTTGTTGTAATAGGGAGAGGGTACGCCTCTCTCTCCTTCTCTCGTGCCTCCCACAGGAAAACCATGTTATACTGGTTTGCCTATTATTGTTGTTGTTCCCTCTCTTCTCTCCTTTCACGTCGTTGAATGATTGAAATATTAAATACAATTTTTTTATTAAATGAGACACGTATTTAGGAATATACATATACAATTTAAAAATAAATAAATAAATTGGTGTGCCCCAAAAAATAGGCATGCACTGGTAACAATGCGTCTTTTTTTTTTTCATGGACTGGAGGTGGTGCACCAGAAAATTTGTAGCGCACCAGAGGCAGTGCACTTGCAAATTTCTAGCGCACTGCCCTCCTGGAATTGTTCCAAAGTCAATGGTGTGGTGGTATAATAGACCACACCATTGACTATGGGCTAGTGTCAGGAGGACGGTGCACTGACCAAAATATACACCCCGGGGCATATAGTTTGGTTAGCGCACCGTCCTCCTGAAATCACTACGTAGTCACCAGTGCAGTCATTTACAAGGTCGCACCGTTGACCATGTCGAATTTTCGGAATGTGGTGCGCTAACTACCCGCCCTAGGGCGGATATTTCTGTCAATGCACCACATTCCTGCTATTCAACAGGGTCAACAGTGCGACCGAGTAACCAACCACACCACACTTTTTTTAAATATTAAAAAATAATGGTGCACATTTTAGTACCACCCCAAAACCGGTGTGGATATTGTTAGAACCATTCGTGGTGCAGCCTGTAAATTTAAGGTAGCACCGTAAACCAGTGCGAGCCGAATGACTCGAGCGCACCACGCAGGATTTTTTTTTTTTTAAAGAAGGTGAATTTTAAGCTATTTTACAAAACTAACTCGATAAAAGGTTTACTTATGGAAAAACAAGGAAAATACATGTACATTTGGTTGTCGAGGAGGCATATTGGCTGTAGAATTTGCAAAACTAAATTTTCCCACTGTTTTGCAAAATTCAAAATGGAGATGGTGGGCATTGGACAACAACAGTGCATGCAATGGGAGCACTGATGACAGGGTGCCTCACACAAGGTAAATTTTCACTGGTGCTTGAGATCTCTAGAGCATTGAAAATAAAAAAATATGGATTTTTGGTCGTAATTGTTTTTTTATTTAACCATGTTCTGGTGCGTGGGTTTTATAGGCGCACTGGTGCGGTTTCTTAAAACTGCACTAGGCTGTTTCAGTATTAGCACAGGGTTTTAGGATGCACCAGTGCATAGTATTTGTAAAGCACCAGTGCGTTATAGTGATAAGATGCACCGGGCGGGTTTGTACCAAGCGCTAATGTTTTGTGTGCACCATTGTTGTCTCTAGTTGAACGCACTAGTTTGGTTTAGGATGATAAATGTACCAGAAGAAAAACATCTGCAAAAACCTCCACCCGCCAACTTCCTAGTAACCTTCACTACAAACAGATGTCTGGGGTATTTTTATAAAGGGTTCCTCAAATACATCCACTTGAGAGTCTTTTCCTTATAGTGCATGTGTGGAGGAATGGGTTGTATAGAAGATTAGGTGTGTAAAAGAAATGGATGGGTGAGTCTTCCACACACTTATAAAATTGGCTAAGTATGGAGTAGGGTGTGACTAGTGTTTAGAATAAAGAATGTGTTGAAGGTGGGAGGTGTGTATAGTGTGGAATCATGGAAATTTTTTTCACCCCAAGTTCTAGGAAAAAAAGACAAATTATGAAATTTGGAGTAGGAATAAACAATGATGGTGTACAAAAATAGATCAATAGGAGGATAGTGCTAAGGTAACCTAGCTAATTTGAATCAACATGTAAGGGGAATTAAACACAATTTGAACCCATATTCACTCACTCAAGAAGTTGATTGAAAGTGACTTCAATTAAATGCTAACTAGTAACCCCGAATCTCAAAATAGTTGGAATCAAGATGTAATTTGCAAGTGGAATGGAATTTACCAGTTAGCATGGGAGATCCTAATAGTTGAATCAAACAAGGTTTGAATTAAACATTAACTAATTGAACTACTCATTGAGTAGAACCAATCATATTTGTAACTACTCTTTTGAAAAGTACAATAATTTTGAAAAAGATAAGGGGCCATATCACTTGATTCACCAAGCTAGAAGATTCATCTTATATATACATAAATAGACACAAGCACACACATATATAGTGATCCTATTAAGATGAATTTGGTATTAGTGTATGTGAGACAATGTTCAATAATATAAGCTACTTATTTCCCCTGTTTATTTTTTTGAGTTTGACGCGTGGTATGCCCTGGTGATTTCATAAGCACCTTCACATAAGTGGAATCTTGAGGAGGATACATTCAAGGTGACATAATGTGATATTATCCCTTGTATATAGTTGTGAGTTCATTTATGTTATTTCTAGTTGATTTCTTTTAAATTATTATTTATTTCCATTTCTGTGTGTCAATTTACTTTAAGCTCTTTTAAGTTTTTCTATAGAATTGGAGTTTTGTAAAATCACACTCCTATTTGTTCTAGTTAGGAAAAAATCTAAGTGGAGGGATTCAAGGGTGTTTTTCCCAGGGCTTTCAATTTTTAACCCCAATACTACTATTTTTTATAAACATATTCTTAATACAATAGAAAACATGCAATGAAAAACAAACACATTAACACAAATTTTACCATGGAAACTAAAATCTACAAAAACTAGAAATAATTTTCAATATATATATATATATATATACATATATACAAAGAGAGAGAGAGAAAGAGAGATAGAGATAAATTGTAGCATCGATAAAATTAAATTGCATTTACACTAGATTATAATACAACCATATTTTCTTAATCAAAACTACAAAACCATGGGCTAAACCACTTTTCACCAAAAAACCTATAAAGTTGCATGTGTTGAAAACCTCCAAAAATGGACACAAAAAATTATGTAATTTGTTTTCGAGTGTAGGGGGAGTTGCTACCCCTCTGTGACCCTCCCCCCCACCCCACCAACTATGTCTTTTTCAATGTACAACCATGGAGGTAATTGTACAAACAATATCACATACCCCTCATTATTCCACTTGTTGTTTTATTTGCACATAGGTGGTCATAGAAGTATGTGATAAAAAATCTATTGAAATAATGCCCGTTCTTTCTTTACACCAACAAAAATCTTAGTTCTCGTATATTTGTTAATGAATATACAATATTCTTCAAGGTGTCAAATTTGGAACACGATACATGTCCTCTTTCTCTTTCGGCATCTTGATACACTAATATTTAGATAACTTTACATTCATTCATATTGAAACTCCACAATATTGTCTCGACATACTTCCTTCGATTTAAGAAGAGAGTTAATTTTTATGAATATGAATAAACATATAATAGTTGTACCTGGTCTAATATCCTATAAAAAACATCATATAAAATAGTAAATATATAATACAAGAGAAAATAATGGATAGATAATGATTACATGGTAAAACCTCAATATGGGGAATCCATGAAAGAAATTTCTTTATTATCTAGATAAAATGCTAATCATACAAGGCTACACCCCCACATAAGAATTATATATTATTATATTTCACTATGCACACTCAATAGAATCCCCTTCACCTTTATTATATGATTCAAATTGAAAGGTAAATAAACTCCATGATCCATGTGGGATAAACTCTTTCACAATATGATGAGTTATTGAAAAATATTTTTGTCAAAAATACCACTAAGAAATCATTAATACATTCACATTATAACTTTCCCCCTTGATGATGTCTAGAGGGATAAAATCATAGTTGGAGGGATATGTCATTAACTAGAATTCCCCTTTAATGGAAACTTCATGCATCCCAATAAGTTACAAAGTTGTGGAAACTTTACTTCTGTCAAGAATTGGTGACTGCATCCCCAATAAGTTACAAAGTTGTAGAAACTTCACCTCTGTCAAGAATTTGTGAAGATATCAACAACTTGTTTCTCAATGGGACAATACTCTAGAAAAATAACACCATCAGTTACGATATCTTTGATGTAGTGCATTTTTAGGTCCCTATAATACTAGTGTATCCCCTTATTGTATTGTTAGTGTATCTCCATTATTTCTATTTTTGTGCCCATATTGTTATTATTGTACCCCTTAGAATACCACTGTTGTTATTTTTGTGCCCTTACATTATTATTGTTATGTAGGCTCTGATTATATTGGGAGCCATTAAAATCCTATACATACAAAGTAGGTTTTGTCATTTGAATCATCCAAGAATTGTTCATTTATGAATTGTAAAGGAGGTTTCCCCCTCAAAGTGGATTTTTGTGAGCTAGTTACATAAAATTTGGTATCAGAGCTTTGGATTATAGGGTTTCGCTTCTTAAAACATGCCATGGAATTTTCACTATAACGTTTTTTATAAAAATCTTCAGAAGTTGAAATTGAAACCACGTGGAGTTCAAATCTTGGTGAAATTTTTGCCGAAATTTTAGAGTTTGGTTCACTCTATTTTCGAAGATAGGATCTAAAGAAGTTAGGGTTTTTTCAGGCTCCAGAATTTACTCTCAAACAAGTGATAGAGGGAAAATCGGCATAACTTTCGTTTCATGCATCAGATTTGAATTTTGTAAAGAGTGGCCGAAATCGAATGGATTTTAGTTTCCGAGGCATCAATTTCAAGGCCAAAGGTCGAAACAATGACACATGGAACTCCATACAGGTTCACTCTACTGAACTAATCCATAATTAGGGCATTGTGGCAGATCCGACATAAATTTATCTTAAAGAATCAAAATTAGGTATAGCTTGTGGCACTCGAAATAAGGCTCATAGGGAGAATTGCACGACCATTAAGCCCTCATAAATATCTACTATGACATAGGAAGAGGAATATTTGTAACATGATATATCAAAATTACAAGACCAAATGCAACAAATTTAGCTCTCACAAAGAGTAACCAAAAATAAAATGGAAGCTAAGATAAATGGTATGGAAGGTAATATGGAAGCAAAAATTGAATATTTGAAGGAAGTTCTGACAAATTTGTTACAAGAAATTATTCCTAATGGCGAAAAGGTATTAGATGAAACTCATTATGAGAAAAAAAAATGTTAATCATGATTCCATAGCCTCTAACGTTGGATTGAAGACCCGCCATATTCCAAAGATCGATATGAGTAAGTTTGATGGCAAGGATCTGATAGCATGGATACTACAAATGGAGCAATACTTTCATCTCCATAATGCGCAAGACACACAAAAGGTACACATTGCAAATTTATATTTAGAACCCAGTCAGTTTGTATGGTATCGATGGTTTTGTTCTCATAAACCACTTTTCAATTGGTCAATTTTTACGGAGTAAATTATAACACATTATGAGGATAAAAATAACAACACCTTATTTAGCCAATTGATAAATCTAAAAAAAAAGGTTTCAATGATAGAGCACATTGAGGACTTCCAAAAATTGAATATAACAGTAAATGATATTCTAGAGGAACATAGGATTGATCTCTTCATAGGGACTTTAAAGGCTAACATCCAACATGAGGTTCTCCTTTGGGAACCTGATACATTAGAGAAGGCATTCAGGTTGGCAAGAAAAATTGAAAGAAAAATTATGGTGACAAGGAAGCCTACCACTCACAAATATAAATATGGAAGTGTTACTAATCTTAACCTTCCACAACCTACAAGGTTGACACCACAATAGTTGGAAGAAAAAAGAGTAAAAGGGATTTTTTATAGTTTTGATATAAAATACACTAGAGGTCATAAGTGTGATCATAAGAAATTATTTTACATACATTGGGAAGAGGAGGAAGAAAAGAAACAAGAAAATTCAAAAGAAGAGGATATACACTAGGAAACGACCTTAGAGAAAGAAGAAATGAATCTGAACATATCTTGTAATGCATTGGTAGGAATTACCACTCCTAAAACTCTCAAGCTAGATGGACCTATCAAGAAGAAAAAGGTAATAATGTTGATTGATTTGGGTAGTACCCATTATTTTATTCATTGTAAGAAAGCCAAGGAATTAAATTTCTTCTTATATCCAACACTGGAGTGTCAAGTGATGGTTGTAAATGGAGGAAATATAAATTTCTCTATAAAGTGACATAATGTCAAGCTAACCATGGGGTAATATATATTGAATACCCAATGCTTTTCGTTCCAATGGGTGGTACTGATGTTGTACCTGGAGTTCAATGGTTATAATCTTTGGGGACGACAAATTTTAATTTTCAAGAACTTTTCTTGAAATTTTTTTGGGAAGGAAACAAAGTTGACTTAAGGAGTATCATAGGGAAACCGAGAAAGAGAATCAACTATAATGGCATGAAAAAGCTTCTAAAGAAATAAAAATGAGGCATAATTGCACAATTATACTCACTAGAGTTTCAAACATCAAAATCATATATTTCTCCATATCTCCAAAAGTTCTTGGACAATCATTCCAAGTTATTTGAGACTCCCAAATTCCTCCCACCTATTCGTGATTGTGATCATGCTATTCATTTGATTCCAGGAAGTGTTCATCCAAACATGAGGCCTTATAGATATCCTATGCCCAAACGAGAGAAATTGAACACATGATTGAAAAAATTATAGAGGTCAGTATAATTCAACCTAGTCAAAGTTCTTTCTCTGCTCGAGTAGTATTGGTGCACACGAAGGATGGATCATGGCACATGTATGGATTATAGGGAGCTCAACAAGCTCACTATTCAAGATAATTTCCCATTATTTTCATTGATGAATTATTGGATAGATTACATGGATTAATTTACTTCACTAAGTTGGATCTCCGTTCATGATATCATCAAATTAGAATGAATACTGAAGACATTCCAAAAATAAAATTTAGAACCCATGAGGGTCATTATGAATTTTTGGCCATGCCTTTTTGCATTACCAATGCACCTTCTACATTTCAAGGGTTGATGAATTCCAATTTAAAACCCTTCCTTAGAAAATTTTTGTTAGTATTTTTTGATGATATACTAATCTACAACAAGCCTTGGAAGGATCATGTTCAACATGTTGACAGGGTGCTCAAACTATTGGAGGAGAAACAATTATATGAAAAAACCTCCAAATGTTTCTTTGGAGTACAGGAGGTGGAATATTCGGGTCATATTGTATCTCATGATTGTGTTAAGTTAGACCCTAACAAAATTAAATCCATAATTAAATGGAAAATCCCCACAACCATAAAGCATTTTTGAGGATTTCTTGGGTTAACATGGTATTATCGCAAGTTTGTTAAGAATTATGGGAGAATAGAAACACCTCTAACAACATTGCTGAAGAAGCATTTTGTTGGACTCTAGAAGAAATTAAGGCCTTTGAACATATTAAATATCCAATGTGCCAAGCACCGGTCTTAGCTACGCTAGAATTCACAAAAACTTTATTTTGGAATGTGATGCCTCAGGAAATGGAATTGGTGTTATTTTATTGCAAGAAGGAAGACCCATTGACTTTGAAATCCATCCAATCAAAGGAAAGTATTTACATAAACCTATTTATGAGAAGGAAATGTTGGTAATACTACATGCACTAAAGAAATGGAGACCTTACCCAATGGGAAGACACTTCAAGGTAAAAAAATATCATGATAGTCTTAAATAATTTTTGGAAAAAAGACTATACTCAGAAGAGAAACAAAAATGGGTCACAAAGATGTTGGGTTACAACTTTGAACTCATCTACAAAAATGGGAGCTAAATGTTGTTGCATGTGCACTCTCAAGAAAGGGTGAGGATGTGGAAGCATTTCTTTATGCCATTTCTATTATACAACCATATCGAAAAACTGAAGCAAGGGAGGAATGGAAGAATGATGAAGAAGTATTGACACTCATTCAAAAGTTGTAGTAATATCCCAGTACATCTGATAAATTTAGCTTGAAAAGTGATTCATTATGGAAAAAATATCTCTTATATCTTTGTAAGAATTCCCAACTAAAACAAAATATTCTTTTGGAATTGCACACCTCTCTCGTAGGAGGACACTAAGGATTTTTAAAAACTTACCACAGGGTCAAGAAATATTTTTTTTTGGATGGCCTTAAATATGATATTCAAAATTTTGTGGAAGAATGTTTGGTCTACCAACAAAATAAAGTTGAGACAATTATGACCCCTGGTCTGCTACAACCTTCATCCATTCTAGGTCAACATTTGGAGGAGATTTCAATGGATTTTATCATAGGTTTACCCAAGTCCGAAGGAAAAAGTTTCATGATGGTGGTAGTTGATAGACTTACCAAGTATGCACACTTTTGTGCATTATCTCATCCATTTAAAGGCAATACATTTTATACGACAATTATGGAGAACAATTCAAAAGCTACATGGAAACCCAAGATTATTGTAAGCGACAAAGATCCTTTTTTTCATTGGAAATTTTTGGATGGAATTATTTTTTTGTTTGGGTACTCAACTAGCTCATAGCTCATCTTATCATCCTCAATTTGATAGGAAAGTTGAGATAATGAACAAATTTTTGGAAGGATATATTCTTTTCTTTGTATCTGATAAAAAAACACAATGGGTCAAGTGGTTAACTTTGGTTGAATGGTGGTATAACACTTCCTTCCATACTACCACAAAAATGACCCCATTTATGGAACTTTATCGATATCATCCACTGTCCATCACAACATATTTAAGAGGAAATTATAAGGTTCAAGTAGTAGAATATCACATTGAGCATCAATAAAAAAATTTCCAACTCTTAAAGGATAACCTCAGTTTGGTGCAGAATTGAATGAAATAACATGCAGCTCAATGTCGTAGCGAAAGAAGTTTTGATGTAGGCGATTGGGTATTTTTATAGCTACAACCAGACAAACAAATGTTCCTCAAGAAAGCTAAGAAGGATGATAAATTATCGCCAAAGTACTATGATCCTTACAAGGTGGTACAAGGTATTGGTACTATGGCATACAAATTGGAGTTTCCTGGATCTTCCCGAGTGCACCTAGTTTTCCATGTTTCGTGCTTAAAGAAGGTTATAGGTAAAAACTCCCAATTCCAACAATATTTCCAGAACTTGAAGAGGAAGGAAAAATCATATTGTAACCTGAAGAAATCATGGAAACAAGAACTCAACAGCTATGAAATCGATCAATTTAAGAGTATCTCATCAAGTGGAAGAACTTACCCATTGAATATTCCACATGGGAGGATGAGGATTTTTTTACAGAAGCATCGAGAACTACTCAAGAATTGGGAAAACAATTTTTTTAAGGATAGGGGCATGCTATGTCCCTATAATAATATTGCAACCCATTATTGTTATTGTTAGTGTAGCCCCCTTATTTTTATTGTGCCCATGTAGTCCCCATATTATTGTTGTTGAGCCCCATAGAAGCCCACTATTGCTACCCTTGTTCTCTTACATTATTATTGTTATGTAGGATTTTATTACATTGGGAACCCTTAGACTCCTATATATAGAAATTAGGTTTTGTAATTTGAATCATCCAATAATTGTTCATTTATGTATTGTAAAGAAGGTTTCCCCCTTGAACTGGATAATTTTTAAGTCATTGATCTATATTTTCTTCTATTTTTTGAGCTAGTAGCATAACATGCATATCAATATCAACATGTTTAATGCTAGAGTGATATGATGGATTTTAATTAAGTCGGAGTGCACCCTGATTGATGCAGATTTGGTCACTATTGATTCCCATATATCTCTATAAAAAAGAAACTCAAATTGCACAAATGCCAAATTGCACTTACACTTATCGCTTTATCATGGTTTCCAGGGTTTATCACAAATTTCATATTTAAAACTTATCGCAATCGTGGACTTATGAATTATCGCAATGTCGAGGATTGCACCAATCTCCTCATCACATTTCAGCTATCGCAACTTTAATTCCCATTGTAATATTAGTAATCGCACAAATTGAAATATGTGATGAAAGACTTTAAGGATCAATTGCGATATGCGATATTTAACTATGTATGCGTATCGTTTTAAAGGAAAACACAAATTTATAAAAAAATCTTGATTTTCCTTTAATTTACTCTTCGATTTTATTGCATCTCAAGTCTTGGCTCGATCTGCGAATTTATGAATGAATTCTAAGATATCTATTGAATTATACACACAATATTTATTGAAATAAAATATTGAATACTAAAAAAAAAAACAGAGTTCTTCCTCTGGCCCTTAATGGCTCGATTTTCATTACAATCCTCTCGCTCGCGCTCTTCTCTCTCTCTCTCTCTCTCTCTCTCTCTCTCTCTCTCTCAAGAAACAATAAATACCCATTTTTTTTCTTTTCTTCTTTGTTTATTTGCCACTATCCTATTCTAATCCATCCAATAACCAAATCTCTATTTTATAGGTCTAACACACACCTAATCTAACAAATCTAATACTTTCTTACTAATCTAGCACTCTATTTAATATTACAATAAATAATCATTTAAAAATAAATTCAAGAGGTCCAACCCTCTTTACTAAAACGATTTTTGACCAATCAGATAAATAAAATTGATCTCATTTGATGCTCCTGCATCAGACTCCCGGGGAAGAAAAGAATGATCCATCAAATCTTCAGGATTCACTTGATATTTTTGTAGCTTTGTTGTTGTCATCCAACAAGAATCCTCAACTAGTTGTCCCTTCCATTTTATTAGATAATGATAATCATTCTATCCTCTAGTCTTCTTTGTTACTCTCTTCTCTAGGACGACTTCCACTTCCTTCTTGGTTGTCTTGTGCATCTGTTCCTTCCAGTTCAGAGACTGAACCTCCTCCTCTGTAGGTTCATCTTGTGATTTTGCCTTTGCTTCCTTGTACGGGTAAAAGTATGCAACCTTAAAGATAGGTTATATTTCAACTCCTTCCAGTAGCTCAATCTTAAAAAGAATTGGTGGAAAACTTCCTCAAAATTCTGCATGCTCCTATCTTTTTAATTTTTATTTTGTTATAGGTCTCGACAAGAAATCTCTCCTTCCTTAAGTAAACCATGACTAAACCACCCACTTGAAACTCCTTTTCTGTCCTCTTCATATAAGCCCTCTTCTTATACTCACTGTTGCTTTCCTGTAATCTCTTCTTGACATCTTCCTGCAATTTTTGCATCTGTTCTGCAAATTCTCCAGCCTTTGCACTCTATGTCTCTTGCTTATCCAAATCTATAAGCTCATATATTACTCTTGGATGCATCCCCCAAAAAATCTGAAATGGACTCATTCTAATACTCCGGATAGGAGTATCATTATAGGAAAATTCAGCTTGAGAAATCACCAAATGCCATTGCTTTGGATTTTTTAAACCAAACATATTAATATGTTTCACAAGCTCCTATTCACCACTTCAGTTTTCCCATCTATCTGAGGATAATAGGCTGAAATAAAACTGAGGTTTGCACCTAGATTCCTCCACAGAGTCCTCTAGAAGTTTCCTACGAACTTTATATCCCTAGCTGATACAATACTCACAGGCAACCCATGTTATCTTACAATTTCTAAGAAAAATAAATTAGCAATGTGAGTTGCATCACTAGATTTCCTACAAGCAATGAAATGAGCCATTTTTGAAAACCTATCTACAACAACATAGATAGAATCATGTCCTCTTTGAGTGTTTTGAAAACCCAAAGCAAAATCCATGCTAACTACATCCTAAGGTCCGTTGGGTATTGGAAATGGTTGATATAATCTAGTGTTTTGGCTTCTTCCTTGGCATGTTAACAAACCTTGCACTTCTCAACAAACTTTTTGATATCCTTTTGCATCTTTGGCAAATAATAAAAAGAACTTACTTGAGCGAATGTTTGTACTTTCCCCAAGTGTCTGGACAATCCTCCATTGTGTTTTTCTTTAATCAAATTTCCCCTCATGGAACATTTAGGAATACATAGTTTATTGTTCTTGAACAAAAATCCTCTTTGAATCAGGTATTTCAAACATTGGCTTCTATTATGAATCACAGGACTTTGAACAGCTGCATATATGCCTTTAAAATATGTGTCTCCCTTGTACATATCAATCAACTCTTCAAACCCCAAAATAACAATCTTCAATTCCTGCACAACCAAATTTACTCTGCTCAAAGCATCATCAAATTTATTTGACTTTCCACTTGTATGTTTAATTGCAAAGGTAAAACTCTGCAAAAATTACACCCACTTAGCATGATTTTTTCTCAACTTTGTTTGATTATTTATAAAATGCAGTGCAGGATTATTATAATACAACACAAATTCCTTGGGTAACAAGTAATGCCTCCATTTCTTCAAAGCCTGCACAATAGCATAAAATTATTTATCATAAGATGAGTACTTCCACTTGGCCTCATTCAAATTTTAACTGAAATAAGCTATCTGTTTCTGATATTGACTCAAAACAACTCCAATTGATATTCTGCTAGCATCAGTCTCAACTTGGAAAACTTTCTCAAAATTCGGAAAGGCCAAAACAAGTTTCTCGGTGATCTTATTTTTTAACAACTTGAAGTTCTAATCTGCTTCCTATGTCCACTTAAATGGCTGGTTTCTTTCCTTCATTGTTTCAGCTTTCAATGCACATATCTGACTAAAAATTCTTATAAAATTTCTGTAAAAAATTGCAAGACCATGAAAAATTCTTACCTCAAACACACTTCTTGGAGTTGGCCAATTCAAAATCGCTTGGATATTTTATGGGTCCATCTTCAAACCTTCCTATGTAAACGAACTCCTTCTTCATGAAACTACACTTCTTCAAATTTATCAGTATTTTCTCCTTTTGCAAAGTATTTAAATCCAACTTAATATGATCTAAATGCTCTTCCTTACTCCAAATTAAAATAAGAATTTCATCAAGATAGACTATCACAAATTTTCCTACATATTCTTTTGAAACCTCTTTCATCAATCTCATAAATGTACTTGGTGCATTAGTGAGCCCAAAAGGAATCACTAACCATTCATACAACCCATTTTTGGTCTTAAATGTAGTATTCCATTCATCCCCTTCTCTAACCCTTATTTGATGGTATCCACTCTTCAGATCTATTTTAGAAAAATACTTTGACCCACTCAAAAAATCCATCAAATCACCCATACATGGCAAGGGAAATTGATACCTGATAGTGATCTTGTTTATAGCTCTGGAGTTAGTACACATGCACCATTCACTATCTTTATTTTCACTGAGCACTACTGGTACGTCACATGGACTAAGGATTTCTCTTATCGGTCCTTTATCCAACAATTCCTGCACCTGTATTCCAACTTATTCATTCTCCTGAGGAGTTAATCTATATGCTTGTTTGTTTGGTAAACTTTCACTAGGTATTAAATCTATGTGATGGCTAATACTTTTGATTGGTGCCAATGCACTTGGTAATTCATCAAAAATTATGTCAACATAATCATCTAGAAAATTTTTAATTTCTGCAGGAAGATTGTATAAATTGGTAGAAGTAAAAATTACCTTAGGTTTACCCACAATAGAAAAATGTATTTCTTCCTCCTTCTTGAGTTCTCACAAAAATTATTTTCCAGTAATCAACATAACACTATTTCCATCTGCTCCTTTGTCCACTTCATCCTTCAAAGGAAACAATATGTGATTCTTCACATCCTTCTCTAAGGTATAGGTGTTCCTTATGCCATCATGAATGGATTTCCTATCAAACCACCAAGGTCTTCCCAACAATATGTGGCACACGTCCATTCGAATCACATCACACATTATGACATCTTCATATGTCCCAATCTGTATCTCCACTCTGTAATGTTTTGTCACTAAAAGTTGATGTCCCTTCTATAGCCATGAAAATTTGTAAGGAGTAGGGTGTACCATTTTAACCAACCCTAATTTCTCAACCATCTCTGTGGAAACAAGATTATTAGTGCTTCCATTGTCAATCACAACTGTGCAACATTTTTCTTTAGACTTATATACAGTCTTGAATAAGATCTTCCTTTGAGCTGGCTCATTTGCTTCCTTCTATGCCTTAAGAAATAATCTTTTTAACAATAAGGAATCTCCTACCTCATGTGGTTCTTCTTTTCCCGTGACCTGAGAGTTTTCTTCCTTTTCCTTGGCTACATTCACATTCCGCTGATTTACTGGTTTTTATGAGGACAGTCCCATGATCCGTGTCCCCATTCTCCACATGTGTAACACCAAATTTATCTTCCTCGACCTCTACCTCTGGGTACAAATCGCCCTCTACCAGAGTCTCCTCTCTTTGGTGGTCTGCTACTTGAACCTCCTGCTTCATTCTGTGAGTGTTGGAACCTAGATGTGGAAGCCCCTCTTCCTCTTGCTAGACTTTTACCTCTATTCCTCTGACTTTTCTTTCTCAACATTTTCTCCTCTATCTTCAAAGCTTCTTGATAGGCATCTTCAATTTTATTTAGACTTAATATATTGATTTAATATTGTATGTCATATCTCAAGCCATTTATATATCTGGATACCTTTTCTACATCATCCTCAACATTTCCTGCTCTAATGCTTAGCTTGTAAAAGTCCTATGTGTATTCCTAGATAATCATTCCTTTCTGCCTCAAGTTTTGTAATTGTATGGAAATATTCAACTGGTAATATTTAGGCATAAATTTACTTTTCAACATACTCACCATTTTTTCCCACAGCTTAATATTGGGCTTTCCCTTCCTCTCTCTAGATGTTTTTAATTCATCCCACCAGATAGCTGCATGGCCCTTCAATTTGGTAGCTGCAAATTTCACCTTCTTTTTATAATTGACCTCCTCAAAGTCAAAATACTTATCTAACAAATTGATCTAGTCCATCAAATCTTCCATATTAAGGTTCCCTTTCTTAGGGTCCCATGATTTGGCTGATTGGCAAGCCAAATGACAGTGTAAAATCAAACCAATCTTTGGAGCCCAAGGACCTAGCCTTCTTGGACTTAGAGAGGGCTCTCTCTATTTGTGTAAGGGATGTCTATGTGTTTGCTTATTGTGTTCTTGATATTAGGCTAGTTATGAAGTAAGTTTTTGGTTTTGGTTTTTAGGTTGTGAGAGATGAACTGATCAAAGACATAAGTTAGGTAAAAAGATGTCAAATCAACTGGGCGATAGGGTCAAAAAGGTCAAGAAAGCTTTCAGATGGTGATACAAGGTTGTTGAAGGGCCGATTTGATTCAAGGTAAAATGGATCTTTGGGAAAAATGGAGTGATATGGACATTAAAATTATGAAGAACAAAGGATTTCAAACATAACTAGTTTAATAGCTGACATAAACATGGTAGGGAAAACCATTAATCATGAGAAATGTAACTGTAAACTGATTAATGCATAGAAATAAACATTCAAGTCATGCATAGAGATATATGACTCTATAACTTTAGGAAATGGCTATCAGAATTTGGGGAAATACATTTAAGACAGAGAAACAACTCAAATCACTATGTAGGAATGCCTAAACATAGTACTTCGAGCTATTGGGCACTTTGAAAACAAGATTGCATAGTTTTAGGTAAAGGGCAAGATCAGTACAAGACTTCCTTGGTTCAAAAAATGAAAATCTATTCAATCAAAGAGAGGTTTCATAGGTGGAGCTATGGTTTTCCATGAGTAAGCAGGGCATACCATGAATCATACTTAGCATGCATAAAACCATAAATGAAACAAGCAAACAATATTCTTGAGTTATTAAAGAGCAAACAAGGATTCTTTAATGTGACTAAGAATGAAGAAAACATGGAAGCTATAAAGAAACAGGAAATTTGAGGTGCCCCCAAGGGCATGTCTCAAATCTATTCTCTACTGTCTTATAGCAAGCAAGAACAAGGAATTATGAATGAAAACTAGGAAACAAAACAGAGAGAGAGACACTATACCATTCTACCAAGTCGTGGAATCCAACAACAATCCTCTTTCCTCATCCAAGAACATCCAAGAAACTATCCAAAAGCATGAGACAAGTATTTCTTCCAAAGCTTATATGACCATATATTGCTTCTATTCATCAAGTTTAGCCTTGTTTACAATGAAAGCCTTTGGAATATATAGGCCAAAGTGAGGAAAACCTCTTAGTTCAACTTGCAATCTCATTGGCCTATCCAAAATATTTGATTTTGTTCTTGAGGCTTTGCAAAGCCCAAGGCACAAAATATCTACCAAAATATCTCAAAAATGATAAAAAAGGGAAATATATTGACTTTTCATAACTTATCATGTACAAAAATAGCTAAACGCACATGAAGAAATGTCACTTTTGAAAGGTTCAATTTTTACAAAAATACTCAAAAAATACATCAGCAAAAGGTTCCCTGACTTGCCAGCAACTTTTGGAGGCCTTCTCGATGTCGAAATGAGGCCCATGATAGCTCGTTGGAAAGCTTTGAGTGTATAATTTCTGAAAAGTTTTAGTTTTCTCCCAAATGACCATTGGAATTCTTCCAAAAATAGACCTGTGTGTAAAAAACCAAAAAATAGGCCTTGTTGATAAACGGGGCAGAGTGTAGAAAAAATGATTTTTTTTCGCCATTTTGGGGGAGAAAATGATCGTCAATTGATCTAAAAATTGCTGAGTATGTGCCCCTAAAATTATGGCATCCAATTATACCATTCTCATCCTTTGAGGATGCCCCAAACTGAAATGGTGATGCCCATGAGCTTTAGCCAAAAACTCAAAAATGACAAAAAACCAAAATTTGTCGAATTTCGCCCAAATTTGGCAAGCATGACCCTCAAGGGTTTTCAGAAACATGTTGTGAAGCTGAGGCCAAAATTTGGAGCCTTGAGGTGTCTTTCCTCAATTTTGGTGCCAGGCGCTTCCCTTTAGCCTCCTTGAGTTTTTCCTGAGCGACCTTCAATTTCCACCGAGCAAACTGATTTAGCTTTTTATAGTGCTCGATCATCCTCTGTTGAAGGCCTAAGTATCTATTTTCCTTCTCCAATTTCTTCTCCAAGTGATCACTAACTCTCTCAAGCCATGCTTCCCAATTTTTCTCTATCTCTTGTTCAAACAATGTAGTGAGAGGGGTAGATTGGAGAAGGGCATCTTCTTCTTCCTTTTGTTTCTCAAGGGAATTTTTGAGCCCCATGGTTCTTGGCCTCTTTCACTTGGGCTGATCTTTGCCTTCGCTCTCATCGAACTCACCCATGAGTTCTTCCAATGTAATTTGTGCTTTGGAGGCCTCCTTTATGTATTTGATTTCCCGTGTCTCATATACAGCCATATGGACACTCATCTATTTGTTTTGAACTTGCAAAAATTGATTGAAGTTCCTAGCCCTATCAATATCAGTCCTCAAAGCATCAATTTGGTTTTCTCTATTGATCAAGAGATTTTCTAGGATCCGGGCTTCATTATCACTATCATCACTTTGGATTTGAATGATGTCAAATTCCCTTTTCTTTTCATGGTTTCTCTCTTCTTTTTCCTTTCCTTTGCTTTGGGTGGCTCTTTTAGTTTTCCTCCTCTTGGGAAGCTCGACAATGGGCTTCTTGGGAAATTTTCCCTTGCTTCGTAGGGCCCTAGTCACATTTGGAGTTACAACTCTAGGCACCCTTTTCTTTGATGTTCGGAGCTTGGCCACTTTCGGAGAAGAGAGCATGGCCCCTTGCCTAGGAGAGGCAGCTAGCACATGCTCCATTGGCTCTTTACCCTTGTCACTTTGCTCATCATTCTTGCCACTGTCTTGGATTTCTTCATGGAGGCCTTGACTGTATTTGTGCATTTCTTTTGGAGGGTTTTCCTCCTCACGGTGTTGCATCTTTTCACCATGTTGTTTTTCCTTTTTATGAGGTTGTTGTTCATCAACATGAGGTTGCTCACTCTCACTGTGCTGCACATCTTTATCATGCTGCCCTTCATCATCTTCAGGAGACTGCTCTTCATCACCATGTTTCTTTTCATCATGCCCTTATTCCCCTTGTTGTTCTGCCTCACTGTGTTCTTCTCCCCCTTGCTGTCCTGTTTCACTATGATGTTGCTCAACATCATTTTCCTCTTCATCCCCTTGCTGCCCTGTTTCATCATGATGCTGCTCATAATCACTTTCCTCTTCATCCCCTTGCTGTCCTATTTCATCATGATGTTGTTCATCGTCACTTTCCTCTTCATCCCCTTGCTGCCCTGTTTCAACATGATGCTCTTTTTCTTGTTCTATGGTAAACTTGAGCTTCTTGGGAATAGGTTTGCTAGAAGAAGGTGAAGGATGGTGAGTAGAAGGTGAAGGAGATGTATGAAATGAAGGGACAGTGGCGAAATATGGATGTGTGATGAAAGTGTCCCAAGAGACCTCCTTCTTCTCAAGCTGATGAAGAATGATGACCTTGATGAGGGATTGATGGAAGAGGCAGGCTGTCTGCTGAGAAGGAGGTTTTTTATGAACAGTAGAGGCCATTTTCTCAATACTTCTATGTAGGAAGAAAGGGAAATTTAGCAATTTGGCCCTTGTGAAATGCATGATTAAATGGATATGATAGGCATGGACTCGGGAGAATCTTCCCTCACAAGTGAAGTATTTCATGATGATCTTCATGAGCGGGGCATAACTGGTCAATAGATATGAGAAGGGGAAAATGGATGGACATGAATCTCTATGCTCAAGCTTCAGAAAAGGCTTGTATTCTTCTGAGTCCAGGTGGCTTTGTTTAAACCACTTCTCCCCGACATAAGGGATTTCGGTGGCCTTGGAGATGGACCTTGGAGAGAATTTGAAATCTAGGCCTGCCGGCTGAAAGTGCTTCTCTTGAAACCTTAAAGCACAAAGATGTGTCAAAGGGGAATAGCTCTTCACCTCTTGCACTCTTTGACAAAAATCTAGACACCCAACCTCATGGAAATTAAACAAGATTGATGTATGGGTGTTCACTTCTTCAGTGGAAACAGACTCAAATATCTTATGCAGGCCACTCCTACTGTCTTGCCTGGGAGGCATCTTATTTTAAATGTTCTTTGCAACACCAAGCTGTCTTAAAAGGCCTTTGGAATGTTTTTCTCAAACAAACCTCTGTCCTACTTATCAGTCACTATTTGACCAAGACAAATTGCTTCCAATGCTTTGTGGAATATTCTTCTAACACCAACCTTGTGCTCCTTCTAAATCATTGTTTTGTCCTCCTTTATGCCAATCAAAAAAAAAAATTTAAACAAAAAGGAAACAGTCAATTATATTACTGTGCTTGGGCAAGGTAATTTGAAAAGAGGTATTGGTGGCTTTTTGTAGAACAAATATCTCCTTATGTTTTGACAGAAGCAAAACAAACTTGTATTTAGACAAAAACAAAACACACTTCCTCAAACAGTGCTTCTTCTGCTGTTCAATGGTTTCTATACAAAGGTAAGCCAAACACCCTCAACTGATTTGAAAGCTTTTATAGCATATCCTGCTTTATGGAACAATGGAAGGCATGCACTAGGTTTTATTTTTACCATACAGAGAGGTCACTTTTTGAAGTGACAAAGCATTCACACATGATCACTGTTGTCTCTTTACAAAACTGTTTCACCTTAGGATCACTTGTTTCTTATCCCAGGTACACAAAAACACTCTCAAATGACTTTGCAGAATCTCTCACCACACTCTGTTTTATGGGACAATGGAGGCAGCACTAGTTTAACTGTTTCACTATTCAAAAGAAGATACTTTTGAAGTGACAAGGCATTCAGACTAAGACCACTGTTTTCAAAATAGGCTCACTGTTGTCACCTTACAAACACTTTGTTTTCCTTACAAAGACTGTTTCCACCTTATAACATTGTTCTCACTTTAGACTTTGCTGACAGAGGTTAGTTTTGTCTTATCACTGTTAGGACACCTTCAACAATTTGAAAACCTCTAACACTGTGCTTTCTGTCTAGTCACTAGCATATGTTTCATTACTCTGTTTTGAAAACAGTTTAGGCCTTTTGAAATCAATATAAACACACCACTAGCCTCCCACTGTAACAATATTTGTCAATATCTTTAACAAATCACCTTGATTTTCCTACCAAGACCTCCATTTTTTAATCACTATTTAGCCTTGAAAAACATGGCATCAATCACTCCTTTAGAAATTCAAATGCACCAAGGAGGAAAATAAAAATACCTTGAGGATGGTTTGTGGCCTTTGCTTGATGAGTTGAGCAGCTTCAGAGATTCTTTTGAAGGCATTTTGATCGTTCAAATAGGTGTGACACGTTTAAATGGAAGACCGCCGCATAATAAACAAGGTGTCGGGTTGGCCTCGAGCAGTTGTGACCGCGCACACAGGCACGCCGCGCGCTGATACAGGCGCACCGTGCAGTAGTGTAAGGCCCGTGTAATTCTTCACCTGAACGCTCCGCGTGCTTTTCCAGGCATGCTGCGCAGTATTAAGCCTCCAAAACTCTGCAATTTCGCTTGAAATCTCCTTGTTTCTTCAGTGGATGGCTAGGAGAGTGATTGTGAATGCTCGCTTATGTGTTTTGAACTTTGAAATGAGACTTGGAAATAGTCCTTTAACCTCTTAAAGTATAAACCCTTTGAACTTAACTTGTGAAGGTTAAATAGCTTTTTGAAAGAGCTCTTGGTTGCAAAACAAAACATGAAGCATTGTTTTGTCATTTCATCATTTTTAAAACCTATAAAGACTCATTTTCGAACTAACCCTTTGACATGATGTTGAGGTCGACTTTTGAAAAGGAAACATAGTGATGGTTTTTGTTTAAGTAAAAAGGCCCTTTTTTAAGGAACTGCAAACCCCTTCTGCTGCCTTTTCACTGTTTCTCATTGAAGAATAAACTCTGTCACTTTTGCCTATTGCTGACCTTTTCAAAGGAAAACCTCTGCTCAAAGACATACTAATGATTTTTGAGGCATTCTTTTCCATTCTTGCAAAGAGATCAATCACCACTTTGAAACTTATTTTGACAGTTTCTGCTCCTGATTTTTTGAAGATAATCATGCCTACTGTGAAGTTGATTGACCTGTTAGGTGCTCTTTGAGCCTTTCTTTTGACTATGGGTGAAGAAACTCTCTTGAAACTGTAAGCGAAAAACTCTGCTACAAGTAGTCTCCACCATCAAGGCAAATGACTAACCTTAGATTGACAAAGTAATCCAGTCTTCAACCTTTACGGATATATAGGAGGGGATGGTGAGCTGAAGTTTAAAATGTAAAATTGGAAAACTGTCCCTTTGTTCTTTTGTGAAGGAATTTTGCAAGAATAATGAATTTCTCATTCATTTTATCATTTTGACAGCAGTCCCTTTGAAAACTAAGCCATACTGAAAATGAATGCTCTTCACCTTTACACAATGGTGAGCCTTCTACTTGTATGAAGGAGGCCTATTTTTGATAAATGCCTGGGTTATTTTCAACCCCTGTTTTAACCAAGTGAAGAATGTTTATGAACACACTGTTAGTGGTTTTCTTTGTATTGGATAGCAGAAGTCAGTTTGAGACCAAGATTGTTTTAATTCCTTGGCCATTTGCTTAACAATATTTCTTCATTGATAATCACCCCATTAGCTTCACACTATATTTCAATTCTGAGTTTTAACAGTGAAACTCATGTAAACACCTCTTTAAAGCACCACTACTTTGCCTCTGCTTTTAACACCATTTTTTATTCAGAAGCCTTCAATTGCTTTCCACTGCACCTAAAATCCCGCCTTTCAGTTAGTGAAAACCCTAAAATCAATCTTTGTTCCTGGCCCTCTGCTTATTATATGAAGGAGGCCTTTATCACAGTGCCAAACCCTTTGCTTGTAAAATGAAGGAGGTTTTCTCAGTATTTCAACCCTCTTCTCATGTATGGAGGAGGTTTTATTAGTGATGCCATTTCATCAGTTTTCAAACAGTGTTATCTTTCCTTTCACTACCTATTCATATTTAAGAAAATGAAAATGACAAAATGACAATATGCCATGAACGACATCTCTCTGAGACATGTAATTTCTGCTTTTCAAATACCTTTGTGCATCTTTAGACAATCAGAGGTAGCCTGGCCAATATCTGTAAAGCATTTCTTGTCATTTATAATTCAATAACCTTTCACTGTGATTGCAGGAGCTTAATGAGATAACTCTCTGTCCAACATTTGCATCCCAGGCTCAAAACCACATGAGAAGCAATTGTCTTCTCATGTTGAGTTTAATACTGTCTTCTGCAACACTAGTATACTTCTGCTCTTTGACAAAGACATTGAAACACTGTACATTTACCTAATATCAGCTTGACCTGTGGCATATGTATTGCTGAGACTTCAAGGCTCGTTAGTGGAGCGACTTAAGGGTGTAACCAAACTTTATTTGTAGAATAGGAAGGTCTGTTAGGACTGGTTGATAATAGATAGAGGTTCTTTGGCTTTAGGATATTTTGCCAAGGGAGAAATGCCTAAAGCGCCACTACCTAACTTAGGGGAGACTTCTTGGACAGATTTGGATTGTTCTCTTTGGAGCTGATGGACAAGCTAGTATGGCTGAGGCTAGATAGGGCTTGACAATGAGGTTTTATCTCGTCATGGGCTGATTGAAAAGGTAGGAGGGAAAAAATGTTAATGGGTGTTTTCCAGCTGGAAAATTTGAAATTTTTTGAGATCAGCTGCTAGAAAACTTGGCTTTGACAAATATTCATCATCAACAGATGAAAAATACTGATGACTAACACCCTTAATACAAAGGTATTTCCACCTTTGGTCTTCCACTTGCTTTGACCATCATCTTGAGAACTTTGGCAGCTTCACTTTCTTCCTCTTCTTCCTTAACAGAGGATTCCTCTGCAGCACTAACATCCCCCTCATTAGGTGCTCTCCTTTGAGCAGTTTCCATTGTCTCCATTCTTGTGCGAAGATGTCGAATCTCTTCCAGCAAGACTGCATTGGCTTCATGCCTTCCCTGTCCTATTCTAGCTCCTCTCCTAGGTGGAATATTTGCTGCAATCCTTTAGAACATAACTCAATTCTCATCTGGGCTCTGATACCAAATGATGCAGAGTCAGTCACTACTGATTCCCGTATAGCTCTATAAAAAAAAAAAACTCAAATTACACAAATACCAAATCTCACTTACACTTATCGCTCTATCGTAGTTTCCAGTGTTTATCGCAAATCACAGATTTAAAACTTATCGTAATCATGGACTTATGGATTATCGCAATATCCCAGATTGCACCAATCTCCTCACATCATTTCGGATATCGCAACTTTAATGCCCATCGCAATATTGGTTATCACACAAATTACGATATGCAATGAAAGACTTTAAGGATCAATTGCGATATATGTGATATTTAACTATGTATGCGGAACGTTTGAAACGAAAACATAGAGTTATAAACAAATCTCAATTTTCTTTTAATTCACTCTCTTATTTTATTGCATCTCAAGTCCTGGCTTGATCTGATAATTTATGAATGAATTCTAAGAGATAGGGCTTTCTCGATGGCCTCCATATGGTTTCCTCTTTAAAAAAAATTTAATATAGACATCAATGAATTCTACACACAATATTTATTGAAAAAAATACTGAATAATAATAAAATATAGAGTTCTTCCTTCGACCCTTAATGGCTCAATTTTCATTACAATCCTCTCACTCCCACTCTGCTCTGCTCTCTCTCTCTCTCTCTCTCTCTCTCTTAAAAATCAATCAGTACCCAAGTTTTTTTTTTTTCCTTGTTTATTTTCCACTCTCTTATTCTAATCCCTCAAACAACCAAATATCTTTTTTATAGGTATAACACACACCTAAGCTAACAAATCTAATCTTTTCTTTCTAATCTAGCACTCTATTTATTATTACAATAAATAATCATTTAAAAATAAATTCAAGATGTCCAACCCTCTTTACTAAAATGATTGTTTCCCAATGAGATCAATAAAATTGATCTCATTTGATGCTCCTGCATCACTGATTATCACATCATATCTTAGCAGGATATTTGAATTATTCCAAGATTAATAAGAACATTTTATAGCCACACTACTAATTCTTTAAATGCTTCCTTAGTTTCTTTTTACTTTTCTTCCTAATAAGAGAGAGAAAGTTCTTATAACTTCTTGTTGTACCATGAAATGGGACCTAGAAAAAAATAAAAGATATATTTTTTAGTAGACCTTCTATCAACAACATATGCCACCCAATAAAAACTAGAGTAACCAAGAAGTGAAATAAAATCCTTACTTGAATATAATACACCATAATGGAGAGCTCCCTAAATATATTTGAATCCTTTTGGTTTCTTTCCAAGGGTTTTCATAACGCTTTTTCATAAAATGATAGACCAAACTAATAAAAAAGGGGATATTAGGTCTGCTATGTGTCAGATAAATCAAACTCCCAGCAAGTTAATTATATAGAGTGGAATAAAAAAAAGGAGTGTCAGAATTAACAATTAATTTTACTCTATATTGAAATTGTTTGGGTGAAGGATTAAAATTAATCATATGAAATCGAGTTGGTAAATCCAAATCATGTGTAGGTTGAGAAAGGATGATCCCATAAACCATTAGCCGAATGTAAAGACTAAGGAAACAATGTGAAAGGCATAAGTATTCCATTTCAAATCATTGCTTAATATCATTCTTCAATACATGGATTAGGTAAAGATGGCTTCCTGTAAGGATTAGATCATCAGCATAGGGAAAACCAATGAGAACACTATATTGAAATAATTGAACATACACAATTTGATTTTGTTAACACTTCCTAAATGCACTTTGCAAGAAATGAATATGAATTTTATTATACCAAGCCTTGGGGCCCTATTTAATACCATATAAATACTTGTTCAACTTTCATACCAAAATTGGAGTTTTTGTGGTAATAAAACCAAGTGGCTAATGCATATAAATTTATTCATGAATATAATTTTTTAATATGGACTCTTCATATCCATCTGGTGAATTTCCCATTGAAATTATGTGGGAAGATAAATGATTGTTTTTATGGTGTTCATTTTAGAAATAAGAGAATTGTTTTTACTATACTTGATACATTTATTTTGAAGAAATATTTTAGTCACTAGCAGTCACTAGCCATACCCTATGCTAATCAATATGTCCTTCTCTAGTGAAATTTGTTTTATAAATCCATTTCTAGCCAATAATATTCTTACTAGGAGGAAGTGCGAAAAAAATCCAAGTATTTTTCTTCATCAAAGAGCCATACTAATTAGCCATTTTTGTTTCCAATTTTGGTTTTCCTTTAAAATTTTCATATACAGAGGGATCATCTATGGAAAACAATTTTTCCATGAGAGAAAAATTAGATCTAGCCCTTCAAGTTTCATATGAATTACCAATATTTGAACCTGCAAATTAGATTTTATTTCATGTCAAAACTAGAAGAGAAGTGGTTGAAACTGCTCTAGTATCTTCAGATGGAGCACTTGAACTAGTAGGTGTACCAAGATCAAAGTCTTGCATAAAAATTGAAGGAGTAACTAACACTCATTCAACTAAGGATGATGGAAACTATAGGGTAATGTGAGGTTTGACTCACTTAGGTGGTGGTGAGACTTCATTGAAATGTACATATCATTAAATGGTAACATTTTTTTGGATGGATAAAAAAACTTTTAAACTTTAGAATCCTCACTATAGCTGAGAAATATGCCTTTATGAGATTTGGGATCCAACTTCTTCATTTTTTCATCAAGAATATGGGCCAAATATTCATTTCCAAATAGCTTGAAGTGGATGTCTAGTCTTCTTACACTCCACTTTTATTTAGGAGTAGCTTGTGAAACTACTAGCACAACACATAACTTCCACCCAACATCTCTTTTACAATCCTTTAGAATAAAGCATATACTGAGCCATTTCAACTAAGGTTCTACCTTTCCTTTAAAAAACCCCATTCTGTTAGGTGTGTAATGAATTTTGTTTCAATGTTGAATTCCATCTTTAGATAAATATGCTACAAATTTACCCTTACTGTGCTCCCCCACATTTTCAATTCTAAGAGTCTTGATACATTTACTAGATTCCTTTTCAACTAGGGCTCTAAATTATTGAAAAAAAACCTAAGCTTCACTTAAGAAATAAATTGATGTCTTCATTTTAAAATCCTTAATAAAGATAAAGAAATAGAAAACACTTGATAATGAAGGAGCCTCAAGAGAACCATATCTGTCACTATGAACTAGCTACATCTGTTGTTGGGTACAACAAGCTTTATTCATATCAAATGGTTCGTTGTGATTTTTTCCAAGTACACAACCTTCACAAACACCTTTAATGGAAGAAATTATAGGTAATCTAAGTACAATTTTAGACATAATTTTAATTTTACCATACTTAAAGTGTTCTAATGTATTATGTCGCAACTTATTTTGTTAATCAATATGTGCAACACAAGAATAGAATAATTGTTTTCTAGATGAAGTAAAAGTAGTGAAATTTAACAAAAATTCTTCATGATCAATTGGAACTAATGATTTTTTTTTGATATCTTGAGAAAATATCTATCTGGACATGCTCCAAACTTGGGTATCTAGACTAAACCAAGAACTAAGGTTTCATCACCAAAAGGGTCATTGGATCGAAAGAAACCACGTGCTTCTACCTCGACTCTACATTTCAATCTTATTATTGGACTAGGTCCTCATAGTGTCAAATTGCAATGAGGGGGAAGCAATATGTTAGCCCCAAAATGATCCAGGTGGATATCGGTGGCCACCAACCTATTCCATTTGGACCCGCACCATCAATTATTTTAGTTTTTCAGTTTTATCACAACTTACTATTTTTAGCAGTTTTTCGGGTCATGAACTTTCGGAGCCTTTTTGAGGCCCTAATGATCTAGGTGGATATGGTGGCCACCCACCTATTCCATTTGAACCCCCACCATCGGTTCTTTTAGTTTTTCAGTTTTAGTACAACTTACTATTTTTAGCATTTTTTCGATTCCTGAACTTCTGGAGTCGTTTTGAGGCCCTAAACGACGTTTTTTGGGAAAAACAGGAGCAACACGAGTTCATGGGTCAATATTTCTCACATCAAAAGTTTTAGTCCTCAGATAGACCTTTCTAACGAGGCATGGTTCACGTCAAACGAAGATCATATGCCAAAGTTACGTCCCCGGGAAGCTGAAACACCAATTTACCCAAACAGGGCCCATAGTTTTGGTGCTTCATCTCCTAGGGTTAGGTTCTTGGATGTTTAGGGCTTTCCATTGTTTCTCAGTAATAAATAGGCCCTCAAGCCTCATTTTAACACATTTTATAGGCCTATAGACACCACATATCTTCTCAAAGATAAGCTACCAGCACCTTAGCTAGTTTATTTCCATGATGTCTGTAAGAATATTTATGTTATTTGATATTAATGAAATGAAATATTATTTCCCCTGCATCTTTGTGTTTATGTCTATTTATGTATTTTACTGTGTTCCTGCATAAATCAAGATCAGTGGTATCAGAGCAGTTTTCTCTTTCTCTGCTTTTCTTTGCATGTCCCCAACGAGGTTAGGGTATAAGGAGTTAGGGCTCAATCTGGTTGAACCCTTGCAAGATCACCCTCGCAAACCCCGATGACCTCCCATGGTCGAAGAAAATAAAGATGAGGGAGCAAGAGATCCTATCAAAATATTGCTCGAGGAGGCCCTCTAGAAAAAAAGGAACGTTATGATGGATAAATTTCTCATATCCTTCAACGAATGCCCACTTACTGCGCATCTACATCCAACAGCCACTCTGGAGGTGCCACTCCCTTCAAGGTATAGGTAAACTTTGAAATTCTTATATTTAAAGGCCAGATAGATTTAGATGCCATAGATAGATGGTTGAATTTTCTAGAAGGGTATTTCTTGATCCATGATTTCTCCGACCAATAAAATATTATTTTTTCACTCTTCAAAGTCGCCCCCCATGTCAAGGACTGGTGGGAAGCCTACTGTGAGAAAAGGGACGGGAGGGAATCCTCTCTGTTCTTGGTCATACCAACTTGGAATTCATTCCAATACAGCATCAAGGAACAATATTACTTCATGGGGAGCTATGAGGACAAGTACATCTAATGGACCATGTTGCAGCAGCAAAGGGATCAAGATGTGCATGAACTAATGAATTTGTTCCATACCCTGCGCAAAAATTTGGGTATTAAAGATTCAGAGAGACATTTTGTGCTCAAGTACCACAACTGTCTGCATAGACACATTCAGGAGGAAATGGAGTTCCTCGAAATTACCTCGCTTGGCATGACATATCTCTATGCCGCCAATATTGAGCATAAATTTAACTAGAAGAAGCGAGACTTTGGATCCAGGAATCTGAAGCTAGGGAAAGGTGCCCCCGAACCATAGAAAAGGGGGCAAAGCCAAAGCGAGGTGACTCATAACACCACCAAAAATCCAAAGAAGGACACGGGGAAGTGGTGTTAATTTCATAACAACCCCACTCACAACACAAACGAGTGTCGGGCAAAAAAATTGCTGGTGGCTGAATGGAAGGCACCCGAATCAGATGCATGTTCTAATCCTGAGATAGAACCAGAAAAGTGAGATGAAAAAGGGAAGCAGATCATTTATGTGGACCTGAGTGCCATTATTTCCACCACCAAGCTCCAGAGGGAGGATCCCAAGGCTCCATAGGAGGGGGAGCGCCTCTTCCATTCATAGATGTGGGTGAAGGGTTCTCCACTGCAATTTCTTGTGGATAGAGGAAGACAAAAGAACCCCATTTCTACAGAGGTCATGAAGTGGCTCGGCCTACCAACCATAGCACACTCATAGCCATATACCATTGGGTGGCTTCAGAAAGGAAGAGATATCTACGTCCGCCAGCAGTGTTGCCTTCTGTATAGCATCAAGCCATTCACGGATAAGGTACTGTGTGATGTTTCTCCTCTTGATATGTTTGATGTATTATTGGGCCAACCATACCTATGGAGGCGAAATGGTGTGTATGAGTCTAGGCCTCCTGTTGTTATTATTACTTTTGGAAATAAATTGTACATGATACTAGAGGTAATACCGCCTCCTTCCATCTCTTTGATTATTGCAAAACAACGCAATAATATTTTTTCCCAAACCAAGAAATTTATTTGAACTACCATTCACCCAAAAGGAAAGAATAATATTGTGGCCAAAACCTCGAAGCAGGGCTCCCCTGCACGGCAACAGGAGATGGAAAAAGGCATGGAGGAATACGAGGGAGTTTCCTCCTCACCCATAGGGGTTCCTCTACACTGTCAAGAAAAGCACTCCATTGATCTGACCCTTGGCACACTGTCACCTGATTTTGCCATACTTCATGTGACTACACAGAAAAAATCCTCACATGTATTTTTTGAGGCAACCAAATTTATTGAACACATCCAACATGCCCGCCAACAGGTCCATGACATCCTGGACAATTCCAATACAAGGTTTAGCAGAATTTTCCTCTCATGGAGGAACTTAATGCAATGGGGACCATTTCTTCCTAAGGAGGAAGCAATGATCTAGGTGGATATTGGTGGCCACCCATCTATTCCATTTGGACCCGAACCATCAATTCTTTCAGTTTTTCAGTTTCAGTACAACTTACTATTTTTAGCAGTTTTTCGGGTCATGAAATTTCAGAGCCGTTATGAGGCCCTAATGATCCAGGTGGATATTGGTGGCCACCCATTTTTTCCATTTGAATCCCCACCATCGGTTCTTTCAGTTTTTCAGTTTCTGTACAACTTACTATTTTTAGCATGTTTTTTGGGTCTTAAACTTCCAGAGCCATTTTGAGGCCCTAAACGACGTTTTTTGGGAAAATCGAGAGCAACATGGATCTAGGACCCTATATTTCTCACATAAAAAGTTGTAGTCCTTAGATAGATATTTATAATGAGGTATTGTGCGTGTCAAACGAATATAATATGCCAAAGTTACATCCACGGGAAGTCGAAACGCCAATTTACCCAAATAGGGACCATAGTTTTGGTGCTTCATCTCCTAGGGTTAGGTTTTAAAAAGTTTAGGGTTTTCCATTCTTTCTCAATAATAAATAGGACCTCAAGCCTCATTGTAAAATATTTTAGAGGCTTGTAGGCAACACATCTCTTCTCAGAGATAAGCTACCAATACCCTAGATAGTTTATTTCCATTATGTCTTTAAGCATATTTCTGTTATTTGATATTAATGAAATGAAGTATTATTTCCATAGCATCTCTATGTTTATGTCTATTTATGTATTTTATTACGATGCTGAATCAATCTGAATCAGTGGTATCAAAGTGGTCTGCACTTTCTCTAGTTTTCTTTGCATGTCCTCAAGGAGGTCAGGGTGTAAGGAGTTGGGGCTCAATCTGATTGAACCCTTGCAAGATCAACCTTGCAAATCCTGAAGACCTCACATGGCGAAAGAAGAGAAAGAAGAGGGAGTAAGAAATCCTATCAAAATATTGCTCAAGGAGGCCCTCGAGAAACAAAGGAGCGCGATGATGGATAACTTTTCTCAAATCCTTCAACGGATGCCTACCTACGACGGATCTGCATCTAAAAACCACTCTGGAGGCACCACTCCCTTCAAGGTACAAGTAAAATCTAAAATTCATGTATTTTAAGGCTAGATAGATGCAGATGCCATAGATATATGGTTGAATTTGCTAGAAGTTTATTTCTCGGTCCATGATTTCTCCGACCGAGAAAATATTATTTTTGCACTCCTCAAAGTCACCCCCCATGTCAAGGACTGGTGGGAAACCTACTGTGAGCAAAAGGATGAGAGGGAACCCTATTTTTTCTCGGTTCCACCCACTTGGAATTCATTTCAAGACGACATCAAGGAACAATATTATCTCGTGGGGAGCTATGAGGACAAGTACATCCAATCGACCATGCTACGAAAACAAAGGGATCAAGATGTGCATGAACTGATGAATTTGTTCCATACCCTACACATAAAATTGGGTATTAAAGATTCATAGAGGCATCTGGTGCTCAAGTACCACAACTGTCTGCATATACACATTCAGGAGGAAATGAGGTTCCTTGACATTACCTCGCTTGGCATGACATATCATTGTGACGCCAAGATTGAGCATAAATTTAAGTAGAAGAAGCGAGACTTTGGATCTGCGAATCCGAAGCCAGGGAAAGGCACCCCCGAACCACAGAACAAGGGGTAGAGCCAAAGTGGGGTGACTCATAAAGCCAACACAAATCCAAAGAAGGACACAGGGAATTGGTGTGAATCTCATAACAGCCCCACTCATAGCACAAATGAGTGTCGGGGAAAAAAATCATTGGTGGCCAAACTGAAGGCACCCAAATCAGATGCATGTTCTGCTCCTAATCCAGAACCAAAAAAGGGAGATAAAAAAGGGAATAAGATCATTGTTGCGGGCCCTAGTGCCATTATTTCCACCACCAAGCTCCAGAAGGAGGTTCCCAAGGATCTAGAGGAGGGGGAGCACCTCCCCCATTCACAGATGTGGGTGAAGGGTTCTCCACTGCAATTTCTTGTCGATAGCAGAAGTGAAAAGAACCTCTTTTCTATAGAGGTTATGAAGTGGCTCAGCCTACCAACCACAAAAAACCCACAAGCCATATACCATTGGGTGGCTTCACGAAGAAATATTTCTCTGTGTTTGCCAGTAGTGTCGCCTTCCGTACAACGTCAAGCCGTTCACAGATTAAAAATTGTGTGATCTTGCTCCTCTTGATGTGTCTGATGTATTATTGGGCCAACCATACCTATGGAGGTGACATGTCATGTATGATTCTAGGCCTCGTGTTGTTATTATTACTTTGGGAAATAACTTGTACAGGATACCGGAGGTAATACCGCCTCCTGTCATCTCTTTGACTACTACAAAACAACACAGTAAGATTGTTTCCCAAACCAAGAAATTTATTTTAATTACCATTCGCCCACAAGGAAACAATAATATTATGGCCACAAAATCAAATCAGGGCTCCACTGTATGACAGCAGCAGATGGAAAAAGGCACAGAGGAATACGAGGACATTTTCTCCTCACCCACAGGGGTTCCTCTACACTGTCAGGACAAGCACTCCATTGACCTGACCCCTGACGCGCACTACCGCCTAATTTTTCCATACTTCATGTGACTACATAGACATAATCCTCACATGTATTGTCTGAGACAACCAAATTTAATGAACGCATCCAACACACCCGCCAACAGGTCTGCGACATCCTGGACAATCTAATACCAAGTTCAACAGAATTTTCCTCTCATGGAGGAACATAACACAATGGGGACCATTGCTTCCTAAGGAGAGAGGAATGATCCAAGGGGATTTCGGTGGCCACCCACCTATTCCATTTGGACCCACACCATAAGTTCTTTCAGTTTTTCAGTTTCAGCACAACTTACTATTTTTAGTAGTTTTTCGGGTCATGAAATTTTAGAGCCGTTTTGAGGCCCAAATGATCGAGGTGGATATTGGTGACCACCCACCAACTCCATTTCAACCCCCACCATCATTTCTTTCATTTTTGTAGTTTTAGTACAACTTTCTATTTTTAGCAGTTTTTCGGATCCTGAACTTCGAGAGTCATTTTGAGGCCTTAAACGAAGTTTTTTGGGAAAACCAGGAGCAAAATGAGTCCATGGATTAATTTTTCTCACATCAAAAGTTGTAGTCCTTGGATATATATTTCTAACGAGGTATGGTTCATGTGAAATGGAGATCGTATGCCAAAGTTACATCCTCGGGAAGTTGAAACACCAATTTACCCAAACATGGCCCATAGTTTTCGCGCTTCATCTCCTAGGGTTAGGGTTTTGGATGTTTAGGGTTTTTCATTATTTCTCAATCATAAATAGGTCCTCGAGCCTCATTGTAACATAGTTCAGAGGCTTGTAGCCACCACATCTCTTCTCAGAGATAAGCTACCAGTGCCCTAGCTAGTTTATTTCCATGATGTTTGTAAGCATATTTATGTTATTTGATATTAATGAAATGAAGTATTATTTCCACTGCCTCTCTATTTTTATGTCTATTTGTGTATTTTATTGCGTTCGTTCATAAATCTGGATCATAACACTAGAATTGATATGAAATGATTTGGAGATGATACCACTAAACATGGTAAAGATTCAAAGGTATTCCTCCCTAATGAGCAGAAAGAACAATCAAATGAAGGAAGCCATAAGGAACTAGATGAATACCCCAATTCAATCCTATTTCAATTGGAGGAACAACTAGAAGAAGGGATTAAGAAACCCTTATGTTATGAGTTTGATGGGGAATTTAAAACCCCTGAGTTTACTCCACTATTGACACAAGACAAAATAGAGGAATTCATGTAAGAGGAGTCTCAACACGTTGAATTTACTATGGACATGATAACAAACCTAGACTTAGAGAAGCCTAGAGGATTTGGATGAAGAAAGGTAAGTCACTCAAGACAAAACATTTTCATTTACATAGCCTAAGTTATTAACCTCTATGTATATAGAATGGGAAGTTGCTACTAAAAAATAAAAAGCTTAAGGCTAAACTCTAGCAATGTAAGCCTAAAGTTATAAATCTAGATACATTATTGGAGGACATTGACCAGTCTAAATGTCCTAAACTTAGAGCCTACAATTACTCTAAATATTGTGTTAAGGAGGATCAATAGACTATAAATGTTATTCTAGATGAAATTATTACTAATACCTATGTCTTCATATAAAAAAACCTAATTTCTCTTAGTGGAGGATAAAGGATGAAGTTTTTGACCTTGGGATTATTGATAAGGAGTGCTTCTCACAAATTATTGAAAATATGAGGCAAAGGTATTTTTAAATGTATCTCACCTAGGAAAGAAAGTGGAAGGAAAAAATAAAAGAATATAAGGAACAATTGGCATGAGTACAAGCACAAAAGAAAAGTACATATGAATTGGCTTTAAAGGTAGTATCATGTAGAAAATCCCTTGGGTTGTATCCCATCCTCTTGTATGATTGATGTACTACCTTTAGGTTGAAACAATTGGTAGCTAGACAACCCTACGAAATCAAGCAAGACAAGATTTCATAAACATTTTTTTTGTTTATTCTTAGGAGAAAAAATTGTAATGTGAGTTATATCACTTTAATATTCTTCTCTAGGACAACAATTGCTAGAATCCAAACCCACATTTTGGGGATGTCGAAATCATGGATTTTACATATTACATTATTAACTTAATGCAATAGAATAAAGGGATGAAATTTTATGCCAATACTCAACCATAAGATATAATCGTAGTAATATATCAGTATTTATTACTAGGGGTAATTGTGGATGATTAAAAAATAATTAGACATGACCCCAAGGATTGAGTGACCATTCGACAACATGGAATATATGCAATAAGATAGCATCAATAGGTGGTAATTACCCAATATTTAGATGCCTTATTCATCTCCCATTTTTGAAGTTCAACAAGAAATTGCAGCACTCACACTAGTGTGGGACCACAGGTCCTAGTGATATAGTAGTGTGAAAGCCAATTTAATTAATAAATTGGTGTAGTGTCTAATTTAATTATCCCCTAATCATATTGGACAATAAAATGTAATCTTATCTCATAATCACTTGTAATAGTTAATTGAGTGTGATAAGCTCAGTTAGCTCATGAATTTCGAGTTGAGGGTGGTTGGTGACGCATGTAGAGTGATGTTATTAGTTATGGAGTTCTAGTTGTAGTTAGTGTATTAGTTTAATTCATGAGTAATATGTTCACTCAGTTAGATGAGTTAAAGTTAGTTGAACTAGTTATAACTATTTTTTGTACTAGTGAGAGATCAAGTGAATTAAATCAGATTTAATTCACAATCAGTGATCTGCCATGCAACTAATGATTTACTATTAATAGCTGCATGCATGTCAGTTCCACTGGATACCCAGTTGAAACAAAGGTTAAATGGATGCTAACTATCATTTGTATCATTATTAGGTTGCTTGCATGCAGCCAAACATCCATTAGATTTCCAATGATCCTTGCGCAGTTTTGGAAGTCTGAAATTCCTAAAGAATAGGGATTGCATTCCACATGAAATGTGCAAGCAAGGCAGGCTGATTAGAGGCTGAGAATTGGCTAAGTGTTGGTTGATTTTTTCCGGGTCAGTGTGAGATAGTTGTGAGAGTGCATGAGACTCTTTTGAGAAGAGTACATTGTAATTGTCTCATGATTCCATGGTGAATATACAATAGATGATAGAGGGGTTTTGAGCAGAAAGCTTTCCCCGGGAAAATATCTATGTTGTGACTTGATTTGCTTCTTTATTTACTCTTGTGATTGGCGATCATGTTTATTTTCCACAATTTATTTGTATAAGGATTCAGTATCTTGCTTTAGTACATTTCTTGATCATATTGAATTCATTGGTATACATATGTTCTTATAATTTCTAAATGGTATCAGAGCACATGAAATCACTATAGTGGAGAAGAAAATGAGTTTATGACTGAATAGAATTCAAATTTGTAAAAGTATTCTTGGTGCAACAGGAAGGTCAGGATTGAAATGGCTTTCAATGGCTTGAGTTTGGAGTATGCACTTGAGGGAAGTTCCAATTATATTGCATGGAAATATAGGATGAAGGCAGTACTGGAGTAAAAAGGGTTGAAATAATTCATTGATAATGAAATTCCCAAACACATTGTAGCAGATGCCACAAATCTTGATGCTTAGCAAAAGAAGGTTGCAAAGGCGAGGAGGATCTTACTGGAGGGAGTACGAGACTGCATTATCTCAAGTCTCCATGGCAAAGCGATGCCATATGAAATGTGGAAAGATTTGACAGATCTATTTCAAAGCAGTAATGATCATAGAAAATTGGCACTAAAGGACAAGCTCACGAAAATCAAAATGGAGAAAGGTGACACTATTCAAAAATATTTAACAAAGTTTGTCCAATGTTGGGATGAGTTTGGGAGAGTTGGAATTACTGTAGTGGATGATGACTCGGGGAGCCTAGCTCTTCTAGGACTTCCCAAGAGTTGGAATAGTTATCAAGACTCTGTCAATGGGATGGAGAAGCTGCCAAATTGGGAACGAATTTGTTTGGATTTGGTGCAAGAAGAATTTAAGCGGAATACCAGGGATGGATGTTCATCTAAGAAATATAATGAATAAAATTGCGCTTTGGATGCTACGGAAAATAAGGGGAAAGGAAATAAATCCTATTCCAAATCTGAGTCTGGAAAATATGGCAAGAAGCACGACATGTCCAGAGTGAAGTGTTTTCACTATCATGAGCATGGACATTATGCCATAAATTTTCCACAAAAGAAGAAGAAAAAAAAGGCTTCAGGATCTGCAGCTGATCAGGCCTTGGCCTCACAATTTGAGCTTGAATTCTCACTCATTGCATGCATGGTGTCAATTGAAATGGTATCGGTGTTGTACTTGGATAGTGGTGCATCTTTCCACATGACAGGAGACAAAGAATTTTTCAGTATCTTGGACGGGAAGGATCTCCAGATGTATATCAAAATGGGTGATGACTGGCAGTACAGTGCTACTGGGATTGGTACAGTTACCTTCAAGAGACGGTCAGGTAAACCCTTCTTATTAAAATATGTAATGCATGTACCAGGTTTGAAGAAAAAATTAGTTTCAGTCGCAGTGTGGGAGGATAGAGGATATGATGTGGTTTTCAGTGAAGGGAAATATTTCCTTCAACACAAATCCATAGGACAATCCAAGAAGATTGGGATTCATGTGAAGAATCTTTATAAACTTGATGTATATGGTTGCGCAACATTTATGGGTAAGGCAGACAAAGTGGTGAGTCGGGATGAGGGTGAGTTATGGAACATGATATTGGGCCATCTACACCATAGAGCCTTGAAGGTCATGCAAAATATTTCTATGGGTCTTCCCAAGGGTACTCCTGCATAGTTAGACACATGTAAGGTATGTACTATGGGAAAGTATGAAAGGCCACTTTTCACGAAAAGGAGAACCAAGCTTTGGAAATCCTTGAGAGAGTTCAGTCAAACTTGTGTGGACCATTCTCTACTGCTTCGACAATAAATCATAATTATTATATGATATTTTTTGAATATTTTTCAAGAAAGTGTTGGATCTACTTCATGCAAAAGAAAGATCAGATGTTCTCAAAATTTCTTGAGTTCAAAACACTGGTGGAGAAAGATACGAGGAAGCATTTGAAGGCTCTTAGGAGCAACAATGGTAGTGAGTACATCTCAAATGAATTCAAGAACTTCTGCAACAAAGAAGGAATTTAGAGAGAGTTGATTGTGCCTCATAACCCACAACAGAATGGGGTCACGGAAAGAAAGCACAGAGAAATTATTGGTGCAGCACGAGTGATGTTGCATGATCAGGGCCTACTGTTGCATCTGTGGGCGGAGGCATGCAACACAACGGTATTTGTGAAAAACCATAGTCCTTATCAAACACTTGGCATGAGTACACCGGAGGAGGATTTTTCTGGTAAGAAACATGATATTTCATATTTTAAATTTTTTTAGCTCATCTGTATATGTTCATGTGACCAAAAACTCCAGGAAGAAGCTTGAACCATGTAATATTCCCAAATGGGAAATGCAGCAATATAATGAAGAATTTTGGAGTAATAAGGCAGATTCATCATTTATGAAGAAAAAGGCCAATATGGAGACCTTTTATATGTATTTATAGCAGAAAAATAGATATAAAATATGGCCCATAAGATGCATAACAGGAAGTACAAGTCTCCAATGGACAAAAATCATGGAATAAGAGGTGCTACAACCATGTATTGAAGCTGGAAAACCCTTACAGCATTATTTTATTGGCTCTACAACAAAATTTGATTATACATAAGATCTAGATCTTCTATGTGCATAAAATGTTAGATCCATATCAGATCCATGCACTATACAAGCTCCTCTATAGAACCCTCTTGGGGTTGTCAGCAAAACACCAAGTACAAGTTGTAGATCTAAGATCTAATACTGCAGATCTACTGAAAAATAAAGATCTGGAAAGTGTGGTTGATCTGATATGGTAAATAGAATAGCCTCCTCCAATATATCTTCAAAGTGAAGGGCAGATCCCCAACACTAGAAAATCAACTCTCCAAATGGTGTGTTGAATCACCCTCCAAATCCTCCTACAGAAATAATGCAGATATGGAAGTAAATTGCATTGTAGGGATCAAAATAAGGTTGGTTTGATGCCAAGATCTGAAAATAAGCTCCAAAGCCTTCAATACTATCCTCATAATGAAGTGGAAACCTTCTCCACTAAAAAGGAGCATTAAAATGGCCTAGATTTGAAAGATCTAGTATCCACTTGCTGTAGCTTGAAAAAACAACCAAACCCTCAATAGGATCTGTGTTGTAGCTGAAAGAAGAAGCTTTCCCCTAAGCCAGATAGTGGACAATGCAATACAAACTCTCCCAAGAGATACTCAATGGGAAGAGGTGGGATTCCTGATCAGGAACACCCAATGCTAAACAACATTCAATCTCAGCTAAACAGCAAGAGAAAGATATATTTATAAATAGACCATATATTCAGAAAATATCATATACATCAACAACCTTCTAATGCTGCCATCCTCTTCCTTTTATAATTTAAGAGCTTGCAAACCCTAAACCACATCCAATGATAACACTCCTTTCACACAAACCATGTCCATCTAAAATAGCATTGTACCTCATTGATGGCCACTCCTCCATGAAAGCATTATAGATTTGGTCAAGGTTGAACCAGTCAAAATGATCTAGCCCCTTTCACATCAAGGGTGTTTCAATTAAGATACCAAGATTTTTCTCTTCCACATTTGGCATTGATTTATTCATGATTGAGGAGAAATATGGACCTCCTTTTCCCTCTTATTCTTTAAACAAAGATGAAAAACAAAAATGAATATTCCAATTAGCTCATGACTAATTGGGAATATTATAGTCCTCCCTTCCCAAATGTTGCTTATCCTTAAGAAATTGACAAGGTGAGTGCTGCAACTCTTCTCCCCCTCCATTGGTGACACAGACATGTCATAAGCTTCCCGAATAAGCTAAGAGTTCACCAATCCATCCCTCCATGAATTTCTCCTCCAAAATTCTCATGAGATGTAAATAATCCATCCCATAAGGAGACAATAGTTCAAATGAAACAAAAATGGTTTGCCCAAGGTTATCCCTAAAACATGTAGCATAGTGAACATGGAGAATCTCCATCCCATAGGGCACATACATACCTCCCATCCTCCCTCCATAAATTCCCATAAAAAGTACAAGTACATCTTCAATGTATGGGATCAAAACTATATACATACAAACATAAATTTGTGCATATGGAGGTGGGTCATAGTCCCACATGTGTAACCAGGGTAGTGCATCTCCTGACTACATTCGATCATGATGTGGTAAGTGGTTTCCCCACCACTTAATTGCTACCCATTTCATCTCACCATGGCTGAAAGTGTAAGATATGTTTGGTGCTTTAGGAATGCACCCATCATGATACAAAGTCATCTCCCTTTGTCCTCCAAGGGAGTGGCCATATTCAGAAATTTTTGTGGCCCAAAGTTGGCCATGAAGTTTGTATGGTATAGTACTCCTTGGAGTTATGGCCTGCATGTACATGGTGAAAGAATGCAAACATTAATCAAATGAAACATTATTTACATGATCATATTCTTCACCAATATTTATCCTTAAACAAATGGAGTGGTGCATAGATCTATCCCCTCTCTCAAAAAGAGAAAGAGATGGCTAAATTAACTCCTTTATAGAGTTATGTTGTTGCCCCATCTCCACATGGTTCATGAATATTTTAAAATGCTGATATAGTTCTCCTTCAAAGCCATTCCAAGTGTAGCTTCCATGATGATGGTGTAAAATCTCATGGAATATGAGTGGTTGAAACAGAACTCTTCATAAGCCCTTTGTAGCAACTTGTCCTTGAGCTTGGAGGCTCAAAATAAGAAGATTCTAGCATGATAATAGATTACTCCTTCTTGGACTGAATATCCCTCTTCATGTAGTTGGTCATCAAGTATCATGCATGTGTGAATATCCTTGGAGTAATCCACTAGCAGTTGGGATTTCTTATATAAATCAATCTCCCATAGTGACAGCGTTGATGATCTATCAACATAAATGTCTGTCATATGGCTGCTCTCCTCCTTGACATATCCCAAGCCAAAGGTACATGTTGGAAGGTCATTCATTCCATGCTTCTCCTCCCATGGCGCAGAATCTGAAATGAGAGTGGGTAATGATGATGTTGGGAGAATGCTTCCCTCCTCGTTGAGCCTACCCAAGACTCCCAGTGTTATATCATTACCTTCTAATGCTCCCATCCCTCCTAGATCTATGCTTGGAGCATCATGTTGTGATATATCTCCCACAATATCTAAATCAGGTGGCCTCCTAGGTGGTTTTCCACTAGATAATAACATCCCATATGGCAATCTCATGAGAATAATAGATGGGATTGTAAGGTCCTTGCTTCGACTACGCAAATCCATCTCTGATTTCTGTGTGGAAATTGTATGTAAGGGATATGTATGCATTCCTTTGATCATTTGAGTATTACGACTATTTTTATCCACCCATTCCATTTGCAAAGCCTCCCAATCAGTGGTGACTTTCCCCAAAGTAATCAACCATTGAACACTGAATATCACATTGGTGTCAAGTATGTGAACCACAAAGAAGTGATCAATCAATGTATATGTCCCCATGGTGACTGATAAGGATGGGACATAATGCATGCATTGAATTTTTCTATCTCCTGGGACCAAAATAGAGAATCCCTCAAAAGAATTAGTGGGTATTTCCCTCCTTTGCACTAGTTGGGCATTAATAAAATTGTGGGTAGCTGCACTGTCGACAAAAACAGAAACCCTTTCATTCAAGATGGAGCCTTGAACTTTTAAGGTCAAGTACTTAGGTACTCATCTCAAAGATGTAAGATCCCCTCAAATAGGAGCAAATGCTCCATTTCCATCTCCTGATGGTGTTGGTTCTCCTCCTACAGTGTCAGCGTTGTGACCTCTTCTTGGTTCATCTTCTTCTTCCCCCTCATCATCTGAGAAGACCTCTATGTAATGTGTTTTTCCAACTGCACATCTATGTCCAGGTGCCCATGATTCTTGGCAAGTGAAGCAAAGCTTCCTTCTTCTTAGATCTCTTCGGACATCATCATCAAGAGGTTTTTTATTTTGACTCTCCTTTGAACGAGCAGCCTTTTCTTCTTTTCCCTTTGATGGAAAAGAGGGCTTATGCTGAAAAGTTTCCTTTGCTTTTGGCAAGGCATCTTGAAGGTCTCTAGCCCTTTCAATAGCATCATGTAAGGTAGTGGGCTTCGTAGACTTAACCAACCCATGAAGAGGTTAATCTAACCCATTAATGAACATGTACACCCTTCTTGCTGCAGAAAAATCAGGAACCATAACATAAAGTCTTAAAAATTCAAAGATGTAAGTTTTTGCTTACCTGATTGTTTCAACTTTGCAAGGCTCATGAATGGTGCTTTAGGATCTCTTCTATAAAATCTTTCCACTAGCCTTCTACTGAACTTTGAATAAGAAATCAAAATGGCATGACCCAATGTATACAAGCCATGGAACCACCAGTCATGTGCTTCACCTTCAAGGTGCAGCACTGCAATGTTAATGGCTTCCATTTCTAGAACCTTGTTTGACTAAAAGTAGATGTCAAGTTTTTCTACCCAATATTTGGAAATGCACTTGGCTGACCCATCAAAATTGGGTAAAAATAATCTGCCCATAGTATGATGTTGATCATGATTCTGAATGAATCCACCACTTCTATGATGATGATTTGGTATTTTATTATCCTTCACTTGAGAAAACTCCTGAAAACTCAAGTGATCTTTGAACCTCTGAGTTTGAGATTCATACTCCATAAAGTAGTCTTCAAGGGATTCTTGCTCTTGAAACCCTTTATTTCACACAGCCAAAAATGTAGGCATGGTAGAACATTGGGATACTTGTGGTTAATGCACTGGTTGATCATTCCAGTGATGAGACATGGCAAAGCCTTCTCCATGATGAAATCCTTTAGGGGATTCCTTGAATATATCCATTCTCAACTCTTTGATCTCTCTAGCAATGTCTTGCATGGCTCTAAGAAGGATCCTAGGGAACTCCTTCTCTTCATCTTCACCTCCAAATAAAGGGGTTTTACCCTTGTCTTCTTTCTCATCAGTATAATCAAATATTTTGTGGCTTCTCCTTTGATACCTCTTTTCTCTATTAGTAAGAGGCTCTCCTTCTTCAGATGACATATTGGCTTTTAGAATGCACAGGTTGTGCCAAGATGATGCTCTGATTCCACTGTAATATTCCCAAGTGGGAAATGCATAAATATAATGCAGAACGTTGGAATAATAACACAGATCATCATTTATGAAGCAAGAGGCCAATATGGAGACCTTTCATATGTATTTACAATAGAAAAATAGATGTAAAATATGGCCCATAAGATGCATAATAGGACTTACAAGTCTCCAATGGAAAAAAATCATGAAATAAGAGGTGCTACAACCATGTATTGAAGCTGGAAAACCCTTACAATGTTATTTTATTGGCTCTGCAACAAAATTAGACTATACATCAGATCTAGAGCTGCTATGTGCATAAAAATTTAGATCTATATCAGATCCATGCACTATACAAGCTCCTCTATAGAACCCCCTTGGGGTTTTCACCAAAAAACCAAGTACAAGTTGTAGATATGAGATCTAAGACTGCAGATCTACTGAAAACTACAGATCTAGAAAGTGTGGCTGATATGATATGATCAATAGAATAGCCTCCGCCAATAGATCTTCAAAGTGAAGGGTAGATCCCCAACGCTAGAAAATCAACTCTCCAAATGGTGTGTTGAATCACCCTGCAACTCCTCCTATAGAAATAATGCAGATATGGAAGTAAACTGCACTATAGGGATCAAAATAAGGTTGGCCTAATGCCAAGATCTGAAAATAAGCTCCAAAGACTTGAATATTTTCCTCCCAATGAAGTGGAAACCTCCTCCACTGAAAATGAGCACTAAAATGACCTAGAACTGAAAGATCTAGTATCCACTTGTTACAGCTTGCAAAAAAAACCAAAACCTCAACAAGATCTGCACTATAGTTGAAAGAAGAAGCTTGGCCCTAAGCCAGATAGTGGAAAATGAAATAAAAACTCTCCCAAGATCTACTCAATGGGAAGAGGTGGGATTCCCGATCAGGAACACCCAATGCTAAACAACATTTAATCTCAGCTAAAAAGAAAGAGAAAGATATATGTTTAAATAGAACATATATTCATAAAATATCATATACATCAACAACCTTATAATGTTTTCATCCTCTTCCTTTATTAATTTAAGAGCTTGCAAACCCTAAACCACATCCAATGATAACACTCCTTTCACACAAAACATCTCCATCTAAAACTGTGTTGTACCTCATTGATGGCCACTCCTCCATGACAACACTGTAGATTTGGTCAAGGTTGACCTAGTCAAAATTATCCATCCCATTTCACACCAAGAGTGTTTCAATTAAGCTGCCAAGATTTGTCTCTTTCACATTTGGCATCGATTTATTAATGATTAATGAGAAATATGGACCTCCTTTGCCCTCTTATTCTTTAAACAAAGCAGAAAAAAAAAATGAATATTCCAATTAGCTCATGACTAATTGGGAATATTACAAACTAACAACTTAGATTGGGATATTTGGGGGGTACAGTGATACTCCCCACAACTATTGAGTGTATTTTCCAAATAGGAGGTTGACTTTTGTGAGACGGGATATAAAATTTGATGAGGAGAAAGCCATGCAGTTGTCCCTTGAGAGGGAGATGGATTTGCATGCAGATGAGGAACCCTTGGTTCCATAGAATGAATCTGTTGATAGGGAGAAATGTTTTTCCAATAGTAAGGTATCTCCCCGGTATAAAGTCCCAACTAGACTCTAAACCGATTGTGATAGGGATCTCGTCTGGGGTGTGGGTCCAGTTACCACTGAATATTTCTCTTTTCTGACACAAACGAGCTATGCAGACCTTTGAACACACGATTATTTGAATAATACAAGACAAATGGTTGATGAGTCTCAATGTACATAAAACACTACAAATAGAAAAAAGTGAGTTAAAACATGTAGCCGAAGGAAATGTTGTTAGCCGCATATCATTAGGGTCATGCCTATAAAATTTGTTCAAACCACAAAATAAATAGTCATTTATGGTCCAAACACCCTTCAATCCCTTGAGCATTTGTGAAATATGAGATAATTTTAGTGACAAAGCTGATAGAAATATACTCGATTAAATATCACTATACCATTTACACATTAAGTAAGTTGAAATGTAAAAATGGTAGAAGCAGCAAACACATATCATAAAAAATATATTTGATGCATGAAACAAAATATTCATAATGTTAACACATGAGTCCTCATCAAATCCAATATTGGAGTAAAAAAAAAATTTGTATTCATTCCCAAAAATATGTGTCCAATGCTATACAATTCTCTTTGCTCCTTTGGAGTCCAAAAAAAAGATCCTTTACAATTCCTTGGAGGGAGTATCAATAGAACAAAATTGACCCTTGCGTGTCCCAGACATTTCGCCTTTCTGACCGTTGACATACTCTGCGACCCAAAGGGAATTTATGACTTGCAACCTCGTCTTTGACTGTGACCTGCGACTCCTCTTGTCTGTTGCGACCTGTGACCCCTCTTGTTTGCTGCGACCTGCCACTTGGTCATGGGAGAAATTGGGTGATTGTGAGATCAGGGACGTCTACCTATTGCTGTTCTTTGAGGTAATTTTTCCATGCTTGATAATTTGCAACAATTGGGGAGACCTGAGGAGTATCTTCTCTCAATATATGGAGGCACGGGATCAAAGTCCCTCTCTTGATCATGATCTGATTGGACAGGGAGGCAAGCTTGGTATAGATCTAGATCAGTGTCATGATTAATTGAACAAGATTTTCTTGTGATTCCGGAAGGTCTTGAGAAGCAGTTGCTTTCCTTATGGGTTGTAGAAATGCTTGAATGTCTTGGGCGACTTATTCCCATGTTTTCTCTCCATCTAGTGTGCCCAGAGAAGGAATTTGATGTACTTCGGCCATTGAATCGATTCTTCTAATCGGATGTTCATATGCGGACATTACTTTCTCTAGATCCTTGACTAGTTTCTCTTTAGATTGTACCTTTATCTAGATTTGAACTTTGCCTTTTTGGGTGTAAATCCAATCTTTCCTAGGCAAGGTGTCCAGAGCTTGCGGATACATGTTTGACGATTCTAGTATTCTTTCCAATGCAGTGGAAGCTTCCTTCAGCTATGCGGTCCTCCTTTTGGTTTCTGCTTATGATTTTAGTAGTGGTGTGACTATTTGGTTTATTGTAAACATTTCTTCATATAATTTCTTCATGGTGGATTCCAAAGTGACCAACTCTCTTTGAATGGTAAGTGGCACTTCATTATTTGGGGCATTCTTAACTTGAAGTTGTTGGATTTCTTCTTCTAGCTCCTTATTTTCTTGTTCCGCCTAAGTTGTCTTTTGTTCAGAGGCCTGTATTCTATTTTGCAGGGACATAATTTCTCTACTCATTCTGCTAACATTCTCCTCTATGGCTGCCGCAAAGGCGGTCCTAGCCAATGCAATCATAACTGGATTGGTCCTAGTATCCAAGACTATATCCTCTTCCATTGTGGTTGTGAGAGGTGCGACAGGGTTCTGCGCTAAACATATTCTTTTTTCTTGCCTGATCTTGTGCGTGAATTGATCATAGGTTGGAAATTTTAGATTGAATAATTCCTCGTCCTGATCCTCGGAGGCACCGAGTTCCGAGAGATTAAAATGCATACTAGTCACAAGAGTTGTCTGAGGCATCTCGATGTGTGGTAGCTCTGTCTATTTCCCTGTCTCTGTAGGAGGTGTCTTGCTACCTTCTGCTTCCTTGGAGTACTCTTCCTTTGAATTTTGACTTTCTTCCTCACTCCTCCTTTGCCCAGCTTCTACTTCAACCTGCTTTTCCTTTAGCTGGCGTTCAACTTCTGCTTTAGCCAGCTTTTATTTTACCTGGCATTCAAATTCTGCTTTATCTTGCTTTTCCTTTAATTATCGCTCAGGTTCCACTTTGTCTTGTTTTTCCTTTAACTGGCACTCAACTCCTGCTTTATCTTCCTCTTCTTTCCTTCTTTGTTCCTCTTCCTCTTTCCTACGTATTTCCTCCACCCTCTTCTTCTTTTGTTCTTCCTTTAGTTGCTTCTTTTGTTTATCCTCCTCTTCTTTTGCCTTCTCCTCAGCTTCTTGTTGTGCTTTAGCCTCCTTTTCTCTTTTCTATTTAGAAGGGTTACCACCTGTATCAGTAATTTGATTCCTGGCTTTGGAATATGAGGCTCCTCCTAGCATGTGGATTCTTTCCTCTAAAGTTTGGTTATCTTGTTCCTCTTGATCGGTTGATTCTTCTAGAGGAGCCTCCCTGTCTTTTTTGTACTAGTTCTTGATTCGATCTTTGGTTGGGCATTCTGTGTGTTGGTAAATCCATTTAAATTTGGCCTGTTTGCAATGTGTGGGGATGATTCTCTCAAGATCATGTGTCTGTGAGTGGTAAATAAAAACCCTTGGTTTCCTCAGCCTCTGCCTTTACTTCCCTGAAATATTTGACTGTGTAGGTGCCGATAGTAATCCAAAGAGTACACAATGGATTTTTGTTGCCCTTAGTGATAACCTTTGAAAAACCACCTGTCATCTGGTAACATACTTCTTGAAGGAGTAATTTTTCGGTGACAAACTGGGGCAGTGCATGGGGTGCCTTGAGCGACCTGAAGACTCGAATGAAAGTGCTATTCGTGACAGGAAATTAGCTGGCCACTCAGGTTATTGTCTCCATGGCTCACCCAGAGATGAACGGGGTATCGTTGCCAAACAGATTTCCGTAGAGCATGGGGATGAAGTTGTCCAAGATTGACTCTATATCCTGCTTATACTTGGAGTCCCAGAACACTTGCAACTCATTTTGGATTGATCCACCATGCTCTACATCCTAGTTGTGCGCCCTTCCCTCAAAATGGCACCTTGCGCATACTACATCCAAGAGGTATGAAGCCATATAAAACTCAGATGCACATCCCTCGTCAGGTGCTTGTGCTACATCAATGTTTGATCTGAGGGCTGCTATTATCAGGTTGCCCCAATTGAAATGAGTACCATATGTAGTGACATCGTACATAAGGGGAATCTAGGTACCATTGAACATAGTGGCATCTTCTTGGCCATATATTCTACACATCATGGCTGCCACCGGCTTGTAAGCTCTCCTCAGACCTTCTGTCTTATATTCTTGATCCTTCTTATACTTGAAATTTTTGGGGTCCTCCCACCATCCTTTCAAAGTTTCTACTACGGGTACTGCGTGAGTGGCTGCCCAGTCAGTGTTGAAGGTCTATTCCCGAGTGGGGAGTGCATTGTATACTTCCGCATCCCCTCCCTTTAGGTTAGCAAATGTTTTCCCTGAGTGATCTCGAATGACCCACATTATAGAGTTGACCTTTTGGAGGATCCATTCAATAATCTCTGCTCACAGAAATATCAGTGGATGGGAACCTGCATAGTGGAGTTTGGACCTTTTCACTTGAATGTACACCTGTCATTTTGGAAAAACTTCTGGAAAATCAGGCTTGGTGAACTCCTGATATATTTGGTACCAACTCATCTTGTCCCCCTTTCCGAGCACACAAGTGGTGTCTCCATATATGGGTGGTGGGGAAGGGGGCATGCCTTATTCCAAGATTTATATTACTGGACTCTTGTTCCTCTTCCGAATAGCTGGGGGTGCCATCTCACTTGAGGCCGAAGAGATGGACACACACTTGAGCTGGGCTTCGATGTTCCCTGGCATGTTCATAAAACAATCCCACAATAAGGTGGATGGAATAATTATAACTATGTCAAGACCAATAAAATTTTCAAATGATTCCTCCCAAACATTATTTGAAGGAAATCTTAGTCCTGCGACTTAGCAACCTAGCGACAAGGTCACTAGGTTGCTGGGTCATGTCAGTTTAAATTTTCAAAGAGCCGCAACTTGGTGACCTTGCGACTAGGGCGCTGGGTCACTGGCTCGCATTGGCTAAGTCTTTCAAGGAAGCATGACCTGAAAACTTGGCGACCTTGCGACTAGGGCGCTGGGTCACTAGGTCGCGTAGGCCAAGTCTTTCAAGGAAGCGTGACCTAGTGACTTGGGGACCTTGAGACTGGGTCGCTGGGTCGTTGGGTCACTTCAGTTAAAACTTAATGAAGTGTGACCTGGCGACTTAGTGACCTTGCAACTAGGTCGTTGGGTTGCTGGGTTGCAAGGTTGGGGGTCGCGCTAGGGCTTCCTTATGGGTTATGCGGCCGAAAATAGGTGAAATAACACAAATAACGATCATAAGAGCTCATCTATGCCTTTGAATATTTCTTTGGGTGAGTTAGGAAAGGTCCCTAAGGCATATAATGGGGCAGATAGGCTTCAGAGAAAATACAAGGAAATAAATGGGTACATGTCATGAGGGAGGTAGGTAGGTTTTGCAAAAGGGCTATCATGGAGCTTGAGTGAGGTCAAAGTAGGGCTAAATAGGTTAGGGGAAAGATCAATATTGGAAAAAAAATAACCAAGAAGGAAAAAAAAGGAGGATTAGGCAACTTACCTAGGAAAAACGTGCTCTAGCTAGCTTGTCAGAGGTGTTACTCGATCCGTCACGCAGGTCAAATGTGACCTGCGTGACCCTTTTATTTATAAAGGGGTCACACGTGCGGATAATAAATTAGGGTCATAGGTTCACAACTTAGGTAAGGTTGATTTGATGTGCGACCTTGCGACCTTGCAACCTAGCAACCTGGAGGTCGCAAGGTCACACGGTCGCATGGTCACAATTCTCAAGTGTTAGACTTACATGCAACCTTGCAACTTAGCGACTTGAGGGGTTGCAAGGTCACAAGGTTGTAAGAGTTTGGTTTGATTAGTTCTGCGACTTTGCAACTTATCAGCTTGCAAGAGTGGGCCTAAATCAGACTCTATCTTTACCAAGAGGTTAGGGGCTCAAAAATTTAAAAAGGGGTAAAATTTTGGAGGGTGTTGTAGCGGCTACAAAAAATGGTGATTCATTGGTAGGACCTAGGATCTTTGCCAGTGCTTTATCTTGAGGGGGGTGTGGGGGGCTTAGAAGTTTGTTCCTCTCATCCCATGGGTCCCACTACTTTCATCTTCAGACCTTTCGTGATTTCTCCACCTGTTTGCATGCCTCAGGGTGTTGATTCACCGTGTTTTCATTCCTGGCGACCAGACGGAAAGGGTTGGAGTAACTTCAAGGATTTACAGGATTCAGTATAGTTACTTTGTCCTCACTATGTTTCTCCGCTACCAGCGAACCTGCTGGTCCTGGCGGAGTCACTGCCTAGGATTCACAGATGTTGTTCCACTGCCAGCGAGCCTCGTCAGTACCCCGTCAGAGTTGTCGCATCGCCTCTTTACGAAGGAAGCCTTTCTTAATACTTTAACCTTTATTGATGTGCTAATCACACTTATTTAAATGTGCTCAAGGCACTTATTTGACTGTGGAAAGTATTTCCTGGGCAGATGAGGGATCCCGACTTATTTTTCTTGTAAGAGAGGTTGCTCCTGGTCTATACGAGGACTTTTGGGTTTTCCCAGATGTCCTTTCGTCACCTGAAGTTTGCTTTGTTCCCTCTCAGTATAGCGACCGATTTCACCCACATTATTTTACATAGAAACCCCTTGAGCCAACATACTATGTAAGCTACCTACACTTGGTTCTTGGGACTTGGTCATGTTCTCCCCATTGGGTGCCTATCACAGACAAGCTCGTGCCATTTTTCATTCTAGGGGCGATTCTTCACCGGCATAGATCCCGAAATAGTATTCCAATTGAGTAACTTCTACATCCCTCCTAAAAATTGAGGCAATGAAGAGAAATTATTACTAAGAGTCTCCTTGAAACAAGCAATTTATTGCAAACATGAAAAAAAAAAAAAACTATGGTACAGGGTATGGTGACGTCCCCTTGGGCTTTCAGGTGAAATAGTGTTTAATGTCATGCCCATTTACTGGGAGGAGCTCGATCCTCCCCTCAACGGTCTGTAGCCTATAAGTGTGGGAGCTAACCTTTTCTTTGATTTGGAAGGGACCTGTCCATAGGGCTTGGAACTTGGAGTGTTTCCATTTATCCTCGTGAGCTTTGTCCCACTTGAGGACAAGATCACCTACTTCAAAAACCTTATTTCTAGCAGACTTCTTATCGAACCATCATTTTATCTAACTTTGGTGGATGGTGAATTTTTCCTGGGTTTTTAGCCTTTCCTCCTCCATTTTCAACGATGTGTCTATTCGGGCCTGTAAAGTAGGGCAAGGAGTACCATGAGTTTCTTGAGATAATTGAAGGGCTGGGAGAGACAAGTTGGGAGGAAGGATAACCTCTTTTCCATATACAAGAAAGAATGGGGAGGTGCCCAATGAGGGTTTGGGTGTGACCCAATCAGCCCATAGGGCATCGTGGAGTGCATTATGCCAATTTCCTTGTTGGTACAGCAGAGTATTTTTGATGATATGGATAAGGTTCTTATTGGTTGACTCAGCTAACTCGTTTCCTTGGGGGTAATAGTTGGTAGATTTTTTGAGCACTATACCATTTTCTAGAGCAAACTCATATAATTGAAATGATGAAAAATAAGTTGCGTTATCAAAAACAAGGGAGGTTGGAACACCAAACCTGGTCATGATGTGTTGAGTGACAAAATCTATTACCTCTTGATTGTTGATTTGATGCAACGATATTGCTTCAACCCACCTTGTGAAGTAGTCCATAGTTGTGAGGATGTGCCTATGTTTCTTGGAAGAGTGTGGCAAGATTTCCCTGATCACATCAAGCCCCCACTGCTGGAAAGGTTCTTCCACTGTGACAGACTGCAATGGAGTGGTTGGTCGTATTTCCCTATTGGCGAAATTTTAACATTGTAAGAATTTACGAACATGAGTGTGTGCATCTTTGAAAAGAGTAGGACAATAGAAACCAACACACATGATCTTGTGAGCAGTGTTTTCCCCCACATAGTGTCCACTGGCCGGACCATCATGAAGTTCTATCAAGACTTTCTTAGCCTTATTATATTCCAAACAGCGTAGAAAAACTCCATTGTGGTGCTTTCTAAACAACTTTCCCTGAACTAGCTGATAGGGCACATCTTTCAATCTTATTGCACATTTCTGTTCGGTGGTTAGAGCGAGGTCCATGATACTGAAACTCAAATATTGATGAAGATCGACATACCATGAGGCGGTATTCTACTGGGGTATATCATCAGTTTGATACATGTCGATTTCGTGGTCCCAACACCATTCTTCGCTGCCTTGCAGGTTTGCGGCCTCAGCGGCCATCCGGCATAGCCCTTTTCCCTTGACAGTATGCGTCGGCTTGAATTTGAGGTCATACTCTTGAAGGAACGTCATCCATTTTCCTCGTCTCTCACCTAGCTCCCGTTGTATGAAAAGTTAGTGAACCGCTGGGTGTGGAACGGATACTGTCACGTGATTCTTCAAGATATATGGCCTAAAGTGTTTGACTGATTTTTACATTACGGAGGCCTGCTTATCAATCTCTAGATAATTTAGCTCGGCACCCTGCAGACTTGCGCTCATGAATGATATAGGCTGTTCAACATTAATGGCATCCTTTTGAGTGAGGATGGCTACAACAGATGAGTCTGAGGTGAAGGTGTACAAGATAAAGCCTTTTCTGAAGTCCGGGCTATGAAGGGCAGGAGCTTCGGTAATGACGCACTTGATATTATTGAATGCTTCTTTCTCGAGAGAATTCCATTTAAAGCTTGCGTTCTTCTTGATCATACCATGCAAAGGTTTTACTATTTGGGTGAAGTATGATATAAATTTTCGCACGAAGTTGATTTTCCTGAGGAAAGACTGCATGGATTTCTTACTGCTTGGGGGAGGAATCTAGGCAATGAATTTTGCGTGTTTTGGATCCACTACTATACCGTCCTGGGTTATGATGTTCCATAAAAGATTTCCTTTGGAGACAATGAAAACACTTTTCTTCGAATTGAGTGAAATCCGTATTTTCGGCACCTTTCAAAAATCTGCTTGAGGTGACGTAAATGCTCACTCCTCTGCTTTGAAAATATGGTGACGTCGTCAAGGTATACTACCATGCTCTACCTCATAAGGCCCCAAAAATTGATCTCCATGGCTCTTTGGAAGTTTGCCCCAACATTGATCAGGACAAAGGGCATGCGTCTGAATGCGAATGTTCCCCATTTAGTTCTAAATGTGGTTTTTAGCTGGTCGGGTTTAGCCACTAGTACTTGGTTGTATCCTGAGAAACCATCCAATAACGAGAACATTTCCGACCCTGATAGTGCTTGCAGGATCTTCTCCATAGGGGGCACTATGTATTTGTCTTTGTCTGAAGCTCTATTCAAATTTCTAAAGTTGTAATATTCCCAAATTTCCACATCATATTTGGAATATTAGCGTCCTTGATTTTCTTAATGAATTAAGTAAATAAAACGGTGGAGGGACCCACAATCCTCAATATGAATAAATATCCACTTTTGTGTGTGTGAATGTGGATTACTTAAACCTAGATCTACATAAGAAGGTAGTTGAGCAACTACAAATGTGAATGAAATTGGAGAATCTATCTCATTGATGAGATAGATCATGGATGTTGACATAGTCAACTAAGATCTTGAAGGGATCGAAAAGAGGATGATTCAATCAAATAAGATCTTGAATATGTCAAAGATCATGGTACAATCATGATAAAGTGATGGAGGACATTGTGCCAACAATGCACACTTGATGGAAGGTGTACATTGCACCTAGACATGATGGTTGATTTGGTCAAACAATGCAGTCCAACTTGGAGGATCTTGTCCACACGTGACAGTGCAGTCTATATGAGAGCTAAGGCTTGGGAAGGCTCAAATGTTATTTAAAGAAGATGAAGGCAAGGATGAGGGCATGCTGATTATTTCTTGATGTAAGATCTTTTCAGATCTGGAATTGTCATGTGACATTCCACTATTTTCTTGGGCTGTTTAGCAGAGATTGCAGGTTTTGTTTAGCACAGGGTGTTCTTGGTTGGAAATCCCACCTCTTTCTTAGAGCAGCTCTAGAAAGAGGGTTGTAATTCATTATACATCAAGCTTTAAGTGCCATCTCCTTTTCCTACTTCTGCATAACACTCATATTCAGAAATTGAAGATTTCTGAAGATCAGTTGGAAGTAGGAAGTTGTCTTCAGTACTTCAGCTGGAGAACTGGTTAGGGATTATTCCTATCACCTTGGACTTAAATATCAGCTTCCCAGAGCTTCATTGCAGATCTGGCATCAGGCCAAAAGTTATTGACCTCCTATCAGCAGTATTCCCTTCAAGAATAACGCTGTTCATTTTGAAGATCTAAAAGGAGGAAGGAATTTGCTAGTATTTCAGCTAGCAATCCTCTGAGGGATCATTCCCTCACATTTCCATCAGTCTTACCATCAGCTTGGAGTTTATTGCAGTGTTTTTCAGCAGGAAAAAAGCCTCTCTTTCCCTCATAGTGCAGTTTCTAGAGGCAGTTGTGTTGCAGCAGCTGCAATCAACATTGGAGGATTGAGAAGCTAGATCTAGAGCTTCTAGCTCATAGATCTAAAGAAGGGATCAACCCTTCAAGCATAGATTTGATCTGATATCATATTTCAGCCATCTATTTGTCAAATCTATCTTTAGATATGTATTTCATAGCAGATCAAGGATCAAATCCTAGGGAGGTGATTTTCCTAAGTTTCAGATTTGGAAAATCCTTTTTGGGTTATCTTGGGAATCCATCACATTGGCCAGATCTTGAATCTTGGCATCACCTGAGCTCCAGATTTGAGTAGATCTTAATTTTCCCTTTCAGCCTACAACTATATGTTCATATTCTACTGAAGGGATAGCGCATTATTTTCTTTAGTGCCTCTCCAGTTATGTTGTACCTATTGTAGCTTGTTTTCTGGGTACTTCTAGACCATCTCTTTGGCTAGATAGGCTCATATTTTGTACATGGTGTAACTGATTCTTCTCCAATCTAATAAAATGGCTAAGCTTCTTTGTAAGTTTTGATGTTGTCTTAAGATTTATTTTTTATCTTTCTATAAGTTCTTATATTGTGTGAAGTATTAGTGAATTCTCCCTTTTGGGATATTACAGTGGTATCAGAGCATGGTCTTTGGCTCAACTTGTGGACACTTCATCTTTTGCATCTAAGGAAGAAATTTCTGCCACTCATTTCTATAGATCAATGCAAGATCTATCCAAGGAGGTCTATCAAATGAAAGAGGAAAGGCAGAAAGAAGATCCAAGAATAAGATGTGATGAGGAAGGCCCCAGCACTTCCTATCAGCAAAGAAGAAAACCGAAGAATCTTGGATCTCCTCATAGATCCACTATGCCCACTTTCTTTGAAGAAGGTGAAGGGTGTAGAGGTGAAGGAAGGAATGAACCTGAGACTCATGAGACTCTCAGTCTGTATCTTTAGGAGTACAAAGCACAGTATAGAGCATTCAAGGAGAAGCTAACTCTCCAACAATTCTTCAAAATCAAAGAAGAAAGAAGATCCTATAGCAGCAATAGAAGAAAGAGGCATAATAGATTATATTTGCCTGCATTTGATTGATCTTCCTCGAGCACTGTTAAGGCTTGGAGGAGAGAGCTAGATACATTTTTTAGACTGCATCCTGTAGCTGAAGAAGAGGCTGTCCAAATTGCAGCACTTCATCTTTTAGATGAAGCTAATGATTGGTGGTTTGGTCACATGGAGCATGCAAGGGTGACTAAAAATTCATATTTATTTCACGAGTTGAGAAATAAGTTTGATGTGAAGAAGACAGAGATGTGCTACAAAGAGACATTTCCCAAGGAGGAGGATGTCAATCTTGTCACTCTGGACAAGAAGTCACTACATTCACCACCAGTTGCAGAAGTACTTACATCTAGAGAAGAGACACTTGCATCTTTGTAAGAAATTCTTGAGCTCTTGACACATGGAGTCCCATGCATGATTCAGGAGATGCATGAGTAAGAGGAGGAGAATTCCAGTGATGGTACACTTGGAGAAGAACAACCATCACTCTTACCAGCAGTTGGAGGCACTATTTTCCGGGTTGGAGGAACTCTTGTGTTCTGTCAAGAGGTTCCCACATATCAGTTGATCCAAGGTATGCATACACATTCATCACCTATTGTTTCAGTAGATCCTACTGAAACTTATGGGGACATGCCATCAGGGCCAATGCATAACCAAGGGTTAGAACATAGTGCTGATTTGAAACAACAACATATCACAGTGCAGAGGACCCTTGATCTAATCAAGGAGGAGATGAAAAGCTATCCTAGTTTGTCATGGATGAGATACATTCAACCTCTTGACTTGAAGTGTAGAGTTTCAGAAGGAGGGATGAGCATAATCCTTTGTACAATAACTAGTTGTGACATCAGTATTGTACCTTTATTTGAGACAGTTTATGTATTACCTTGTAGATCTACAGTGTTGTCACTTAGAAGCAGTGATAATGATGAGGCCCCATTATTCTTGGAGCATTATGAAAGTAGGTCCACTCATGAAGCAATGGAGGTAAAGATGATAAATGGTAGACATCTAGACATGAGAAAACTTTTCTCCTTTCTTGATGACACTTTCTCAATGAGCATTTCACAAATCAAAGAGAAACTTCTACCTACAGCAAATCCAAAACCGCATTGGTTTTAGCAGGCCATGGATGAGAAGAAGGTCTCATTGGAGGTGCACTTCAACATTTCATGGAGTGCAAAGTTCTTCATCAGTTTGGGGAATATGGTATTCTACAAAGGGTGGATTCCATGATTATGCAACACATCACTCATATTCCATATTGGGGTGAGTGGATGAGGAAGATAAGCAAGGGGTTGCATGACCACTTGTAGATTTACATGGGCCAGCAAGCTTGGTTAAGTTGGTTTCCCTTGGGAGGTTCTTGTCACTGCCCAAAGGCTCCTATTTTTTTGTTCCATGCCTTGAGGAACGCTTATGAAATGAAGAATGAGGCATGGCTACGTTGGCTGCTCTTGGGTGAGTATGGCTACCACCCAATAGCTCATAATTTTCTAATTCATGCCTTGTGTATCAATGATAGAATGCAAAAAATGAAGGCATGTTCATTTTGGTTTCACTTGGGAGAGATTGGCCACCACATGACATCTCCTATGTCTATGTGTTTTGTCTTGGGTAAATCTTGGCATGACGCTCTCATGATGTGCATTGATGATGTTTCTTTGTATTGAGCTGATGTGAAATTCTATATGTCCACTAGTATGTTTTTGCTTCATGATGCACATGAGGAGGAGAGAAAGAAGCAAGATCTCTTGTTTCTTTGGTTGCTTTTGGGGGAGTTTGGCTTGTCCATCTTACATGGAGGAGATGGAGGATGGTAGCAAAGGGCCTTACTCCGGTGGTTACTCTTAGGATAATATGGTTTGACATCTTTGTCTATCCATATAGCTTCTTTCCTTCTTCTTTTGCATAACATTGGAGTGATGCATGGATCCAACAAGGCCAACAGGGCTAAGTATTAGAGCATATCAATGCTCAATCTAATTCATGAAACATGGGATGGAGACATGTATTGTGTGATGGAGCTTTTCCTTTGGGAAGAGAACCACCTTATTTTATCCACCTCATGTATTGATGATGATGTTGGACATCATATGGTTGTCACTTGGTACTTCATGATGGAAGGAGGACATCTAACCAAATAGTTGGAGGTCATTCTTTATGTTTTTAAAAGACAACTTTGGAACCAAACATGCATAACCCATTGCAGCAAATGGAGGAAGCCTTCCTTATGTGGATGCCATTTGGAGGGGATAGATGGCTTTGCATCTACTTTTGGAGTTTCTTGAGGATAAGCAACATTTTTCCGGGGGGGACTGTAATATTCCCAAATTTCCACATCATATTTGGAATATTAGAGTCCTTGATTTTCTTAATGAATTAAGTAAATAAAAGGGTGGAGGGACCCACAATCCTCAATATGAATAAATATCCACTTTTTTGTGTATGAATGTGAATTAATTAAACCTAGATCTACATAAGAAGGTAGTTGAGCAACTACAAATGTGAATGAAATTGGAGAATCTATCTCATTGATGAGATAGATCATGGAGGTTGACATAGTCAACTAAGATCTTGAAGGGATCAAACAGAGGATGAATCATTAAAATAAGATCTTGAAGATGTCAAAGATCATGGGACATTCATGATAAAGTGATGGAGGGTGTTGTGCCAACAAGGCACACTTGATGGAAGGTGTACATTGCACCTAGACATGATGGTTGATTTGGTCAAACAGCGCAGTCCAACTTGGAGGATCTTGTCCACATGTAACAGCGCAGTCTAGATGAGGGCTAAGGCTTGGGAAGGCTCAAATTTTATTTAAAGAAGATGAAGGCATGTATGAAGGCATGTTGATTATTTCTTGATGTAAGATCTTTTCAGATCTGGAATTGTCATGTGACATTCCACTGGTTTCTTGGGTTGTTTAGCAGAGATTGCAGGTGTTGTTTAGCACAGGGTGTTCCCGGTTGGGAATCCCACCTCTTTCTTAGAGCATATCTAGAAAGATGGTTGTAATTAATTATACATCAGGCTTTAAGTGCCATCTCCTTTTCCTACTTCTTCAGAACACTCATATTCAGAAATTGCATATTTCTGAAGATCAGTTGGAAGGAGGAAGTTGTCTTCATTACTTCATCTGGAGAACTGGTAAGGGATTATTTCTATCACCTTGGGCTTAAATATCAGTTTCCGAAATCTTCATTGCAGATATAGCATCAAGCCAAAAGTTATTAACCTCCTATCAATAGTATTCCTTTCAAGAATAACGTTGTTCATTTTGTAGATCTAAAAGGAAGAAGGAAGTTGCTAGTATTTCAGCTAGCAATCCTGTGAGGGATCATTCCCTCCCATTGCCATCAGTATTACCATCAGCCTGGATTTTATTGCAGCATATTTTAGTAGGCAGAAGGCCTCTCTTTCCCTCACAACATAATTTCCAGAGGCAGTTGTGTTGCAGTAGCTGCAATCATCATTGGAGGATTGAGAATCTAGATCTAGAGCTTCTAGCTCATAGATCTAAACAAGGGATCAACCCTTCAAGAATAGATCTATTATAATATCATATTTCAGCCATCTATTTGTCATATCTAGCTTCAGATCTGTATTTCCCAGCAAATCAAGGATCAAATCCTATGGAGGTGATTTTCCAAAGTTGCAGATCTGGAAAATCCTTTCTGGGTTATCTTGGGAATCCATCACATTGGCCAGATCTTGAATATTGGCATCATCTAAGCTCCAGATTTGAGTATATATACATTTTCCCTTTCAGCCTACAACTATATGTTCATATTCTGTTGAAGGGATAGTGCAGTATTTTCTTCAATGCCTCTCCAGTTACGCTGCACTTGTTGTAGCTTGTTTTCTGGGTACTTCTAAACCACCGCTTTGGCTAGATATACTCATATTTTGTACATGGTGTAACTGATTCTTCTCCAATATAATAAAATGGCTCAGCTTCTTTGTAAATTCTGATGTTGTCTTAAGATTTATTTTTTATCTTGTTGTAAGTTCTTATATTGTGTGAAGTATTATTGCATTCTCCCTTTTGGGATATTACAAAATTCCACACATAAGCGAATTTCACCAGACTTTTATGCACTAGAACCATATTTGACACCCAAGTTGAGTGTCAAAATTTGAAGATTATACACACATCCAAGAGTTTCTTCAGTTACATTTAAATCATCGACTCCAAAGTGGGGTGCACCTTCCTCAGTTTCTGCTGAAACGGTTTCATTCCTTCTTTCATGGGTATCACGTGTTGGATGATTCGTGTATCATAGGTTCGTAGCTCATCATATGTCCAGGTGAAAACATCTCAGTACTTCTTGAATAAATTAGTGAAGGATTTCCTCTCTTAATGGGTGCATTCATTACCGAGGCTGACAAATTTAGGTTCCTTCTCCGTTCCGAGGTTTAGCTATTGGTGTGCTAAAGTGGAACACTGCACCTTCGTGTTAGGAGGTCCACGAAACAATTATGCAAATAGAAAATTTTTTCAAGGGACACAATGCCCTTGGGTATGGGATTTCCTTTGCAGTCCTCTTGTTCCTTTTGCAAGGCCTAATCATGATCTTCTTCTTCTATAACTACGTCCCTCAACACATCTGCATTGAGAATGAAATCTAATACCTACTGATCGTCATTAAAAATGCGTAGATTAGTGACATTGTATCGTATGGATGGCTTGTAAATAATTTCAATAGAAAACCCATCTCTAAGTGGGGTGAACCTAGTAGTAGCATTAGCAAGTGTATCAGTCATTGCATTGTGCATTCTAAGTGCTACACCATTTTTTGGTCATCTAACCTATTAATATTAGATGGACCTAAGTACACCATGTAAGACCAATTTTACCCTAAGTAAAATTGCTTTCACTATGAAAAGTAACTTAGTAAAACACCTTTATTAAGTTGTTTATGGTCTAAACAGGAAACCCCATGAGGAAATATTAAATAAATCCACATTTTTTTGATTTTCCTCGAGGAATAATTAGTTAAACAACAGTTTAATTAATATTCCTGGTCATATTTAACCCAAAACAGGAAAATTAATTAGATAAATTATTATTTATCTTATTATTTTCTAGGAATAATTATTTAAACCTTATTTAAATAATATTGCTTGTTAAATTTGGCTAAATCACTCATAAATAGTTAAATAAATCATTATTTATTTAATTATTACTGAACCACATCCTTAAAATGATAAATAAATCATTTATTTATTTATTATTTACAAATAAAGGAATTTGACCCAAGTCAAATTCCTTTTCCCTCCAACAAAAATAATAAAATATTCCATAAAAGTTGGATCTTGATTTGGTTAATAATATTTTAATTATGCGCCAATATCTAGAATAACTCAATATTTTGTTATAAATAGAATGGTTTTTCCATTCATTCATAACCTTTTGTTTCCTAAGATCACTCTGGATCTCTACTTTTGGTCTGACTTTGATCCACCATCATTGTCATATTTTTCTATCCTTTTGCTTGTGAGCTCCCTTTGTGTTCCTTTTTTCTCTGGGTTTTCTACAACATCAAGAGAGAGGAATTTTAGATCTAAAGTGTTGAGGACTTACAAGAACCCATCCCATTGAGGAGAACTGGTAACATCCGTCTATTTTTTTCTCCCAGGTGCCCTTAATATAAAATTAATTCAACATATTCTTGTCTTATCTATTGGATGCATGGAGTAAATTTCATTTTATTTACTGCTTAATGTATTTTGATGCATAGATCTATATTTTTGTAACATTTATCTTGATCAACTAATTGCAGATATGATATATTGGCAGCCATTTTTGTTGTTAGGGTTGTTTGTTATGCACAGCTAAAGTGGTCTTTTTTCATACACTTGCAATTAAGATTCATACTAACAACTGGACACTCCACACGAGTTTACGATTACGACCGCTGCCGTTTTTCTAATCCTTTCATATCCAACTTCTTCAAACCCTAGGATTTCTCTTCAACCCCTTGTTTTTTCTTTTCTTGATGTTTTTTTTAACCTCTAAAACCCTAAAACATTGAAAATTCTAACTTCAATGTGTTTTCAGACCTATTGCAGGTGACAGACATCAGCCGTAGCTGACACGACACATTCTGCTGAAATATATAGCCGAGAGTGCCGAAAGTGCAGGTCACACTTTTTGGCCCTAAACCTGTGACCTGGAGCTTCAAGGCGCACTTTTCATCCCAAAAAATGCGATCTCTACAGAAAACAGGTCAAAAACTGCAACATGGACTTTTTGCGGGAGTTTTTCTGAAAGTTTTCTGGGTTTGTCTGGGACTCCGTTTAGGGTTGTCTGACCTCCATCCCCACCCATTTTGGACTTGTACTTTTTCTTTTTTACTCAACTAAGTGGGAACCTAGCCCCTTAGGGCTTCAGTACCCTCCACACTCTGTGGAAGAGTTTTAGCTACTGCAGGTTGTCTGAAATTTTTAGAGTGTTCAACCATTTTTCAGATCTGATACCTTACCTTCAGATCCACTTAAGATTGGCTATTTATCCATCCAAATCACCTCATTTAGTTTTGTTTTGGTTTTCCTCTAGGGTTCACTCTGTTTCTCTCCAGGAGATAGCCTTTCGCCACCTCATTTACAACAATCTTTCTTCTTATTTGTTGTTGTTTTCTACACCTTTTTCCAATAGATTTTGACCTTTATATCCCTGTCCCTCCCGACCTTAGATATATTGGCTACTATGGTGTGTTTTGAATAGTTTTTTCCCACCTACAGGCTACTTGTTGAGAGGCCCGCCTCCCTGGGTTTAGATTATTGCATTATTAGTTGTTTATTTACTATTATTTCAGTTTCATATATTGTTATCTGCAGGTTTATTTATAGTTACACAACACACTTTTTCTTTTTCTCTACAAATGTCTGGGTTTAAAAATTAAAATTTACACACTTTGCACACACACCCTAAGCGAAAAAGGTCTTGGTTAACACCGCCAAGAAAAGACTCTAAAACATTGAAATCAATTGATCCTGCACCTCTTCACCCTTGTTTCGACATTGTAATAAGTTGATCCTCCACCACCTTGCCCTTGTTGGTATATTTTCCCTTTGTGCCATGTTTTTGTCGTCATCATTGTGCCACCAAGGCATTTATCCTAGAGACTTCTTGGCCTTCATCCTTAGTTTCTAGTAGGAAGACTTACTCCTCCGCATAGGATTCGAGTTATTCCTCCACCGAGTCCACACTCCAACTCTTTTTCTAGTTCATTGGGTTCTCCTTTCACCCCTGGTTCTCCTCCTGTCACCTTCACCATGTCTGGTTCAGGACCTAACAGTGGTGGTAGCCCTGACCCTAATGCTAGGAATACTACTAATGGAACTGCAATAGGAACTATCCCGGCTGCTTCCTTACTCCCCTATATGGTAGGCCTTAGTCTTCCTGATTTTGAACAGTTGATAAATGACCCTATACACCATGACGCTAGTTGGCCTGTTATGCCAACCAAGCTCCCTTTCGAAATCCCCAAGTTTGAAGGCCTTGCTGAAGAAGATCCTACAAATCATGTTCGATCTTTCCACATGGGGTGTTCGTCTAACTCCATTACTGATGACTCTGTCCTTCTTCAGTTGTTCCAATGTATGCTTACAGGAAAAGCTTCTAAGTGGTATGTTGATCAGGCCTCATCCTCTCATACCACCTTTGTGACTCTTGCTTAGGATTTTTTGTCTTATTTCCAGCTTCCTCTTCGTTATGACACTGGTACCGAACTTTTGACTTCTTTCTGTCAATCTTCTGCAACCCACCTATCCGATCATGTCCAGGAATGGCAAAGAAGAAAGAGCCTATGTCGAGCCCCTACCTTCGAAGACCGTGTCTACATGGAATGGTTGCTTAGATCTCTATTTCCCCTTATCGGAAAAGATGTCACATCGCATTTCCCTCAAACCGAAGAAGCCACTTTCCAAATTGCGTTAAAATATGACCTGATCTACGCTCAGTCAGGTTATGTTTATACCGTTCTACCTGATCTTCCTAGACTCGGTGGTGCCAACGCACCGGGGGAATCTCATGCTACCGAAAGTATCATTGGATCTCTCTCTCATCCATATGCTCAGCCTCCCATGGGCTATGGTTTTCCTCAGGGGGGGCCAGCACCTCTTGCACTTTTCCCCCTCCCAGTAGCATGTATCTAGGATATGGCATGCCTCCTCCTTTTTCCCAACCTCCTGTTTACCACAATGTTACCCAACCTCTTTATTATCCATATCCACAGCCTGGTGCTCTAGCTCCTCCATCATTAGCACCTCCTCCTCCCTTGCCTTCTCAACCCCTGAAACAATAGCCACCACCCCCTCAGGGGCAGGTGTATGCACATCAAGGCGCGACTAATCCTCCTCCTTCCAAAAAGAAGAGGAAAGGTACTCAAAATCAATCTGCTCCTGGTAATCCTGGACCTAATCCTCAAAATAATGCTCCTAACACTACTAACCAGCAACAGGGCACTCAGCCCAAGTAGGACAAGCCTATTTGAATGAACAAGCCTTGTTCTTGTTGTGGTGTTTATGATCATTACACACATGATTTTCCTCTTTTACCATAGATGAAGCAGATGTGGGAGTCTCAAGAAACATTGCAAGGATAACAAGCTTCCCCTTCTATCCCTCCCAATGCTGTGCCTAGTCAGCCGGTTGTGCTTGCTAATCCTTTCCCTTAGCAAGGATTTGTGGCTACCCAACCACCTGAAGGTCAAGTGGCCACTCAACCTCTTCCATATGGTATCTCCGATTACCAAATTCTGATGATGAACTCTGATCAACCTCTAACCGTAGACATCAATCTTCAGACTCGGTCCCGTCAGTACAACAAGCTCCCCGCTATGTATATCTCGGAGCCACCTCCTTCGGTCTCTACAGAGCCTCTTTCGACACCTAATGGTCACTTATATATCCCTCAGCTTAAGGCAGGGGATCATACCAAGATCCATAAGGGACCACTATGCTGAAATGCTACTTCTGGCAAAGTTGCCCATTCGTATAGCATAGTAGATGATTTAGCGCAATCTCCTGCTGCCATTTCATCACTAAAACTCCTCTAGTCATGCCCTTCACAAAAAAAAGCTCTATTATCTGCCATGGGCACTGTAGATCCTTCCAAGGATCGATTGATTGCCTTTGATGTTGACTGGTCAAAAAATCCTCCTCTCCCTACTTCCGTCGCCTTCCAAATCCTAGTCAAGATTTGGAACGCCAACATTTCCTGGTGCATCATTGATAAGGGGGAATCCACCTGTGTGATGTACGCTTTGGTTTGGAAGAAAATTAGATCACCTGAGTTGGCTCCTTCCACGATGACTCTCCGAGCATGGGATGGCCATGCCTCCCAACCCATCAACCTATTCCGCAACTGTCCTATTACTCTTGCGGGCAAGACTGTTTACGTTGACATAGAAGTCATAGATGCCCCCTTAGATTACAACATTCTATTGGGTCGTAGCTACACCTATGCAATGTCTGCTATCCCATCTATGGTTCATTACAAGATGTCCTTCCCTCATAATGGAAATATAGTCACCATTGACAAGTTGACATATTACGAACCGAAGTCTCAGACCTCCCATGAGTCCATCATCTCTTAGGTGGCCAATAAGCAAACCGTTGATCCTTTGACCAATGTCTCACATGGAGTCTACAAATATTCCTCATTGCTTGGTACATTCCTTGGTCTTCCTCCTCCTGTATCTGATACTAGCTCATCGAATGTTTGCATGATGCAATCTTCTTGGGCTACCCTCAAGCGGTCTGCTTCGGCTAGTAAGCAACCTCCTTGCCCTCCACAAACTACTCCTAGCCCTTCGATTCAGCCTTCTGGACCTCCTCCTCCTGGCCTTTCACCTACAGCTGGTATCCGTGAGCCTCTTTACCCTCTTGGAACGGTCCCACCAGGCGTTAACCATATTGGAGCCATCCCGCCTGGCCATTACCCCATCAATCAGATACTGTTCCTAGCTCCCCCCCCAGGAGTATACATGGTATCTGTCATGGCTACCCTCTCTCTTCCTAACTTGACCCTTGGGATTCCTGTCTGGTACCTTGATCCCCCAACCGCTACCCTACCTGGTCAACCCAAAACTTATCTTTCTTTGACCCTAGTTCAACTGGCCCCTATGACTTCTCTCGCTGTTAGAGTGAATCAACCACCTCAACAGGAACCTCCTCCTGTTGCGACAGCTTTGGGTAATGGGGGCAAAGCCAGCAAGAAGGAAACCAAGGACAAGGCCACCCCGACAAACCCTGCTCCTCCTCAGCCTCCAAAGCATACAACTTAGTATGCTTTGTGTGATGTTTTCGTTCATGCCACCCATACCTGTCCTGAATTTCCTCGTCACAAGCCCGTGGTTAACGTAGCATTTCTAGAGTCTGATATCCCAGAGGTATATGTCACTATACCCGATTCATTCCCGAAACACAGGTATTTGTGCACAAATCACCCTTGTGCTTTGTGTGATTTCCATGGCTACTATACTCACCTCTATCCCCACCTCAATGACATTCGCACCTCTCTAGCGACAATTCACCAATACGAGGCCAAGCGTAATGAGCCCACCTCTCCCCTATTTTCATGTTTTTCTTCGGCAAAACCAGAGGAAACGAATGCTCCCATTGAAATTCCCCCTCCTGATGTCGAGATGATGAAGCCTTCAACCACCATCCTCTACCTATCATCATCAATGAGACCCTCGGTGGAAGCTCCCTCTGAGACTTCCCCTTCTGTTGGGCTCGACCTCCCTTCAGCGATCACCGTGGCCTCAACATCGGTAGATCCTTTATCTGCTTACTCTTCTGTCACCCCTTATGATGATGCGCATGTGAACCTCTCCTCTCATGATGATGAGTCAAGTATTTTCGCTGCGTCAGGTGATCTTTCTTCCACTAGTCACCCCATCTTCTATTATGATGGTGACATAATGGAAGTAGTCACCACCCCTGACTTTATCTATCCCCACTTACATCGAACCCATGCATTCGAACCACATACACCTTGTGGCCATTACATTGACACCCAATGTTTAGGTAAGGGGGCACCCATATTTGAGAGGCTAGGAGAATCAATTCTCCACAACTCATCTAGTGCATCTGGTCATGTCGACTCTAGTACCATATTATTCCCTTTTTAGAAGAACCTCTAGAGTCTCATATCACGTTAGATTACTCTAGGGATGATACCCCTCATCATTCTTTCATCTTACATCAACAACCCAATCCCTTCGACATTGTTGTTGACCAACCTGTGGGCTTTCTAGGAGAGCACCAGTTCACTATCTCCAAATACACTCTTTGGGAAAGTGACACCATGTATGCCAACCCAGAAACTTAGTCCATTTGTTTCATATATGTAGTACCAAAAGAGATTGGTAATCCTCCATTCCCTTTCTCAAACTGCATAACTATAATGAAAAAAAATTGTGCACAACATCATTTAAATTTGTTTAGATTCCCCTTTTCTAAATTCATTTTGGCATGAACATAACATTCTTTGGGGCACCTATGCCCCATAACCATAAAAAATCCCATATCTCAGCCAAAACCAATACTGAAACACCCTTTCTCCGACAGGTTGCACTTTTTAGGTCATTTCCTGGGACAGGTCGCAGTTTTTTTCCCAGTACCTGCTACCTAGGTCACAGAACAGACCCCAAAAAGTGCAACCTGGCCTGTTCATGAATTCTGGGTGTCTAAACTGAAATTTTTCCTCCCTGAAATCAAAATATTAAGGTTATGCCTCTTACCTATAACTAACGAATCTCGATTCCAACGGTTGGTTTGTCTGCTATACTCGCCGCAAGATTTAGGGCCTTCTCTCGTCTCTACATTCACCACGGCTACACTTGAAAATGAGTGAATTTGGAGGGAAAATGCCTTATTAAAAGAGAAACCCCAGATTTTTCTTTCACCCGCCGTGGCCAAACCGTAGCTCAGTTTGACAAACTGTCCATACCGTTGGAAAGCTCTCACTGAGCTCTCAAATGGGTATCTGTTAGTTTCTTGTGATTTGATACTTAAACAGAACATTCTTGGGTGTGTGCAAGATGTTTCATCCCTCATGAGGGGGTGGCCCTAAAGGTAGCCCCCCACATGCCCAGATGACCTCTTCATTACATCCTTTGATGCAGCTCCATATATTTGATGATGTTGGCCTCAGCTGCTTACAACGCCTTTTTGTTTGCATATATTAATCAGATTTTTAGAGCCCTTTCCTGTTTACAGGGGCATTTGGGTTGTATTTGTATCTCATGTACTCAGATATTATTGTATAAGTCCTAGTTGTTATCCCAGGCACAGTATGTATGTGGGAGTCACTATCATGTTTTTACTTGGCTCATGTTTATGCCAGCATGTACTATATTGTTCAGTCCCTTTTTTACTGGATGCACTATTCTTTGTACTTTGTCTCGGCAGGCATAGGTATGCCTCCCCCGCCGCCTATAGCACAAGTACTCACTCATAAAAGAGACTTGTTGCACCTATAAGTCTCACCTCCTCAGGGTCTAGTCTTTTAGTGCTTCGATCTACCTTATATTTCTCTCTCTTTGACTTCCCCTTCGGTGTCTAGTGATTGAGTTCTTACAACGTACTCGGTCATACGATTAGCTCCTAACGCTCGCACGCTGGGGGGAAATCTATTACACCATTTTTTGGTCATCTAACCTGTTACTATTAGATGGACCTAAGTACACCATGTAAGACAAATTTTACCCTAAGTAAAATTGCTTTCACTATGAAAAATAACTTAGTAAAACACCTTTATTAAGTTGTTTATGGTCTAAACAGGAAACCCCATGAGGAAATATTAAATAACTCCAAATTTGTTTGATTTTCCTCAAGGAATAATTAGTTAAACAACAGTTTAATTAATATTCCTGGTCATATTTAACCCAAAATAGGAAAATTAATTAGATAAATTATTATTTATCTTATTATTTTCTAGGAATAATTATTTAAACCTTATTTAAATAATATTCCTTGTTGAATTTGATTAAATCACTCATAAATAGTTAAATAAATCATTATTTATTTAATTATTACTCAACCACATCCTTAAAATGATAAATATATCATTTATTAATTTATTAATTTCAAATAAAGGGATTTGACCCAAGTCAATTTCCTTTTCCCTCCAACAAAAATAATAAAATATTCCATAGAAGTTGGATCTTGATTTGGTTAACAATATTTTAACTATGCACCAATATCTAGAGTAACTCAATATTTTGTTATAAATAAAAGGGTTTTTCCATTAATTCATCACCTTTTGTAGCCTAAGATCACTCTGTATCTATACTTTTGGTATGACTTTAATCCACCGTCATTGTCATATTTTTCTATCCTTTTGCTTGTGAGCTCCCTTTGAGTTCCTTTTTTGTCTAGGTTTTCTACACCATCAAGAGAGAGGAGTTTTAGATTTGAAGTGCTAAGGACTTAAAAGAACCCATCCCATTGAGGAGAACTGGTAAGATCCTTCTATTTTTTCCTCCCAGGTGCCCTTAATTTAAAATTCATTCAACATATTCTTGTCTTTTCTATTGGATGCATGGAGTAAATCTCGTTTTATTTACTGCTTAATGTCTTTTGATGCATAGATCTATATTTTCGCAGCATTTATCTTGATCAACTAATTGTAGTCTGAAGATATTGGTAGCCATTTTTGTTGTTATGGTTGTTTGTTATGCATAGATAAAGTGGTCTTTCTTCGTACATTTGCAATTAAGATTGATACTAACACTAAGTACAAATTTAATACCAAAAGCATAAAAAGAATAAATTAAACACCATACCTCTTGCTGGTAACCTTTCAAATGTGGAGACAAACAATGGATGGTATTACGTACCTGACGGGTGATAATCTCGGAATCTCCAATTACCTTTAAACAACTGAATTTGAGATCTATGGATTTCTTGAGCCCGAGAATCAATGCTTCGTACTTGGCTGTATTATTTCTGCACTGGAACTCTAGCTGGCAAGAGCTTAGAAAATTGTTCTTCTGAGGATCCAATAGAATACAGTCCGTACCGGCCCCATCGTGGGTCTTTGAACCATCGTAGTACAAGGTCCAAATTTCATCTTCTGATTTCACCAGGTTATCCGAGCACATGGGGGGCGTACTCAGGGCGGTGGCTCCTAGCGGGCCTTTTTTCAAGGCATGGTGGTTATTAGTGACCAAAAAAAGTTCTGACTAGACGTCTTGAATGACCAGAGATTGGGGGGCTTGGTAGCACCCAAACATGGATTCCAAGAAACACATGCCAAGTTCTTCCTGTGTGAAACTGACTAGTTGATTAGTTGCGTCCAGGTTGGTCACCATGTGTTTCATGTAAGGTTCTCTTTCGACCTAGATTTGATTTTTCCTGCCTTTGTATGGGAGCCACAGGTGGGACCAGTTAGTGGCAAAGTATCCCTGCATTTTGCTAGATGAATCTCTTCTCAAAAGATGACCATAGGCCTCAGGGTGTCCACGACCACTATGTCTATGCACTGATGTACCCTACATTCATAGGATAAGCGGATGATGACGTTATTCAATTCACCTACTATAGGAACCTTAGATCTATCAATTTGAATGATCTTGGCATCATTTTTCTCGGGGTGGATGTTTAGCTTCTTGCATATAGACAAGGGCATAAAATTTGTGGATGCACCATAATCGACCAGGAAGTTATGAATATTGAAGTTGAATATCTCAAAATATAGGAGGAAAGGGTGGGTGGATCCTCTGGAATTTTCATTAATGGCATTCACGATAGACTGGGGGCTGGAAACACCTTGTGCAGACGTGGTACTCACAGGTTTGGATGTTGATGGGTTGGCAAACGCCTTGAGAATAATATCTCGTTGATTTGAAATATGAGCAAGTGCATATAGGGAGATGTTGGCCCACGTTTTCTTCATGTCTTCGATAATGTTCTACCTAGAATCTGGGTATGAGATAGGTTCATTGAAGGCTTTCAGAGAACCTGAAGATGATCTAGCCTTCTGGTTTGCTCGGGCATTGGTTGGGCCATATTTTTCTAGAGTTGCAGTTTGGTTCTCTTTGTTGGGTGGCAAGATTTTCCATAAGAAAGATTTTATTTTCTCCTCGAAAGACTATTTTGGGACTGGGCCTTTTCTCCTTAAGCTGTAGTTTCAAGGGGGTTTGGATTTAGGGTCGCCAGCCAAGTTTATTTCCATTTTGGAAAGGGGGGTTTCCCCGCGAACCACCTCGAAGGCAAGGACAACGGAACCTGTATCCTCATCTGGGGGATAGGCTTCCTCTTTATCTAAAAGAGACTCCTCCTCTAAATCCCCAGGGGTCTGGTCTTCTAAAATTTGATTCACCATGGTGGTCATGTTATTGATCCACTTGGGGCAATTTTTCTTCGAGTGGGAGGTTTGATGGAAAAAACAGAAATTATATTTGCCAATTTCTTCAATGTTTAGGCCAACACTTGATTTCAACGGAGGCCGATTGACAATGGTGTTATTTTTTCTAAAAAAGGGTTTCTACATTTTGGCGCCTGGGGCAGAGTCATTTTTTTTCCTCTTTAAATCAGAGACTTCGTTTGTTAACATCTTGAGAGACTTTTTGATACTTTCGAAGTCAAAAGGGTCTTTTTCTTTGTCTCTGGACTAATGAGTAAAGGATTGGGCTCTCTTCGTGGCTGGATTTGGATCATCCTGACCATCATGGTCAATGGCTTCTATGGATAACATGTATTTTTCAACAGCAAGGGTGGTGGTGTAATTTGCTGCCAGGGTAGCTCTAGTTTCGCGTTTCACAAACATGGCAATATCCCAAGGGAGAGCCCTTGTGTAGTAGTCAATGGTAATGGAATCATCTAGGTCCATGTTCGGAGGGAATTTTTTCAATATAGTAGCAAAGCGTTGATTGAAGTCTTTGACTTTCTCCTTCTTCTGGCATTTCAAATTACTAAGCTCTGTGAGGAGCATAGAAGGAGTTTTATCTTCCGAAAAATTTTGTAGGAAAGTACAACGGAATTTCTCCCAGGAATAAATGGAAGCAACAGGGAGAGATTGATACCATGTAGCAGCTTTATTTTCAAAAGTATGAGGAAAGAGTTGTCACGCTACATCATCAGACTGCACTCTCATCATCTGCAAATCCAAGTAGAAGTTGCTTATGTGGTCTTCGGCCAACGTACCTTTCTCGGGATAAAACTTAGGGAGGTGCTTCTCAAGGTGTCGAGGCATGTCATGGAGGGGACTGTGGAGACCTAGGGGATACTGCGTCATCCAAGCTAGCGACTGTACATGCCTAGCCTACTAGTGGTGCGGTATGTATACATGCCCCATTTCACTTTCAGACTCACTTCCCAGCCAGATCCGGAGACTTTGCCCGCATGGTGAGAGTGCATGTCTTGGTTTCCCTTGCATTTTCCTACATTCCTAATGTTTCTCTAGTTATAAAGGAAAGGAAATATGTTTTGGTGTCGCTTGTGGTGAGGGTGGCCCATATTTCGATCTTTCCCACAGCCTCTATCACCTTTGCCCCTATTTACCTAGCCTCTCTCGGTTGCTCCTCCAGGCTGGTTATTTTTTTGAGTGTCATCGTTTAAAGGTTGGTTAGGTTTGGTTTCAGTGATCCCAGGGTCGCCTCCTTCAATCTCTCGAGGACTCTTGGTGGGTTCTATTGAATTATGCTCAACTTCATCTACATAATATTCTATCATGATACCTACCAGCTGAGGTAGGGAATTGACCAGAGCTCCCTGGTAAGTCTGGTTGGGTGTGGGAGTTCGAGGGTTGACCAGGGAATTAGTGACCAGGATGTTTTGCAAGCCTCTAATGAGCTCACGGGCGATCGGGCACAAGGGCCTCAGCTGGTCTGAGTTGATCTCATAGTAAGTGGGTTCTTCTTCTAGAGACTGTTTAGGGGGTGGAGGACGAGTGTTTTCTTACATGATCTCCCCCTACAGGGTTTGCAATGGGATGTTACTTGTGTGCTTGGAGCCTGCCATTCAGGCCCTCCTTCTAGCACCAAATCTATTGACAGGGAGAAATGTCTGGCCAACAGTAAGGGATATCCCCAATATAAAGTCATGGGAGCAATGTCATGGGAGCAATTGGATGATCGTGAGATCAGGGACATCCACCTACTGCTGTTCTTTGATGTAATTTTTCCATGCTTGATAATCTGCAGCATCTGGGGAGACCTAAGGATTATCTTCTCTCAATATGTGAAAGCACTCGAGAGCGTTCGGGATCAAAATCCCTCTCTTGATCGTGATCTGATTGGACAGGGAGGTCAGCTTGGTATAGGTCTGGACCGGTGTCACGATGAATTGAAAAATCTTTTCTTGTTATGCCAAAAGGTCTCAAGAAGCAGCTACTTACCTTATGGGTTGTAGAAATGCTTGAATGTCTTGGGTGACTTCTTCCCATGTTTTTTCTTCATCTAGTGCACCCAGAGAAGGAATGAGGTGTACTTTGGCCATTGAATCGATGCTGCTAATCAAATATTCATATGTGAACATTACTTTCTCTAGATCCTTGACTAGTTTCTCTTTGGATTGTACCTATATCCGGATTTGAACTTTTTTGTTTTGGGTGCAAATCAAATATTTACTAGGCAAGGTGTTTGGAGCCTGCAGATACATGTTTGACCATTCTAGTATTCTGTCCAAGGCAGTGGAAGCTTCCTTCAGCTATGCGGTCCTCCTCTTGGTTTCTTCTTGTGATTTTAGTAGTGGCGCGACTATCTGTTTTATTGTAAACATTTCTTCATATAATTTCTTCATGGTGGCTTACAAAGTTACCAACTGTCTTTGAATGGTAAGTGGTACTTCATTAGTTGGGGCATTCTTAACCTAAATTTGTTGGATTTCTTCTTCTAGCTCCTTCTTTTATTGTTTTGATTGAGCTGTCTTTTCTTTAGAGGCCTATAGTCTATTTTGTAGGGACATAATTTCTCTACTCATTCTGCTAACATTCTCCTCAGTGGCTGCCACAAAGGTGGTCCCGACTAATGAAATAATTATTGGATTGATCTTGGTATCCAAGACTATATCCTTTTCCATTGTGGCTGTGAGAGGTGTGGCAGGGTTTCGTGCTAAACATCTTCTTTTTTCTTGCTTGATCTTGTGCGCGAACTGATCATAGGTTAGTCTTGTTAGATCAAAGACTTCCTCATCCTTATCCTCAGAGGCACCAAGTTCCAAGAGAGTAAAACACACACTGGTCGCAGAAGTTGTTTTGGCATCTCGATGTGTGGAAGCTTTGTCTATTTCCCTGTCTCTGTAGGAGGTGTCTTGTTGCCTTCTAGTGCCTTGGAGGAATCTTCCTTTGACTTCTGACATTCTTCCTCCCTCCTTTTCTCAGCTTCTACTTCATCTTTCTTTCCCTTTAGCTGGCAGTCAACTTTTGCTTTAGCCTACTTTTCCTTTAGCTGGCATTCAGCTTCTGCTTTATCTTGTTTTTCCTTTAACTGGCACTCAGCTTTTGCTTTATCTTGCTTTTCCTTTAACTATTACTTAGCTTCTTCTTTATCTTCCTCTTCCTTCCTTCTTTGTTTCTCTTCCTCTTTCTTGCGGGTTTCCTCTGCCCACTTCTTCTTTTGTTCTTCCTTTAGTTGTTTCTTTCATTTACCCTCTTCTTCTTTCGCCTTCTCCTTAGCTTCTTGTTTTGTTTTAGCCTCCTCTTCTTTCACCTTATGATTTTTTTGTTTAGAAGGATTACTGCTTGTATCAGTCCTTTGCCTCTTGGCTTTGGAAGATGAGGCTCCTCCTAGCGTGTGGATTATTTCCTCTAAAGTTTGATTATCTTATTCCTATTAATCGGTTGATTCTTCTGAGCAGCCTCCCTGTCTTTGTTGTACCAGTTCTTGATTCGATCTTTGGCTGGGAATTCCATGTGCTGGTAACTCAATTTAAATTTGGCTCGTTTACAATGTGTGTGGATGATTCTTTCAAGATAATACGTCCAATGTGTTACAGGTGGTAAATAAAAACCCTTGGTTTCCTCAGCCTCTGCCTCTACTTCCCTGAAATCTTTGATTGTGTAGGCACCAATAGTAAGTGGAAGAGTAGGCCATGGATTTTTTTTGCCCTTGGTGAGAACCTTTGAAGAACAACCTATCATCTGGTAACATACTTCTTGAAGGAGTAATTTGTTAGTGACGAACTGGGGCAGTGCGTGGGGTGCCTTTAGCAACCCGAAGACTTGGATGAAAGTGTTATCCGTGACAGGAAACCAATTGGCCACTCGGGTTATTGTCTCCATGGCTCGCCTGGACATGCATGGGGTGTCTTTTCCAAATAGCTTTCCGTAGATCGTGGGGATGAAGTTGTGTGATATTGACTCTATATCTTGCTTATAATTGGAGTCCCAAAACACTTGAAAATCCTTGTGGATTGGTCTGCCATGCTCTGCATCTCAATTGTGTGGCCATCCCTCAAAATGACACCTTGCGCATACTGCATCCCAGTTGTGCGCCCATCCCTTAAAATGGCACCTTGCGCATACTGCATCCAACAAGTATGAAGCCATATAAAACTTAGATGCGCATACCTTGTCAGGTGCTTGTGCTACATCAATGTTTGATCTGAGGGTCGCTATTATCAGGTTACCCCAATTGAAATGAGTACCATATGTAGTGACAACGTACATAAGGGGAATCTGGGTACCATTGAACATAGTGGCATCCACTCGGCCATATATTCTGCACATCATGGATGTCACCATCTTGTAATATCTCCTCAATACTTTCTATCTTATATTCTCCATCCTTCTTATACTTGAACTTTTTGGGGTCCTCCCACCATCCTTTCAGAGTTTCCACTACAGGTACTGCGTGAGTGGCTGCCTAGTCAGTGTTGAAGGTTTGTTCTCAATTGGCGAGTGCATAGTATACTTCTGCATCCCATCCCTTTAGGTTAAATAATGTTTTCTCTAAGTGATCTCGAATGACCCACATTCTAGAGTCAACCTTCTGGAGGATCCACTCAATAATATCTGCGCACGAAAATATGGGTGGATGGGTGGCTGCATAATGGATTTTGGACCTTTTGACCTTAACGTACACCTGCCGGTCTGGAAGATCTTCTAGGAAATCGAGCTTGGTGAACTCCTGATATATTTGGTACCAACTCATCTTGTCCCCCTTTCCGAGCACACAGTGGTGTCTCTATATATGGGGGGTGGGGAAGGGGGCATGTCTTCTTTTGAGATTTCTATTTCCAGACTCTTGTTCCTCTTCCAAATAGCTGGGGGTCCCATCTCGCTTGAAGCTGAAGAGATGGACATACACTCGAGCTCAGCTTCGATGTTCCATGGCATGTTCATAAAACAATCCCACGATAAGGAGGACAACTTAATTATAACTATGTCAAGACCAATTAAACTTGCAAATGACTCCTGTCAAACATTATCTGAAGAAAATCTTAGTCCTGTGACTTGGCGATCTAATGACCAGGGCACTGGGTTGCTGGGTCCTGTCAGTTTAAATTTTCAAAGAGCCGTGACTTGGTGACCTTGCGACTAGGGCACTGGGTCCTTGGGTCACGTTGGCCGAGTCTTTCAAGGAAGAGCAACCTGGCGACTTGGCGACCTTGTGGCTAGGGCGTTGGGTCACGTTGGCCGAGTATTTCAAGGAAGTGTGACCTGGCTACTTGGTGGCCTTCCGACTAGGTCGCTGGGTCACTTCGGTTAAAATCTTAATGAAGTGTGACATGGTGACTTGGCAACCTTGCGACTAGGTCTCTAGGTCACTGGATCGCTGGGTCGCAAGGTCGGGGGTCCCGTTAGGGCTTATTTACGGGTTATGTGGCCAAAAATAGGGGAAATAACACAAATAATGATCATAAGAGCTAATCTAGGCCTTTGAATCTTTCTTTGGGTGAGTTAGGAAAGGTCCTTGAGGTAAATAATGGGGCAGATAGGCTTCAGAGAAAATACAAGGAAATAAATGCGTACATGTCATAAGAGAGGTAGGTAGGTTTTGTAAAAGGGCTGCCGGGGAGATTGAGCGAGGTCAAAGTAGGGCTAAATAGGTTAGGGGCAAGATCAGGATTGGCAAAAATTAACCAAGAAGGAAAAAATTAAAGGATTAGGCAACTTACCTGGGAAAAACGTGCTCCAACTGGCTTGTTAGAGGCATTACTCGATCCGTCGCGTAGGTCGAATGCGACCTACATGACACTTTTATTTATAAAGGGGTCGCACATGGACATAATAAATGAGGGTCACAGGGTTACAACTTAGGTAAGGTTGATGCGATGTGGGACCTTGCGACCTTGCGACCTAGCGACTTGGAGGTCACAATGTCGCACGGTCACATGGTCGCAATTCTTAGGTGTTAGACTTACATGTGACCTTGCGACTTAGTGACTTGAGGGGTCGCAAGGTTGCAAGGTCACAAGAGTTTGGTTTGATAAGTTCTACGACTTTGCAACTTAGCAGTTTACAAGAGTGGGTCCGGATGGGACTCTATCTTTACCAATAGGTTAGGGGCTCAAAAATTTAAAAAGGGGCAAAATTTTGGAGGGTGTTATAGTGGCTACAATAGAACCTTAATATGTGGAGTAGCCATATGCGGAGGATCATGGAGTGGTAGAAAACACTCATGAAGATCCATCCACCGGAATTGGTATAAGGCACACCATGGAAGATGATAGATTGAGACTTGGTGCGGCAGAGCATGTAGGATCACCTACTTCACTACACAGAGAGAGACAGTCTCTAAACATGTTTACTAGATACATGGCTATTATGAGAAAGTTCATTGTGACAGAACCATCCTCCTGTGAGGAAGCAGTGCAACAACCAATTTGGGTTGATGCTGTGGTTGAGAAGTATGACTCCATCGTTAATAACAGTGCATGGGAAGTTTCCCCAAGACCGGTCGGAAAATCAGTGGTTAGATCTAGATGGATCTATAAGGTAAAGCAAGTGGCGAATGGGAGTGTGGAGAAGTACAAGGCTAGATTTGTAGCACGGGGATTCTCACAAGTTGAAGGGATTGACTATGAGGAGAATTTCACATTGGTTGCAAGATACTCATTGATTAGATCTATCCTTGCACTCTCAGCGCAGATGGGGTGGCAGATACATCAGATGGATGTGAAAACTGCGTTTCTCAATTGAATTATTAAGGAAGAAGTGTACATATAGCAGCCAAAAGGTTTTTAAATCTTTGACAGTAAGTCACATTTGTGCCAACTCAAGAGAGCACTATATGGGATAAAGAAAGCACCTCATGTTTGGTACACTCAGATTGACAGTTATTTCACTAGGTTGGGCTTCACCAAAAGTGAAGTGGATACGAACCTGTACCAGATTGTTGTTGATGGTAAGATCTTGATTATCGTACTTTATGTTGATGACCTAATTTTGAGAGGTGATGAGAAACTGATAACTTTGTGCAAGGAGGATCTTGCAAGGGAGTTCAAAATGAAGGACATGGGACTCCTTAACTATTTCCTTGGTTTGGAAATATGGCAACGGGGTTGTGAGCTATTTGTTTCTCAATGAAAGTATGCCAAAGATATTTTGGATAAGTTTCACGTGGAGAGATGTAAACCCATGGATAATCCTCTTCCAAGAAATTGGAGGAAAGAGGATGCTACTTTAGGAGAAGTATTGGATGCTACTATCTACAGGGAGCTAGTGGGTTCACTGATGTACTTGGTGAACACCAGAGCAAACATTCGCTATGTAGTTAACCAGCTGAGTCAAGCTATGGTTAAGCCGACCAAGCTCTTTTGGAAGGCGGGGAAGCATGTCTTGAGATATCTCAGGGTCAATATAGAGTATGGATTATGGTATAGACAAATAGAGGGAGTGAAACTTCAAGGCTTCACGGATGTAGATTGGGCAAGCAGTCCATCAGACAGAAAGAGCACATCAAGAGGGATCTTCAGCATGGGATCAACAATAGTTTCTTGGTACAGCAGGAATCTGTGATTTGTGGTGGTTAGTTTAGCCGAGGCAGAGTACATGGTAGCAAGTCAGGCTGCATGTGAGGCCATCTAGATGAGAAAGATCCTGGTTGGTTTGTTTGGTTCTCAGATGGATCCAACAGTGATACATTGTGATAACCAAAGTTGTATTAAGCTCTCAGTTAATCCAGTATTCCATGATAGGTCCAAGAACACAGACATCTGATACCACCATCTTGGATATTGTGATCAGAGGTACATTATGTTACTTTAGTACATTCCCACAGAAGATCGGATGCAAATATTCTGACGAAGGCCCTCGCTAGGAGAAAATTCGAATACCATAGAGGTAGGATCGAGGTGGGAGATAATCCCTTTCTTGTTGGGAGGGAGTGTTGAAGGTCAACAAGAAATTGCAGCACACACACTAGTGTGGGACCACAAGTCCTAGTGATACATTAGTGTGAAATCCAATTTAATTAATAAATTGGTGTAGTATATAATTTAATTACCCCTTAATTAAATTGGACAATAAAATGTAATCTTATCTCATAATCACTTGTAATATTTAACTGAGTGTGATAAATTTAGTTAGCTCATGAATTTCGAGTTGAGGGTGGTTGGTGAGGCATGCAGAGTGATTTTATTAGTTATGGAGTTCGAGTTACAGTTGTGCATTAGTTTAATGCATGAGTAATCAATTAACTCATTTAGGTGAGTTAAAGTCGGCTGAACTAGTTGTAACTATTTGTTGCACTAGTGAGAGATCAAGTAAATTAAATCATATTTAATTCACAATCAGGGACCTACCATGCAACTAATTATTTACTATTAATAGCTGCATGCATGTCAGTTCCAGTGGAGACCCAGTTGAGAAAAAGGTTAAAGGGATCCGTTAACTATCAGTTGTATCATTTGTAGGTTGCTCGCATGCACTGAGACATCCATTGGATTTCCCATGATCCTTGCGCGGTTTTGGAAGACTGAATTCCTAAATAATAGGGATTGCATTCCACATAAATTGTGCAAGGCAGGCAGGTTGATTAGAGGATAAGAATTGGCTAAGTGTTGGTCGATTTTGTCCAGGTAATGTGAGACAATTGTGAGAGTGCAGGAGACTCTTGTGAGAAGAGTGAATTGTAATTGTTTCATGATTCCATGGTGAATATACAACAAAAGATAGAGGGGTTTTGAGCAGCATGATTTCCTCGAGAAAATATTTGTGTTGAGATTTGATTTGCTTCTTTATTTACTTGTTGTGATTGGCAATCATGTTTATTTTCCACAATTGATTTGTAGAAGGATTTAGTATCTTGCTTTAGTACATTTCTTGATCGGATTGAATTCATTAATGTACATATGTTTGTATAATTTCTACACCCATGGCATTTGTGTTATAGGTCAATTTGGGAATCATTCCCAATGACCTGGTTAACTGGACATCATCTCTAGGACCAATGTATAGGGTTTATCATCCCCTAACATTTCAGTTGCTACATGCCCTAAGACAAAGAACAAGACAAATCAATCAAAGACTTTCATTTGCAAATGTTTCCAAAGTTTGAAGTTTATAATATATCATATGATAGCTCACCAACGCTGCCTCTAAAGGGACTAAGTGAGTTTCATATTCAGGTAGCCCTATGCAAGGCTTCTCTACAAAGCACTTCCCGACATTCATGGGTGCATTGGTCACATTGGGAGCGAAATTCTCAATGTTCCGGAATCTCCACTTGGCTAGTGCCTTCTAGAAGAGTTCACATATGTCAAACTTTGAATCCATGTGTCCATTTGACATCTACAATATTGGGAACATGTCTTTCCTATTATTGGAAAGTCATTGATTGTAAAACTACCTTTAGCTCCTCTATAAATTGAGCACATATCTTAGTGTTTGAGGAGGAAGAATTTGTGTAGAGAAATGCTGGTGGAATTTCAATTGAGGAGATTGATTTGAGTGAAATATTTTTGGAGATAGTTGCATTGTGATAGGCTGGGATGCTATCTCTTGATGTTTAGTGTTCATTCTTGCAGGAAATATTTTGCACAACCGTCTAGAATTTGAAACTATAGCAAAAGTGACAGAAGGAGACTTTGGAAGCGCTTGGATCCCAAGTAGGTTCCTTATTTCATTTTGTGCGTCTATTTATAGTTAGGAAAGATAGTCGTAAAGTCTTTGACCTGTTGTTATATATTAGCACCTCTCTAGGGAAGAATGATTTATCCATAATTCATAATTCTGCATAACAAATTGGCAACTCCACTGGGGAAATTACTCTTTATCCTAGGTGTTTTAGCCTCTAATTTTCTCTGTTTATTCACCCAGTAGTTGTTACTCACAAATATTAGGCGTTTTGAGATCCAAATTTGCAAAAGAAGTGTGTTAAACAACAATTTTTTTCTTTATACACTGCGCCCAATGCACTCCTGTACATGACACAGTTCTTTGCATAGCACTGTCTCCCTTTCAGGCCTGCGTTGCAAAGCACTGTCTCTCTTTAGAGACTACATTTCCTCCTGAAAAAATCCAAATTCCCTTGAATTTGTCTTTGAAATTTTTTTCATTTTGTTTATTGCTATGTTTTGAAAAGCTTGAACCTCATATTGACTAGTGAATTCATCTACTTCTTCCTCATTTGAAAGAAAAATTTGTTCAATGTTTGTTTAAAGCATATTTCTTTATCATTGACGAATTGATTTCAAAGTGTTTTATTGTTGCATTAGATCCATTTTCTTTTGAAAAAGGAAATTTTCATAAATCTTCATTTCCTGATAGGAGAAATTGTTGCTTAATACCTCATTTTTCCTTCAAAAGAGAAATTGTTGTTTGTAATCCTCATTTATCAAAAGTAAAAGGCATTTGTTTTTCTTGATTTAGTGCACTTATTTTCTTTTCTGCATTCATAACATTAAAGGAACTGAAAAGAAAAATCTGCATTTACATGTAGTGGTTTGTGTGTTTTACAAAAGGAACAATTAGGAAGTTTGCATTTAGTTTGTGTTCTTTGATTTGTTTTCTCGCAAATTGATTGCTCTTTCCCTCTAATAGCTAGGATTTTCATTGAAAAACTAAAAGTAAAAGATTGCTTACCATTCTTAGTTACATTTTAGGAAATATCCAATACATCATCACGGTGAACCTTTGAAAGGAAAATTGTTAAAAAAGATCAACATAAAATTAATCTCAATTTACCTAAAAAAGCATTCGACCCATAACGATAACATTTAGAAGGTCTAGGCTAGAGACATGTTCCAGCGTCATAAAACATAGCAGTTGTCATTAAATTGTCTGCGATACATTCCGAGTGTGATACCTCACTCCACATATGTAAGTATATCATAGCTTGTCCACGTAATTTCATGTATATTGGGCGGTGTTACACTACGATAAGTATAAAGGGGTGCTCTCATTGTGCGCTTTCGCATCAGACAACGTTAATATGGACTTGGGCCTCCACGTACCTTCGGGTATATTTGGGAGGACAACTTTTAGGTGGTATCCATCCATAGTGAACCGAGTCGGATACCTTGTAAATTGTGATACATTGAACACAGCATTCAGGGAGATTTCCTGCCCGCACTTCTTTGTTCGCCGGGAGGTATTCTGCAGTTCACAGTTTCTTGGTAAACCCTTTTGCCTAGCATTACCCTTTTATTTTGTTTATTTGTTTTTGGTTAAAATAAATCAGTAATCGTGGAAGAAAAAAATCCTTTCCCCCGTCGTTCGCATAGACTAGCGTTAAAACGATCTTTACCACCAGAAGTTAATTTTGGTAGGCAAAGGCGATCACGATCTACCAAATAAAGTACAATTCGTACCTCTAGTGAAACATCATCTTTCCATAAACCAGAATTAGCTCAAGTTGTTTCTACACATCCCAGTTCGTCTACTGTTGTCTAAACAAAGTCTTCACAGCTACCTACGGTCACTATCCATCTAATCAGCGAGACCACATCTCCTGGACTCGACATTTTTCAACAAGAAATTGATCCAGATCATGTCTCTTCTTTGCCAGAACATCTAAATCCTGAAGTCGTACAACCGGAAGTTGTTTCTACCTTGGTCATACCAAAAATTTCTGTAGCTATTGAATCTCCAATATCACACAGTCAACCACCTGAAATATACTTTGGGCCTGATGGTGAAATACTTCCACCTGGTTTAATTGTGATTGAATAAATCCCACAAGATGAGACACCTTTAACTCCAACCCATTTTGGGGAGGACCTTTACCTGTACGAGTCTTTTCCTCAATTGACACTATCTGCTTTGGTTGATCCTATTCCTTTCCAAACTCTCGTCGATTCAAAAGGGTATACATTTGGTCAAGTAACCATGCATGAACCAACATCTTCGGTTGGGCCATCTGTTCCAATTACGTTAGCCTCTTCCCTAGCTACCCCGTCAATGTTTACAACTTCACCAGAGTCATATTTTCATGGTGGCCCTTTGGTCCCATCAGGTTACAAATCATTATCTGAATTTTTCTCTGGTGCATCTTCGAATCCATGGAATTTACCAATGTCATCATCCAGTATTTTAATTGGTAATCCTATAGTGAGTACTAAATGAATTGATTCTTTATACACATCTTCAAGGAAATATCAAGCCGGTCCTTCTGGGTCTATTCCTTCAAATACCATATCAACTAGACTCTCAGCATTTGGAGAGAAATATTTTCTGTCTTATTATCCTCCTCATGCTGTGGGGCAACCTTTGGTCACCTAATATGATAGTACTCCGTCACTTTTTGGTAAACCCAATGTCGAAATGAATGTTTGTCAATGGCAACCCACTCTACCTATCCAACCACAAATGGTTGTACACTCGTATCAACCAGTTCAACTTGTTACAACCACATAATTTCCACTTGTAAATACATCTTTACACCTGTTACAGAATCAAAATGTCATACAACCTTATCAAATAGGTCCTTCAACTCAATATCATCAAATGTTGGGTCCACAGAATCCAAATCCTTTGGTTAATTTACAACAGCCTGTATCTGGAATTATTTATTCACAAGTTAATTTACCATTTTATGGGATTTCACAACTGCAACCTGGTTATACCTATCAACCGAATCCAAGTTATCCTAATTTTGGTTTTAACATTGGTGGAAAAACCCCTTGGCATCCACAGGCGCAAATTCCTCAAACTTCATTTCAACAAGTATTATATCTAGGTTTTGGTCAACAGAATCCTCAAGCGTTTGCTTTTCAAAATAACCCCTATCTGGGTTACCAGTAACATATTCCTTATGTTGGTGCTTAAAGGACTATTGCTCAAGAAATTCCATTTCACCCTAGATATGCTCAACTTGACCTTAATAGAAAGTTTCCCTTTGTCGCAACTTTAGAGTTACTAGATTTAAATCAGCTAACTAATGATCCAATTAACTATGCTCCTTGGTGGCTGGTGATACCTCATCAATTACCCTCGGATATTCCTAAGTTCATGGAAACCCTAGAGAAGATCCATCGACTCATGTTATGACTTATCATTTATGGTGTTCATCAAACTCCCTGAATGATGATTCTGTTTGACTACGTCTTTTCTAGTGTACACTCATAGGTCCGGCTGCAAAATGGTATATTGAATTACCTAGAGCTTCTTTTGATAATTTCACTGCCCTAACTACTTTAATTTTGACTCATTTCCAGTAACCCATTAGATATGAAACTAGAATGGAACTCTTGACCAATTTCAAACAAACTAATGCTACTCACGTCTCTGATCATATTCATGAGTGGCGTCATGGTCGTAGAATGGTTAAGACATTTGTTCCAGATCAGCTCCTTGTTGAATGGTTCATTAAGTCCTTGTTACCATCTATAACTGAGGATGTGGCTAAGGGTGGCGTCGTCACAGAAGAGAAAGTTATCGCTCGTGCCCAATATTTATACTTGATTTATACTCAGTCTGGCACGCTCTATGAAAAAATTCCTAATGCGCTGAGATCTAATTTTATCATCCCTCCTCAGTTAAAGGACTCTCATGCCAAAGATCACTTGATTAGCACTGCAAGCACACATCACACTACTGCATCTGATCCTACTCCTACTTCTGAAATTAATTTCATGTCATTTGACAAGGGAAAAAGTGACAAGCAATCCAGAAGTAAGAAAAAGGGGAAATCTAAGAAAAAACAAACTTCTAACCCGTAGGAAAGATCATCTGATCAATTGTCTAGACTTAGGAAACCTCGTTATCCATGCATAATCTATAATGAGGAACACTTTGTTATGGATTGTCCTCACCATGCTGAAGTCTCAAAAATCATCAAGACTTCCCATGTGTCAGCGATGTTGACATAACCATTTCCAAATCCAGACACAAACATGGTTGCTACGGATCCAGCTCCTAGTTCCCAAGTGTTTATGTTATCTGTCACCAAACCTTCAACATATATTTTGGTGTCAACATGTAATAAATATTATGGTATTTAGGCCAATGATAAACCTACTACCTCGACAATGAATCCTTCTATGGAATTAGTACCGTCTACTGCTATTCCTTAATTGAAAATCAAGCCACCAAAGGGAGTAATTCACAAATCAACATATAATCCTCGAGCAAGAGTTGCACAAAATTATAATATAGTTGAAGATTTGGCTCAATCCCCTTTAGCTATGTCTACTCTTGAGGTATTACAAAATTTTCCCTCCCAAAAATAAGCTTTATTGTCAGCTATTGGTGGAATTGATCCGACTGATTCTAGTCTTGTCATCTTTAATCATACAGACAAGGTCCTGCAACTACCAACAGAATTGGCATTTTCCAAACAAGTAAATGTTCTCAATCATCTTGTTCATGCACTATTATTGATGAGGGAGCATCTACATGCATTATGTCTCTAAATTTTTGGAAGTCACCTGACTCTCCGCGCTTATCACAATCATCAACGACGTTGAAGGCATTTTATGGATGTACATATAAACCTTGTGGTATTATTAATAACCTGAATATTGAACTAGGGGGGATAACAATGAATATTGATGTTGAGTTTGTTGATGGACCCCTTGACTACAATATTCTACTTGGAAGGCCATGGGTATATGTAATGACTCTAATTGTTCTACATATTTTAGAATGATTGCATTTCCACATAAAGGTACTATCATAGTCGTTAATCAACTATCCTTCTTGCCTCTACTTCACAGGTAACTAGAAGTGTTTCGTTCGTTCACATACCCCAACTACAACTTCAGAACATTGGTGTAGGAATCTTAGAGGATTCCACTCTAATGGGAACCTTTGCATTACTGTCGCCCGTGACGTAGACATAAATTGTAAGTATAGAGACCTGCTACATGATCTCTTCCAATCTATTTGGCCTAAGGAAGAGTATGGGTGATTATAAAATTACTACGTTGGATGAATTTCTACCGCCCAACCCTATTGAGCTGGCATAGAAATCAATCTATCTGGCTTGGGTGGCAAATCTGAAATCAGTGTCGCCGAGTGTTTGGGTTGATAATTCCTTAGATTTTGGTACTCACTCTGATCCTTTTTTCTCAATGTTCTTGATAGATGAGAATATTTTGGAAGCCATGATGTCAGAAGGAGAACCATGGGAAGATTATCATCATCGTTCCCATCTTCCTGATTATGAAGAAAATTATCTTAGTGAACTATATCACCCATCAATCAAAAATTTATTTTCAAATTCTTTACCCATTAATGTAATCGATTCCAAGAAAAATCTATCAAATATTGAAGAAACCATTTCTATCAATATTTCGACCAAACCTAGCATTGTAGAAAATATTCATGTCGTTGTATCTTGTTCTCCATCAGAACTCGAATCATATCACTCTCTATTTTGTGAATTCTGTGATGTATTTTCTTGGCCTTATGAGGAAATGCCAGACATAGATACTAGTATTTTTGAACGCACTATTAATATGTATCCTGGTGTCAAACCGGTGCGTCAATGGCTTCGTCCTGTTCATCCAAAGAAAGCCGCTTCCATCAAAGCAGAAGTTGAAAAACTTTTTCATGCTAGTTTCATATACCCTGTTCTGCTAACTGAGTGGGTTTCCAATATCATTCCTGTCATGAAAAATCAAGGAACCATTAATGTGTGTGTCGATTATCAAGATGTCAATCTTGCTTTTCCAAAAGACAACTATCCTACTCCCTTTATCGACCAAATTATTGACGATTATGCTTGATGTGAAATATTTTAGTTCATGGATGGATTTTCTGGCTACAATCAGATCAATATCTGCCCAAAGGATCAACATAAGATAGCATTCATCTGTCCCTGGGCCACATTCGCTTATAGGAAACTACCGTTTAGTTTAAAGAACGCTGGGGAAAATTTTCAGAGAGAAATGGACTATGCTTTCAATGAAATCAAGCACATCGTTCAACCTTGTTTGGATGATTTACCAGTGCATTCACAAAATCAGACTAGTCACCCAATGCATTTGAGAGCAATTTTCTTATGCTACCGACACTTCAAAATACGCCTCAATCCACATAAATGTGTGTTTTGTGTTGGTTCTAGTTGTTTGCTTGGATTCGTAGTCTCAAAAGAAGGAATTTGAATCGACCAATTGAAGGTTCGGGCCATTCTTGATTTTCATGCACCATCAAATTTACTTCAGATACAGAAACAAGGAAAGGCTAACATCCTAAGAAGGTTCATTCCAAACTATGCCGAAATGGCTAAAGGATTTACTCGATTATTGAAAAAGGGGGTTCCCTTCCATTGGGACTAAGTTGCACAAGCTTCTTTTGATGCTGTCAAGGATAATATTATCCGAGATTCATTAATGTATCCCCCTAATTATCAAAATGATTATTTCCTATATATTTTCGTGGCCGAAACAACCATTGCTATGGTATTGGTCGAAGTAGAAAATGGAATTGAACATCCAATCTATTATTTGAGTCGTAATCTCAATGATATGGAAGTTAAATATTCATATGTAGAAAAGCTTGCCTTGGCAGTTATTCAAGCTATCCAATTATTTCACCATCATATTCTGCTCCAAAAAACCACTATCATTTTGGATTGCAACCCCATGATTTATATATTATCATGTCAATTTCTAGGGGGGAAATATTCAAAATGGATTGTCATTTTGTAGGAATTTGATTTGTAATTCATCAAATCCAAGTCAAAGAAGTCCTTAGTTTTGGTTGAGCTTCTCTGTGACCTTCCCTCTAATAGTACTGCAACTACGTTGAGACCACCAATTCCTGACAAGTATTTGTTTCTAATCGGATCATCTGATCCTTGGTATGGGGATTTCATCATTTATCTCCAAACTCAAACTTTTCAACCTAATACATCTCGCTCTGAACAACGACGTATTCAATACCAAGCCAAATATTATTTGATCGTCGGTGATACAATTTATCGTCGTGGTGTCGATACCATTTCAAGGAGTTTCCTCACTCATGAGGAGTCCAAAAAAGTGTTAAATGATTTTCATGTTGGGGGTTGTGGTGGAAATTTATCTGGTTATGATACCATGCAGAAGATACTCCATGTTGGTTACTTTTGGCCTACTATTTTTTGAGACTGCATCCTCGCGGTTAGAAGTTGTCATGCGTGCCATATTTTTTATCGTAAAATCTGCAAACTGCCAGTGCCAATGCATCCTGTTGTCTCTGCAGGACCATTTTTGAAATGGGGTATTGACTTCATGACCTGTAACCCTCGTTCGTCCGGGGGGCATGATTATATTATTTTCGTAGTCGAATATTTTACCAAATGGGTCGAAGTGATGCCTACATTCAACAACACAGGATAGACAATTGCATTGTTTTTCTTTAATCATGTTATTGCACAATTTGGACTCCCACAGGCTATAGTTACAGATCATGGGAAGCATTTTTGCAATCACATGATGGCTGAATTGACTGCCAAGTTAGGATTGTCACACGATAATTCTACTCCTTATTATCCACAATCAAATGGACAAGTTGAAGCTATCAACAAGATTCTTAAACGTATGCTTCAAAAAATTATAGGAGTTCGTAAAAGAAATTGGCATTTGATCATGTACTCCGCCTTGTGGGCGTATCGAACCTCGGTGAGAAACACAACTAGATTTACTACTTTTCAATCAGTGTATGGTCTAGAAGCTATCTTACCAATCCAATGTGAAATATCGTCGTTAAAATGTGCAATCGACTTGTTACCTAACACCTCAGAAGAAGAAGTGCGTCTCCTTAACCTCATCCATCTTGATGAAATGTGTCATGAAGCCCAATTGGCCAACGAAGCCAATAAGAGATGTATAAAGGCGCAATACGATAAAAATGTCCAGCCTCGCATTTTTTCAGAGGGTGATTTGGTCCTTATTTAAGATCAAGAATTTGATGTAATAGGTACATGAAATTTTGAGCCATTATGGCATGGCCCCTATATTGTCAAAAGAGTTCTTGCTAAGGGTGCCTATGAGTTGGTTGATTACCATGGAATTCCATTGGTGCAACCTAGAAATGGGTTTTATTTGAAACGTTACTATGCTTAATCATGAGCGTATTAATTTTTTTATTATATTGTATATATATGATGTTGATTTTCATTCACTATCTTAATTTTTTTTTAGCGTTTTCTTGACGTTAGTAATCCGCTTTACATTTCATCGCAGATGTCTGAATATTTGGAACCCTTTGTTGGATATGCTGATGGTGCTAGTAGTAGTACGCAGAATCTATCCTTTGCAGCATGGGCCATTTTGACTCTGAAAGGTGAGTTAGTGAGTTTTTAAGGGATTTGTATTGGTAGATCGACGAACAATATCGTTGAGTATAGCACGTTGTACGAATTTCTCTCTGATGCCATTTAATTTGGTATTAACCGTATCATCATAAGGTTAGACTCACAACTTGTGGTATTACAACTTACTAGTGTTTATACTATTAGAAATCCAACATTGCATATATTGTTCCTAAGAGTTCGACGTTTGGAAAGACACTTTTATTTTATTCAATATCAACATATTTCCAGAAATTTGAACGCATTGACTAATTCATTAGATAATCAAGTTTTAGATAGAAATTTCCAACATATGTAAAGAAAACATTCACATCATTGAATAGGATTTCACAATAAACATAGGAAAACATTGAAATAATATAGATATATAGTTATAGGTTTTTACAAAAATTTGTGCCCAAGACATATTGGTCATCTGACCTCATAATGCATTCAAAATGTCACAAGTAAACTAATGGTGCTCATGGTAACATGCTATAGATCTAGCTATCCTACATAGTAACCGCATCCAGCAGTTAGGAACCCCAATAGTGTGTCGCTGCAGTCACATGGGTAGCTCTTCGATCCGGCAATCTGGAATCCTGAAAGTAAAACTCTCTATTTGTTGTCGAATCTCATCTAGAGTCTCAGCCATATCAAGATCCTGAAGGACTGCTCTCTCAACAACCCTCTTTGCTATCACATTTTCTTCGCGCTCCAGTTCCACTACTAGTTGAACACGACCAACATCTGCATTACATCAAACATTTACTTTAGTCTTGGGAAAACATAAAAATACAAAAACATTGTATAAACCTTCGGAAAATAAAAAAAATGGTCAAAACATTCTTACCTATTGCACCCCACTAAGTGCCTTCTGGTAATGCTAAATCTGGATCCCCTCAGAAATCAATGCGTGCGTATGCATACTCATCAATGGCGATAATCTGTCACCGGAACTAGGCGAAGAACATAGTCGAGAACACAATGGTAGATTGGCCTGCATGCCTACCCATGAGTTCCACCCATATCTACATCTGCGGATCTCTGGGAATAAACACATCTAGTGTCACATGTTGTGGTTGCATTAGTGGAATCCATTCCAAGGTGAAGGATATAATAATAAGACCGTAACTTAAATTCTTCTTCCTTCCTCCCTTTGCTTTATTTAGTTGTCCCTTTATCTAAGAAAGAACAACTTCAGACTAGTTGAAGATTTTTGGCTCCATACACTCTAGCGCGTACTGCATACACGATCTATTCGCTACATGTAGTGTAACGGTGCCGACAAGTTCTGTGATCGTGAAAAGGATAGTTCTCAAAGGAAAATCTCAAACATCTTGGATGTTTATCTTTCCATATTTTCTTGGCTTTACCCCTGGATAAAAATGTTGCAAAACATAATCTCTCACTGTCTCTCCTCCAACAATAGACCTTGAGAGCGAAATGGGCAAGCATCTCCTCAAAAACCCTGTAAGAAAGTACACATCTCGACTATTATGGGAACTACTTGGTTCTTAATATGAAATGCCTCAATAGCTGGATACCATGCTCGAACTAAGAACTCCAAGAGTTCTATTTGTTGTCTCATCCCTGGAAATTTGAAGTACTTAAGCAACCCAGAATCTCTTAGGGCTCTTACTGTACCCGGATCATTTAAGGCAATCATATCCTATTTTTCATGTTCTCTTTCCCTCCATGTAATTTTCATTGTAATCTGATGGAAACCTGAAATACATCCATAAGATCCATTAGATTCCAATAAATGAAAAAAAACTAGGCAATTTTTGGGCATAATGTGAGAAACAAAAATCTAGATTGCACCCAACACACTCCCTAATAAGAGAAAGTGCATTGTGTATGCAAGTAACCTTCACTGTACTTCCTATGCAATGCAGGTTTCGACATTTAGGGGTGCGTTGCCCTGTTTTTGGGAAAATTTTAACCTAGGGGCCTTAAAACCCTGAAAATTTGTAGAAATTGGAAATGAAATGAATACTAAAGGAAAGAGGAGGTTCATATCATTAACCTAGAACAAACGGCAACAAAATCCGTCCACAGAAATGAACACAATCAACAGATGAAGTTCGGGGAAAAATCAGGTTTAGAGCTCCAAAATCCAAATGGTAACTATGGAATGGTAAAAATGAATAGTGAAACTACTTTTAATAGTCATTTAATTATTTGCAAATTGAATTTATTGCTATGACTATAGTTTTATTCTATTTTTTATCATGAAACAGGTATTTTTAATCCATTTTATGTTGTTCTGAATAGGTCTTACAACCGATAAACATATTAGTTGTGCAGATTTATTTCAAGAATGATTTGACCACAAAGCATACCTTTTCTCCTTATTTTTCGAGCTTTGTTAAAAACGAAAAAGGATTTGAAGCAAACTTTTATCTGTTTCTCAAGCTTCTATAACAGTGAAAAACTAACCCCTAGAGTCTTCTTTCAGCTCTTTTCAAACTCAGATAATGTGAAAAGATTGTCGAGCACTTGTCTTTTTGAGCTGATAAAAGTAAATGAATTAATATCTACTCAGTATAAGTTTAACCCTTTTCCAGACTGAGATAGATTATTTACGAGAAAGGAATACCTTGGTTAAACATGACCAAAGAGGTTCTCTCATATATTATTTTACACTTTTTCGGATCTGAGTGACAAATTTACAAAAAAGTACTTTTGGATTTTTCTTTTGTCCTCTTTTTCAAACTCTCTAAATATGAAAAAGATCGAGCTACCATTGTCGTTAACCTCGTTAAAATATAAAATATAGATGGGCTTGTCAATCATGGAAAGAATCGAGTTTCATTCATCACTAGAATTGTTAAATTATTTAATAACGATACTTTATTTGCCCAAAGGGTTGAATTATAGATCAAGAAAATTTTATCCTCCTCAAGCTTGTTAAAAAATAAAGAGGTAATGGTCGACAAATGGCCGGGGAAAATTTGGGAAAAGTGATAAAAATTATTTATGGTAGCAAGTCGCTCTTGAACATGAAACTTCCTTCACTCCATGTCTGTGACTGTTTGGTTTGGGTAATCATCTTGATGGTTCATTCATACATATGGTTTATCATACCTTCACTTTGATTTTGGGTCAATGCTGGCAACTCATTTCAGTGTCGCCGATATGTTCAAGAGAAGTCATCCAGTGAATAACTCATCCTTCTGCAATACTCATAAACCTTTATTCTCATGACCATCATCCCTGAAAATTTCTATATCAAGTCATATCATTGTCTCCGAAATCAGTAACTTCTATTTTCCAATAAGGTGACTTCCTGTTGACAACAAACCATTATCCAAGAAGTTCACTTAGAAACATCAAATTCTAGTACCATGAGGCTTGTTACAGCATCGACAAGATCCTCACTTCCGAAATTTTGATTGTAAGATTTTGTTTGGCATTCGACATGAAATCATATATTCATGCCTTACAAAATGTACTACAATACCTTGAGGGCCATTGACATCAATGGTGGTTCTCTTGCGTTTGACTAAAAATAATATATTCCCATGGCTAGACTTGTACACGAATGATTGAGGGAATGAGATAAGAAGACCCCAACTCTATTTTTAGACATTCAGGCTGCTATTTCAGGATTTTTGTACACATCATCTGTATAGTGACTTTACATTCAGATCGTTATCCAAACATGGGAATATTTCTATAGGCATGTCTGTATTGGGCAACATTCCAATTTAGACGAATTTCTGAATTATGTACATGTTATTAGATTGTTTATGTGCTGAACATGGGAATGCCTACCATCAGTAATTATTATCAAGAGGATATACCATGGCGTAATCTATTTTAATATTGATACAGGTCGCCACTCCACTTCATCTCCATCCCATCATAGTGTAAATCATATCAATCAAAATACTGTTGTTATTATTATGACTTCATGCTTTAGGGGGAAACTATTATAGGTCAATTTGGGCATCATTCCCAATGACCTAGTTAACTGGGCATCATATCCAGGACCAATGTATAGGGTCTATCATCCCCTAACATCTCAGTTGCTACATGCCCTAAGACAAATAACAAGACAAATCAATCAAAGAATTTCATTTGCAATGTTTCCAAAGTTTGAAGTTTATAATATATCATATTAGAGCTCACCAACGCTGCCTCTAAAGGGACTAAGTGCATTGCATATGCAGGTAGCCATATGCAAGGCTACTTTGCAAAGCACTTCCCGACATTCATGGGTGCGTTGGTCATATTGGGAGTGAAATTCTCATTGTTCCGGAATCTCCACTTGGCCAGTGTCTTCTAGAAGAGTTCACATGTGTCAAAATTAGAATCCATGTGTCCATTTGACATCTACAATATTGGGAACATGTCTTTCCTATTATTGGAAAGTCATTGATTGTAAAACTACCTTCAGATCTTTTATAAATTGAGCACAGATATTAGTGTATGAGGAGGAAGAATTTTTGTAGAGAAATGATGGTGGAATTTCAATTGAGGAGATTGATTTGAGTGACATATTTCTAGAGATATCTGCATTGTGATGAGGTTGGGATGTTGCTGGAGATGGTGACACTAAATCAATTACTGGGTTGTAACCTCCCCTTCTATCATCAATAAAGATTACTGCTTATTTTTCCCTATATGCATCTGTATAAGCTTTGATTTTCAATATCATCATTTCTTAGTTGATGTATATGGTTTATGCTTTATTGATTTATCTAAATAACTTGAATAGACATCTGTATTATTGCTATCTCTTGTTGTTTAGTGTTCATTCTTGTAGCAAATATTTTGCACAACCAGCTGGAATTTGAAGCGACAAAAAATGCGACAGAAGGAGACTTTGGAAGTGCTTGGATCCCAAGTAGGTTCCTTATTTCATTTTTTGTGTCTGTTTACAATTAGGAAATATATTCATAAATTCTTTGACCTGTTGTTCTAGATTAGCACCTGCCTAGGGAAGAATGATTTATTCATAATTCATAATTTCACATAACAATTTGGGAGAAGTTTCCTAGTTATCTATAGATTAGGAATGCCATGGGATATCCATTCAGTTATCCTCCTGTATTCTATAGAGTTCACTAGATGAATATGTATTCTCTACAAGCATCTAAAGATAGCATTATTTTTCTATCAACTATATTTAGAAATATCACTACCTTCATTATCCTAAATGAACCTATTTCACTATATATTCCATATTTTCCTTCTCAGTTTGCCTTACTTCTCTTAAAAGAATTCATTTTGGGCTTGTTTATCTAATTTTCACTCTCCCTCCCTTCCCACACTTTCATTCACTCATTTTTCCCTCTAAAAACCCATTTCCTCCACAAAACCCCTTCAAAACCCCTTTCTTCATCCTTTTCCTCTATTTTTCAAAATAATGTAAAATACCCTCTTTTGCATTGTTCTAATTAAATATATTTAACCTGTTGGCACCCACCTTTTATCATAAAAACCCTATTTTTTATGTAAAAAACACGACTCTTCGTTTTTACTAAACTGACCCTATATAAATACTTAAGCCCTCTGCTTAAGGTTTTTTAACCCCACTCATTACATAGCCCCCGACCTTATTATAAACAAATCCCATGTATATTTTGAACCCCGTGCTAAATGACAAAACCTTGCCATGTCATATACCCCGGGCCCACTCTCTGTTGAACTTCGTGCCCCAATAAGATCGTGTCATCTGTTCCCCGAACCCCACTTGTTATAAACCTACTCGATCCTCCACCTTTATCAATCACCGTCGATCTCCACCCCTGATATCTAACGGCCCACACAACATATCACAAATTTAATTGTGTGGAGGTTAAACAATTTTCGACCATGCGATATGGGCAGTTTCTCCTTGCCACACGGTATGCGTTGTATGGTATCGCATGCCCCCTCTTAAAACGATTACCACCTCCTCCACCGTGCGAAAAACCACCTCCCGGTTTTCGAAAACCACTTATTGCTCCGTGCCAAAATTAAAATACCTCCGCTTCCGTTCAAGTTTCCTACTAGTTCCGCCTATGGGACCAATCCTAAAATGTCGTTCTCCACCCTTCGAGAGCCTGAAACCCCTGAAAAATGTAGAAAACCCTCCCTACAGGCTTTAAAATCTAATTGTTTGTTTTAATGTATAGGTTTAATGGTGGAACACGTAAAATAGATTTTGAAGGTCCAAAATCGATTGAATAAATGCTCTGGGTGATGATCCAGAGGATTTTTTCCATTAAAAGAGACCAGAGGTCCTATTTCAAGCTTTAATTATTTGTGAAACATGATCATCTATGGTTATTAAACCCTCCGGCAATCAAAAGAGGCATACATGCACCAAAAACATGCACAAACAGAGACACAGTGAGAAGAAATACAATCAAAGGACTGTGATAAAGAAATGAATATTAAAGGCTAAAGGGTTAATCATATGTCAAAGACAAATCATGAAATATTAGCCAACAACACAGAGTTTAAAGATAATGAATATAAACAGCAGAGATTGAAGGATTAAAGGGTTAAGACAGAAGGCCAAAATATTAATCAAAAGGATTAATAAAGTAAACAGAGATAAAGGCATAATAAGTGAAAAATACAGTGAAACAGACAGATAAATTTTAAATCAAAGTTTAAAGGCCTAATACATATTTTAAAGATAAAACAGAGGCATATTAGCATAGGAACACAATCGAATGACTAAACCTACAACAAATACTTCTTCAAAAGGATATTTTTCCACCTACAACATGTTTTCTTTCAATAAAAAATTAAACAATTATTACACATAGTTGGAGACATTTTTCATCTACCAGCAATTAATGTAAAGTTATTGAAAAAGCCTTAAAGTCAAACATTTCACTGAAATTTACTCAGAAGTTAAGATAGGAGTTATTATTTTAGAGAAACACCTTAAGATATTTTTTCCTTGGGCCTTGCATAGTCTCAAAGGTCAAAAATCCTTAACTCTATAATAAATGACATTCCAAACCCTAGCTTAACACCATCTCCTCATTTTGAAAATAAATATTGCATATGAGTTTAATTTTCAGTGTTGGTTAGTTGGTGGTTATTTGACTGATTTCTGTTGCTGAGCTAGTTGAGGATTGCTAGGTTGGATTTGAGAAAGCTCCGAGTTGTAGAGAGCTATTGTACATGGCGTAATGTAGCTGTTTTTATCATCAATAATACAAGAACATTCACATGATTCTTGAGCTATGATAATCATGAATTTTTCCTCATTTGTCATTTTTTTTCTTATGTTTTCCATTCTGTCCTCATTTCTCTGATAAAAGAACAGAATTTTTAGAGTAAGATATGTTGTCTTTCCACCCTATTTTTTTCTGCATTTTTTATCTTTATGTTGTCTTCTGCAAGGTCTGATTGGAGGATTCTTAATTTCCCTCTAGTTCCATCTAGCTTGTTGTCTTAGAAATGATTCAATAGAGTTAAGCCAAAAAAGTCTATGATGAGCCCTGTCCTTTGGTACAACTTGAGATTTTTTTTTAAGGCATTTCTTTGAAGTATACTTAGTAGAGTCTAAACCAGGGAAGTATATGGTATTCCCTATCCTCTGGTCTTCCTCAAAATGTTTCTTTGAAGGTATTTTGAGTGTTGAGTTAAAGAAGATAGGCTTCAGTTTTCTCTTTAGTTGCTCTCACTGTTATTTTATTTTGTCCGAAAGTAGTCTTAGGATTGTTGGATTGTTGTCTTAAAGGTTTTATTACTAAACTCTGGCCAAAGAAGTCTATGGTATGCCCTATCCTTTGGTTTTTCTGAAACATTTACCTTAAAAGGCTTTTCTTGTCTAAGTAGAGCTGGAAGATTCTTAACTAACTATAGCTTTGTTTCCTTCACAACTTATTATTTTTTCATATCACAATCTAATCTAAGAGATCCAATTGATATATTTAGCTTTCCCTATGAAAACCCTTACAGAGTTGATGAACAATTAAATCCTTTTATGACTCCATACCCCAATGGGTAAATGTTTTATCTTTATCTATCTATTTAGCTGAAACATCCTTTCAACCAGTCACACTACAGATCTGTCAATCTATCAATTAATTCAACCAAAACAAAAGAGTCTTTAGAAATTAATAACTAGCCTAATATCCTAAAACAAAGAGCATAAAGATATATCACTTGAAAACACTTAAATAGAGAGATCCCTCTCTGAATCTAGGAAGTATAGGTCCCAGGATTCCAAAGTGGTTCTGATGTGGCCCCTACAGTGTTTGTTCTTGCCAATCTTTCAAATCACAGGGATCCAACATAGTGGCGACCGTACTGGGGATACTAAGTAATAAACAACCTCAAAACTCAGAAAACCTCATTTTAAACTTAGTTGAATCAAGTGTTAGCGAATAATGGTTCTTGATTGCTAATGGTGGACAATAATCAACAATAAAACAATTAAAAATCCTCCACCTGGTGACTCCACTGGTTTTCCATAGACTCCACTGGGAAACTTATTATATCATCAAATAATTAATAATACCCAGCCAAGAATAATTTGTGGATTAAGTATTTTTGTCACAGTTTGGTTTTTTTCTTAAGACTGTTATACCCTTCCAACCATTTTGATTTGTTAGGTACATAGTTCTGGCTTCTAGAAGAATTCATACTAGATCCTATCTTGACCCAAATCCTCCTGCTATAGTTGACAATCCTGAAAGCATTCTTATGAAGTCTCCTAGATCCAAAGACTCAGCTATTAGCAGACCAATCCACAAAGCAAGTTCTCTACCTGAAAACCTCAAAGACTTGCAGAATATCCCCTCTGACCCACCCCTAGATCAAAGCTTGTCTAGGACTAGATATCAGAGTTGGATAACCTATATAGTCTTAGACCCATCCACCTTACAACAAAATTATGTTGTACTAACTTCATCTCCCGTTGTTCACCTTCCTCCATTTAACCCTGTACCTCCTGTTATAAACCCTCCACTTGTTAACCCTCCATTTTTTCCACAACCTCATATCATGACAACATGGTACACTCCCTTAGTCCTTCCTTTACCTTTAGTTTTTCTACCACAGGATTATCAATCCAAGATCCGTTTATATGATGCTAGTAGTTCCACTACTGCTCAACAACATGTGGAAAAAATGATTGACTACTTTTACAAACAAGAAATAGATGATGAAACTATTAAACTTAGAATTTTTGCTCAAAGCTTAGGGGGAGAAGAAATAAAATGGTTCAAAGGCTTAACCCCTAATAATATAAATGACCTCCTTGCTTTCCATATACTATTCTTAAACAAATGGGAAGTCAAGAGAAATCCTCTTCAAATATTATCAGAATATAATGACCTTAAAAGAAATGTTGGAGAGAGTGTCCAAGACTATTGCACTAGATTCAATAGTGTTTACAATGCACTCCCTCCCCACATGAAACCCCCACAAGGCTTAGCCTTAGTGAAATTTCTAGAATGATTTGACCCAGACATGTGTTATCAATTAAGAGAAAGAGATCCCCTAACCTTAGAGGACATGAAAAGAGGAGCAACAAGTGTAGAAGCTAACCGAAATTCCAGAAGGGCTGGATTGAAAACAGAGAAAAAGGTTACATATAAATAAGAAGCTAGACCCTCCACATATGATGCTAAAATTGATAGCCTAGTTAGGACAATGGAGAGGATGATGGATAGAATAAATATGAATGAGAGAGCTTATCCTAGAGAAAACCAAAAACTCCTCAAAACAGAAATCAAAATCAGAAACAAAACCAAAACTTTAGAAGAAATCCCCCTCAAATTGGACAAAGAGGTCCTGATTAGCAAATCAGACCCCCTTTCCAAGAAAACTATGCTGATGAAGATGAGGGAGTGATTGAAGAAATAGAGGAAAGTCACATAAATCTGATAGGAGTAAATAATGAGGATATTGTTTTCCTTACTGAAGAAAAACTTGGCATATTTACACCTTATGAAGAAGAGAGCCTGGAATATGAAGACTACAAACAAGGCTTTGAAAATGCCATCATGGAAGTGCATAGACAATATGACCTTAGAAGCAAGAAAAATCAAGACCCTCCCAAAAGAAAAACCTATGAAATTTCTGCTAAGAATAATCTTGAAAACATTTCTAAAAAGATAGCAGAAAACAATAACATAGTGGCTGAAAGTTTTGACAAAAACAAAAATAACAATGTCCACCCTAATCCCAAACATAGTGGTGACAAAATTAGCACTAGAAACTTAGCTAGTGCTCCTAATAAAACTATTTTAACTGTTGTTCGTAATAAAAAATAGAAACCTAAATTTGCTGGGAAAACATTGACTGAAAAGGTTGATTTAAACATTTCAAAAACCCAAACACCTTTCAATATAGAGATTGAAATTTCCAAGATTAAAATCTTTATCCCTCTTATTGAACTAGTCACCCAAGATGTATATAAAACCCAAATTTTGAGAGATTTAAACATAGGAGAGAATGTTGATTCTGTTAATTTAAATGATGACAAACCTGAACTTCTGTTTGGCCAAGGAGTGGAAGGGAAATTTCAAGGAGGGGTTCCTTAATTTTATGTCAGTTTAAACATCCATGATAAAATTTTGCATAATTCCATGTTAGACTCTGGTGCCTCCCACAACCTAATGCCCAAATTAGTGATGGAAAGACTAGGCCTTGAGATAACTAGACCTTACAAAGATTTATACTCTTTTGATTCCAGCAAAGTTAAATGTCTAGGCCTAATCAAATATTTATGTGTCAACTTGGCACAAATACTAGCCAAGAGCCCAGTAATGGATATTGTAGTGGCTGATACACCTCCTAAATATGGCATGCTTCTTTCAAGGTCATGGGGTGCTAAATCCAAGTTACCCTACAAATGGACATGAATTATGCTACCATCCCTGTCTTTAGTCAACCAAGAAGACTATATAGGGAAAAAAACATGAAATACATGGTTAGCAGTGTTACATTGAAAATTGTCACCTTAAAATTCTGCTAACTGTATGAGCTCATTATCGCTCATACTTCTCCCTTTGCAAGTCTAACATATCAGTTCCTCATGTCAAGCCTTGAAAATCAGAGAAATGTTCCTAAAAATCTCCTAAAATTTGGTGTCGCACTTTCTCTCTATCTTGCCTGCGGTCCCGCACCCAATTTTCATCTCTCCTGTGTATCTGAACGCACTTTCTCTTTGTTATAGGTGCGGACCCCTGTAAGATAAAAAAGGCGCAAGCAAATTCCAAAAATCTCAATAAAAGTGAATTCTGGAAGCTTCTAGAATGGATCTTGCCGTGGCAGAATCGCTCTTGTGAGGTGCATGTATCCATTACCTTATGGAGCTAACCCCTTGATGTGAGGAGCTTATCCCTTTGAAGGAGGATTCTATCCCTTCATATTTGGAACAAAAAACCTCCTCTTTCCCACTATAAAAATAGGCATTGGGTAGCCTAAAAGGGTTAAGTTTTTGGAGATTGAGAATTGGAGTTCAAGCTTTAGGATATTTGAGGTTAAGTGCTGTTGAGATTCAGACTCAGTTAACTAAGAATTTTGTGAGGAGAGATTACATACCTCTATTCATCTTGGTTGGAGGAGTGCAGAGCTTATCAAAGTAGAGGAGACTCCTGCTTCAGACCCCGGAAAGTCCTGTGCAACATCAAGGCTCAGGTTGTAAGGATTTTCTTCTTTTGAAATTAATACAAATATACTCATTTTTCTCAATAAGATTTCAATCAATGGTTTATTTCATAGATTCCTTGATCACTATGATAAGAACGGTTTATGATGATTTCTATACAGGTGCTATGTAATATTTTTCTCGTTTGTGACTGTAGGTTTACGAGGAAAACTCCTTCAAGCGCGCGAGGGACAACAATGACTTCAAACAAGCACTGGACAAACGGTAAGTCCTTAACACCTCTATAGAGCTTTTCATAGATCATATATTCTTAGAGAAAGATTAGTCTATTTGGCTATTTGTTGCTAGATACTTTTAGTACTAGGGAGATCGGTCTTGTCTGCAAGACGGATTTATCCGCCAACAAATTGGTGACTCCGCTGGGGAAAGAACTTGTTGTTTTTGGTTCTCTTTTATTTTGATTTGAGGAAATGTTTTCCTAGTTTTTGATTGGTAGACGTCTGCCTGGGTAGCTTAGGTTTTCTCTGTTTTTGAAAATTTTGGGATCTTTTATGTTTTTCTCTAATTTTTCCTGGGACCGCACATTGCCTTCTTTGCACAGTGCGGGCAGTTTCACATTTTTTCTTTAGTAAAAAGTGCGGTACCGCACCTGTTCCTTCTGCAAGCCTGCGAACCCTGTTAAAATTTTGAAAAACTTTAGATTTCTTTCTTTAGTTTATCTTTATTTTGATTTAGAGTTTTTGGTTTCTACCCAGATTGATGATTGTTTCTGTCAAAATCTTTCTGTGAATGAATCTTAGCAGTATTGGGTGTTTTGAGTCTCTTTTTTGAGAAATTCTTAATTTGATTTCCTTTGGTCATTACTTGGAGGTTTGTCTTAGTATTTTCACAATTTTCCATCTTTTGCTAAATTGTGTATGAGTGTTAATCGCCTTTGAGTGTTTTTTGATCTTTGGAACTCTCACCCGATTTTCTTGGCTTGCACTTGATTGTGTTTGAGAATTCTCTTGCATAGATCACATTTTCATAATTAGAATTCTCATTTTCAGAATATGAATGAAAAATGTGCATAGATTACATTTGCATACTTTTCAAGTGAATTGTGCATAGATTACAACTGCATAGTTTACATTCTGAAAAATCAATGCTAGATTTAGATCATTTTTCTTTGATTTGAATTTAGATGTTTTTATGCTTGTTTTAAAAACACAAAAATAAAAAAATTTGTTTTGGAATTGTTTTGCATTAGTTTTTCTTGATGAAATTAGTGCATTAGAGAATTTGTTATATTTTCTCTTATTTATCAATCTTTGCATTGTTGGAAGTGGATGGAAACTCTTTCCTTACTTTAGTTAGGATTCATCAAATTGAAAAGATTACATTATCATATTCGATTGCATTCAGTTTTGGGTCGGGTCATAACACCATTGGTTTCGTATCCATTTACCCTTTTGAGTAATAACAGCCTAAATAACACAGCGCTTAATTAAAATTCATTTAGTAATTTTTACATTTTTAGGGCTCTTTCCACCAATCTAGCTCAGGATTAGTGCTTTGGAATAGGTTGTAGTTAACTTTCCAAAGCAACAAAAACAAACAAGTAGATAAATCTTGCAGTAGGAAATAAATCCAATTGTAATTGGTACAATCTGGGAAGCTTCTCTTAAAGGAGTTAATCACGAGATCATGTCTGAACCTTTGAGACAATCAATTATGTTTCATTGGGAAAGATAGAAGATTCTGCGCGCATTACAAACGGTAAACCTCGGATTAACCATTGTCGAGGAGCCTGGGGTCACTTGTCGGTAAACCTCGGATTGACCATGTCGAGGAGCCTTCAAGGGGATTGAGCTTTGTTACTCTGCCCTTGCGTGTGGAATCGGATCGTAGACTGTTCCCCCAGTTGTATTTGTTACTCTTGGTAACCCTAGTGTCCATAAGCTTAATATTATTTCCTAAGGTGACGGTGAAGGAAAGATCTCACTGTACCTGGAGCAGACATCGACTAGACTCAATTGGACTCTCTGGGGGGTTCTCTTCACTCGAGATGGTTTTTTGAAGAAACTTGTGCTAGTCTGTTTCATTAAGCAGGTTGTCGGGGTAACTGTTCCAACCGCCCTTTCTGTATTAAATTCTACGATGTTGGATTTCATCACCAACTAGTGTTTTTAGTGCGGGAATTTACTGTTTGTGTGTGGTTTGACTCCTAGATTTGATAGCGTGTGTTAATTTGTTTGTTTTTACTTTTAGAGACCATAGGTGTGAATTGTGAATTTTAATTGTTAGGTGTGAATTGTGAATTGTTAATTTTAGTTTTAAATTGTTAATAAAATTCACTGAAGTTGAATATAATGGCAACTGTTCCGGAATTTACCAACCAAGGAATCCCTCTTAACGAGAATCCTAGTACTTTTCCTTGTTTTGGAAATGTTGGTCCTCCTTATATGGCTACATTGTCATTACCTGGATTTACAATAGGTTTACCGATATGGTTATTTTCAACTTCGTTGACCCCGAATACTCCAATTGTTCCGCCTCAACCAGATGCTTCACTTCAACAGAGTTCACCATCTCAACATCACCAACCTTCTGTTGACCCTTTACCTTCTTCGCCTAATATTTCTTCTTCCATTTCTTCCTCTTCGCTTGGTAAAAGTCTTGATGCTAGTAACCAGGTGGCGAAGAAGAAGAAAGGGAAGAAGAAGAAGAAGAAAAAGCAAGATAAGAAAGAAGTCAACCAACCAACCATGGCTGTAAGTGTTAGTTGTGTTGAGGAAACCTCCAACATGCATCGTAAACCAAAATACCCTTGCAGGCTTTGTAAGGGTGACCACTTCCTTATCAATTGTCCTGGTATTCCAAAGGTCTTGGAAGTATGGTCAGAAAAATCTCATCAACTTTTCGTTGATCCATCAACCAGTGATAGTCAGGTTCCTGGGAAAAAAGGTAAAGTTAGGTTTCCTTGTAAGTTATGCAAAGGGAGTCATCAAACTCACATTTGCCCTCACATGGATGAAGCCTCAAAATTATTGGAAAACCTTACTGTTCCACAGCAAGAATTTCCAACTGGTTACCGTAAACTTTCTCCCAACCTACCGTCAACTGACGGAGTGATTGATCTAATTTCAAGTACAGTCAATCCCACTCTTCCATTTGAGAGTGAAACTCATATCACTCAGGTTGATGATCCATTAGTTGATCAAGTGGTCGATTTGATTTCACATTCGGTCAATCCCATTCTCCCTGTAGAGAGTGAACTTCATACCACTCAGGTTCTTCTTGTTACATCAGATTCTTCTATGCTAGGGGGCATTTCACCTATTTCTACAGAACCCCCTCCAAGTACTGAGGTCTTTTCCTTTGATTGGAATAGACTAACAGAACCTCGTCTTCCTTCCTCCATACCTTTCCAAATCATTGTGAAGTTGAGTGGTAGGGGCATACACTGCACACAGGTAGATGAAGGTGCTTCTGTTATTATTTTATCCTCAACTGCTTGGAAAGCTTTGGGTTCCCCTCAGCTTGTTCCTATTACTTAGAATCTGAAAGCTTTTAACAGAACCATTAGTGAACCTTTAGGGATCCTTCCTAAGTTTTCTATTACTTTGCAAGGTAAAACTGTCTGTATTGATCTTATGGTAGTTCGAGGTCCCTTGGATTTCAATTTAATCCTTGGGCGAGACTATGTTTATGCAATGAAAGCTGTCATATCGACACTCTTTCGTGTGATGTCTTTCCCTCAAAATGGAAATATTGTGATTGTAGACCAGCTTTCGTTCCCTAGTCTTGATTCGACTACCAATAATATGACATCCCTGAATGTTCCTCATACGCAAGTGGTATCTACCCCGCCACGGGTTAATTATGTAGCAACTAGTCCCATGTTTTCAATTATCGATGAAAGTGAGCCTCTCACTGTTTTCTCGTCTTTCTTTGACCTATATCCGGTAATTGACATGTAAAAATCTATGGGATTACTTGAACACGATGTTCTTATCCCTTTTGAGTCCCTTGACATGCGTTCCTTCCAAGGAATTGTTCTTCCATCTGATGAAGACCTCTTGGAAGCCATGATAAAGGTCTTTCCATTGACATGTGTTTCTTCCAGTTGGAAGCCATGATCAAGTCATGTAGGATAGGACAGTTCCTATTACTAAGTCAACCTCGTTAAAAAATGAATTAGGTACGAGGACAGTTCTTTTACTGTGTCAACCTCGTTAAAAAATGAATCAATGAGTCCGAGGATAGTTCCTTTTACTGTGTCAAGCTCATTAAAAAATGAATCAGTTGCCGTGAGGATATTTCCTATTACTGAGTCAACCTCGTTAAAACATGAATCAGGTATGAGGACAGTTCTTTTCCTGTGTCAACCTCATTAAAAAATGAATGAGTAGGTTAAATAGGTAGATTGTAGAAAGTAAATGCGAGGATAGTTCCTTTTCCTGTGTCAACCTCATTAAAAAATGAATCAATTGGTGAGGAGAGTTCCTTTTACTGTGTCAACCTCGTTAAAAAATGAATCAGTGAGTCTGAGGATAGTTCCTTTTACTGTGTCAACCTCGTTAAAAAATGAATCAGTGGCTGGTGAGGAGAGTTCCTTTTACTGTGTCAACCTCGTTAAAAAATGAATCAGTCGGAGATGAGGACAGTTCTTTTCCTGTGTCAACATCATTAAAAAATGAATTAGTAGGTAGATTGTAGAGAGTAGATTAATAGATTAGAAATAAGTAGTTTCTGAGGATAGTTCCTGTTACTAAGTCAACCTCATTAAAAAATGAATCAAGTATGAGGACAGTTCTTTTCTTGTGTCAACCTCATTAAAAAATGAATCAGTTGGTCAGAGGATAGTTCCTGTTACTGAGTCAACCTCGTTAAAAAATGAATCATGTATGAGGACAGTTCTTTTCCTGTGTCAACCTCATTAAAAAATGAATTAGTAGGTTATGTAGGTAGATTAGAAATAAGTAGTTTATGAGGATGGTTCCTATTACTGAGTCAACCTCGTTAAAAAATGAATCAGGTATGAGGAAAATTCTTTTCCTGTGTCAACCTCATTAAAAAATGAATCATTTGGTCTGAGGATGGTTCCTATTACTGAGTCAACCTCGTTAAAAGATGAATCAGGTATGAGGACAGTTCTTTTCCTGTGTCAATCTCATTAAAAAAATGAATTAGTTGGTCAGAGGATAGTTCCTGTTACTGAGTCAACCTTGTTTAAAACATGAATCAGGTATGAGGACAGTTCTTTTCTTGTGTCAACCTCATTAAAAAAAAAATGAATCAGTAGGTTATATAGGTAGATTGTAGAGAGTAGATACGAGGATATTTTCTGTTACTGTGTCAACCTCGTTAAAAAATGAAACATTTAGATGAGGAAAGTTCCTTTTACTGTGTCAACATCATTAAAAAATGAAACACGTTGCCATGAGCATAGTTCTTTTCCTATGTCAAGCTCATTAAAAAATGAAACAAATCCTCTCCTAATTGAGTCGAGTCTTTGAATAGATCTCGTAAATGTTAAGTCATTTATTTAGGTTAGTTATTTCAATTTTTTGTATAATTTTCTTACAGTTTTAGGTCGGGTCTTTCACATGATCTCGTAAATGAACCTTCATTCCATCCAGCTATTAATTACTAGTAGTGTACTTAGTTGAATGAAATGAAGCTGGGGGGGCATGTGCTCTAGCAGTTACGTTTAGGGGGCATCAAGCACAATTTTCTCTCTATTTCAAGCTTGTGTAAAAATGAAACTACTCTGAAGCATATTTTTCTCTGTTTCAAGCTTTTGTAAAAATGAAACTTATCTTGAGTCAATTTTGGTTATTATTTTCAAGACTCATTAAACTCATGAAAATCCCGAGATTATTTTTCTATATTTCATTCTCGTAAAAAACATGAAAATGCCGTGTTCTTTTCGTCTTTTCCTGCTCGTAAATTAAATTTAAAGTCGGACATAGGAGTATATTTTTATCCCTTTTTCAAACTCGTTAAAACTTACGAAAAAGTGAAAACCATGAGTACATTTTTATCCCTTTTTCGAACTCGTTAAAACTTACGAAAAAGTGAAACCCTGGAGTTTTCTTTTAAGCCCTTTTTAGACTCTCTAAACATGAAAATATTGTTGAGCACTTGATTGTTCGAACTCGTTAAAGTAAATGAATAATCGTCCCTTTAGTATAAGTTTACCCCTTTTACGGACTGAAATGGACTATTTACGAAAAAGGTATATGTTGGCTAATTACGGTCAATAGAGTTCTCTCCTACATTATTTTATCCTTTTTCGGGCCTGAGAGACTAAATTTACGAAAAAGTACACCCATGGAGTTTTCTTAAGTTTTTTCTTCTGACTCCCTAAAATTGAAAAACACCGATTTTCTCCTATACTGGACTCGTTAAAATTTAACAATAAAGGACCTCTTTAATTTTCAACAGGAATGAACCACTCCTTCTTAGGGTTCGAATCTTAAACTAAGTTGGACTCATCTGAAGGATGAGCTTATAAATAAGCAAATTTTATCCTCCTCAAGCTTGTAAAAAAGAAAGAGGTACTTGCCAGAAATGGTGGGGAAAAAGAGAGAAAAACGAACTTGTTTGTTGTATTTTGATTTTTTGAAAATCCAGTTAACCACTCTTGAACACGACACTTTTTTCCACCTGGGTTGGGAAATTGTCACCAAACCATCTGCAGTGTCGTTATGTGTTCAAGAGTATAGTTCAAATAAACCATTCATTTGCGAAATATCTGTCATCCATTTTGACCATCCCTGAGTCAGTCCTTGCCAATATATTTTCAAAACTTGATCTATGATTTCGTGTTGTGGGCTTGCCTACGACGGATTGCTTTCTATTGACGATAGTTCATTATCTAGGAAGTTGATCTAGAAATCGTTAGTACCTTGAAATCTGCATGCCTCAATGACAGGTTTCTTGCCTTCGATGACAGGTTACATCATTGACCTTCGATCGAATGATTCCGTGATATGTTCGACTTCAGCTCATTCATTCACATTTCATGGATTGTACTGGGTACTTTGAGAGCCATTGATATTACCGGTGGTTACTCTAACGCTTGTTAACAGTTTACATCATTAACTGGTAATCAAGTGGTTTCTACCATGTTCGACTTCGACACATTTATTCACATGGATAGAATCATACTAGTTCGAGATGTGGAAATAAAGACCCTAGATCTAGTTTCTACCATCCAAGATGCGAGGAGTTTTATTATTATATAGTAGACTATTCATTACAGATGGTTGTGCCCATGCTGTGTCTACACTGATGTAATATTAAAATCATTTCTGTATCAGAACAAGTTTAGTTAGTTTTTGATCTGAGTATGGGAATTCCTACCTCAGTGATGATATGTATACATATATATTTTGCATTGAATGTTTTTACAGGTGCTGACTGGGGTGTCCACAGGATGATCCTTGAAATGATAAAGTACTGCACTCTTCATATATGACAAACTTCAGTTTCATCTATTCCAGACTTTGCACTTTAGGGGGCAATCTGTTACACTGAAAATTGTCACCTTGACATTCTGATAACTGTATGAGCTCATTATCGCTCATACTTCTCCCTTTGCAAGTCTAACATATCATTTTCTCATGTAAAGCCTTGAAAATCAGAGAAATGTTCCTAAAAATCTCCTAAACTTTGGTGTCGCACTTTCTCTCTATATTGCCTATGGTCCCGCACCCAATGTTCAGCTCTCCTATGTATCTGAACGCACTTTCTCTTTGTTATAGGTGTGGACCCCTATAAGATCAAAAAGGCACAATTAAATTCCAAAAATCTCAATAAAAGTGAATTCTGGAAGCTTCTAGAATGGATCTTGCGGTGGCAGAACTGCTCTTGTGAGGTGCGTGTATCCCTTACCTTATGGAGCTAACCCCTTGATGTGAGGAGCTTATCCCTTTGAAGGAGGATTCTATCCCTTCATATTTGGAACATAAAACCTCCTCTTTTCCACTATAAAAAGAGGCATTGGGTAGCCTCAAAGGGTTAAGTTTTTGGAGATTGAGAATTGGAGTTCAAGCTTTAGGATATTTGAGGTTAAGTGTTGTTGAGATTCAGACTCAGTTAACTAAGAATTTTGTGAGGAGAGATTACATACCTTTATTCGTCTTGGTTGGAGGAGTGCAGAGCTTATCAAAGTAGAGGAGACTCCTGCTTCAGACCCGGGAAAGTCTTGTGCAACATCAAGGCTCAGGTTGTAAGGATTTTCTTCTTTTGAAATTAATACAAATATACTCATTTTTCTCAATAAGCTTTCAATCAATGGTTTATTTCATAGATTCCTTGATCACTATGATAAGCATGGTTTATGATGATTTCTATACAGATGCTATGTAATATTTTGCTTGTTTGTGACTACTGGTTTATGAGGAAAACTCCTTCAAGCGCGCGAGGGATAACAACGACTTCAAACAAGCACTGGACAAATGGTAAGTCCTTAACACCTCTATAGAGATTTTCATAGATCATATATTCTTAGAGAAAGATTAGTCTATTTGGCTGTTTGTTGCTAGATAATTTTAGTACTAGGGAGATCGGTCTTGTCCGCAAGACGGATTTATCTGCCAACAAGCAGTCAAGAAAAACCAGATAACTCCCCTCTTTATTCTAATCACACAGACCTTGATTCATTTATCCTTTACAATGATGAAAATCTTAATGAACAAGTGATATAAAATGAGCAAATAGCAGTAGAACAAAAGGGAAAGGAGGAAGAACAGGAAAAATAGTTTGCTAACACAGAATATTACAGAAAACACAGTGGACACCATAGGCAATAAAGCAACCACCAGCATAGGGCTGACCATGTAAAACAAACTGAAGATCAACATAGTGAATGTCATGATAAACAAAACAATGATAAACAAAGAACATACCCTAAAGAATGGTATGGTGAACAACACAGTGTCAGCCACTTTAAGCAACATGATGAGGACCATAGTAATCAATAAATTTACAAATATGAAATTGAACCTCTTTGGAGCATGAGTTTTGATGGTTCTTGTAGCAAAATTGTTTCAGGATCAGGCATATGGGTACATAACACAGAGAAAAACCATGCATAAGGGCAATCATATAAGCTAAACTTTTAATGCACAAATAACATAGCTGAATATGAAGCACTCCTCTTAGGGCTACAATTATTGAAGAAATTAGAAGCTAAGATGATAACTATCCATGGAGATTCAGAGTTAGTCATTAGGAAGATTAATGGAGAATACACCGCCAAGAATACAAGATTAAAAGCCTATAGAGATTATGTTATTGAGCTCTTGAAAACATTCACAGAATATGAGCTTACCTTTGTCCCTAGAAACTAAAACATCCTTGTTAATGGTTTATCCTTTGCTGCTAGCACATGTCAAAAACCTTTTCAAAGAAAACAATACATAGTCCAAGTCAAATATAGACTAGCAGTCCTTGATAATATAAAATACTGGAAAGTTTTTGAAGGAGATAAATAGATAGAGGATTTCGTACAGTCCAGAAATGGGTTTGAAATGCCAAATTCAGACTCAAAGTATGAAGAATACTACCCTATTGTGGAACAATCTTACAAAGAAGAACCTCCTAACACTGCTGATATAAATCTGTTAACTAAAGACAACATACATAAAACAGAGTTGTGCACTAATTTATAAAAAAAAAGACTTTGAAGTGCCGTAGTCTAATACTAATAACTTGCCAAAAGGACTAGTGCCTCTAGAATAATTGTTTAACTTTAATGATGTTGCTAAAAAGACAAAAAGGGAACCAACTGAAACCGAAATAGAAGAATGCAATATAGGCAGTGAACAAAAACCCAAAATGATCAGACTGTCTAAAACACTTCCTGCTCATATAAAATAGAGATATCTTGAGATTTTTAGAGAATTTACTAATTTTTTTGCTGGGAGTTATGAAGATCAAAAGTCCTATGATACAAAGATAATTCAGCATAAGATACCCCTCAAAGAAAACCATAATCCCTTTAAACAAAAAATGTGCAGAATAAACCCTATTTAGCTACCCCTGGCTGAGAAAGAAATCAAGAAAATGTATCATGCTGGAATCATAGTCCCTCTGAGATACTTAGAATGGATTTCAAACCTTGTATAAGTTAGGAAGAAAATACGAGAAATTAGGTTGTGCATAGACTTTAAAAACCTAAACAAGGCCTCCTTAAAGGACAACTACCCTTTACCAAAAATTGATCACATCTTACAAAGGGTAGTGGGTTCTAAAAGAATTTCTTTGCTAGATAGCTTTTTAGGATACAATCAGGTGCTGGTACACCCAGATGATCAACACAAGACAATTTTCACTACACCTTGGGACACTTTCATGTATGTGAAAATTCCTTTTGGGTTAATGAATGCTGGTGCCACCTTCCAAAGAACCATTGATATTTCTTTCTTAGAAGAAATAGTTTACTTCATTGTGATTTACCTTGATGACATCATAGTCTATTCTAAAACAGGTGAAGAACACCTAGCTCACTTAAGAAAAGTCTTTGAAAAATGCAAAAAGTATGGTTTGTCTCTAAATCCCAAGAAAACTCTATTTGGCCTCCAAGAAGGAAAAATTTTAGGCCATATTATATCTGAAGAAGGGATCAAGATAGACCCAAAAAGCATTGAAGGAATATTGCAAATCAATCATCCTATAAATATCAAAGAACTTCAATCTTTCATTGGAAAGATTAATTTATTAAGAAGGCTCATACCAAACCTTGTTTAACTCCTTAGAAACATAACAAATATGCTAAAAAGAGAAATAGGATTTAAATGGACCATAGAAGCAAAGAAATCCTTTGAACTGGTAAAACAAGCACTCACCCAAACACTCATTCTAATTATCCCTGATTTTACCAAATATTTCCTCATCTTCTCCTTTGCATTAGAACATACAGTTGTTGTTGTCCTACTATAGAAAAACATAAAAGGACAAGAGCAACTCATTGCTTTTTCAGCAAAGCATTAAGAGATGCACCTCTGAAATACAACATAATAGAAAAACAAGCTTTTCCCTTGATCAAGGCATTGAAATATTTTAGAGTTTACATTTTACACTCACACATCATTGCATTTGTGCCAAATTCAGTGGTGAAAGACATTTTAACACAAGATCCTAAAGGAAAAAGAGGTAAGTGGATTGTTGTTATACTAGAATATGATTTAGAAATAAAGCCTACTAAACTCATTAAAGGACAAGGACTAGCTAAACTCATGGCTGAAACAAATTTTCAAGCATTAGACGTGAACATGATTTATGCATTAAATGAATAGGGGGAGTTGAAAAATCCACTTATTGAAGATTCATTTCTGAATTCATCTTGGTATGCTAATATTTTGTATGTACTTATTAATATTAATGTTCCTCCTGGTTTTTCTAAGAAAAAGGAAATATTCTTAAAGTTAAAGGCTGTAAATTACTGCATTTTAGATAAATGTTTATATTGTAAAAATGCTAGTGGTATATTGCTTAAATCTTTTCTTGAGAATGATGTAGAGAAGATCAAGCATGAGTGTCATGAAGGAGAATGTGGAGGCCACCTCTATTGGAAAACTACTGTTAAAAAAATCCTTAGAGTTGGTTACTATTGGCCCACCCTCTTTCAAGACATCCATAAAATGGTAATTTCCTACCATAAGCGCCAAATCTTTGAAGGCAAAAGAAAACTGTTGCCGTTACCTTTGCATCCTATCTCTGTTGAAGCTCCTTTTTCAATAGTTGGGCCTAGAATTCATTAGAGAAATCCATTCTTCCTCATCTTTCTAACACAAATGGATCCTCATTGCAACTGATTACTTCATAAAATGGATAGAGGACATCCCTTCTATAACTGCCACAAATTTAGTCATCATCAAATTCCTTGAAAACCATATTTTGTCTAGATTTGGTTGTCCTAGAAAGATTATCACTGACAATGTTGTTGCCTTTAGATCCACGAAAATGGTGGACTTTTGCCACAAATATCAGACTACATTGGTTCATTCTACAACTTATTACCCTCGACGTAATGGGTTGGCAGAATCCTCATACAAAATTTTGGTGAACATCATCAAAAAGTTTCTAGAAGGGAATAAAAATTCATGGCACAACAAACTAGTACATGCATTATGGGAAAACAGGTTAACAAGTAAGAAATCCATTGAAATGTATCCCTATCAGCTAGTGTATGGAGTAGACACAAATTTTCCAACAATTTTAGGAGTGCCAGTCATGAAAATGATCCAATAAGTACAGTCTGAAGAGGATGGCATAATAAGGAGGATAAATCAGACTGTATAGTTGCAGCAAACTAGAGAGGAAGTATATAATAGAACACATCTAGTGCTGGAAAACATCAAGAAGATGTTTGATAAGAGAACCAAAGAAAATGATTTCAACATTGGTGACAAAGTGTTCAAATGGGACTCAAGAAGCGAAGAGAAGGGCAAGCATGGAAAATTTGAAAATCTATGGAAAGGCCCATACAACATCCATTCTGCCAGAGGTAACAATGTATTTTCTCTCCAGGAGATGGATGGAACAAAGCTATTTGGAGGTCCTGTCAATGGCAAGATGCTCAAACATTATTTTTGTTAAAAATACTCAGTTTAAAGCTTTATCCATTGTATATAACATTGTTTGAAGAAAATATAGAAAATAAACACAAAAAGAAAGAAAAAGAGGGCAGAAAAAAAGAATAGGTACAACCCCATACCAAAAAGGAGTACTTCTGAAGGTGTGCAAGTCCAAATTCCACTACTTGAAAAAGAAAGTCTTGTTCATTAATTTAGCCTAATCATGGTTGGAAATGTTTTAAATTTCTACTGATAAATTAGTGAATGAAGGTTTTCCAAACTATCTAAACGTGGCTTATCAATATATTAGTTTAGGAAAAGATATTGGTACCAATGCTCAAATCTGAACCAAGAAAGGAAGAGAGGGATGAATGAAAAATTCCAAATCACAACCCTCAAAGTTTTAATTTTTAATTTTTGCAAAATAAAATATGTGTGCAACTTGTACAAAATGCCACAGCTCATGACAAATCAGACTGTCTAATCCTGATTTCGTTATGTTTTCAAATTTCCTGTTTTCAGTTTAGAGAATGAAAATCTGTCAAGTTGTTTAACCTTGACAGATAGATAGATTAGGTAGAGAATAAAAATCTCATCATCCTAATTTGAGCTTTTGGATGATATAAGTGTAGAAGTAGATTAGTTTCCTATTTAAAAAAAAAATTAATGTCAAGGGTTGGCTAATCTAAATGCACCCAATGAATAAAAAATGTTAGAAAAATAGGATGGGTAGGTAGAATTTGAGTTGAAGCAATCATATTTTTCATATTTTGAAGATCACAGCCTCAAAAGAATAGCAGCAAATAAAAAAATTGAAAGAAAAGGAGTCTGTCAAGGTGAAAATCAAGGCACTGATCTACTTCTTCCAGAGATTTTGTCTCTGAGCTTCTTGACACCTCCTAAAGGAGCTTCCCTACCAAGCTGGAGCCACTGTTATCCTCCTATATTCTATAGAGTTCACTAGATGAATATGTACTCTATACAAGCATCTAAAGATAGCATTATCATCCTATCAGCTATCTTTAGAAATCTCACTGCCTTCATCATCCTAAATGAACCTATTTCACTATATATTTCATCTCTGCCTTCTCAGTTTGCCTTACTGCTCTTAAAAGAATTCATTTTAGGCTTCTTTATCTCATTTTCACTCTCCCTCCCTTGCCACACTTTCATTCACTCATTTTTCCCTCTAAAAACCCATTTCCTCCACAAAAACCCTTCAAAACCTCTTTCTTAATCCTTTTCCTCTATTTTTAAAACAATGTAAAATACCCTCTTTTACATTGTTTTAATTAAATATATTTAACCTGTCGAGACTCACCTTTTATGATAAAAACCCTGTTTTTTATGTAAAAACCCCGACTCTTTGGTTTTACTAAACCGACCCTATATAAATACTTAAGCCCTCTGCTTAAGGTTTTTTAACCCCACTCATTACATAGCCCCCAACCTTATTATAAACAAATCCCGTGTATATTTTGAACCCCATGCTAAATGACAAAACCTTTCCACGTCATATACCCTAGGCCCGCTCTTTGTTGAACTTTGCACCCCAACAAGATCGTGCCATCTGTTCCCTAGACCCCACTTCCTCTAAACCTGCCCGATCCTCCACCTTGCTTGACCACCGTCGATCTCCGCCCCCGAGATCTGATAGCCAACACAACATATCAAAAATTTAATTGCACAGAGGTTAAACAATCTCTGACCCCACGATATGGGTGGTTTCGCCTTGCCACACGTCATGCGTTATAATCGCACGCCCCCTCTTAAAACCATTATCTACTCCTCCACCGTGCGAAAAACCACCTCCCGATTTTCGAAAACCACTTATCGCTCTGTGCCAAAATTCAAATACCTCCACATCTGTTCAAGTTTCTTGCTAGTTCCACCTATAGGACCAAGCCCAGAAGTTCATTCTCCGCCCTTCGAGAGCCCAAAACCCCTGAAAAATGCAAAAAACCCTCCCTACAGGCTTTAAAATTTAATTTCTTGTTTTAATGTGCAGGTTTAATGGTGGAACGCATAAAATACATTCTGAAGGTCCAAAATCGATTGAATAAATGCTCTAGGTGATTATCCAAAGGATTTTTTCCATTAAAAGGGACTAGAGGCCCTATTTCAAGCTTTAATAATAAGTGAAACATGATCATCGATGGTTATTAAACCCTCTAGCAACGAAATGAGGCATCCTGCACCAAAAACATGCACAAACCGAGACAAAGTGAGAAGAAATACTTTCAAAGGACTGTGATAAAGAAATGAAGATTAAAGGCTAAAGGGATAATCATATGTCAAAGACAAATCATGAAAGATTTTCCAACAAAGCAGAGTTTAAAGATAATGAAGACAGACAGCAGAGATTGAAGGATTAAAAGGTTAAGATAGAAGGCCAAAAGGTTAATCGAAAGGATTAATAAATTAAACAGAGATAAAGGAAAAATAAGTGAAAAACACAGTGAAACAAACAGATAAAGGTTAAATCAAAGTTTACAGGCCTAATACAGAGTTTAAGGATAAAACAGAGGTAGATTAGCACAGGAACACATTCGAATGACTAAACCTACATCATTTGCTTCTTCAAAAGGATATTTTTCCACCTACAACATGTTTTCTTTCAATAAAACATTAAACAGTTATTACACACAGTTAGAGATATTTTTCATGTACCAGCAGTTTTTGTAAAATTATTGAAAAAGCCTTAAAGTCAAACATTTCACAAAAAAATTACTCAGAAGTTAAGATAGGAGTTATTATTTCAGAGAAACACCTTAAGATGTTTTTGCCTTGGGCCTTGTATGGTCTCAAAGGTCAAAAATCATTAACTCTATAATAAATGACATTCCAAACCCTAACTTAACACCATCTCCTCATTTCTCAGATAAATACTGCATATGAGTTTCATTTTTAGTGTTGGTTATTCGGTGGTTATTTGACTGATTTTTGTTGCTGAGCTGGTTGAGGATTGCTACACTGGATTTGAGAAAGCTCTGAGTTGCAGAGAGCTATTGTACATGGAGTAATGTAACTGTTTTGATCATCAATAATACAAGCATGCTCACATGATTCTTGAGCTATGTTAATGGTGAAGTTTTCCTCATTTGTCATTTTTTTTCTTATGTTTTCCATTCTTTCCACATTTCTCTGATAAAATAATAGAAGTTTTAGAGTAGGATATGATGTCTTGGCACCCTATTTCTGTTTGCATTATTTATCTTAATGTTTTCTTCTGCAAGGTCTGATTGAAGGATTCTTAATTTCCCTCTAGTTCCATCTAGCTTGTTGTCTTAGAAATGATCCAATAGAGTTAAACCAAAGAATTTTATGGTGAGCCCTGTCCTTTGGTACAACTTGAGATATTGCTTTTAAGCCTTTCATTGAAGTATAATTAGTAGAGTTGAAACCAGGGAAGTCTATGGTATGCCCTGTCCTCTAGTCTGCCTCAAAATTTTTCTTTGAAGGTCTTTTGAGTGTTGAGTTAAAGAATATAGGCTTCAGTTTGCTCTTTAGCTGCTCTCATTGTTATCATAAATGTTTTATTTTGTTCGAAAGTAGTCTTAGGATTGCTGGATTTTTGTCTTAAAGGTTTTATTATTAAAGTCTGGCCAAATAAGTCTATGGTATGCCCTATCCTTTGGTTTGCCTCAAATAGTTACTTTTAAAGGATTTTCTTGTCTAAGTAGATCTAGAATATTCTTAACTGACAATAGCTTTTTTTCCTTCACAACTTATTATTGTTTCATATCACAATCTAATCTAAGAGATCCACTTGATATAGTTAGCTTGCCATATGAAAACCATTGTAGAGTTGATGAACAATTAAATCCTTTTATGACTCCATACCCCAATGGGTAAATGTTTTCTCATTATCTATCTATTCAGCTGAAACATCCTTTCAACCAACAACACCACAGATCTATCAATCTATCAATTAATTCAACCAAAACAAACAAGTCCTTAGAACTTCATAACTAGCCTAATATCTTAAAACAAAGAGCATAAAGATATATCACTTGAAAACAATTATATAGAGAAATCCCTCTTTGAATCTAGGAAGGCTATGTCCCAGGATTCCAAAGTGGTTCTGATGTAGCCCCTACAGTGTTTGTTCTTGCCAATCTTGCAAATCATAGGGAGCCAACACATTCTTCAATTTGGCCTTTAGCAGAGAAACCTTTTATACAAATTCATTAATGAGATTTGGACCACGATGGATAGGGTTAAGGTTTCATTTTCCTATTATTTGGTGTCCTATGATTATACAAAGCACTTATATAGTGGGAATAACAAGAGGAGATAACTTAGTGTATTCAGTTAGATTACATTATAGGTTATTACAACCTAGGAGAGTATGGATACCCAAATTTTGATTAGGGATAATTGCACGTTGGAGTTCCAAATTTGGAATGGTTGGAAGTGGTATCAGGACATGCAATAAGACCAACTAAGAGGGGATGTTGAACCTTCTTTTCCTCATATTTTGGTCACATAAAATACCTCCATTTTGTTGCAACAAAAACTCACTCCCATTTTGTACGTAAGATTAATTTCTTCTTCTTTTTTATGGCTTTTACTCAAAGGTACACATAATGATCAAATTGTCTCATTCTTTTCTTTTGTAGTTAAAATATTAAAGTATATTAAATATACTGCTTGTACTATTTAATGCTACATATTATGGCTGCCTAAAAACCTTAGCTAACCAAATATGATATGAGGAAATAATATGGGTATATCCTGAAGAGCCCACTCAAGGTGAGGTATTATGCTCTTAACCTTGGTATATAATTGTGATTTCCTTTATGTTATTGTGATTTGATTACTTTAATTTTGTTTCTTATTTCTACTCTTGTATATTAATTTACATTTTCAAGCTCTTTTAAGTTTTGTTATAGAATCACCTTACTCTTTATTCTACTTGGAAAATAGAGTTGAGCGGGGGAGTCATGGGAATGGTTCCCAAGGCTTGTTTAGAGAACTACCGGCTCTCTTCTCTTTATTATTGAGTGTGTGATTGAAGTTTCTTTTTTTATTCCTATTCGTTTAATAGATTAATTCACATACTAGTAAACATTATTAGAGTAGATTCTTTTTCTATGTATATTGCATCAGGTATTTCACAATATCTTACAAGACTTCTGTTGACAATTAAATGATAAGTTAATTTTAATAAGCCTAAATTTAAAGAACTATATATTCACACTATCACAAATATTGACATTTGTTTGGGAAACTCAAACTATGATTATCCATAACAAATGAGGTCACTTGGTTAGGGATACAAGGTTCAAGTAGTGGCTCTTCTAGTAAACTCACTCTAGGATATTTGGTTCCTCCATGTCATATTCTACAATACTTCCATCTCACCAAAAAATCAAAACATATCCACTAATTCCTTTTTTTGTTGTGCCTCAATGGCAACATTATCCACTATTAATATTAGCACAACTGTATTGGAAACTCCACAATTTATCTATCCAAGATAATCATAACACATAAATCAATTTCTTTCAAGTCTACCTATAGGCTAGTGACATCATCGCAATGCACTCATATTTCAATCACATAGAAGAATAAATCATATTGAGGCCCATGCACAATATCTTATGAAAATGGTAGAGGAAGATGTGATATTTTTGAGTGTTTGAAAAATATGTCTATGTTTGAGCTCTAGGAAGCTATCCTTGAGGGGGATTTAATGGTGATGCAACATTCCCAAGGTCTCCAAGTCATATTTAAGGATGGATGTTCTATGTGTAAACTTGATGTGTGGAGGACCCTTAAGATTTTTATTGAGCAACAATTTTGGTGAAGGTTTATATCCCTAAATTAATGGAATTATTATAATTGATCATTCTTGATTAAGAGAGTTATTTAGATAAAACCTTGTGTTTTTTTTAAACAACTTTTACATTTCATACTTGTTAAATTTTCAAAAATTATCTACTACCTTAGCCATATAAATTAAAATACGCGGAAATCCATGATAAACATCAAAACACTTATGTCATGATACATCTCACATTGCTGAGATTACAAAAAATTATAATAAAAGTTAACTAAATTATAACTTTATTATTATTATAATAAAAAGGATCAATATATGTGTTAAACATATATATATTTAAAAAAAGGCATGTAATAAGATTCTTAACTATTTAAATTCACCCCTCTTTACCATGGATACTTTTAAGTTATAAATTGACTTTGTTAAAATAACATGTTTTATCAATACCACATGTCCAAAAAACCGTAACTCATTTCATATGATACTTGTTCACATGGCATTTTTTTAATTCATTGATATAATTAAAAAGACACAAAAGACATAACTAGTTTGGATATATATCTCTTGTGACTACTATTAAGAATATTCTAAACAATATTTGATAGATATTGTTAGTCATCAATAATTTTTACCTTCTGTAGATGACTATAGATTGGTTCTAGATTTCTAAAAACAAAATTCCCTGAATACTGTGATTTTTAGAAATCTTACTGCCTTCATTATCCTTATAGGAAATTTTTCACTATTCTATCAACCTTGGCATTTCATGGTCACCCTACCACTCCTAAAAACTACTTATGGGCTTGTGTCATTCATCTCCATCCTTAGAAGACAACATTGATGATTGTCTTAAAGCACTCCAAACATCTAGGGTTTTGGGAAAATGGCTAGAAAAGGTAAAAATCATGATTTGAGATCCATGGTGGAAATAAGAGAAGACTTTGAATATGCCACTGTGTGATCACATCCCAAAATTTTCTAATAAACTTATCATGACTCCATCACTTTCCAAGAAGTCATTCCAAAGGACAAATCATTTGCCACACCTAGGGCCAATTTTGCTTCAAACTATGTTTTTGACCAAACATAGATGAATTTGAAAAATGTGAGACACGTTTTTTTCCATCATAGGTCCAAGAAGAAAAAAATCCTTCAAATTTTACACAGGTTTCATGGTTTTAGAGCAATGTCAAAAATACAGGTGTCATGGGAGAATTGTTACATTTCTTGAGGGACCTTGGAAAAATCAGATTTTCTCATAGCTGAAGTGTCCAAATGACTTTCTTGATGAGTTAACTAATAACTATAATAGAAGAGATTTCCAATGAGCTATCATGAGCTCAATTTGGAGTTGAGGAAGGCCTCCAAGTGTTTCCTGCACCAGCACTCTACATTTCTGCACCATCATTCAGCACTTTTTGACCAATATTGGGAGAATCAACTTTTGATAGGTCAAATCAACTCCAATTAGTGAATAAAAGGTATGTTTGGAAAGTAAACAGGATATGATTTCCAACGAGCTATCATGGGCCCAATGTCGACATAGAGAAGGCCTCCAAATTCCATTTCCAAAAAGGCGATGCGCACTCAGGAGTTGGTGTTGCGCCCTTGGACAGAGAGCTTTTCTAAGCCCTCAAAACAATCAAATCACTCCAAATTTAATCCAAGCTCTTTTCAAAGGTTCTCCAAGCACTAGCAGAGGTAAGTATAGGTCATCAAACCCTCTCCAAGTATTTTTGTCATCATTTGATTAAAAGAATGGAACCCTAAGGAGAAACCCTAAATTTCATGCTTAAAATCATTGTTTAAACCTCATTCATCTGCCTACTAAGGGTATTAGTCAAGAAAAGGGTGAAATAGGGTGTTGTGGAATTTGTCACCCATCTAGGTCTCCCCCTAAATCCATTTCCTTCATAACACTCATACACTCTTTCCCTTCACTTACAAAAATTGACACTCCATCATCTCACTTTCATATCAATTTCACATTTAGCCCAAGTGTTCAAAACAAAGTTTGACATATCAGTAGAGGGTTGCTATTGAGTTGGTAGTTTATCCCTCATTCTCATATACTTACACCCTCACTCATTCATCTCATTCACTTGTAAAGGTTTCCATTCCACCATCCCTTCATCTCATTTCCATTTGCAATCATAGGGTTTCAAAGAAAGAGTGGTCAAAATGTCAGAAAGAGAGGACAATGGCAGTGACAGAAAGAGAAATGAAGAAGAAAGGAAAGAAGAGGATATCTGTGAAGAATATAACAATGAAAAATCAAACAATAAGGAAGGTGACAATGCGCAATCAAATGTCAATGAGGGAGAGGGCAATAATGAATCAAGCAATAAGGAAGAAGATGCCAATGAGTCTGAAAACAGTGAGGCACATAGAATTGGTGATGAGAACAATGAAGAAAGCAACAAATATGATGGTGAGGCAAATAGTGATGAAACACATAGCAGTGAGGATAAGGAAAATGAGGCTAATGTAAATGAGACAAATATCAGTGAGGATGCAGAAGGCAGAAAGGAAATGAGCCATGATAACAGTGGGTCAGAGAGCAGTAAAGAGCACAGTGAAGCTCATAATAGTCAAGAAGAAGGGAATGAAGAAGCACATATCAGTGATGATGTTGGCAATAATGATGACAGTCATAAGAGTAGTGAGGGTAGTGAGGCAAATAGTGATGAGGTTGAAAACAAGCAGCTAGAGGCACAGAAGGTCATCTATAAGATTAGAGCTATCAGGGCTCAGAAGGAGGCTAAAGGAAAATAAAACCTTGAAATCCTTGTTGATGCATCCCTACAGCCATCTCAAACATAATTATCAAGGCAAATTCAAATTTTGGCAACTTTTTGTAAATTTTTGTTTTTTGACTGTTTTGGAGGGCCAAAGACGCAACGCCACTGGCGTTGTGCTCTTTTTTGGGGCACTATTTTGAGAAATTGCTTAAATTTTTGGAATCCTTAGGCAAAGGACATCATCCGCAAAATATTTCATATCATTTGGAGTAGAAATGGTACTCCAAAAGTGCCAAAAACACCCAAAAAATCAACTTTTTGCCCTATTTTCAGAGTTGGCGCTGCGCCAAGAGCAGTCTTGGGAGAATGCTTTTTTGGGCAATAAAATGGATACCAAATGAAAAAATAAACGTAGTTTTGGAAAGTAGACTTGAAAATATTTCCAATGAGCTATTATGGAGCTCATTGGGACACCTGGAAGGCCTCCAAACCTTGGTCACAAAACAGGAAAATTTTCTGGTGCAGGCGTTGCGCCCTTGGCCTTGGTGCTACACCCTTGCCTGCAAAGTCAACAAAAGACACAAATTTATTGAAAAAAGATATTTTTGAGGACTTTTAAGGCAAATCATTCCTGGTTAGCTCAAAATTTATGTTTGAAATTGTTTTGCATTTATTAAGTTAGATATTTTGTGCCTTGGGCCTTGCATGGTCTCTTTGGACAAAAATGGCATATATGATGTATTAATGACATTTTGGAAACCCTATTTAGGGTTTTTGTCCTCTTTGCTAGTTAAATACTGCATTGAGGCCTCATTGTACATGTTGGATGATTATTGAGAACAATATCATAGACTTGAAGAGTGGAGAGAAATTGGCTTTGGATTTTGTGGATGTCTTGATGTGCATGACTATGGAGCAAGCTCACTTGCAGGATTCATGAACATAGTTAATGGTGATGTGTTTCTTATTTAGTTCTTGTTTCTTATGTTAGCATTTTGTTTCATCTTTCTCATGCAGTAGGACAACAATTTTAGGCTAAGAAATGTTGTTTAGAGGCAGCTTAGCTATGTTTGCTCTCTATTGCTTGTATGTTTTCCTCTGCTAGGTCAGATTATAGAATTCTTAAATGCTTTCTATTTCCATTTATGCTTGTTTATCTTAAAGATGATTTGATGAAGCCAATGTCAAAGCAAGTCATGGTTAGCTCTGCTCTTTGATATAACTTAAACATTGTTTTTATGGTCTTTGCTTTGAATTATTGCAGATTAATTTTAGCTGAAGAGGTTTATGATTTTCCATGCCCTTTTGTTTATCTTAAATGGTTTCTTTGGAGGTCTTTGTAGTTTGATTAAAGAATTAGGAGTTTCCTACTCTTTGATCTTTACTATATATTTATCTTAAATGTTTTCTTTGCTTGAAGGTGAAATCACTAGAAGACTTACAAGTTTCTTTCTTTCTATGATTCACTGGATTGTTGTCTTAGTGCTTACTTGATAGGGTTTGGTCAAAGAAGTTATTGGTATGCACTCTCTTTGGTTATTTCTTTATGCATAGTAATCTTAAAGGCCATTCTTGTTAAAGCACTTGACAAACGATTCTTAATTTCCCTTTTCATCTACTATGTTCACAATTTAATGTTCACTTCATTTGCATAAGCTTTTAGATCCATTTGGCTTTGTTATACTTGCCCTCCGAGACACCCTTGACCTATTGTTGTACCTTTCAAGACCTTTTGCAGACTCCATAGCCCAATGGTTTAAACCTCTCTCACTCTATTTATTCTTCTTGACAACCTACCCAACCAAACAAACAAACAAACAAACAAACCCTAATCCTTATAACTAGCCTAAAATCAAAACCTTAAAATCATACAAGTTACATCCTTTACACAAACATAGAGAGAGCCCTCTCTGAGTCCAGGAAGGCTAGGTCCTAGGACTCCAAAAACTGGTTTGATGTTACCCCTGTACATTTGGTCTTTCCAATCTAACAAATGATGGGGACCTAACAGATATTAAATCTATACGGCTCATCTAATATAAACACCTATCAACCTAACTTATATATATATATATACCTATCAACCTAACTTTTATATATATGTACCATCCATCTAATATAAACACCTATCAACATAACTGATATATATATATATATATATATATATACCAAGTCGTTCAAATCATCATAGATGTTTTCATTGAATTTTAATAACAATCAATTTCACTGAAACCTAAATTTGCTGCTGCATAAAACATTTTAGAAATTTATAAAATTATAGACCCCTTATTTCCCATAGACCAAAAATATTATAAGATACATTACACCTTATAACGAAGATTTTTATGATACCATATTAGTTCATTCGTAAAATCGACCAAAACCTAATAATATAATTAATAAAAAAACCATTTAAATACCTTACTTTAATGAAAAATCGTACCCAGAATACTCTTTAAAAATAGCTTTTGCATCCGAAGTATTACAACGCATGTTTGACGAGATTCTTACAATAATCAAAGTAACTTACGTATATTCGTATTCTTAGTTTCTTTTCCTTTTCACAAAGAATTTGCCGAAGTGACTGCAACAGCCCAATTCTTACATTCTAAACTTTATGGATGGTGTGATAATTGAGTTGAGCTCATACAAGTTCTTACGACAACAAATCTCTCGGTGATAACAGCATAAATTCGATACATGTCTCATTCTCTAAGAGAATAAATTTCTTTATAAGATGGCATTTTTGTCATTAAAATTTTAAAATTCAGTTTTATATTAATAAATATTTTTCAATACATAGTTTTAATGGAAAGAATAATTTAATTTTATAATAAAAGAATATTATTTTTAAATAAAATGAATTTTATTCTAATTTATATATTAAAAAATCTTGATTTTATAAATTAAAATCGATTTTAAATTGATTTGACTAATAAAACAAAATGAATCTACTTAGATAAACCTTAAAGATGAAACATAACATTGAAGCATTTAAATGTTAATGTATACATTTTGATGTACACTATTATATATAAGTGTATACATGTTACTAGATATAAAATAATATTTATACAAGAAAGACGAGGTGTATTTTGCAATTTAGTTTAAAAAATATATGTACCAATTGAGTCGAATAATGAGTGGCTGAAGATTTATATACTTGATAATAGTCCCTTGTTTAGTTTGGTGAAACTAGAGGTTCTTATATGCAAAATGAAATTTATCTATATTTATATTTTATTTTATTTTTTAATATCATATTTTTTTAAGTGATATAAATTTTAATAATAATAATAATATTTTATTTATAAAATTTATAGTATTATTATTTTTTTAATAATATTTTTGTAATATATATATATATATATATTTTATGTCAAGTTATTTTGAATAAATAATATGGAAGAATTTTCAGAATAAACCTTTTTGAATTGCAAAATGTTTGAATAAAAAATGTTTACACTATAATATTATTTTTCAATTTATTATTTTAACATAATTTTATAAGTGGGAAGTTTAAGTCTCTGTGGTGCGGTTCTGAGTGCAATCTTAGGGCAAGTCTTTACGGTCTCTGCGAGTGCAAATTCACATTTCTTCAATCTGATTTCTGAAGTCGCTCAAATTTCAAAGGACAAGTTTCTGTAGTTTGGGTGCCAATCGTAGGGATCGTTGCTAGAGGGACGGATTACAGAGAGCGTGTTGCGGCTACTGTTACACGCATTATTGTTGAAGTGGCTAGATGTGTCACAAACTCAACTTTGAAGGAAATTGATTCCGGTCTTTCTATGTTCTTTAAGCCAGACAAAAGTGAACCCTTCCTCTCTCTATTTTTATTTTTGCGGTCTCGATGCGAACTATACAGGGATCATCCATCCGATAGTAGTGCAATTCATAGAAGAAGCAAGAGCCAAGGATACAACTTCTAAGCAAGGGATATAACAATGGCCACAGTTATTTATCACATTGGTCTTTGCCGTGATTTGTATCACGATGGTGGTTCGTATATGCATTGAGAAAGATCTATATCTGCCAAAAACTCAGCCTCCAAGGCATGGTGACAACCTCACATTGGTTCTATTTTGCATGGTGACAACCTCACATTGGTTCTATTTTACAGGTGCACACATTATTATTTATCCTTCTCATGTTAATATTTTTTTTATTACACTATGAATAATTCCCCTCATATTTCTAAGCCCCCCTCTAGCAAAGGAAGACCAAGTAAAATTACATTAAATAGTCTCTATGAGTACATTGAATCTTTAGAAAGATGAAGATAAGAAAGAGAAAATCATATTAAACTAGAACTAACTGCAATACTTGATAATAACCACAAATCATTAGAAAAAAAATAACCACACTCGAAATTGAACTCCAGGAAATAAAAGGTAAAATTCAAGAAATAGAACATAGTAAACAGACAATGGTCGAAGAAAATGACACCTTGAAAAGAGAGATTAAAAATCTAAAAGAACAACCACATAATAACTCAACTCTAAGTAACACAGAAAATAACTTGGATATTAAACCCATCAAAGAAGAAATTAAACGAGCCTTAAATGTTATTGTTGCACCTATAGAAGAACAAAACAATGAAAACACTTCAGAAATGGTTGAAGAACAATTAAAATTCAAAATCTCAAATTGAAACTGTTAGCCACCTATAAAATTTTTCATATCAAATGGTGGCTAAATCATGTTTTAAGCCTTCAAGAAACAATTTTATTGCGAAATTGTTGGTTCTTGAAGTCTTATGAAGATAATTTATCCTTCAGAAAGCTTTCGCTGCTGTTTCCCTCATAACTCTGAAAAATCTGCAGTTTTCCTGAAGAAAAAGACTGCTAAAAACTCATTTTTTCCTTCATTTTCCCCCTCTTTTGCTCATAAAAAATCCCTCCATTTTTCCTCATTTTAACCCTTCAAAATCACTTCATGACCCTTTTTAAATCATTTGGTCTCCTTCCATTTGTGTTAAAAGGCCTTCTTTCCTCTACCGGAACCCTCATTTTCCCTTAAGAAACTCTGTTTTTAAGTCAAAAGACAGTCTTTTTTATTATATAAAATTTTAGCCCCCAAGGGCTTAACTTTCATAAACCTCCGCTTCATAGGACCTTAAGCCCCGCAAGCGAGCGCTTAAAAGATCCTAAACCCTTCTTCTAAACCCTCAAAAACCTTTGTTTTCCTTCGTATTTTGTAAAAAATCCGACCTTTTATTAAACCTGACTGTTCGTTGTCTTGGCCCATTCTTAACTGTTGATCTAAGACCAATAAATGGCTGTCGGAATCTCGCATTGCAAAAGTTCATAGGATGCGTTTAAATGTTTCCTTCCCTTTCCTCCGATTCCGATAAACCCCTCCCGGCTAAAGGCCCCTAACCACTTCCCCTCCATGTAATTGGGCGCTAAGACCAAGTGCTAAACCATAAGGTGCTTATCGCAATCGGAAATTTGAGTGAGCATTTTCCTTTGTTAAAAATAAAAAACCCCGATGCGATGGTCTTTTGTTATGAAGGCCCGCATGGCAATTCCAGCCGTCGATCCCTATAGATCTAACGACCAACGTTGTTTTCAGCCCACGCCCTTTGCATCATTCTATAGTCCCCTGTCACAATCTCCACTGTTGATTTACCATTATGATCAACGGCCCTCGTGTAATCGCATCACAAAAATCATTGCGCCTTCCTCTCTCTTCCTCCGATTGCAAATCTTGCGATTAAATCTGGACCGTCGAATCCACAAGAACTGACGACCCAAATTTAATCGCCCTCCGCCATAAACCCTTGCCATTACACCCTCCGATTGAATCTCCATCATTGATCTTTGTAGATCAACGGTCCACGTTGCTCCCAATCTCCGCTTAACCCCCTGCCTTGTATTCTTTTCGTTTCTCGAAATTAAATCTGGATCGTCCATTCTTCTAATCCAACGGTCTAGATTCAACCCGATAGGCCCAACTCCTTTGGGTCCTACCACCCCCATTGATCAATCCTAGCCGTTCATTTCCTGATCTGACGGTCAAGACTAAAACCACCTTGACCCTGCCCCACCTCTTTTCGCTCGTGCATCTTATCTCCATCGTGCTCTCCTCATGACCGTTCGATCTAAGGCCCCAGATCTGACGGCTAGTGCGCGGTTTCGCGTAATTTTGAGTTCGAAGGTTAATGTTTTAAAATTACGCGACGTGGGTAGTTTTAAAAAGCCACGTGTCAATTACTAACGCATATCGCATTCAAAAAGGAAATACTGCCTTCCCTCCTTTTCATATCGCGAAACCAGTGGTTTCTTTAGCCAAAACCATTTTCCCCATTTACATTAACTCTCCTTTGTTTTAATCTCCACCATTGATCTCTGAGATCTAACAGTCCTAGTTTAATCCAACCATTAAACCGTCGCCCTCCACCCATCCTCCAAAGAACTTTGTAGGTGAATCTCCGCCGTCGATCTTTGTGGTCGATCTAATCTGACGGCCCAAAATATTTCAGAAACCCCCAATTTCATTTAACTCTGTTTTACTCCCGCTAAAGGCTTTTCTTCCATTTTTATTACATTTTCCTCCCTTTTCATTATAATACGACCCCTTCGTATTATAAAACCCAGATTAATCTCGATCGTTGATCTTCACAGATCAACGACCCAGACTTAATTTCCCCACCATTTATCCAACCGCCTCTCCTTTTGACCTCAACAAAGTAATCCTTACCATTGGATGCTTTCATCCAACGGCTATGATCTAACCTAAACCTCCAAAGTAGTTTAAATCGTCCACGTAGGATTTTCTTAATTTTTCTTTGTTTGTGCAGGTTTTAATGGTTTCTCAAATATTTTAAAAGAAAATCAAAGGCCAGGGATGACGATCCCCCAGGGCTTTGTTCATCAAGAATATCATTCTACAGGGTTCAACACCATGTTTCATCCGTGCCTCATGAGCACTGATGCCATTTTTAAACCCTCTGCACACCCACAAAACCAATGGAAACATAACAATCATCACAGAGAAAGAGTATTAGTCTGACATCATGAAATCAGAGAAGAAACCCATGTTTTAAGATTGTTTACAAAGTTTTGAGGGATTACAGCCTAAATCGACTATCTAAAAGCCTAATCTGCTCAATTAAACATAGTTTGAAGAACAGAAGATAGAAAATTAGGCCTAATTAAGCCTAACAAAAGAATTAAATCAAATTAACAGTGTTTAAAGAAAAACGATAATATCTATCAATCCGAGAAGCCTCCACTACCACATCAGAGGCTAATTGAATCCTCTCAGCTATCAAAAGCCACCTGCAGCCTCCAAGCATTCAAAAGAGGCCTATTTATTGCCATAAATGAAGATATTCACCTCAAGACAGCTGAACAATTAATTCAACCAAAGGAACTTATTGTAAATTGTCAGCATAATTATTACAAAGATGAGAAATAGTTCTAAAGTCAACAAACTATGCTAAGAAGATCGAACACTTAATACAAACCTATTAATACAGAGGAAATATCTGAAATATTCTTCATTGAGCCCCTTAAAGGCCAAGAGGCATTAAAACTGTATTAATTGAGCCTATAGATATTTTCTCTCATTCCACCTCCTCATTTTCCTATAAAATCTTCTTGAGGAGCACATTGTAAAGGGTTGGTCACTGCATATTTGTTGCTTGTAAATAGTTTTCTGAAGTTGCTGTAAGCTCTGTTTGTAATTGAAGATACCTAAGTTGAGATGAAAAGTTTGAAGCTATAGAGACCCACTAGACTTGAAGATTGTAACTGGTTTGAAGCATCAAATACAAGTCAATTTATGGGATCTTGGTCTATGTCGACGGTGATGTTTTTCTTATTGTAAGTTGTTATTTTATTTTTGTTTCCTTTCTATCCATCTTCTCTTGTAAAGAACAACAATTATAGAGTTAGGATTTACTATCAAAGGTACCCTGCTCTTACTGATAAGTTTTATCTACATGTTTTCTTCCAATTGTGTTGTTTAAGAATGATTTAATACAGTCCAAGAAGTTAAGGAATGTTGGCATTCCATCGTCCTACTGTCTAAACTTTAAACATTGTTCTTGAATGTTATTTTTAGTTTATACCAAGTAAAGTTGAACTAGGGAAGTCTATGGTGAGCCCTGTCCTCTATTTTTATCTCCAAAGGTTGTCTGAAAGTTTCCCTAATGGTATGTTGAAGGCAGGATAGGTTCAAAGTCCTTACCTGATCTTAGACTCTTCTTTGTTATCTTATGTGTTGTCTTGATAAGTTTGCCAAGTAAAGCAGAACTAGGGAAGTCTATGGTGAGCCCTGTCCTTTAGTTTATTCTCCAACAGTTGCTTTGAAAATTTTCCCTTAGAATATGTTGAAAGCAGGATAGGTTCAAAGTCCTTACTTGATCTTAAGCTATTATTTTTGTGTTTTAAATGTTTTCTTTTGAAAGTGCATCGAAATAAGGCTAGTTTCAAAGTACTTACTTGATCTTAGATAGCTTTTATGTATTTCTTAAGTGCATGCCAAAAGTAGGATAGTTTCAATGTACTTACTTGATCTTAGGCTGCTCTTTGTTTTCATTTATTTATTTCCCCTTATTATTGTTTCATTCCATTCCATAAAATCAACTTTAAAGAGATCCTTAGACATAGATGACTTGCCCCATGGACCACTCTTGAACCTTTTTGTTTCAATTAAATCCTACTATGACTCCATAGCCCAATGGATTGAAGTTGTTTCTTGCCTATCTTCTAAGCTGAATCAATCTTTCACTTTCATTCACCTTCACCCTTCATTTAGACTTCCTTCACCTTCACATATCTTTTCCCAACCAAAACAAACAAAAACCTTGTTCTTGATAACTAGCCTAATATCACATTTCAAGCCTTAAAGATAAATCAATATTTGCACTTATAGAGAGATCCCTCTCTCGATTCAGGAGGGCTAGATCTTAGAATCCCAAAGTGGTTCCAATGTCCTCTCCATAGTTTTAGTCTCACCAATCTACTGAAATTACAGCGAGCTAACATTTATGGAAACTCCGATGGGGATTTATGAGTTAGTGAGAATCTAAGTACACCTTACCACTCCAGAAAGCCCTTGATTCAAGAATATTTGGTATATTAGCCAGTTGAGCCACCAGGCATAACATTTATGGCGATTCCACTGGGGATTTCTGAGCTAGTAATAATCTAAGTACACCTTAGCACACTAGAAAGCCCTTGATTCAAGAATATTTGGTATATTAGCTAGTTGAGCCACCAGGCATAACATTTCTGGCGACTCCACTGGGGATTTTGAGTAAATTTCATCTTAAATAATCCTAAGCCTCAGAAGACACATGATCTCTTTAGATTTGTATTCATAATAAACATGGTGGTGGAACCATAAAACATTTTACCTCCTTAGGAGCTAAAATTTTTTCCACCTGGCGACTCCACTCCTTATAACTCCCAAAATACCAAATGACTCCACTGGTAGAAGACCTTGAACTGATTGAATAGAAACAATGACCTCTTTTTCTGATTTACAAACATGGATTTAGATATAGACCCAGAAGACAAGCATATAGTCATGATGGAAAAATTGATGTACATGCTTGGAAAGAGAGTGGATAGGTTTATGGCTAATCTAAACATTGGTGATCTAGAGCAACATATGCTTTTCTTTGAGCAAAAACAAACTCTACCACTACAAGACATGTATGATGAACAAGATTATAGAGAAAATAATCAAGAACAATTTCTAATCATGATGGAAAAGATGATGTACATGCTTGGAAAGAGAATAAGTAGGTTGATGGCTAATATGAATATTGATGATCTAGAGAAACCTATGCTTTTCTCTAATCAAACACAAACCCAATCACCTCAAGACCAAGACAATGACCAAGATATGTATTATGATCAACACCTTATAGAAGATAATGAGGAAACTTACAAAGAAAGCAATAAGTAAGGTTGTCAAGAAATTTTTGATTGCATGCCCATGTCTTGTACTATGTTGATCAGAGAAATTCATGACCATAATGCAAAAACTTATAGTGAGCAGTGCTTTGATGAATAAAGTAGCCACTTTCAAAATGCAGAATCTGATGTAGGAGGAGAACCAACTCATATAGGGACTTTCCCTCTAGATTATAATCAATATCTGATTACAAAAGAAGAGTGGCATCCTGATAATGTAGAAAAAACAACTCATGAACCTTATATGCAAACTGAGTATCATAACAATCATGAGGAATTTTGTGAAACACAAGAAGATCATGAAACAATAGAAAATCCTCAAATTTTCCCTACAAGCACAAGTCAAGATCCCCTAGAAGAGGCTCAAGAAAACATCCAGCCTCAAAATCAGCCTTTACAAGAGACAGAGAACTGATGTACTTATGTTCAAAGGAACATAGAAACATCTTCCCCTTTGATAGAAAAAGAGATAGATTAGAATATTAATAAACAACCGCTCTATGAAACATTTTACAAAAAAAATACTCTTGCCCATTCACATAGAGAACTTTGTTGTAAAGATTTAGAAAGTTCTTTTGCAGATCAAGACAAAGAGGGCAACTGTATTTTTGCTTATGTTCAAAGAGAGATCTCTCCTTTGATAGAAGAACAAATTGATCAAATATTAAGCAAACAACTACCCTCTAAACCATCATCCAAACAAGACAATCATGAACATAGTGCCTATTCCATAGAACAATCCAATGGCACTCAAGACAAAGAGAATAGTAAGGAAATTAATAATAATACTGAAACTAGTCCCCTATGCATTATGAACTTTGATGGGTCATGTACTAAAACAAATGCAGGTGCAGGAATATGGCTTTATGATATAGAAAACAATTATTCTGAAGCCTATTCATATAAATTGAACTTTCAATGCACGAGTGACATAGTAGAGTATGAGGCACTCCTCTTAGGGCTACATTTATTGAAGAAATTAGGAGCCCAGAAGATAACAGTTCATGGAAATGCAGAGTTGGTAATTAGGCAAGTGAAATAAGAATGCATGGTTAAACATCCTAGACTTAGAGCCTATAAGGATGATGCCATGGATTTATTAAAATCTTTTAAATATATCCAACTTATCCTTGTTCCTAAAGACCAAAAAAGTTTTGCTAGTGGATTAGCCCTTGTGGCTAGTACATGTCTGAGACCTTGGGAGAGCAAACAATATAAAATTCAAGAAAAATTGAAACCAACTATCCCAAAAAATAAAAGATACTGGAAAAACTTTGAAGGAGAAAAACAAATAGAAGACTATCCTACTGAGGATATACCATCTTTTCAAGAAGAAACTTCTCCCTTCACTAATGTCAATCTGTCATCCAAAGAACCTAAATTTATATCAGAAGCAAGCATAGATTTAGAGAAATAAGAAATTTCACTACTTGTTGATTTGCAGGTTAAATATGATGATGCTTCCAAGGAAAATATTGAACATATAGTCCTCAAAGTTGATGTCTTGGAAGCAGATAATCTACCAATTGTGGAGGACCAAAAATAAGAGAATATTCATCTTTTCTTTGTTGATCCTTTGGAAGAGTGTGTGGAAGCCTCAACTGGCTCAAACTATCAAGCATGGATCCTTTGCAAGAGCCAAAGACATGAAAAGTTGTCACCTTCTGTGATAGCCTTGGTTTTGAAGATTAATCTTCAAAATGTACTATAGATACCCGTGACAAAAAACCAGAGTTTCTTCTTCTTTTTGACACTACTCAACTGACTACATTGGCACTTTTGTATCATATGATAATGTAAATACTCCAAGTTAGAATAGGTTAGATAGTAATATCAATAAAGCTCAGTTTTGAGCAATTAGATAGTTTTTGATTTTTGTCTTCAAGGAAAATAAAAAATACAAAAACAATAAAAGGAGAAAAGAGGGTAGATTGTAAAAACAAGAAAGGTATAGCCCCATACCAAAAAGAGAAACAAAGTATGAAAGTGTGCAAGCTCAAATGCCACTCCTAAGAAACACACTCCTAGTTAGTCATACAACCTAATCATGAGTAATTAGTTTTTAATTTACTGTTGATAGGTTAGTGAATTAGATTTTCCAAACATCTTAAATCTTGGCTTATCAGTTAGGTAGATTATGACAGGAAAATAAAGGTTCAAACAAGCTAAAAATCTGAACCTATGAGTTTCAAAAGAAGCATGGATCCAATCTTTTTAAAATATTGAGCCAAAAATAGAAGCAAAATGGTTCTAATATGCCCAAAACCTGAACCAGAAAGAAAGTAAGACAACTCAAATAAAGTAAAAAACAGAGCTGAAAGAAAAGAAGGATGTTCCTGAACTTTTAGATCTTAAGCCTTCACCATTTTGATTTAATTTTATGCAAATAATTATCTATGTGCAACTTATTTTCACGCCATAGATTAGAAACAAGTTAGACTGTTCAATCCTGACTTGTTTGCTTATTAAATTTCCTATTTTAGAATTTAGAGAATAAAAATCTGTTAGACTGTTTAATCCTAACAGATAGTAGATTAGATAGAGAAGCTTATGAACTCAACTATTTAATCTGTGTTCATGGAGAAATAAGAAGTAGACTTAGATTAGTTTTATGTTTTCAAAAGAATAAAAATGTTTGTAAAATATTTTTCCAATCCAAATGCACTCTGAAAGAAGAAAAAATGTTAGATCATTAGGATTGGGTTGGTAGAAAGCTTGTTTGATAGAGTTCCATTGTTTTTCATGGAAGCTAACATTATCAGAACAGAAGAAGATCATCCAAGTGAAGAAATTTGTAGCCCAATGGATGAGGCATTGATCACCCCCCCAAAGAATACAAGTCTGAAGTTCTTGACACCTTCAAGAAGGTGCCATCCCCATGTGGAGCCATTGTTAGCCACCTATAAAATTTGTCATACCAAATGGTGGCTAAATCATGTTTTAAGCCTTCAAGAAAAAAAATTATTTCCAAATTGTTGGTTCTTGAAGTCTTATGAAGATAATTTATCCTTCAGAAAGCCTTCGCTGCTATTTCCCTCATAACTCTGAAAAATCTGCAGTTTTCCTGAAGAAAAAGACTGCTAAAAACCCATTTTTTCCTTCATTTTCCCCCTCTTTTGCTCATAAAAAATTCCTCCATTTTTCCTCATTTTAACCCTTCAAAATAACTTCATGACCCTTTTTAAATCATTTGGTCTCCTTCCATTTGTGTTAAAAGGCCTTCTTTCCTCTACCGAAACCTTCATTTTCCCTTAATAAACTCTGTTTTTAAGTCAAAAGACAGTCTTTTTTATTATATAAATTTTTAGCCCTCGAGGGCTTAACTTTCATAAAAATCTGCTTCATAGGACCTTAAGCCCCACAATCGGGCGCTTAAAAGATCCTAAACCCATCTTCTAAACCCTCAAAAACCCTTGTTTTCCTTCGCATTTTGTAAAAAATCCAACCTTTTATTAAACCCGACGGTTCGTTGTCTTGGCCCATTCTTAACTGTTGATCTAAGACCGATCAATGGCCATCAGAATCTTGCATCACAAAATTTCATAGGATGCGTTTGAATGTTTCCTTCTCTTTCCTCTGATTCTGATAAACCCCTCCCGGCTAAAGGCCCCTAACCACTTCCGCTCCATGTACCTGGGCGCTAAGACCAAGCGCTAAACCACAAGGCACTTATCGCAATCAGAAGTTTGAGTGAGCATTTTCCTTTGTTAAAAAGAAAAAACCCTGATGCGATGGTCTTTTGTTATGAAGGCCTGCGCGGCAATATCAGCCGTCGATCCCTATAGATCTAACAACCAGCGTTGTTTTCACCCCGTGCCCTTTGCATTGTTCTATAGTCCCCCGTCACAATCTCCACTGTTGATTTACCATTCTGATCAACAACACTCATGTAATTGCATCGCAAAAATCATTGCACCTTCCTCTCTCTTCCTCCGATTACAAATCTTGTGATTCAATCTGGACCGTCGAATCCACAAGAATCGATGGCCCAGATTTAATCTCCCTCCACCATAAGCCCTTGCCATTACACCCTCTGATTGAATCTCCACCATTGATCTCTGTAGATCAATGGTCCACATTTCTCCTAATCTCCGCTCGACCCCCTGCCTTGTATTCTTTTCGTTTCCCGAAATTAAATCTGGACCGTCCATTCTTCTAATCCAACAATCCAGATTCAACCCGATAGGCCCAATTCCTTTGGGTCCTACCACCCCCATTAATCAATCCTAGCCATTCATTCCCTGATCTGACGATCAAGATTAAAACTTCCTTGACCCTGCCCCACCTCTTTTCACCCGTGCATCTTATCTCCATCACGCTCTCCTCACGATCGTCCGATCTAAGGCCCTAGATCTGATGGCTAGCACGCGGTTTCGTGAAATTTTAAGTTCATAGGTTAATGTTTTAAAATTACGCGATGTGGGTGGTTTTAAAAAGCCATGTGTCAATCGCTAACGCGTATCGCTTTCAAAAAGGCAATACTATTTTCCCTCCTTTTCATCGCACAAAACTAGTGGTTTCTTTAACCGAAACCATTTCCCCATTTACATTACCTCTCCTCTATTTTAATCTCCACCATTGATCTCTGAGATCTAATGGTTCCAGTTTAATCCAAACATTAAACCGTCGCCCTCCACCCATCCTCCAAAGAACATTGTAAGTGAATCTTCATCATCGATCTTTGTGGCCGATCTAATCTGACAGCCCAAAATATTTCAGAAAGCCCCAATTTCATTTAACTCTGTTTTACCCCTGCTAAAGGCTTTTCTTCCATTTTTATTACATTTTCCTCCCTTTTAATTATAATACGACCACTTTGTATTATAAAACCCAGATTAATCTCGACCGTTGATCTTTGCAGATCAACGGCCCAAACTTAATTTCCCCACCATTTATCCAACTGCCACTCCTTTTGACCTCATCAAAGTAATCCTTGCTGTTGGATGCTTTCATCCAATGGATGTGATCTAACCTAAACCTCCAAAGCAATTTAACCCGTCCACACGGGGTTTTCTTAATTTTTCTTTGTTTGTGCAGGTTTTAATGGTTTCTCAACTGTTTTAAAAGAAAATCAAAATCTGGGGATGACGATCCCCCAGGCCTTTGTTCATCAAGAATATCATTCTACAGGGTTCAACACCATGTTTCAGCCATGCTTCATGAGCACTGATGCCATTTTTAAACCCTCTGCACGCCCGCAAAACCAATGGAAACATAACAATCATCACAGAAAAAGAGTATCAGTCTGACAGCATGAAATCAAAGCAGAAACCCATGTTTGAAGATTGTTTAAAAAGTTTTGCGGGATTACAGCCTAAATCGACTATCTAAAATCCTAATCCGTTCAATTAAACACAGTTTGAAGAACAAAAGACAGAAAATTAGGCCTAATTAAGCCTAACAACATAATTAAATCAAATTAACAGTGTTTAAAGAAAAACAATAATATCTATCAGTCCAAGAAGCCTCCACTGCCACATCAGAGGCTAATTGAATCCTCTCAGCTACCAAAATCCACCTGCAGCCTCCAAGCATTCAAAAGAGCCCTAGTTATTGCCAAAACAAAAGATATTCACCTCAAGACAGCTCAACAGTTAATTCAACCAAAGGAACTTATTGTAAACTGTCAGCAGAGTTATTACAAGGATGAGAAAGAGTTCTAAAGTCAACAAACTCTACTAAGAATATCGAACACTTAATACAAACCCATTAATACAGAGGAAATATCTGAAATCTTCTTCATTGAGCCCCTCAAAGGCCGAGAGGCATTAAAAATATATTAATTGAGCCTTTAGATCTTTTCTCTCATTCCACCTCCTCATTTTCCTATAAAATCTTCTTGAGGAGCACATTGTAAAGGGTTGGTCACTGCATATCTTTTTCCTGTAAATAGTTTTCTGAAGCTACTGTATGCTCTGTTTGTAATTGAAGATACCTAAGTTGACATGAAAAGTTTGAAGCTATAGAGACCCACTAGAATTGAAGATTGTAACTGGTTTGAAGCATCAAATACAAGTTGATTTATGGGATCCTGGTCTATGTCAATGGTGATGTTTTTTTTATTGTAAATTGTTATTTTATTTCTGTTTCCATTATGTCCATCTTCTTTGATAAAGAACAACAATTATAGAGTTAGGATTTACTGTCAAAGGTACCATGCTCCTACTGATAAGATTTATCTACATGTTTTCGTCCAATTGTGTTGTTTAAGAATTATTTAATACAGTCCAAGAAGTTAAGAAATGCTGGCGTTCCCTCGTCCTACTGTCTAAACTTTAAACATTGTTCTTGAATGTTATTTTCAGTTTCTACCAAGTAAAGTTGAACTAGGGAAGTATATAGTGAGCCCTGTCCTCTAGTTTTATCTCCAAAGTTTGTCTGAAAGTTTCCCTAAGGGTATGTTGAAAGCATGATAGGTTCAAAGTTCTTAACTGATCTTAGACTATTCTTTTTTATCTTATGTGTTGTCTTGATAAGTTTGCCAAGTAAAGCAGAACTAGGGAAGTCTATGGTGAGCCCCGTCCTCTAGTTTCTTCTCCAATAGTTGCTTTGAAAAGCTTCCCTTAGAATATGCTGAAAGTAGGATAGGTTCAAAGTCCTTACTTTATCTTAAGCTATTCTTTTTGTGTTTTAAATGTTTTCTTTTGAAAGTGCATCGAAAGTAGGCTAGTTTCAAAGTACTTACCTAATCTTAGATAACTTTTATGTATTTCTTAAGTGCATGCCAAAAATAGGATAGTTTCAAAGTACTTACTTGATATTAGGCTGCTCTTTGTTCTTCATTTTTTTATTTCCCCTTCTTATTGTTTCATTCCATTCCATAAAATCAACTTTAAGGAGATCCTTAGACATAGATGACTTTCCCCATGGATCACTCTTGAACCTTGTTGTTTCAATTAAATCCTACTATGACTCCATAGCCCAATGGATTGAAGTTGTTTCTTGCCTATATTCTAAGCTGAATCAATCTTTCACTTTCATTCACCTTCACCCTTCATTTATATTTCCTTCACTTTCACATATCTTTGCCCAACCAAAACAAACAAAAACCTTGTTCTTCATAACTAGCCTAATATCACATTTCAAGCCTTAAAGATAAATCAATATTTGCACTTATAGAGAGATCCCTCTCTAGATTCAGGAGGGCTATATCCTAGAATCCCAAAGTGGTTCCAATGTCCTCTCCACAGTTTTAGTCTCACCAATCTGCTGAAATTACGGGGAGCTAACAGAAACAACCTATCTCACAGAAGAAATAAGGGTCAGAGAGATACTTGATCATAAACACAGACTCATTCGTGTCAAGGTCAGTTGTCATGAACATAAACTGGATATAATTAGGAAATCCCCAAGCCTAAAAGGAACAAGAATCTTTATAAATGAGTATCTCATTCCAAAATACCAAGTTTAACTTAAGAAAGAAGTCTAAAAGGTCAAGGATGCAAGAAAAGTCGAGAAATGGGCAATCGTTAGGAATAGGAAAGCTATTATTAGAGACAGAGTCTCAAGAATGAGTGATAATTAGGGATTTGCATCACTTCGGATCCTCTTCTGGAACTTTCGTGGCTTTCCATGGTGTAAAGGTCCTATGTTAAGTTGGATCCCGAGTGATATTGACCTTATTCTTTTAGTTGAAAAATGGTAGCATGATGAATCTAGGGTCCCTCACCTCGACGGTTTAACTCTTTGGTCTGGATGGAATGAGAAATCCACTCAAAGGGGTTTTGGTGGTATAGTGTGCGATATAAGGAACATGTTTTCCTCTCAAATATGACTTCGTAAAATCAACCCCTTCAATCAATACATTTGGATCGAAACCTCTTATTCTACCACCAATAGGATCTTTCTTGAAATATGCTATTTCGCTCCTATAATCTCTACATCGTATAAGAACAAAAAATTGGATAAGAGTTGTCCTTTCAATTATTTAGAAAAAGACATCTTCAACCTGAGAAATGATGGTAATATCCTTTTACTTGGAGACTTTATGCTAGAACTGCTACTAACCAAGCCATTACATTAAGCAACAACTCTAACCCTGACCCCTTGTGTCTTGATGAAGATAGTAACTTAGCTAAAAAATTCAAGAGAAAATGTTAAGACATCACAAAGGAATTATTCGGCACTGAGCTCCTCAAACTTGGCAGTTTGCAAGACCTAATTATTTGTAATGGTATTAATAATTGGCCCGTCTCTTGTCAGATGACATGTTTCCATGCACTGGGTAGCAGTGTCGTGGATTATGAAATTTCTAACATCCTCATCCTCAACCATATTACAAACTTTGAGCTTCTTAACGGATTTGAGCCTGACTCTGACCATAAACCTCTGTCTCTATCCCTCAAACTTGCTATGCATACCACCCACATGCAGGAGACCAATGAAAGAAAAAGACACATTTGCTTCGATAAAAGTAAAAACGACCTCTTATTAAGGGATTTAGAGAGGGATTTAAGCCCCATGAATTATAATAATAACATTGATCAAATTTATTACCATTTCACTACGATCCTTTTCAACACCATTAGCATATTTTCTAATGATATTTTGTTTAACCAATCTAATAGAACTTCCAATCCATGGCATGACAAAGATAGAAACATTTCTAGGAAATCAATCAAATATGCTCATAATGAAATCATTAAGCTACAGAATATCAATATATACAAAAATATCATCAAGAGGAAGAAAATATCATATATTAATAAAATACAGGATTATCTTCTCCACCTTTCTAAAGTCGCGCCCAAATTTTTTGGTGGAATGTTCTTATCTGTAAAACCAAAGATAACCATCCTATCCCCTTAGAAAACTGGGACAACTATCTTAATAAGGTGAATGACTCTCTGGACACTATGGGAACCACTTTAATCACTCCAATTAATGAGGATGTATTCTCTCTTGACGACATTGAGTCTGGTACTAATAAGCTCGCTGATGGGAAAACTAAAGATATTGAAGGATACCAAGACAAGATCCTTAAAATGGGAAGATCTATCCTCATCCCTTATCTCCACAAGCTTCTCAATTTGGTTGTAACACATGGCTTCCCTCGGCTACGCAAATCCTTACTGTACTTATATTTAAAAATGGGGACAATAGTGTCCCATCTAACTACAGGACCATTATGGTTAGCCATATCCTGACCAAGCTTTATGGGCTCATTTTGGAGAAGAAGCTTAGCCTTTGGCTTGAAAGCCATGGAAAAAGACCTAAAGGGAAAGTTGGTTTTAGGAGACATCACTCGACTATTGACCATCTGTTCACTCTTAGAATCATTACAGGGGAATGTCACAATAGTAAAAATGACCTTTTCTATTTCTTTGTGGACTTTAGAAAAGCTTTCGACAATGTTCCTCAAGATAAGATTTGGGAGAGACTTAAAGAGATCATGGTCCCTCTTGAGCGGAGGATTGTTGTGATTTGTCTCTACGATACTGTCACTGCCACACTTAAGACCAACGAGCAGTGGTCTAAAGACATTAAATGCAATATTGGAGTTAAGAAAGGGTGTCCCCTATCCCCTAACCTTTTTGGCATATAAATCGATAAGACAGAGGAGTGTCTGGAATTTGAGGAGTGCAAGGGCACTAGGCTTGCTGGTGTTCTCATTACTCTTCTCCTCTATGCCAATGATATTGTTCTTCTTGAAAAAAGCCATGATTACCCTGAAAAAAAGCTCCAGATTATTCATGACTACTTCTCCAAGATGGGTATGGGAGTTAATACTGACAAGACTAAATTCAAGATCATTAAATCCAAAAATGTCACCCATGGTAGTTTCGTGTATAAGAACCAATGCTTAGATCAGGTTTCTTCTTATAAGTATTTGGGCATTGACTTCCCTCATCATCTTAACTGCAACTATAGCATCGAGAAAGGGATTCTTGGGGGTTGGGAAGCTTATTATGAACTTGAATACAATCGTAGGTCGATTAATATTTACATTTGGAGTAAAAAGAGGTTCCTCTTTGAGAACCTTGTCACCCCTGTTGTTTTATACATATGTGAATTTTGGGGTTGCAGTATCTCGAGAGAGTCATGGAGGAAGATTGAGATGATTCAAAAGAAATTCATAACCTACAACCTTAAGATCAAGGGAAATACTCCCTATCATATCCTCTTGATTGAATCTCGTTTGTCCCCCATTGAAAGTATGGCTATGCTTAGATATCTAATGTATAAGAAGAAGCTTGACAACATGAAATAAAACAGGCTCCCTAGAATTTCTTCTAACTATAGTCAAAACCCTCACCTTCGCCTCAAGCACTGGTGGCATAAGGATGCCCAGTCCTAGTTCAACCATTGGGGAATTAAGGAGGAGCTCAGCATGGGAAGTAGATATAATATCAAAAATATTATTACCTCCAAGTTTAAGGAAAATATGTGGGAGGATCGGGAGCTAGAGGGTAAAAGGAAGCTAAGATGATATAAGGTAGTGATCAACCCCACCCTTGATAATCATAATTATCTCTCTGTGTTTTCCAACAATAAGAAGAAAATGAATATTGCTAAGATTGGAACTAATTCCCATGAGCTTTGGAGTAATACCAGACAATGGTATATTCCCAAGACCCCTTGGAATGATAAATCCGTTAGATTCGTGATTCTAAGTAGGTGGAAGATGAAAATCACTTCCTTTTATACTACCAGACTCTTACTCACATTCACTCATTTAATATCAAAAGTATCTCTCTGTTTTAACTAGCTCAAAGAAGAAAATTAATATAGCCAAGATTAGCACAAACTCTCATGAGCTCCATAATGAAACAGGTTATTGGACAATTCCTAAAACACCATGGATGGAAAGGATCTGCCATCTCTGTAAGAATATGAACATCGAGGATAAAAATCACTTCCTCTTAGAGTGCCCCGTGTACAACCACATTACATCTCAATTTCATAATCTTTGTTGCAATACTGACCTTCCAAGCCTTTTAAGATGTCAAAATTATAGTGAGCTCGAGAGGCTTCTCTCCAAGCTTTTTGAGCATAGGAATAAAAATCTTAAATCAAATTAAATAATTCGTAACATAGGAATAAAATTTAAATTAAACTAAATAATCCATTTCTTTAGGTCTGATAGACCAAAGATTGGTCTTAGTGGACATTAACCACCATAATCATCATCAAAAAGGTTAAAGCCCTATTATAATTAATCTAATAATTATTAATAATTAAACTAAAATTTTAATAGCTCTATTCTAAAATAAACACATATATAAAAATAATTAAAATTTATAATAAAAAATAAATTTTATATTATTAATTTTTTAATTAATAAAATTACTTTCATTCACTATTTTATTTTGTGAAGAATTTAATTTACTCTAAATAATATATATAAATCACATATATCATGATAAAAGTAAAATGGAATATTTAAAAATAATAATGACAAATAAATAATTAAAAACTAATTTTATTATAATAATGATGATAGATGAGGATAATTTTTTTAATTTTATCATTCATAAAACTATTGAACAACCTTATTTTTATTTTTTTAATAAATTATATATATATATATATATATATATATATATATATATAATACTATTTTTTTTTCTTAAAGAATTATGAAAAGTATTTCAAAATTATTATAGTTTTCTGAGTTAAAAAGACAAAAAGTTGGAAGTGTGAAAAATATTTGAAATTTAGCTATAATTTAAGTATAATCTCCACAATTTAAAGGAAATGGCTTTTTATTTTCTATACTCTTAATGTCACAAAGACAATGGATTCTTTCATCACGTTGGTGTCATGGGAATTGGCAAACCCTAACTTTCAGTATGGAGCTCATTTGAATCATCGACTCTCTTCCCTCCAACTTTTTGTCATCCCACAAATTCTCTTTAAATTTAGATGCAATAATATCTTTAATATAATCTTTATTTTCCAAAGCAATGTACTCCTTTATTCTTGAATGGGCTAACCAAGAGGGGGCATCCTCGTGCCATGTGTGTTTAGAAAAAAACCTATTTAACTTTGTCTTAGTATATATCTAGTAATAAGCATACTTCAATGAGGCAAAGAATTCAAAGATAAGAATACCATAAGATAAATGCAATTATGATTTATATTCTATCTTCCTCCATAATTCTATAAAAAAATTGCATCTCCAAATCTCACATCCATATAAAACTAGCACAAGGTAGTTTAGTCTCAAGTTAAAAATGATGTTATGGGAAAAATTGCATAAAAAATATAATCTACATCGGTCAATGTTGGGTCTAATAGAAAAATAGAATCTTATAGTCTTTCTTTTGGAGGAACTACTAAAATGAGATGTGAAGTATTTATTTACATCTTATTCATATCCAATTTTTATGCAAAGGCCGTTTAAATTATGGTGGGATGCAAATGTTATTTACTTCCTTCAAACCTTAAGAATAAAAAATCATTACACAAATATCTAAAAATAATGCATCAATAATGTAACCATATCTTTAAATTGTCATAAAACACCTTATGCATTTGTTGACCGGAAATTATCAAGTTATGATTCAATCAAATGTTTGAAAATTAGTTTTCTTAATGATATTGAAAAATAAATATTTATTTTTCAAAGTTAAACATTATAAATTGTATTGGTCAATGCTAAACTAATAATAATCAAAAAGAAAATCTATTGTTAAAGTCTTGCCTCGAAAAAGACTGATAACTTAGGGAAAGAAATCTCAAAAATAAGTTTTTTAAAATCTCATATTAAAAATCTACTTATATACAATTATTTTCAATATTTTAATTTCATTTGAATTGAAAATAAATATCAATTCTAAATTATTTATATCAATTAAACTTTTTCCAAATTATTACTATGATAAATAAAAGTATTACATATAATTTTTTTTGAAATTTATATATATATTAAAAAAAAAATCAAATAATTTTTTTATTAATTATATATATAAATACAAGAAATAATATTCTCAAAATCTATCAAAATTATAAAAAATTCACACATCAAACTTATAATTTCAATAAATTTATATAAAATTTTAAAATATACCAATTAAAAAACTTTCCAAAAAAAATACACTACACTAATAAACAAAAACACAAACTAAATTTTGAAGTATACAAAAGTCATTTCAAACTAAATTTTAAAGTATGCAAAATTCATTTCAGTTTTATCCTGATCCGTTATATATTTAATAGATTTATATGAATATCTAGTTTGATTTTACATGTTCATGAAAGTAGAAAAGTGATCTTAAATACTTCTGATTAATAATTCTCTAACATAAGCAAATGTACCAGAAACTCTATCCAATCTATTTTAGGTCAATGATGACTGCAACGGATGTTTTTTTAACCAAGAATAAAAATAAAAAATGTGAGTCTCTCCTGGTTCAACATAACGACTTGGAGCTTAGAATAATTCGACAATGGGCTTGAATATATTACTTGGGCTAAAAATGTTCTCCATCAGCCGTGGAGATTTAAAGTTGGGTCATATAAAATGCGCTGTTATCCTCATCTAGCTTTTCAGGATTCCAAGGGATAACCACACAATCCTCGCCAAGAATCGAACCTCTCTGAAAATTCCCACCAATATACAAGTTGCGCTACTATTCATTATTATTTCCTGCATCAGTGTTTGCCCAATCCCTCAGCCTCCTCTGCCCTCTGTTACTTTCTGCTTGAAGCAACCCCATGGCCACAGTAACAGGAATAGCAGCCAACGGTCTAAACAACGTTGTTACGGCCATCATTAAACTAATAGATGGTGTTATTCAGCTGGAACGACGTCACAGGCTCCTGCAAGGTACGCTGCAGCGTATGAAGGTCCTCTTACGAGGAATTGGCAATCGTTTGTTACAGGGAATTTGGTATGGCCATGGAGATCATGATCATGATCATGGGCGTAGAACCCCTCAAGAGGAAATTAGCAGTGAGCAAATAACGCCACCGGAGACAATCAGAGAGTGTCTGCTGAGAACGCAGGATATTATTGAAGATGCAAGGCACATCATCGATCGGTCCCAACCACAGCAGAGGTTTCTGGATTTCCTCTTTTGCAGGCCCAAAATTTGTTGCGAAATTAGGGAATGGAACACAAGATCTGATCAGCTCCTTCAAGACCTTCAAACCCACTTTCCGGCATTTGGCAGTGATCATCAGCTTACTGACCGGCCGTCCACAGATGTGTAAACTTGGGCTGTGTAGATTCAAGGGATTAAGCATCTGTAGATCATGGTAGGGCACAGACAGCCTACATGCATGGATAATTTCATGGGTCTGTGTTTTTCTAAAAACAAAATTGTAATAGTACTTCAATATATTTATTAAATATGTTTTGTATTTTTTAAATGTTTTATTTTTGTTCCATGGGCTCTTGGATAGATGTTGATCAAGTTTTTAGATAGATGGTGATCCAATGATCTTGTTAAGATACTCACTGTGAAGTTATATGTGAAGTCATTGGTTTAATGATACTCAATGTGAAGTTATATGTGAAATTATTGGTTTAATGATATTCTTAATAAACTATATGTGAAGTCATTGGTTTAATGATATTCAATGTGAAATTATCTGTGAAGTCATTGGTTTAATTATACTTCTTAGGATGAAGTCAAAAGTTCAATTCCCTACTCTGATCTAGTAATATATTGGACATGGTGAAAATGTAATCTTATCAAACTTACCTAAAAATAAATTGTCATTTTCTAGATAAACATATTCATAACATGGCCATTCTTTTAAATTGTATCATCTTCTAGATAAGGAGCTATTCATAAAATGTTCATAGCTATATTTTCTTGAAAACATGTGAAAGAGAATTGTATTGTTTTATTAATTAAACATTTAAATCATTGTATTTTAAAGAAAATTTAGAACTTGTAACTTAATAAAATTAGGGTTATTTTAAATATATATTTTGTTTTTCAAGTTGTTTGTGATCCTCAGATTTGACATGTGACTTACCTAGGGGCATCTAATTTGTCAAAGTCACTCGAGGATCCGAGCCCTAAGTTGATTGGAGTTTTTAGCATCTCTCCTCTCCCTAGCATAGGGCACAACCACCCCGTAAAGTTTGATCATGGGTCACCTTGCTAACAAGACTCGTCCTTAACCAGTTACAAATTTATATATATTATAAAACCCAATAAATTATGGTGATTTTCAATTTGTATATGATTTTTAACCTATAAAATTATGATGACTTTAAATTTATATGGCTTTTTGTTGGGTTCCATGCATGACCAATGAGAGTGGGCTGTAAATATGGTGGTGATATTCTGTTTCCATGGATGTGAAATGCCTCGATAGTAAACATTTGCTTATTTTGTGATTTAAATGTTTGTGTTTGGTGCAGATCTAGTTGAAAGATCATCAACATGGATGGAAAAGGTGGCATGTCTGGTCTTTTCTAAATAGTTTATATTGTTTCCATGTAAAAATAAAAATTTGTTTAAATTAAAGATTGTTTCGGTCTCTTTTGTTATTCAAGAATTATTATTATTATAAAATTTTTATTATATTTGTGTAATATTATCATTAAATTTTATGTTAAGAAAATTTATATTATTATATTATTAATTAAAAATTTAGATTATGTATTTCTAAGAAAATTTAGACTTTTCAACCTAATAATATTATGGTGATTTGATCTTTATAAGATATTTTGTTTATTGCTAGGTCTCTATAATACTAGTGTAGTCCCCATATTGATATTGTTGTATCTCATATAGTCCCCATATTGTTTTGCGGTGCCCCATAGAAGCCCATTATTACTATTGTACTTACTAATTTTATGTATGCCTTTATTATATTGTGACCCTTTAGAATCTTATATATGCCAAAGAGGTATTGTCATTTGTATCATCCAAGAATTCCTCATTTATGTGATGTAAAAAGAGGTTGCCCTCTCTAAGAGGCTTATTTTAAGGTCATTGATCTGTCTTTTCTTCTGTTTTTTTATCTGGTTACATAACATTTGGAATCCGAGTTTTGGACCTTACGGTTTCCTTGCTTCAAGCATGCCATCTTGGCATTCTCTCTCTCTCTCTCTCTCTCTCTCTCTCTCTATATATATATATATATATATATATATATATATATATCTATCTATCTATCTATCTATATATATATATATATATATATATATATGTATATATCTACAAATTTTTTTTTTGCGAGGCTTTAGAAGTTGAAATTGCAACCATGTGGAGCTGAAATATTAGTAAACCTCGCGTGATAATTTCAGATCTTGATTCACTATATTCTCAGATATATGATTCAAGGAAGTTAGTGTTGATCAGTGGCGGTTGTCATTGATGTCAACCCAAGCAACACCAGGGGTTACCCTGATCTTGCATGGGAATTTTTACCTACCAAATTACTATATTCCGAGTCTAGGATATTTTTGATAGTTTCTACTTGTTGAGATGTTTCTGTTGATATATGGAATGCCACGTAATTCTTCATGGTTTGAGAGATATTCATGTTTGAAGTTAGTAACCCCAGTTAGTGGGATAAAACCCCATGGGGTTGTGGCATGACACTAATCATTAGTTGTGGTCATTGAATAGTAAATAATTAATAATTTTTAAGCTCCTAAAAGCCCTCCCACGTTCACTTGTTGAAGACCCTCTCAACCTAAGAATTTATACAAATCGTGATCCGTATATCCTCCTCATGTAGGGATTTCGCTACTTGAAACAGGTCATCATGGAATTTTCATTATAAATTTTTTTAAACGAAGGTTCAGAAGCTAAAATTTTTATCACGCGAAGAAAAAATCCTGATGAAGCTCATCTAGAAATTTTAAATCATGGTTCACAATATTTTCGAAGATATGATCTGTGGAAGTTACGGTTTTTGCAGGCTCCTGAACTTCAACTCAAAGAGGTAACCTTGGGAAAATAGCCATAAATCTCTCTCTGAGCATCGGATTGGAATTATGTAAGAAGTGGCGGATAGTGCACAAAGGGTAGTTTTTCATGTATCAATTTCAGAGCTGAAGGAGGAAGAAGTGACACGTGTCATGCCATACAATTTCGTTCTACTGAATTATTCCATAATTAGGGCATTGTGAGGGATTGGGCATAAATTTTTCTTGAAGAATCCAAATTGGGTTAGAACTGTGGCATTGGAAAAAAGACTTATAGGGCTACTACAGGACCGAAAATCACATATTGAGGATTTGAAATATCAGAGATATGTCAGATTCAATATCGAGCTCCTAAAAGGCAAAAAAAATCTAGATCATGTGTTGTCAAGGGCTGCAAAGGACCAGAATTTCTAGGCCAACAAAGCAAAGCAAGGTGCAGAAAAATGATGCAGCAGAGGTAAGCTCGAGGTAATTATATTATGTATATGCATGTTTATCTCTTAATTGCATTAGGTTCTTTTTATTCTAATTTGTTTGTTTTTTTGTTTAGCACTGAAATATGCTCTGCAGGATGAGGTAAGTTTTTCTATTATCATGCCATGGGTATTTCCTTGAAGAGTTTTTGTAGGTGTTATATATTCATCAAAATAAGACTCAATTCATGATCTAATGTTCTGAAGAGTGAGAAAGGGTAGCATGATAAGAGCAACAATCAAGGTGCAAACCAACAGCAAGAAGTTCACCACATGAAGTCTTCAAGTGGGAATCACTGCATACAGTCATTGTAAAGGTATCATTGTACTGAGTCATTGTAAAAGCATCATTATAAAATTTTTGCAAGTGTACTTCTACAAAGAATTGAAGAGGCAGTGTCCAGAGGTCTAGGATCATCATTAGGTGGTTGTGTCATAGTTGGGGTTATGGTCTAGCATGTCTTCTTCTTCTACATCATTTTATATCATTGTAATGTGGACCATTTTCCCTGGTATGGGTGTTCATTCTTATTTTATTCTTATATAGGGTGGTAGGTTGGTGCTAGGCTAGTGCATGAAGTCACCAACAAGTTCAAGCTTGTGAAAAATTCAGGGTGGTAGGGTGGTGCTAGGGTGAGTTGTAGCTCATTGGGTATTGGGGCATCCATTCAGTTGACTACTGAAGAATCTCGGGTGTTGGAGCATCCTTCCATTGGGAGATGGAGAAGAATGATTTTCTAGATTCTAGGAAGTTGGAGCTTTATTTTCAATTGATGTTGAATATTAAAGAATTATTATAAAAGCATTCAGGTGGTTTTTTTCCTGGAGGGGGTTTCCACCTTAAAAACTATGTGCATTTTTGTTTCTTTTGTTTACTTCTATCATTGTGCAAACTTTGATAATAACTTAATATTAACTAATGCTATAAAAGATTAATAATAGTACTAGTTGAAGGAATACAGATTCACCCCCCCCCCCTCTCTCAGTATTTCCAACAGTTAGGGTTTCTGTATGCTCCAAAATTATATCTCAAACAATGTCTCGAGGGGGAATCATCATAATTTTTGTTCCAGGCATCCAAATTGAATTTAATAAAAAATGGCTGAAATTGCACAAGCTTTAGCTCCTTGGGTGCCATTTTCATTTCCAAAGACTAAAACAATAACATGTGGCATTCCATAAAAAATCATTCTACTGAACCTCCATAAGCAGGTCATCTTGGGAGATTTGGCCAAACTTTATCTTGAAGAATCTAATACTACTCTAACTTGTGGTCATGGAAAGAGGACACAAAGGGCTAGCACAAAACAACGTTTCAAACCTTTGGAGCCATAAATTATAGAGATACAACATCTTGAATATCAATATCCTAAAAGTAATAAAAAAGTGTGTATTTTATTAAAAATTGCATATATTTTTTTGAAAAATTAGTTTGAACTGACTCAAAAGGAAATATTGAAGAATAGTTATCATTATTTGGTTCTAAAATGCATCGAAACAAAAAGGTAGATACAACCAGTAATCTAATAGAAATATATACTATGACATGCTAAGAAGTGGAAGAAATGCAACATGATTTATCAAAATTACGAGACCAAGTGAAATAAATTTCTCTCTTGCAAACGGTGACCAACAATGAATTGGAAGTGATGATGAATGTTCAGATGGATGGTTTAAAAGGGAACCATTGATGGTTTAGAATTAAAAATAAAAAGTGACATGGAAGGTTTTAAGGATGATTTAAAGGAATAAGTGGAAGGTTTGACAAAAATGCTACAAGAAACGTTTCCTAATGGAAAGATGTTATTCCATGAAACTCATGATGAGAACAAATGATTTTGATTAAAAATTTTAGAGACCTTAACTTTGGGTTGAAGACCAACCACATTACAAATATATATGTGAGGAAGTTTGATGACAAGGATTTGGTAACATGAATATTACAAATGGAGTAGTTATTTGATCTGCATGTTTTGCAACATGCATAAAAGTTGCACATTACATATTTATATTTGGATCCTAATCATTTTTCTTGATATCGATGGATTTGTTCTCGTAAATCACTAGTCAGTTGGACAATTTTTACAAAGGAATTGATAAATCTCAAACAAAAGTGTTCAATGGCGGAGCACATTGAAGAATTCCAAAGATTGAGTATCAAGGTAATTGATATTCTAGAGGAGCATATGGTAGACGTATTCATAGGGAATTTAAAGGATAACATCCAACATGAGGTTTAAGATTGGGAACCTAATTCATTGGAAAATGCATTCAGGGTGGCAAGAAAAGTTGAAAAACAATTATGCCATCAAGGAGGTCTACCATTCACAAATATCAATATGGAAGTGTTACTATGCTTGGCCTTCCATAACCTACAAGGTTGACACTAGAACAACTAGAGGAAAAAAGAGAAAAATGGCTTTTTTATAGTTGTGATAGAAATACAGTAAAGGTCATAAGTGTTCCAAGAAGAAATTATTTTACATAGATTATGAAGAGGGTGAAGAAAATGAACAAGAAACATAAAAAGAAGAGGATATACACCAAGAGCTAACCCCAAATAAAGAAAAAATGAAACCAAATATATCTTGTAATGCATTGGTAGGAATTATCACTCCTCAGACCCTAAAGATATAAGGATATATCAAGAAGAAATAGGTAATAGTGTTGAGTGATTCAGGTAGTACCCATAATTTTATTCATTGTAAGGTAGCCAAGGAATTGATTTTATTTATATATCTAATACTAGAGTGTCAAGTAATTGTTACAAATGGAGGAACTATAAATTATTCAAGGAAGTTCCATAATATCAACCTAACCATGGGGGAATATATATCGAATAGTACAATGCTTTCTATTCCCATGGGTGGTGTTGATGTTCTATCAAAAGTTCAATGGTTACAATATTTGGGAATGATATATTTAATTTTCAAGAAATTTTCTTGAAAGTTTTCTGGAAAGGAAAGGAAATGAAATCAAGGGGTATCACAGGGAAGCCAAGGAAGATAATAAGCTCTAATGGCATGAAAAATATTTTTAAGAAATGACAACAAGGTGTAATTGCATAATTATGCTCACTCGATTTTAAAACATCGAAATCATTCATTTATCCATATCTAGAAAGAGTCTTGGAGAATCATTCTAAGGTATTTGAGACTCCCAAAGGTATCCCACCTATTTGTCATCATGATCATGCTATTCCCTTGATTCGAATAAGTGTTCCTCCAAACATCATACCTTAGAGAAAACCCTATGCCTAAAAGCGTGAATTTGAACGTATGATTGCAAAAATGCTACAGGAAAGGTATAATTCAACTTAGCCAAAGCTCTTTCTCTTTTCCAGTAGTATTGGTGCACAACTAAACCTATATGTTGGCACCCGAGTTTGTGTAGTACCACTATTCCACCTATATGGCTTGGTACTTGTAGGATTAGTTGTGCAACATCAATGATCATACATTCCTTGATCATCATTGATCAAACTTACTTCTATATGTGATATTGAGACATATCTCTGTTACGTTTCTTTGCAACTATGGTCAAATGATCCACTATGTATTCTTCAGCTTTATCTATAAAATTATGTATACATATTGGATCCTCTCTATACTTGATAAATGGGAATGCTTTACTATATTTGAGCATAGGTATGCATGCCTTAGACATGAGTCTTCTTTCTGATTTCTTCCGCGGGTTTTCAACAGGCTCGAATCTAGTGAACTCTTCTCATGTCTTCAAATGATCTCCCTTTATGATTAATACATTTCAGTTATCATGTACCCCTTCTAACCTCATAGATTAGGGGGAATATGTTATAACATCATTCAAAACTCCTATAGTTTTGATGCTCTTGTATGGCATTGGGAAACCCTTTCCCATTCAGACTTGATAATTTATTAAAAATTAATATTTTGAGTTCCATACATGGCTCTGCCCTTCAAAAAGCACATACACATGCATGTATTTCTATATATAACCCACGTATATAATTTAAAATATGAAAAAAATATAAAATATCCTATTTTTTGGGCGCGGTTTACTAGTGATCAGAGGCTCAATATTTAGCTCAAAAATGAAAGCTCTCAGAGTTGATTGGAATCTGAACAACGATGACCGGACCGTCATCGGGAACCCAATGCACTTCATTTCGTTGAAAGCCGACTCTAGATGAATAATTTATAGTCTGCTGACCACCGTTCATAAAAGGCAAATTTAAAAAAAAATGCAGAACAGTGACAGGTTGATGACATGGAAACCCAGTCAACATGCAGGGAGTATTATTCAGTTTTTTCCCAGTAGAACTGTGACAAGTGTCACAACAAAATTTTTCAGTTTGGGTTTGAGAAAGTGAAATTGCCCAATGTCCTCCAAGGTTGAATTTGGGTTCATGATGAATTATTATGTGTTGGAATATTTTATTTATTTATTAAGGTCAGATTAATATATATATATATATATATATATATATATATATATATATATATATATATATATATATATATATATATATATATAAATCCAAACCTTATACAACAAAATTCTGCATATTTTTTTTTAACCATGGTCCGAATTTAAACATTATGGGTGGAGCGCAACTTTATATTTCCATATTTCAAAGGATTGTTATGAAGGGTTAATGCATATATATATATATATATATATATATATATATATATATATATATAGTGGCAAAGGTCAGGGTCGAACCCATGACCTCCCCCCAAACATTACCACCTCTTACCAATAGCCCCAAATGTGTTCCTCGAAAAGCTACGCGTCCAACATTTATTTAAAGTTCATGCGCTCTTCAACGTCGGGAATGGAGGGGACCAAGCCCTTCCCATACCACCTCTCTATAGAACCACAAGCATGGAAAAAAAAATATAAACATTGGATTAAATCTTAATTACGAGATTATCCCACTAATCTGATATTTATGATTAATTAAACTGGGTTTATGAAACATGTTTAAGGTGCAGTTAAGATGCACTTATCCATAGTTAAGCATAATTTTGTTTTTAATTAATCCCATATTTAGATGGCGACAAAGTTAATGGATCCAACATATTCGGCAGTATTTCCAAATTTGTCAGACTTATCTAGAGTCTTCTCCAGATTTGGAGGAATCTAGGGAAAAATTGAATGAACAATATCTTGAGCAATTTTCGACCAATTTTTGCTCAGGAAGAGTCATTCCTAGCATATTGGCATGATTTGAACACATTGGAATAAGTTTCAGAGGTAGAAAAGTAATTATACATATGTTTTTGTCACTTTAAATAATTTTTAAGACTAGGGCCACTAGGAAGGAAGACCATGCCTAGATCAATTGAAGGCCAAATTGAGTGAATGAATATACATTTATGACATATTTCGACATTATAAACTCATTGGAGTATGTTTCGGGAGAATTCGATGCATATAAATAGAATTTTTTTCACTATTGAGCTAAAATAAAGGCCCAAGCAATGGAAGCTGGACCAAGGAGATGTAGCCCAGCGGGGGTGAAGTCCTTCATCGAAACTCTATTTTAATGGATCAATTGTGATGGTTTGTTGTTCTTTATGTTTCTTTTGTTCAAAATTTTAATTTCATACTTATTCTCTTGAATTCACTCATAAAATCTCAGTTAAATTACCTCTTTGATGCAAATAAGAAACAAGGAGACATGTACATCAAGCATGAAATAAACAAGTAAATTTTAAATCTGAAAATGAAATTAGTATAGCAAAAATAACATTCATACTTAGATCAAATTGGTATCAGAGCTTGGTTGAAAGGAAAGGTTATTTTCATGATAGTTTCTTGAGTTTTGTGCAAGTTTAATGGTTGAAAATATATGATTCTAACAAGGTTAAAGTTGTAGAAAGGTGAAGGGAAATTGTTGGTTGCAAGTCCTGAGATTAGGACCTGAAGAAGGAGAGCTACAAGAGCACCATATTCACCCAAATTTCCACTCATATATGCACTTGAAGCACCTCAAGTTTTGTCTCAAGCAGTTGAGATTGAAGAGGTACAAGTTGAACAAGAAGCTTGGTGGATTGAAGAGGTACAAGCATCATAAGTTGAGCTTGAATCCATAGCCATCATGTTAGGTGTTGGAGAGACTCAAGGTCATTCAAAAGAGGACGATGTCAGGAGATACTTCAATGACATAAATAGGATGGTTAAAATTATGTTTGATGCATATACTGCTGGGATGGCATGAACAGGTTCTAAGCCTCCACATGGAGAAGGAAATTCAGATGATAAGAACGATGAAGAGAAGATTTGAAAGGGTAGTGGAGGAAATCTAAATCCATATCCGCCATATTCATCATCCTCATCATTTCCATCAGCACCATCTTCCACCCCAAAAACTACCCACACTCACTCAAAAGCCATAAAAGGAAAGACACCCTTACTCAAACTTGATGTCAAATTTGATCTTAAAATGGATGATGGGGAGGTAAATGCAGAAATATTGGACAATTGGATACATCAATTGGATTTGTAGTGCAGGATTCAGAACCTTCATGAATATGACATAAAGATTCATTTGGATTCTTTGAGGATGGAAGGAATTGCACTTGTATGGTGGAACACAAGGACTCAATAAGAGATTAAAAACTACGGTAAGATCTCTATGTCTTGGTCAATATTTATTGCTACCATTAAAATGAAATCCTATCCCTTAGCTTACATCCAAAAGGAAATTATGGATTAGAAAAATTTTAGACAGTTGAAAGGGAAAAGTGTGCAATATTATACTCATGCGTTTAGGAGAATAGCTCTTATTTTGGGTATTAATTTATATTCTCAAGAAAATTTGTTAAAGTATGTTGGGGGTTTGCACAATTACCTTAGGTACACTATTCTCATGTTTAATCCCACAAACATAGATTAGGTTTGTGTTCAAGCCACACAATTAGAAGCAAGAGGGAAACATAGCATAGATGAGAAAAGTGAAAGTGAGGGTAAAGGAAAGGGAAAGTTTTATGGAAGAGGAAAGAGAAATAGCTCTGTAAAAAGAGAGAAGGAGAAAATCACATGAAAAAATTGTTCAAATACTGGCCATGATGAAGACAATTGTTGGAAACTTCATCCAGAGTTGAAGCCAAACAAATTGAAAGCCAAAGAAAAGGGTAAAACGAGTGCTATAGTTGAACAGGACTTAGGGTCAGATTCAAGAGATGAGACAAATATTACAACCATGGGTTTGAAAGGTGAACATATTGCAAGCACTAGTTCTTAAAATTTTTCAAATGTTCCTCATGATGAAGATACAAAAATATAACTGTTCCATATTAGATTTGTCTCTAAACATGCCAAGATTTATGCACTTTTTGATAGTGGGTCACAAGCTAACTTAATTTTCAAAGACTAGGTTAAGCAACTAGACCTTGAAACTATTAGACACCTAAGACCTTATACTTTGGGTTAGATATGCAAGAATGAAAAATTGTAGGTTACAAGGAAGTGCATACTAAGATTCGCCATCAATCAAACTTTCTTGTTGAAGTTGAACTTGATGTGGTGCCACTTGAGATATCAGGTATTGTATTGGGAAGTCCTTATCAGTATGATAGGAAAGCATTATTTCATCGCCATGAGAATAAGTATCACTTGGTTAAATATGGCATTGAGTACATAATTATAGCACATAAGAAGAAGACAAGTTTGTCTCTTATACATGCAGGAGAAATGAAGAGGATATTGAATGAAAGTCAGAATTTGACATTGTTGATGATCAAACAAAGAGATGTTTTGAATCAAAATTTTCAAAAATATTCTTATGCTTGTAATGAGATTTTTTAGGATTCTAATAGGTTTCCTTTGAAAGGAGGTGAACAATATGTAAAACATTTGTAGCGGTCAACATCAGTGTTGAGTGGCGTTGGAAACAAGATGTTGATGCAAGAGAGTGAAAATGTCAAAGAGAAAGCGAAAAAGCAACTTGGCAAAGAAGGCATGGGTTCCACAAATGCTTATTTTTTATTTCCAAAAGGTACATGGCAATGACGAAGATACTTGGTCAAGATTTGAAGCAAGTACAAAGTGAGATCAACTAAGAATCATCATGGTGATAGTGTGCAAGGTGAGACAGTTTTTAAGTTTCCTTTGATTAATGACCAAGTTAGGAACAAGATGTTTTCTGCAAGAATAGATTGCTGCTCTGCAAATTTAGAAATATTGCAGCATGATGGTGTCAATGATAGCAAGAGAAGGTCACAATAATCAAGGAAAAAGTTAACTTTTTGTGAAAATATCCATTTGATGAAAATGGGAAAGTTTCAGTGGATAAAGACTAAAAGGGTGACGAAAAAATACCCTCATCCACATGATTAGCAATCCAAGAGCTTTTGGGGTGAAAAAGGCTTCTAGTGGGGAGGAATGATTAGAGGCTCAGTATTTAGCTAAAAAAATAAAATGATCAAAATTTATTGGAAACTAAATGACAATGACCGAATCGAGAATCCAACGCACTTCATTTCATCGAAAACCGACTCTAGATGAAGAAGTTATAGACTGTTGACTGTCGTTCAGAATAGGAAAATTAAAAAAAATTGCAGAATAGTGGCAGGTTGATGACATGGTAGCCCAGTCAGCATGCAGGGAATATTCTTCAGTATTTTCCTAGTGGCATGGTGAAAAGTGTCACAATAGGATTTTCCATTTTGAGTTTGAGAAGGTGAAATTGCCTAATATCCTCCAAGGTTAAATTTGGGTTCATGATGAATTATTATGTGTTGGAATTATTTATTTATTTATTAATGTGATATATATAGTATTATAATATAATATATGATGTTAACGATATAATATATATATATATATATATATATATATATATATATATATATATATATATATATATATATAAATATTTAATTCCAAACCTTATATTACCAAATTCTACATATTTTATTTTAACCATGGTCTGAATTTAAATATTATAGGTGGAGCGCAATTTTATATTGCCATATTTCAAAGGATTGTTATGAAGGGTTAATGCGTATTTATGGAAATATATATATAGGGGCGGAGGTTACGGTCAAACCCGTGACCTCCCCCAAAACATTACCACCTCTTACCAATAGTCGCACACGTGTTCCTTGAAAATATATGCATCCAACATTTATTTAAAGTTCATGCGGTCTACAATGGAGGGAATGGAGGGGAGAAGGCCCCTCCCATACAACCTATGCACAGAACCATAGGTGTGGAAAAAAAAATCTAAACAACGGATTAAATCTTAATTGTGGGATTATCCCAGTAATCTGAGATTTATGATTAATTAAGTCGGGTTTATGAAACGTGTTTAAGGCACAGTTAAGATGCGGTTATCCATAGTTAACCACAGTTTTGTTGTTAATTAATCCCATATTTAATTGGTGGCGGAGTTGGTGAAACCACCTTATTCAGCGAGATTTCCAAATTTGTTGGACTTATCTGGAGTCTTCTCTAGATTTGGAGGAGGAATCTAGGGAAAAATTGAATGAAGCATATCTTGAGAAATTTTCGACCATTTTTTTCTCACAGAGAGTCATTCCTGGCAGATTTTCATGCTTTGAACACATTGAAATAGGTTTTAGAGGCAGTGGAGAAATTCTACAGGTTTTTTTTCCACTTTGAACAATTTTGAAGTCGAGGGCTACTAGGAAGGAAGGCCATGCCTAGATCAACTGAAGGCCAAATTGAGTGAATGAATAGTCATTTCCAATAGATTTTGACATTATGAAGTCATTGGAGTATGTTTTAGGAGCATTTGATGGATGTAAACAACAATTTTTTCACTATTGAGCTAATACAGAGGCCCAAGCAATGGAAGTTGGACCAAGAGAATGTAGCCCAGGAGGGGTGAACTCCTTCATCAAAACTCAATTTTAATGGATCAATTGTGATGGTTTGTTGTTATTTATGTTGTTGTTGTTTAGAATTTTAATTTCATACTTTATGCTCTTGAATTCACTCATAAAAACTCAGTTAAATTACATGTTTGACACACATAAGCAACAAGGAGACATGTACATCAAGCATAAGGTCAGCAAGTAAATTTTAAATCTGAAAATGAAATTAGAACAACAAAACTAACATTCATACGCATATCAATGGGGTTCACTGAAATCCCACCTAGAGTATCTCGTGGCCTAATTGAATCAACTGATTTCTTGTGGTATTTATACACCTCATGGGAAGGCCTAATTACACCAAGGAGATAGGATATCGACATTATAGTCATTTTGGTCCCCAGATAAAGTATAATTTACCCCGTGCCTCCTGCACTCCGAGTCATAGGAAACCCTTTTTCCTTGAATATATTTTCATCCTTCATTATATGACATATTTTTGCATATGCTCGAGAGGTGATCTTTGATTTTTGGGTTGGACGGATCCAGAGGAAGGTTTTGTTAGTGTTGTGGTCATATCATCCTGTATCTCTTTACTATTCTTTGATGATACCAATAAAGAAGCTCTGCCTCATTCCTGAAATGCTATGATATCATTTTTGTGATTCATGTTGAATATATATCATGATTTATATTCTTATCCTTGATGATCTATCATGTTTACTATATGCATGCTTTGAACTACTTGCTATATATATTCTTCTCTGAACTTTGTTGCATGTCTGATTGCTTTGGCGGAAGTAGAGGATTTGAACCCTATGGGATTGAAATCAAATGTAGGAACTATGAGTACTCTCTCAAACCTAACTTTAGTAGTTTATATAGTTTTCTTGCCTGATGTATGATTCTTGTATATTGTCTACCTTTGATCTGTTGAGGTTGTCAACCCTTACCTTAGGGAAGTTTTTCCCACCAACATGGATCATGGCATATGTTTCTAGAATATAAATAGCTCAATAAACTCATTGTTAAAGATAAATTTTTCATTCCTATCATTGATGAATTTTTGGATGAATTACATGGATAAATCTACTTCACCAAGTTGGATCTTTGTTTTCGATATCATAAAATTAGAATGAAGATAGAAGACATTCCAAAAACAACATTTAAAAACTCATGAAGGTCATTATGAATTTTTATTAATTCCTTTTTGCCTTACTAATTCACCTTCCACTTTTCAAAGTTTGATGAATTCCACTTTCAAACCCTTTCTTAGATTTTTTTTTTTTAATATTTTTTATGATATGCTAATCTACAACAAATTTTGGAAAGATCATGTTGAACATGTTGACACGGTGTTTTAAATATTGGAGGAGAAATAATTGTATGAAAAACCCTCCAAATTTTTCTTTGGGGTATAGTAGGTGGAAAATTTGGGTCATAATAAATCTCATGTGGGTGGTAAGGTAGGCCCTAACAAAATAAAATACATCAAGGAATGGAAAATAACCACAACCCTAAGGAATCTTTGAGGATTTCTCGTGTTGATAACGGTATTATCAAAACTTTTTTATAAATTAGGGGAAAATAGTAGCACCTCTAACAACATTTTTTAACAAATATGCATTTTTTTATACTCTAGAATAAACTAAGGACTTTGAACATCTTAAAGAGGCAATATGCCAAGCTCTGGTCTTAGCTACACTAGACTTCGTAAAAAAAATTATTGTTGAATGTGATTCCTCAAGAAATTGAATTGGTGGTATTTTAATGCAATAAGGAATACCCATTGCTTTTGAAAGTTATCCAATCAAGGGAAAGTATTTACAAAAAACTATTTATGAGAAGGAAATGTTTGTAATATACATGATATGGAGAAATGATACACTTACCTAATGGGAAGAAACTTCAAGGTAAAAATAGGTCATGATAGTCTTAAATACTTTTTGGAACAAATATTATCTTCAGAAGAGAAGAAAAAATGGGTCACAAAGATGTTGGGTTATGACTTTTGGATGAGGATGTGGAAGCATTGTATATGTCATTTCTATTATCCAATTTGATTAGATGACTAAAGCAGGGGATGAATGGAAGAATGATGAAAGGGTGTGGACACTAATTCAAAAGTTGCAGTAAGATCCCAGTACATCTGGTACCTTTATATAGAAAATTATTCATTATGGTACAAAGATCACTTATATCTATGGAAGAAATCTAAACTAAAACAAAATATTCTTTTGGAATTGCACACCTCTCCTTTAGAAGGGAACTTAGGATTTTTAGAAACTTACCACAGGGTCAAGAAGAAAATGTTTTTGGGATGGCCTTAAATTTGATATTCAGAAGTTTGTAGCATAATTTTTGGTTTTCTATAAAAATAAAGTTGAGATAATTAAAACCCCAGCTCTGTTACAAGATTTAGCCATTCCAAGTCAACGTTGGGAGTGTGTATCAATGGATTTTATAACTGGTTTTCCCATGTGATGGGCCTCATTAATAGGTAAATAATAAGGCCCATATGGCCTTCGTTCAACCTATATTTACCTTTTTCCTCAAATATAATGGCATCTCTTTTACTAATATGTGGTCATTAGGAGGACTAGATAATTATTGTGGTATCTCATGGCCTAAGTTGATTAATGTTCATGAAAAGAGTGCATTAACATGCATTTAATATGCAAACATACATTGGAAGGTAGTTGTAGAAAATGTAGGAGGATGGTATCCTACATTTACTCACCCAAACCTTGACCTAATCCCTACATTTACTCACTTTCAATTTGAATATCTGCTAGCAAGTGATGAACTCAAGTACTATTGGGATCAAGATCCATATTTTTAGGAATTTTGGAGGAAAGAAACCCTCTTTCCAAGGACAATTCCCCCCAGCTAATTTTGTATAAATAAAAAATCCTAAGGGCTCAATATGATTCAAATTGTTACAAGAGGATTAATGCCATTAGGATATAAGAAATTGTTGTCTCCATTTCCATTTTGATGTACTTGTGCACTATTTTTCATTAACAAAAATCTTGTTGTTGATCCATAGCTAAGTTTGTTTCAAAGGGATGAGTCCCCCTTGGTTAGGACCCAACCCAGAGGCTCTAGTATTTGTTATTTATATATTTCTTTCATGCATATTATTTCCTAACAATAGAGTTATTTATGAAAATTTCTTGTGCACATCTTCCAATCACTTCTCTTATGGGATGCATGGTTGGAAACATAGTATTGAAAAGCCAAAAAATACATAGTTGCTTTATTTTGTAGTATTTAGGTCTCTTATTTTCCTCCTTTCACATTTTTTGTTTTCTACACATGTATTGATGGATATAGTTGTCTTCGTTGAGCTTGGAAAGCATAATATATTATGGATGTAGTTATTTTGCATGCTACAAGTTTGATTACCTTTTAATGCAACAGATATACTTCAAATAAAAGTCAACTCTTCCTTTCTTGGTTAGTTCCATTTTTCTGCAATTTAGTTATTGGTTTGGCACTCTTTTCAAGCTACAAAATAATCATTTGTCTAGTGTGCAGGTACTACTATTGTATTGCAGGGTTGGAATTGTCATTTAAACTCCTCTCCCCACCATAATCCTCTTTTTTCTCACCTCAAAACCCTCCCAAAAGCAGTGTCCACTGAGAACACATTTTTGGGTTATTTAAGACCACCGTGTGCAATGTTTTTTATGTAAGATGGGCCCATGAAGGATAATAATATTGGTAAATCCCTCATAAAACTTCAATCACCCTCCATTATCTTCCCATTCATTTTGAATGCATTTACCACTCAGAATTCTCACAGATCCAAACATGTCGAAAAATAGTGTAATCGTGTAACATCCTATAGAAATCTTGTAGCAATCATGTAACATCCGATAACACTATGAACACTTGGCCAAAATTTCTGCTAAAGCTTGGTTTTATCCTCCTAGACTTGAATAATGTCCCTTAGGCTATGAAACTATGATTGCGAGAGACCAAAAAATACCTAGGACTTGCCTTTCATTCACCACAATACATTTTTTCAATTAGGATTAGTGGAAAAATTTATGAATTTGGTAATATATAATTATCTAATGAGATATATAATGAATTATGTTACTAAGTCTACTTTCTTTGAAACCCAGTGATTAGAGTTTCACTACATGTTATTTTCTTTGTGCAAAGTTGATTGGGATTACTTTCTTTGATTTATGCAACATTTACATGCAAAATTTACATTCTACAAATAGATTAATTTTTATATTTTTGCAAGTAGTGTATTTTTTACATTCCTGCAAATACAGTTATCATTTACATTTGAGCAAGTAGCATTTACTTTGCATATAGAGTAATATTTCCATTTCTGCAAATATAATAGAACTCTACTTTCATGCAATTTGTTTCCTTGACAATTTAGAACCAGTGGATAGAGTGGTATTTGTATGCCTTGGTATAGTCTTCTCTTGCTTTGCATCAACATTTTTTTATATAAAAAAATTAAAAGAATAGAATAAGAAAGAAAAATACAAAAATCACAAATTATTTCATGCCTCTTAGGAGATAATCAAGTGAAATTCCTACCAAAATCCCCCACCACTTCCAACAGTCTGCCATCACTCTTCTTTGGTGACTGTGAACCTCCTACTCTAACCATAAAAGAGCTAGAGAATCCCTTAGGTGAGTAGCCAGGACTATTTAAAGAACCCATAGGCAAGGAAGAAACTATATCACCTAAACAAAACATGGTTAAAAATAGGAACACCTAGCTCTTCCATATCCGAGAAACCAATGGGAAGGATAAGATCAATAATATAAGCCCCACTACTCTCCCACACTTCCATGGCCTGGCCTCCAAGTACCTTGACACATTCATGTTCAATTTTGTTGTATTTTTTATAACTTATGATTATACTTCTGATGAATAGAATTTGAAGTTATTTCCTTCCACCCTCACTAATGCAACCTTGCACTGGTTCATGAGCCTACTTGGATCTAGCATCACTACCTAGGCACAAATGTAGAAAATCTCCAATTATAAATACAAGGATTATTTTAGTTCTAGGGAGAAAAAAGAGGATATCTTTAAAATGACCCTAGGGCCAGATGATTCCTTAGACGATTATGAGGAAAGGTTCCAACTCAACTATATAAGGGTTAACTGTACCCTTTACCCTGAGTCACTGAAGCTTTTACTCCATTGATGGATTAGGAAGGATGTAATGGAGACCCTTAATATGTTTTATAGTGGATATATTTGATATATAGCCTATGAAGACATCAAGACCGCATTCAAGAATCATTATAGGGCTTCAAGTAAGAGAAGTAGGTCCACTCAAGGTCTGGCCAACTCTTCTCCCTCCACCTCAATCATCAAACATGAGATTGGGAGTATGTTGTAAGACTTTAAGAGTGAGTTGTTGCACATTTTTTCTTCAGATGGATACTATGTATATTAAGAGGAAGCAAGAGGAGGCCTTAAGGGCACTATCTATCTTTTTCCCTAGATGCACCAAGGGGAACCCCAAGAACAAGTGTCCATTGAATACCATAGAGGTTTGCTTTAATTGTGACGATAACCATGCAACAGAAAAATTTACCTCTTTTCCATGCCTAAAGGTTGCATACCAGAGGGTAGATAATGGCTTGGAGTAGGTCCGCTTCATTAATAAAAGGAGGTCACAAGACCTCTTCCATACTTAGAGCAAGGAATGTTGGGTGCACATTATCCTTCTTTCAATTCAAACCAGAATGCACCCTTCCAAACTTGGTATCCTGTAGCTCACTCATCTTGGTCCATGCCCTCTCGTTGGTCCTACTCTCCCCAATGTCCTCCTCAACTTGTCAATACATTTCCATCCATACCAACCTCAAACTCCTTAATGGGGAAACCCTTCATAAGGATGTATGCCTCAAGCAGCACAACCTCTTGCCTCGTTTCCTCCTCCTCCATCTCAACCATAATTACCCCACAATAACCCACCTAAGAAACCTAAAATTCCTTCCTAATCCAATTCAAACCTGAAAAAAAAGTAGGCATAATAAGTCTATAGTGGGGAAACATCCTATCCTACTTATGCTATGTAAATCTAGGATATCAAGCTTAGGTATGGGAAGGTAATTCCATATTCTCACCCACCTTCTCCACCTAAATATCTTGAAGAAGAGAATGAATACAATACTCCTCAATCCAATATACCTACCTATTCTGAAAGGTTGTTCCAACCCAAACAACACAACCTAGAAGAAGCTAAACTTATATGAGAATTGAATAACTTATGTGTTAATATAACCCTTCCCAAAACCATCAAATATGTTCCCTTTTATGACAAGCTCATCAGAGAAGAGTGTTTCAAGAATCCCGAGAGAAGAAAAAGAGATTCCCCCACAATCAATGTTGTTGGGAACCTGTTTGATCTAATTCTTGGGAGTGTTATCTCCCCAAAGTACTTGGATCGTGGTATGTCGATAGTGGATGTGCACATTAACAATATTATAGTCCCCAACACATTGATTGACCTTGGGGATACAATCAATGTCACGACCAAGGAAACCATGTTGAAACTCAACCTCCAAGGAGCCTTGAGAAGGACCACTACAGTGCTACAAATTTCATATAGATACATAGTATCCCTGGAGGGATTTATTGAGGAATATCATTTTTTCTTGTCCTCCAACCCAAAACCAAGTTTAATGGGTACCCTCTCATTCTATGGATACCTTGGTTTTACACTGTTAATGCCTACATTTGTTGAAGGGTTGGAAACTAGGACCATTAACAATGGGAATCTCAGAAATTATCTTCTATTATATCCCTCTGTTAAGCCCTTTGTTGAGCATGATTTACCTTTGTGCGTAGAGGAAGAGGAAGAGGAAGATTGTTATCGTTCATCCCTCCACCCAATTTTTACATTATGCGTTGTTGTAGGATGTGCGTAGCTATATGATGATGGTGTTATTAAATTCTTGGAGAATCAAACATGTTTCCATTCCAATTGATGAGTTAGTAGAAGAGTCCTTCGAGAAAGCTGAGGAAAATACATGGGATGAATTGCGCCCTGCTAATACTAACCCAAACCATGCTAATACTATGGAAATTAGCCCATCCAAAAATCTTAAATTCAATTTTTCCTTCTAAGGAGAGGTAAAATAGAAACTATGCAATGTATTAAGAAAACATCTTTATGCCTTTGCTTGGGGCTATAAGTAAATAAAATGGGTTCATACCTCAATTTTTACCCATCATATCTACATTAAGGAGGGATGCAAACATGTGCACCAAACCTATAGGAGAATGAATCCTGCCCTCATGGATATTGTGAAAGAATAATTTCAAAAATTAATGGATGGATGATTTATTTACCCCATTTTAGACAGTGACTGGGTCCCCCCATTGTCATAGTACCCAAGAAAAAATGGAAGCGGAGGATCTATGTTGACTACAGGGAACTTAATAAGGATGCAAAGAAATATCATTTCCCTTTTCCTTTCATTGATCAAGACTTGGATGGCCTTGCAGGGAAGAATTTCTTCTCATTCCTAGATGGATTTAGTGGATATAATCAGATCCATATCAACCTTGAGGATTAGGACAATACTACCTTCACATGTCCATGGGGGACCTTTTCCTATATATTTCTTCCATTTGTTTTGTGCAGTTCGCCCGATACCTTCCAGAGGGAAGTTTTGAGTGTTTTTTATTAACTTTTTCATGACACATTTGAAATCTACAAGGATGAATTCACCCCTTATTGAAATTATTTCCATGAAGCTAATTCAAATATATGTGAATTATTAAAGAAATTAATTGAAATGAATCTCTCACTAAGCCTCATGAAGTGTGGATTTTTTATGAATGCAAGGATTTTCCTAGGTCACTTCCTTTCTATCGAAGGGATCCAAGTTGACCTTATAATACCACTTGAAAAGCTACCACAATATTCCCCCCCTTTGACTTGGTTTATGGAAAGAAGGATATGTTTTACATTGAGCTTAAGTAAAACACATTAATAATGGAAGCAAAAATGTTGTATTTAGACATCAGTGAAGCTTAGAAAGGAATTCCACTCCAACTCAATGGTTTGGATGAGTTCAGATTGTAGGCTCCGATGCATATTGAGGTGGTCCAACTGTAAACAAATATGTGGCCTGACATAAACATCATGGGAGGACCTTCTCGAAGATTGATTGGGCCCTATTGTATGATTCATCAAAGGAATATTGATGAAAATATATTTGGGTTCTTATCTGGTAGAAAAGTATTATGAGAATGGATCTGTTAGGTTCCTGTGATTTGGCTGATTGGAAAGCCAAATGACAGTGTAACATCAAACCAAGATTTGGAGCCCGAGGACCTAGCCTTCCTGGACTCAGAGAGGGCTCTCTCTATATTTGTAAAGGATATCTATGTGTTTTCTTATCGTGTTCTGATTTTAGACTAGTTATGGAGTATGTTTTTTGGTTTTGGTTTTTTAAGTTGTGAGGGATGAAACTGATCAAATATATGAAATAGGTAACAAGATGCTAGATTAACTGGGCTATGGGGTCAAAAGGCCAAGAAAGCTATTAGATGACGATGCAAGGCTGTTGAAGGGCCGATTTGATTTCAAGATAGAAAGGATCTTTGGGCAAAATGGAGTAAATGGACATCAAGTTTGTTAACAACAAAGAGTTTCAAGCATTACTGGTTCAATAGATAACATAAACATGGTAAATAAAACCCTTAATCATGCAAAATGTAACTATAAACTAATCAATACATAGAAACAAACATTCAAGCCATGCATAGAAGTATAAGACCCTCTAACTTTGGGAAATGGCTATCAGACTTTGGGGAAAACACATAAGATGGACTAACAACTCAAAACACTATGCCGGAATGCCTAAACACAGTACTTCAAGTTATTGGGCACTTTGAACAACAAGATTTGCATAGTTTTAGGCAAAGGGCTAGATCGGGACTAGGCCTCCTTGGTTCAAACAAAATGATAATCTTAATCAGTCAAAGAGATAGCTTCATGAATGGAACTATGGACAGTCATAGTAAGCAGGGCACACCATACATCCTACTCAACATGCATAGAACTATTAATGAAACTAGCAACAATATCCTCAATTTATTAAAGAACAGTTAAGAATTCTTTAATGCAACTAAGGAAGAAGAAAACATAAAAGCTATGAAGATTCAGGAATTTTGAGGTGCCTCCATGGGCATATCTCAAATTTAATCTCTACTGATCTATAGCAAGCAAGAAACATGTATCATGAATGAAAACTAGAAGACAACAACAAAGCAAGAGACACTATACCATTCTACCATGTCATGGAATCCATCAACAATCCTTTATCATCCATCCAAGAACATTCAAGAGGCAATCCAAAAGCATAACACAAGTATTTTCTCCAAAGCTCATATGACCAATATATTGCTTCTTTTCTCAAGTTCAGCCTTGTTTACAAATGAGAGCTTGTGGAATAAATAGGCTCAAGTGAGGTAAACCTCATGTTTCAACCTCCTCTCCTATTGGCCTACTCAAAATATCTAAACTTGTCCTTGAGGCTTTGCAAAGCCCAAGGCACAAAAATATCTCATAAAATATCTAAAAAGTGCTAAAAAAGGAAAAATAATTGACTTTGCATCATTTTCCATGTGCAAAAATAGCTAAACGCACATTTGGAAAAAACAGATTTTAGAGGTTCAAAAATTACAAAAATACTTCAAATTTTCATCAGCAAAAGGTCCACTGACTTTCCAGAAACATTTGACAGCCTTCCTGGTGTCAAAACGCGGCTCATGATAGCTCGTTGGAAAGCTATGAGTGTCTACTTTCCGGAAAAACTGAAATTTCCCCAATCCAATGCCTGGAAGTTATTCAAATATGCATCTGTGTGTAAAAAACCAGAAATTTGCAGTATGCTGATAGACCGGGCAGAGTGTGCAAAAAGAGAGCCTTTTTCGCTGTTTTGAGGGGGAAAATGACCTCCAAATGTTCTGAAAATCGCTGAGGGAATGCTCATGAAATTATGGCATCCAATGATACCATTCTCCTCCTTTGACGAATCCTCAAAATGAAATGGCAAATTTATGAGTTTTTGACCAAAAACTCAAAAATGCCAAAAAACCAAAAATTGTCAAAATGTGCCCAAAATTGGCCTGCATGACCCTCAAGGGTCCTTGGAAACATGCTCCGAAGCTGAAGCCAAAATTTAAAGTGCTGATGTGCCTTTCTTCTCCTTCCGTGCCGGGCGCTTCTCTGTAGCCTCCTTTTTCATCACTGTTTTGAGTTTCTTCATGGCGCTGCTCTTCATCACTGTGCTGCATATCATCAATGTGTTCTCCTTCACCTTGCTGCACTGCCTCACTGTGCTCCCTTTCAAAATACTACCCTTCATTTGGTAGGTCACTCAATAAGTAGATTCAAGAACAAAAACACAGTCAATCAAGATACTCAGTCAAAGTGATGTTCTGTGGAAGGACACCAGCTTTGGTGTTGGAGGCAATATGGCACCTTTATCTTTGTAGAGGAAGGAAAACAGAACCTTTGATTCAAAAACACTGCTCTCTGTTTAGGCCACTCAACCAATAAATATACAATATAACCACAGTCAACCATAGTGCATTTACACAGTCAATAGTCATTGTGTTTAAGGGACAAGATGACAGTATTTTGAGATGTTTTTATGATGTGGCAACAAAGGCCATTAGCTTTCAACAATAAAAACTTCCCTTTAACAACACCTTGCTCTTTTTCTTGGTATGTAACTCCACCAATCAAGTCCACACCATCTACACAGTCAGTTAGAGAGTATACACAGCCCAAGTCACTGTTTTTTAAAAGAGCAAGGTGACAGAGTTTTGAAAAGTTTCTGAGGTGGTAGTAGTGGTCTTGCAGAAATCAAACAATCAAGGTTCTTCTTTAAACAGAACTCTACTCCTTTGGCATGCCTTTCAACTAAAATATTTCAACATTATCAACACAGTCAAAGTCACTGTTCATAAGATAGGGAAAAAGGGCTTATGTTGTTTTTATGATGTAATAGCAAAGGCCTGTAGCATTCAATAGTAAAACTCCCCTTTAAACAAAAAAAACTGCCTTCTCTATACCTCACTGTTCTTCATACCAATTTTTCCTTACCTCTGAATGCGAATGATGACTTTTACTTACTGGATATGCCTTAGGGAACTGAAGTTAAGACATTGTTTTCTTCCTTTGACAAAATAGAGGAAACTCTTTTGAAAGCTCAAAAATGCTCATATGAGGGATACTGCTTTCTGAAAACTGACCTACTGTTCACCCTTAATCACCTTGTGCTCCTTCCTTCTTTCAAGACTGTTCCACTGTGTTTTTTGGTAGGGGTACCCTACTTTTGATGTTTTGAGGACACATCATAACCTTGTACTTCAGCTAAAAGCAAAACCATAACCTTCTTATTTCAAACACTGCTCCCTTCTGGTGCAAGCCACTCCACCAGTGGATTCAACAACATGAAAATAGTGAATCACAAAGTGTACCTACACAGTCAAAGGTCACTGTGTGTGCAAGATAAAGTGGCAGAGCTTGCAAAGTTTGGTGTGAGCTCAAAAATCTGTAGGAGTTTAAACAGTCAAGACTTTTTAAACTAAAGCACCGCTTCTCTTTGGTATGCCTTTCCAACCAGTATGTTCAACACTATTTCATATTCAAACAAAGTGTATTCATAGTTAAAGGCCACTGCTTATAGGACAAGGTGACAAAGTTTGTAATGTTTTTGATGTGATTACAAAGGCCTTGTAGCAGTCCAATACCAATAAAATCTTCTTCAAACAAAGCACTACCCTCCTCGTATGTAGCTCACCAAATATTTTTAATAATATAAACACGTCAATCAATAGGTATCTTTGCAGTCAAAGTTTACTGTGTTATAGGATCACGTGATAGAGCTCTGTAACATTCAATCAACAGTCAACTCCTCTTCAACAAAAAACACTGCCTTCTTTATGCTCCACTGTCTCTCATATCAGTTTGACAACACCTTGAACTGCAAATGGTAACTCTACTTACTGCTATGTTTTATGAATGGAAGGTCAAGACATTGTTTTTTCTTTTCAACACCCTGAAGACACTTTCTGAAAGGTCAAAGAAGCTTATGAAATGATCATTGTTTTTGAATATCGACCTACTGTTTCACACCTTTTCAAAACCCTGTTCTCTTTCCCTCAATCGCAGTTTTGAGGGAAGTTTTTAGGGCCTTTTCTTACCAAAAAACTCATCAGCTTTTAAATTTTTATCAGCCATGACAAATCTTGCTTTTTTTACACAAAATTCAACCTATCGTTAAACTGTGCTTTTTACCCCTTCACTCATTACTTAGCAGTTTTGCAAAGGTCGTGGAGGCACATAAACACCTTTGAAATTGATGATGACCTTGTAGACAAGCTTGAGAAGCCTCCAGAAATATTTTTTAAGGCTTTTAGGAAATTTTTTAACTGATGCTACAGGCGCGCCGCGCGCTGCTACAGGCACGCCGCACATCAGTTCATTCGTTTGGAAATTTTCGGCCTAAACGCGCCGCGCAGATTTTTGAACGCGTCGCGCAACTTTACAGCCCAGTTTGAAGGTCTTCCCGGTGTCGGAATTTGGCGCGAGATGGCTCGTTGGAAAGATATGGAAGTATAATTTCCATAAAAACTTGAATTTTTCCATTTTGAGTCCATTTGGTTGTTCAAAAATTCATTCTCCCAACACTGGTAAAAACTGGTGAATCCTGGTGCAGAAATGCATCGAGCTGTTTGTAGGCCATTTTTGAATGCCTTCCCGGTGTCGGAATTGGGCGCGAGATGGCTCGTTGGAAAGATAGGGAAGTTTAATTTCCAAATATTCTTTATTTGTTTCATTTTGTGTCCATTTGGGGGTTCAAAAACTGACTGTCCCATCACTGGTCAAAAATGGTGAATGCTGGTGGAGAAAAACATAACGTTGATTGCAGGCTACTTTTGGATGCCTTCCTATTGTCAGAATTTGGCCCGAGATGGCTCATCGGAAAGATATGGAAGTATATTTTCCATAAAAACTTGAATGTTTTCATTTGGAGTCAATTTGGTTGTTCAAAATCTGACTGTCCCATCACTGGTCAAAATGATGAATCCTGGTGCAGAAATTCTCCCGTGACATCTGAATTTTTCACGTTTCTCACAAACCATGATACCTGTGTAGAAACGGAAGGAGTTTTTTTTCTTGAACCTATGAGGGACAAAAAACTCTCTCACTTTTGTAAATTTCATCTCCTTTTGGTCAGAAAATCATTTTGAATCAAACTGCCCGGGCGCTCCTTAACCCTAATTTCACTGTGGCAGAGGTATTATGATTCAACAACCATGCAATTTTACTATCCCTTTGTATTTTATGAGATGAGATATTTGAGCCTCTTTTTGACTGTGGAGGATGTCCTTTTTGGCAAATTCTTGGCTTCGTTTTGACCATGATAGCAGAGTTTGTTTTGAGATCAAGACCCCTTTTTACCATTTTGACTATCTGTTTTCACAATCTTTTTCCATGGGGATGAAACCTGTTAGTTTATATGTTCTGCTTTGTGCTTCCAAGGTAATGAAACTCCTGCAAACTAACTTAGAATGTACTGCTTTACCTCTCTTCCAAACGTGACAGCAAAGTGTCTTGACTTGTGTTCATAAGGCAAGTGCCATACCTTTGTGACAGTGGCATGCCTACTTTGCTCTTAATGAGTTTCAGAACCTGAGAAAAGTGCCAAGGTCTTTCTTGCATCTTATGAACTTGTAGATTCATTTTCAGTGCTCTTTGTTGAAAAAGAAACTGAAATGTTACCCCAATATCTTTATATTCCCGATTCTTGAATGTCATACCTGTCTTTGTCTTTTGAAATGATGAGGCATATCCTTTAACTTGTTTTGACAACTTCTGTCTTCAATTGCTTCATCAACTCTTTCCAACTGTAGGTGTCCAAAATTGCTGCATTTATTTGGACTTTGTCATGGTTTATTGATCAAGAGGGGCGCTGCTTTTCACTATACTTTCTCTGCTCAGAAAATGTTACCATGATGTCTTTGTCCATTTGAATAATGAAACCTATGTTTGTTTCAAACTTTCCAACATATTGACAGTAGGTCAAAGCATCTCTTTGCCTATTATGAACAATAGTTTCAATGGTCGTGTATCTTGATGACATAAACCTAGATTGTCTGTGTCAGCTGTTGTAGCATTTTTGAAAAAGGCACCTGTTCATGAATGGAGCTGCTTTCAAGAAAGACATGCCTGATTAGCTTGGCATGCTGTCCAAGGGTTTTTAAAACTCGGATCATAACCAGTTTCTGTCTTTGTGTTGAGGAGGCAAGTATACAAGATGTGGAAAAACTGCTGGCATATTTCACAGATACCAAGGCTTTTATTAGCCATCTTCTCCCTAATGAAAATCTGAAAACACCAACCTGCTGTATCTGAAGAAAACACCTGTCTTTGTGGTGGACTGTAGCTTGCAACATCTGGACTTACACTGGCGCTTTGACTGATATTAAGATGTCTTATATCTAGGGCTGTGTACTACTTTCCTGCCTCTTCTTTATGTTCATCCAGAAACCATGGATTGTATTTCACATTTCAACAGAAACAAAAGAACACACAGGGGTATTTTTACTGAAGTATTTTCCTGCTCAAGATTGATTGGAGCTATTCATATTAACACCCCTGTAGAGATATTTGTTATGATAGCTTTGATTAAAGGAGTCCTTTTTGATGCGCCCTGATGATGACTGAAACTTCAAATGATTCTCTTTCTTAGGACACAAGACCAAAAACTCTGTTTTCTTTGTCTTGCACATTTCAGATCTTAGCCCTGTTTTGATCATCACTTTCACTCAAAAATCTAGAGTCACTGTTTTACTGTCTAGTAAAAAACAACCCTGTGCTTATAGTAAGTTTTGCAATCCTTGAAGTCAATATTGACCATCGCCCTTTGCTTGTAGATGAAGGAGGCACCTTAACCCTCTGCTTGTAGATGAAGGAGGTTCTTGTCCATGACTAATTACTAGTCTGTTTGACAGTGGTGTCTTTCTTCTACTGTGATTTCATGCTGAATGGAAACTGCAAGGTCTTGACGAGTAACTCCTTACCCTGCATATGTATCTCAGGCTCATGTTGACATTGAGAAGCAATTGTTCTTCTAAATGTGTATTCAAGAATTTTCTCCTGAGATGAAGATATATTTCATGTCTTTGTAAAATCCATAAAACACTGTAAAACACCTAATAATCAGCTTGAGACTGTGGTCTATGTAGTGCTGAGACTTAGGGGTGTGTAAGTGGTGCGACTTAGGGCTATGATCAATTTCATTTGCAGAGTGGGAGGTCTGTCATGATTGGTCTGTATCAGATGGAGGTTTTTTTGGCCTTTTGATGGTTGCCAAGGGTAAAATGCCTTAAAGCGCCACTTCCTAACTTAGGGGAGGCTTTTGAAATAGACTTGGATTGTCCTTTTAGAGCTTATGGGCAGACCAGTAGGGCTAAAGCTAGATAGGATAGTGATAATGAGTTTTAACCTTGACATGGGCGGACTGAAAAGCAGGAGGGCGAAAAATTTTTATGAGGGTTTTCTAGATGACAAATTGACATATGGAGATTATCTTCTAGAAAACTCAGCTATGGATCTAGTCATCATTAACAAATGAAAAATACTGATGACTAACAGTGGCTCCATTTGGGGAGGGCAGCTCCTCGTCAGGAGGTGTCCAAAATTCAGATCTTTGGCTTATGAAGACCAGTGCCTTACCCATTGGCGCAAAATTTCACCCTTCTTTGATGCTATTTCTAAAAAGTGACAGCATAGTTAACATCAATGATACTTCTACCTACCCCACTATCTTTCCTAACATTTTTTCTTCTCTTTGGCGCATTTGAACTAGCAGCCTTTTGACAATGTATATTTTTATTTTTGCAAAATTAACCTATCTGTTTCTACTCTTATATCTGCTGGGAGTTCAGATTAAACTGATGAACTCCTTCATTACTCTACCTATGCTTGATCGACTGTCAAGATTAAGAATTTTGACAGGATTTTGTTCTCTAATCTAAAACTGGAAATTTAAAATGATCAAATCAGGATTAGATAGTCTGATTTGTCATGCATTTGCGGCATAAAAGACAAGCTGCACAAAAATATTATTCTGCATAAAGGAAATTTAGACAAAGTGGGGCTAATATGTACAATGTATTTTTCATCCCTCGCTTCTCTCTTTGGTTATGTTTTAGGCATGTGGAACCAGAATCTCTCCCTAATCTATACTCTGTGATAAGTCAATCTTACACAATGTTGACCATCTTTTTCACTCACTAACTTATCAGCAAATAAATTTAAACATGCTCAACTATGATTAGGCTAGATAGCTGAACAAGACATTGAAGTACTAGTAGCGGCATTTAGACTTGCGCGCTTTCCGAAGGACTGTTTTTTTTGGAACATGGGGCTTTACCACTGCTTTTTAGAAACTACCCTCTTTTTCTACTTTTCACTGTTTTTTGTATTTTCTGCTTTTTCACTTTTTCTTCAAACAAACTACAAATGAAAAAAGTGCTCACAAGGCTGAGCTTATTTTCTACTGTTGTTTATCTATTCTATCCTAAACTATACACAACATACACTTGGTGAACTCTTCTTTCCAATGCAACCAGTCAAGTAGATGCTCACATGGGTCATTATGGTTTAGTTCTTTTATGATGCAGGAATAATGAAAAGGCCACTCCCACTCGGTTTGTTTTCGGACAGTAGTGTGTAAGTTTTTCCCCATTCTAGGCAACAAATTGTTCATGATAGAACCCACTACTCCTTCAGACTTCTCAAGGAAAACAACAAATGGATCTTGGAATAATATCTGATCTAGAGGATTTGAGATATAGGTTTCATTCAGGATTATTCTTTCAGACTTCTCAAGGAAAACAGCAAATGGATCTTGGAATAATACCTTATCTAGGGGTTTTGAGATATGGGCTTCATTCAGGATTACTCTTTCAGACTTCTCAAGGAAAACAACAAATGGATCTTGGAATAATACCTGATCTAGAGGATTTGAGATATAGGCTTCATTCAGGACTACTCTTTCTTCCACTTGACTATATTTGGGACTCTCCCGGTAAAGCAACTCTTCCTTTTGCTCCTGATCACTTGAAATGTCAGACTCATCACATATTGCAGTGTAGTTTTCTTGCCAAGCTGATGTGTTTTGATAGGGCAGGCTGAACACTGTGTGAAGGTTATCAGGTTTATGAGCAAGGATACACTTTGATAGTAAATTATCTTGAAAGGACAGTGTGACAACTCTCATGTGTTTATCAGCCTCTACTTCTTCATATGCAATTTGTAACTCAATGGAACTTGGTGGCTGCAAATCTGGAGTTAAGGAAGATTCCCTGTCCAAAGTGATTTCTTCAACCATTTCAGGAAAAAACTTTTTATTTATAACCTGCTCAAGAATTTCATCATCCTTCTCAACCTCATCGTCAAAGCTGAAAAACAGTTGATTTCCAATTATGTGAATGTTATATTTGATGGACTGAAGTGAAGTAGAGTCAAGAGTTTGAGACTCTTCACTTACTTCTGAACTCTCAAGGCTCTCCTTATCAGTGTTATAGATGACTTGTAATGGCTGCTCACTTTTCTCAAGTTTATGAAACTGAGCTTCCTCCCGAAAATAAAAAACTGAATCTTCTGCAAATTTAGCTTCTGTTTGGAAATCATATAAGTCAACATATTGATCAAGCATTTGAGAATCATTAACATAAGCAATGTCACCAGCCATGTACATTGGACTGCCAGATTGCTTTTCTTCAACTTAATTTACAAATCTATTTTCTAACTTATGATATGCAAGATTAACAGGAGAAAGATCAGAGAAGTTTTGGTTATTAGTTTCTGCATCTAGTAACGGAAAATGCGTTTCTGATGGTTTGAGAACTTCTTCATTTTCCATTATCTGCTTGTTTATATCACTTTCATTGTATAAGATAAAAGAATCTAAATTGGAATGAGTGGAATAAATGGGAGTATTGTTTTCCATGACTGCTTGAGTTACCAGAGGTTGAGTTACTTCTAGTCCCAGTTTTTCCATGACTGCTTTAGGCATGAGGTTATGGGAGGCACCAGAATCTAACATGGCATTATGTAATATCTTGTCCCGTATGTTCAGGCTCACATAGGAAGGAGAAACAGATCCTTCTTGGTATTGACCTTCTATTTTCGGGCCGGATAAGAGCTCGGGTTTGTTTTCAATTAGATTTAAAGTATCTGCCTCGCTCCTTATGTCAAAAAATTTGAAAATTTGAGATCTATACCTATCTACAGTTATTAGCTCAGTAAGGGGTATAGTAATTTTTATTTCGGAAACTTCCCCTTCGAAACTAAAAGGAGTTTGTAGTTTGGACATATTTGTTTCAGCTTTTTCGGACATGACCTTTTCTATGCTCTTAATTTGTTGATTTTGGTTTGAGACCTTGTTTGACACAGTCGCCTCGGGAGTCTTTGTGGAGGTACTAGGAGTATCCGAGCTAAGACTTGTTTGAATAGCTTTATCTTTGTTTTGGTCAATTTTCTTGGCCACAATTTTGCTGCTATCAATGGTTTTTTTAAGGATTGTGTCAGAGGTTTTAGCAGTGTCAGGGCTACTCTTCTTGGAGTGGTCTTGGTTTTTTCTGCTTCTAAGGTTATACTGCCTATGAGCTTCTATAATGGCATTCTGAAAATCTATGGCAGGATCTTCGAGATCTTCATAGTCGGTTTCGTCCTGACTTGGGGAGCATAACTTTTGCTCTTCTGATGTGAGGTAAACCTTACTCTTGTTATCAGAACCTATGTGTTTCCAATGATTTTCATCAATGGGTGCGGTATCCTTATTCTCTTCATCAACATAATTCTCACTGAAGGATGGTCTGATCTGCTGATCATTTCCTCTTGGTTTATTTTGAGACTGATATTTTCTAAAGCCTTGTTTCCGGTTTTGAGGGTTTAGTTGGTTGTCCCTAGGAGGCACTTTTTCACTCATTTTTTCCCACATCTTTGTCATGGATTTGATCAGGCCATCTATTCTAGGATCTAGGGAAGGAGATGAAGTGGAGACCTTATCTCTATATGGGAATTTTCCTTCTAATCTAGTCCTGGCTCTTTTTCTGCTAAGTAGGCTTATGTTTTTATGGCTATTTGTTGCATTTCCTCTAGGGTAGGGGGATCCTTGTCTCTCAGATGATATGTCATGTCTGGATCAAAACCCACAGGGAATTTTGCCAAGATTAAACCAAGTGGGGGTTTGAAGTGAGGCGGGAGGGTGTTATACACACTATTGAACCTAGTGCAGTATGCCTAGACACTTTCCCCATTTTCCCGTTTTAGGTTGTTATATTCTGACAGGATTTGAATAGGGTTCCTTCGGATTTCCCACCTATTTCTGAAGATTTGATGTAGTTCTGGGATGTTGTGGATGCTGTTTGGAGTCAAGCTTTTGAAACATGTTTTGGGTTCACCACCCAGGCTTTGGGCGAATATTCTCATTCTGACGGTCTCGTCTTGTACCTCCAGGTATTCATAAGCATCAATCATCCTACTTATATGTTGTTGAGGTGTGGTGGTGTCTTCTCCGGTAAAGTGTGGGATTTTGTCTTGATATTTATTTGGGAGAGGAGCCAAAGGCGGTGGCAACACCAAAGGTGTGTACCAGGCTGCCATGGCAGGAGCTAATGGATGATGTACAAGATGAGGACTAGTGGGATGAGATGAGGTGGTTTGAACAGGTTTGGCGGATGAACTTGGACTAGTGATCTGGTTTTGAGCAGATCTGGGATGGTGGGAGCCAAAGTGATAGAGAAGCTGAAAGTCGGGGGGGGGTGGAAGGTGAGGCTTCTCTACTATGACTGTGTGATTGGTCTAGGGTTTCATGATTGTCAAAGTTTATCTTACTATGAGACCTACTTCTGAAAAGAGTTTTTGATGACTCTAATTCAAAAGGTGAATCTGGTAGGATAGTGAGATGTTTAGGTACTGATCTTGTTTTACGGATGTATCTACCAGTAGCTAGATGGTCAGTTTCAGAAGCTTGCCACAGAATATTCTCTGGGTCATCTACTATGATAGGGGGATTTGGGTCTAGATGGGATCTGGTGTTGATTCTTCGTGAAGCCAGATTTTGGATCTAGAGTTTAGAGAGAATGGTATTGGTGAATGTTCTGGATGAGTGGTCTCTCTAAAGTTCTACTAAGGTGAAGGATGGTCAAAATAAAAGGGATGGACTAGTGGAGTCGCCAGGTGGAACTTGGTTGTTTTGTGAAGATAGCTATGGTCCACCACCGGTAACTAATCTGGAAATATTTTTTAGATTTTCTGAATTTATGTGCCTGAATTTATGTGCAGCCTATGGTTTGTTAAAGTATCCTAGACTTGTTTCAACACTTTGCTAGGGTGATGAGAACAAAAAGAGTTTACTCTAAATGGGTCTATGGGCTGCTTTCTTGTTTAAGTATCTAAAGGACCAAAGAGTCTATAAGAGTTTGCTAGACTGTCATGTACTCAGTGTCCCACCATCTCCCGCTATGTTAGTGAGCGATGGGATAAATAAATTTGATGGTAATCTAGAGTTCAATAAAATAGTAAGGCCTACTGGAGGCTAGTGGAGTCGCCAGGTGGAACTTGGTTGTTTTGAGATATGTGTGTATGGTCCACCACCAGTACTGACAGAAAAACCAATCTAAGGGAGTGCTTTGGGGTTTTTTGAGGTTTATGTGCCTACGAGGTTTGGAAGAGTTTCCTATAACTGACTCATCATTTTTCTAAGATGGTGAAGGAGCTATTTTCTACTCTTCAGACAATATCTAAGTTTACTAAGCTTTATTGAGACTTCAGGAGTTACTAAGGTGTACTTATATTGTCACTAACTCGGAAGGTCATACTGTGAGTGTCACTATGTTAGTGAGAAGTGGGATAAGTCAATCAGATAGTATTCTTAAAGGTCTTCTAAAGATTAGGGAAACTAAGTTGTTTAACACTCAGATTCCCACCGTGATCGCCATTATGTTAGGGTGGCGATGAGGTGGCTGAATGGTAGGTATGCTTAGTTCAAAAAGGGGCTTTTCGTGAGTCTTGCAAGATATTCAGATTAAAATAAACTCAGAAAAGTCCCACCGTGATCGCCATTATGTTAGGGTGGCGATGAGGTGGCTAAATCGGATAGTAGCCTAGATTTTAGTAAAGCAGTAAGGCCTACTGGAGGCTAGTGGAGTCGCCAGGTGGATTTTTAGTTGTTTTGAGGTATATGTGTATGGTCCACCGCCAATACTGTCAAAAACCAATCTAAGGGAATGTTTTGGGGTTTTTTTAGTTTTATGTAGTCCCGAGGTTTGGAAGAGTTTCCTATAACTGACTCATCATTTTTCTAGGATGGTGAGACAACCAGATTCTACTCTTCTAAGTTTGACTGAGATTTTGAGAGTTCCTAAGGGATACCTAGGATGTTTTGAATCAAAGTCCCACCGTGATCGCCATTATGTTAGGTTTCCGTGATTTGGCTGATTGGCAAGCCAAATGACAGTGTAACATCAAACCAAGCTTTGGAGCCCGAGGACCTAGCCTTCCTGGACTCAGAGAGGGCTCTCTCTATATGTTAAAGGATATCTATGTGTTTTCTTATCGTGTTCTGATTTTAGGCTAGTTATGGAGTATGTTTTTTGGTTTTGGTTTTTTAAGTTGTGAGGGATGAAACTGATCAAAGATATGAAATAGGTAACAAGATGCTAGATTAACTGGGCTATGGGGTCAAAAGGCCAAGAAAGCTATTAGATGACGATGCAAGGCTGTTGAAGGGCCAATTTGATTTCAAGGTAGAAAGGATCTTTGGGAAAAATGGAGTAAATGGACATCAAGTTTGTGAACAACAAAGAGTTTCAAGCATTACTGGTTCAATAGATAACATAAACATGGTAAAGAAAACCCTTAATCATGCAAAATGTAACTATAAACTAATCAATACATAGAAACAAACATTCAAGCCATGCATAGAAGTATAAGACCCTCTAACTTTGGGAAATGGCTATCAGAATTTGGGGAAAACACATAAGATGGACTAACAACTCAAAACACTATGCCGGAACGCCTAAACACAGCACTTCAAGTCATTGGGCAATTTGAACAACAAGATTTGCATAGTTTTAGGCAAAGGGCTAGATCGGGACTAGGCCTCCTTGGTTCAAACAAAATGATAATCTTAATCAGTCAAAGAGATAGCTTCATGTATGGAAATATGGACAGTCATAGGTAAGTAGGGCACACCATACATCCTACTCAACATGCATAGAACTATTAATGAAACTAGCAACAATATCCTCAAGTTATTAAAGAGCAGTTAAGAATTCTTTAATGCAACTAAGGAAGAAGAAAACATAAAAGCTATGAAGATTCAGGAATTTTGAGGTGCCTCCATGGGCATATATCAAATTTAATCTCTACTGATCTATAGTAAGCAAGAAACATGTATCATGAATGAAAACTAGAAGACAACAACAAAGCAAGAGACACTATACCATTCTACCATGTCATGGAATCCATCAACAATCCTTTATCATCCATCCAAGAACATTCAAGAGGCAATCCAAAAGCATAACACAAGTATTTTCTCCAAAGCTCATATGACCAATATATTGCTTCTTTTCTCAAGTTCAGCCTTGTTTACAAATGAGAGCTTGTGGAATAAATAGGCTCAAGTGAGGTAAACCTCATGTTTCAACCTCCTCTCCTATTGGCCTACTCAAAATATCTAAACTTGCCCTTGAGGCTTTGCAAAGCCCAAGGCACAAAAATATCTCATAAAATATCTAAAAAATGCTAGAAAAGGAAAAATAATTGACTTTGCATCATTTTCCATGTGCAAAAATAGCTAAACGCACATTTGGAAAAAGCAGATTTTAGAGGTTCAAAAATTACAAAAATACTTCAAATTTTCATCAGCAAAAGGTCCCCTGACTTTCCGGAAACATTTGATAGCCTTCCTGGTGTCCAAACAAGGCTCATGATAGCTCTTTGGAAAGCTCTGAGTGTCTACTTTATGGAACAACTGAAATTTCCCCAATCCGATGCCTGGAAGTTATTCAAATCTGCACCTGTGTGTAAAAAACCAGAAATTTGCAGTATGCTGATAGACCGGGCAGAGTGTGCAAAAAGAGAGCCTTTTTCGTTGTTTTGAGGGGGAAAATGACCTCCAAATGTTCTGAAAATCTCTGAGGGAATTCTCATGAAATTATGGCATCCAATGATACCATTCTCCTCCTTTGACGAATCCTCAAAATGAAATGGTGAATTTATGAGTTTTTGACCAAAAACTCAAAAATGCCAAAAAACCAAAAATTGTCAAAATGTGCCCAAAATTGGCCTGCATGACCCTCAAGGGCCCTTGGAAACATGCTCCAAAGCTGAAGCCAAAATTTCAAGTGCTGATGTGCCTTTCTTCTCCTTCCGTGCCGGGCGCTTCTCTGTAGCCTCCTTTTTCATCACTGTTTTGAGTTTCTTCATGGCACTGCTCTTCATCACTGTGCTGCATATCATCAATGTGTTCTCCTTCACCTTGCTGCCCTGCCTCACTGTGCTCCCTTTCAAAATACTACCCTTCATTTGGTAGGTCACTCAATAAGTAGATTCAAGAACAAAAACACAGTCAATCAAGATACTAAGTCAAAGTGATGTTCTGTGGAAGGACACCAGCTTTGGTGTTGGAGGCAATATGACACCTTTATCTTTGTAGAGGAAGGAAAACAAAACCTTTGATTTAACAACACTGCTCTCTGTTTAGGCCACTCAACCAATAAATATACAATATAACCACAGTCAACCACAGTGCATTTACACAGTCAATAGTCACTGTGTTTAAGGGACAAGATGACAGAATTTTGAGATGTTTTTATGATGTGGCAACAAAGGCCATTAGCTTTCAACAATAAAACTTCCCTTCAACAACACACTGCTCTTTTTCTTGGTATGTAACTCCACCAATCAAGTCCACACCATCTACACAGTCAGTTAGAGAGTATACACAGCCCAAGTCACTGTTTTTTAAAAGAGCAAGGTGACAGAGTTTTGAAATGTTTCTGAGGTGGTAGTAGTGGTCTTGCAGCAATCAAACAATCAAGTTTCTTCTTTAAACAGAACTCTACTCCTTTGGCATGCCTTTCAAATAAAACATTTCAACATTATCAACACAGTCAAAGTCACTGTTCATAAGATAGGGAAAAAGGGCTTATGTTGTTTTTATGATGTAATAGCAAAGGCCTGTAGCATTCAATAGTAAAACTCCCCTTTAAACAAAAAAAACTGCCTTCTCTATACCTCACTGTTCTTCATACCAATTTTTCCTTACCTCTGAATGCGAATGATGACTTTTACTTACTGGATATGCCTTAGGGAACTGAAGTTAAGACACTGTTTTCTTCCTTTGATAAAATAGAGGAAACTCTTTTGAAAGATCAAAAATGCTCATATGAGGGATACTGCTTTCTGAAAACTAACCTACTGTTCACCCTTAATCACCTTGTGCTCCTTCCTTCTTTCAAGACTGTTCCACTGTGTTTTGTGGTAGGGGTACCCTGCTTTTGATGTTTTGAGGACACATCATAACCTTGTACTTCAGCCAAAAGCAAAACCATAACCTTCTTATTTCAAACACTGCTCCCTTCTGGTGCAAGCCACTCCACCAGTGGATTCAACAACATGAAAACATTGAATCACAAAGTGTACCTACACAGTCAAAGGTCACTGTGTGTGCAAGATAAAGTGGCAGAGCTTGCAAAGTTTGGTGGGAGCTCAAAAATCTGTAGGAGTTTAAAAAGTCAAGACTTTTTAAACCAAAGCACCGCTTCTCTTTGGTATGCCTTTCCAACCAGTATGTTCAACACTATTTCATAGTCAAACAAAGTGTATTCATAGTTAAAGGCCACTGCTTATAGGACAAGGTGACAAAGTTTGTAATGTTTTTGATGTGATTACAAAGGCCTTGTAGCAGTCCAATACCAATAAACTCTTCTTCAAACAAATCACTACCCTCCTCATATGTAGCTCACCAAATATTTTTAATAATATAAACACAGTCAATCAATAGGTATCTTTGCAGTCAAAGTTTACTGTGTTATAGGATCAGGTGATAGAGCTTTGTAACATTCAATCAACAGTCAAATCCTCTTCAACAAAAAACACTGCCTTCTTTATGCTCCATTGTCTCTCATATCAGTTTGACAACACCTTGAACTGCAAATGGTAACTCTACTTACTGCTATGTTTTATGAATGGAAGGTCAAGACATTGTTTTGTCTTTTCAACACCCTGAAGACACTTTTTGAAAGGTCAAATAAGCTTATGAAATGATCATTGTTTTTGAATATCGACCTACTGTTTCACACCTTTTCAAAACCCTGTGCTCTTTCCCTTAATTGCAGTTTTGAGGGCAGTTTTTAGGGCCTTTTCTTACCAAAAAACTCATCAGCTTTTAAAGTTTTATGAGCCATGACAAATCTTGCTTTTTTTACACAAAATTCAACCTATCGTTAAACTGTGCTTTTTACCCCTTCACTCATTACTTGGCAGTTTTGCAAAGGTCATGGAGGCACATAAACACCTTTGAAATTGATGATGACCTTGTAGACAAGCTTGAGAAGCCTCCAGAAATATTTTTTAAGGCTTTTAGGCAATTTTGTAACTGATGCTACAGGCGCGCCGCGCGCTGCTATAGGCGTGCCGCGCATCAGTTCATTCCTTTGGAAATTTTCGGCCTAAACGCGCCGCGCAGATTTCGGAACGCGTCGCGCAACTTTACAGCCCATTTGGAAGGCCTTCCCGGTGTCAGAATTGGGCGCGAGATGGCTCGTTGGAAAGATATGGAAGTCTACTTTCCATAAAAACTTTAATTTTTCCATTTTGAGTCCATTTGGTTGTTCAAAAATTCATTCTCCCAACACTGGTAAAAACTGATGAATCCTGGTGCATAAATGCATCGAGCTGTTTGTAGGCCATTTTTGAATGCCTTCCCGGTGTCGGAATTGGGCACGAGATGGATCGTTGGAAATATAGGGAAGTATAATTTCCAAATATTCTTTATTTTTTTCATTTTGTGTCCATTTGGGTTTTCAAAAACTGATTGTCCCATCACTGGTCAAAAATGGTGAATGCTGGTGTAGAAAAACATAGCGTTGATTGCAGGCTACTTTTGGATGCCTTCCTGTTGTCGGAATTTGGCCTGAGATGGCTCATCGGAAATATATGGAATTATATTTTCCATAAAAACTTGAATTTTTTCATTTTGAGTCAATTTGGTTATTCAAAATCTGACTGTCCCATCACTGGTCAAAATGATGAATCCTGGTGCAGAAATTCTCCCGTGACATCTGAATTTTTCACGTTTCTCACAAACCATGATACCTGTGTAGAAACGGAAGGAGGTGTTTCTTATTGAACCTATGAGGGACAAAAACGTCTCTCACTTTTGTAAATTTCATCTCTTTTTGGTCAGAAAATCATTTTTAATCAAACTGCCCGGGCACTCCTTAACCCTAATTTCACTGTGGCAGAGGTATTATGATTCAACAACCATGCAATTTTACTATCTCTTTGTATTTTATGAGATGAGATATTTGAGCCTCTTTTTGACTGTGAGGGATGGCCTTTTTGACAAATGCTTGGCTTGATTTTGACCATGATGGCAGAGTTTTTTTTGAGATCAAGACCCCTTTTTACCATTTTGACTATCTGTTTTCACAATATTTTTCCATGGGGATGAAACCTGTTAGTTTATATGTTCTGCTTTGTGCTTCCAAGGTAATGAAACTCCTACAAACTAACTTAGAATGTACTGCTTTACCTCTCTTCCAAACGTGACAGCAGAGTGTCTTGACTTGTGTTCATAAGGCAAGTGCCATACCTTTGTGACAGTGGCATGCCTACTTTTCTCTTAATGAGTTCCAGAACCTTAGAAAAGTGCCAAGGTCTTTCTTGCATCTTATGAACTTGTAGATTCATTTTCAGTGCTCTTTGTTGAAAAAGAAACTGAAATGTTACCCCAATATCTTTATATTCCCGATTCTTGAATGTCATACCTGTCTTTGTCTTTTGAAATGATGAGGCATATCCTTTAACTTGTTTTGACAACTTCTGTCTTCAATTGCTTCATCAACTCTTTCCAACTGTAGGTGTCCAAAATTGCTGCATTTATTTGGACTTTGTCATGGTTTATTGATCAAGAGGGGCGCTGCTTTTCACTATACTTTCTCTGCTCAGAAAATGTTACCATGATGTCTTTGTCCATTTGAATAATGAAACCTATGTTTGTTTCAAACTTTCCAACATATTGACAGTAGGTCAAAGCATCTCTTTGCCTATTATGAACAATAGTTTCAATGGTCGTGTATCTTGATGACATAAACCTAGATTGTCTGTGTCAGCTGTTGTAGCATTTTTGAAAAAGGCACCTGTTCATGAATGGAGCTGCTTTCAAGAAAGACATGCCTGATTAGCTTGGCATGCTATCCCAGGGTTTTTAAAACTCAGATCATAACCAGTTTCTGTCTTTGTGTTGAGGAGGCAAGTATAAAAGATGTGGAAAAACTGCTGGCATATTTCACAGATACCAAGGCTTTTATTAGCCATCTTCTTCCTAATGAAAATCTGAAAACACCAACCTGTTGTATCTGAAGAAAACACCTGTCTTTGTGGTGGAGTGTAGCTTGCAACAGCTGGACTTACACTGGCACTTTGACTGATATTAAGATGTCTTATATCTAGGGTTGTGTACTACTTTCCTACCTCTTCTTTATGTTCATCCAGAAACCATGGATTGTATTTCACATTTCAACAGAAACAAAAGAACACACAGGGGTCTTTTTACTGAAGTATTTTCTTGCTCAAGACTGATTGGAGCTATTCATATTAACACCCCTACATAGATATTTGTTATGATAGCTTTGATTAAAGGAGTCCTTTTTTACGCACCCTGATGATGACTGAAACTTCAAATGATTCTCTTTCTTAGGACACAAGACCAAAAACTCTGTTTTTTTTGTCTTGCACATTTCAGATCTTAGCCCTGTTTTGATCATCACTTTCACTTAGAAACCTAGAGTCACTGTTTTACTGTCTAGTAAAAAACAAACCTGTTCTTATAGTAAGTTTTGAAATCCTTGAAGTCAATAATGACCATCGCCCTCTGCTTGTAGATGAAGGAGGCTCCTTAACCCTCTGCTTGTAGATGAAGGAGGTTCTTGGCCATGACTAATTACTAGTCTGTTTGACAGTGGTGTCTTTCTTCTACTGTGATTTCATGTTGAATGGAAACTGCAAGGTCTTGACGAGTAACTCCTTACCTTGAATATGTATCTCAGGCTCATGTTGACATTGAGAAGCAGCTGTTCTTCTAAATGTGTATTCAAGAATTTTCTCCTGATATGAAGATATATTTCATGTCTTTGTAAAATCCATAAAACACTCTAAAACACCTAATAATCAGCTTGAGACTGTGGTCTATGCAGTGCTGAGACTTAGGGGTGTGTAAGTGGCACGACTTAGGGTTGTGATCAATTTCATTTGCAGAGTGGGAGATCTGTCATGATTGGTCTGTATCATATGGAGGTTTTTTTGGCCTTTTGATGGTTTCCAAGGGTAAAATGCCTTAAAGCGCCACTTCCTAACTTAGGGGAGGCTTTTGAAACAGACTCGGATTGTCCTTTTAGAGCTGATGGGCAGACCAGTAGGGCTAAAGCTAGATAGGATAGTGATAATGAGTTTTAACCTTGACATGGGCGGACTGAAAAGCAGGAGGGCGAAAAAGTTTTATGAGGGTTTTCTAGATGACAAATTGACATATGGAGATCAGCTTCTAGAAAACTCAGCTATGGATCTAGTCATCATTAACAAATGAAAAATACTGATGACTAACAGGATCTATCAAACAAGAAGAATTGAGGAAGAAGGAATTCCACTATTAGTTAATGGTTAATGGTTAAATTTGTATAAGAGGAATCTATCAAAGGAAGATTTTACCAGCTCAATGATTAAGGAGATAAATGTAATTGTGGGTTTCACAACTCTCAGTTCATCAAACCTCTAATTAGGAATATTATAAAAAAATAAAAAAATAAAATGGAAAATGGGGAAGAAAAATAAAAGATCCTACGTGAAAACCTCCATGAAGAACCCGAGGCAAACTCTAGGGATAAAAAACCTACGTGATAAAGTTTAAGAGTCAAACAATAATCAGTGAAAATATCCCTAGTTGAAAACCTCCTTTGAGGCACTGAGGACAGTCCTATAGGTTGAAAACATCTTTTGAGGTAGCCTGGGAGTCTCAAGAAAAAATGGAAAAAAATGAAAAAGAATGAAAAATGAAGAAAGACAAAGAATGAAGGGAAATCAAGGGAACCCTTATGTCAGTATTATTAACATGATTTTTTAGGGTTCCAAACATGATCAAAGAAGGAAAATAGTCAAAGTAAGTAGCCTCCACACTCCAATTTTCCACCCACCAAAACTAGTTTTCTACATATCCTTCATCATTCCATCAACTTCCCCAAGTCCATCCATCACCAGGGAACCTATCTCATTCAATTCTACCTCAGTCTTGAAGTCCTACAACATTGTTCTGAAATGATATAGAATTGTCTAGATTTGCTACAGGATTATGATCCACATAGAGGAATGATTCAAATCCTATTTTTTCCATGGAATAATGAACGGAAAGTTCCACCACACCACCATAATGAATCCTCCACACCATTTATCCACTTGTATGCCCAAATATCCATCTCCGTCGATAAATAAAAACACCATTCTCAATACTTATTTCATTATTTTCACTACAACCAAGGCTTTTGGTCCTTTCCCATGAGCTTAACATGAATTATCATGGTTTTTGGATGCATTGAATGAATTTTATTGTGTTCATAGGGGGGATCTATGTGACTGCTACATGAAGGAACCAAATCCTATAGAAATCTACACAAACCCTATGGGACCACAATAAAAAGAACTTATAAGGGCCAAAATGAAAAATTGACCATCACGAAGCATTGATGGATCATCTTCTTCACCTTGTGAAATCACAAAACATCTACAAGGTTGCTAAAAGGTCATTGTTCATCTCCAACAATGACAACTAGATCCACCATCAACAGAACCTATGGTGAAAGTGCTCATTCAAGCGTGCGCGCCCGCACAAACACACACACACACACACACACACACACAAATATATATATACAAAAAAAATTCCAAAGCAGAGTTGAAGCATGCATCAACTACTATGGGAAATGGAAACTTAAACAGTAATCATATCAACCACCATTTCCGAAGTAGCATGCATACATCAAAGCAGTAAGATATCATTATATATACACATGTATGAAATTAATCACCTCTTCATTTGAGTGCATGATAGTTAAAACATGTCTAAAATGTATGAGGAGTGTGGTTTTTTAGGCTGAAGGTGTCCAGTAGTCTCGCCCACCCTCGAATAGTTAAATGAAGTGAATTGCCTCTCTCATGAAATGCAGGGAAAACAAAAAAAAGGAAGGGTGAAAATTTCAAGGATTGGTCCAATGAGTTTGAGAATTTATGAGGGTTGTAGGTGGGGGATAGCTTGTTTGATATATTGATCCCACCACCAAACCAAAAAAGGAAAAAAAGGATAAGGTCAAACTTCATTTGTACCAAAATTGCATTACCAAAAATGGTAAGAGAGGCCCACTACATCATTGAGATTTTGGCTAGATACTTCCATGGGACTCGTAGGCTACTATAGAGGTGCTACAGGGTCTAACAATATATGTTACAAGATTAACATTCACTACTACATTATTCCACACAATTGCTACAAGATTGGCCCGAGGGGTGAAAAGGGCTCGATTTGGTGTGAATTCTCCTCCAAAACCCCAAAATCCATAAAGGGGTCTCGAAGGTATGGGTAAGTTATGCATTTCCTTCACCTTCCATGAAATAAAATTGAAAAACTCGGTCAATTTATGCATCCTGTAAAAAATCCTTGAAATTGAGATCTTTCAAACCTTGTGTTTTTTTTGTGGAATGCAAGATAGAAAAAAATGAATTTTCTTTGAGTGTGGCATGTTATCACAAAATTGTACTTCATTGGCTGCTGATCAGACAAATCTGTGTAACTGTTTTAGAACAAATTTTGACTAAATCTTAGCCTCTTCAGTCTGAGAGGGCTCTCTCAAAAGGGTTTATGATATTAGATAATGATGGTACTAGATGGCTAACTCTATTTGAAAAGTAACTTGATTTTTGTGTATGTAGGTTGAAAAGGATGCAAGCTTGCTACCATTGGGCTTATGGATTCAAAACGTCAATAGATTCAGTGGAAATGTTTCTTGACATGGAAGCTGAGGTAGATAGGGGTCTTTAACAAAGGAAAATCACACATAGAACATAGGTCAACATAGTCATTTCATCGATAAAGGTGTTAGTCATCATTATTTTTACCTATTATTGATGACTAGTTTCCTTAGCTGAGTTTTCTAGAAGCTTATCTCAAAACTGTCAAATCTGTCATCTAGAAAACACCCCAAAAACATTTTTGTCCTCCTACCCCTTCCTGTCAGCCTATGATGAGAAAAAACCCCAGTTGTCAAGTCCTATCTGGTTTTAGCAAAGTAACCCTGTCTATAGTTGTCATGGCTATAAATTATTTGTTATCATTTACCCTTGTTTCTCATGCCATTCACTATCCAAAGGTTGACAAAGTGTCTACAATTCTATCCCTGGTCATCTTTTCATTTGAAAATCTGATCATGCCAAAGAAAACACTCAGAATATGTGAAAATTGTCCCTAAGTTAGATAGTGGTGTTTAGGGAGTTTTCCTTAGCTAAGATATCCTAGGCAAAAAAGCCTCTGTCTAGTACCAGCCAACCATGAATTAGTTCCTTTTCTGCAAAGCAAGCATTGTTCTATCCATAGGTCGCACACCACTAAGAGGTCACTTTGTCTCATGTTAGAAGAAGTTCAACAAAGATCCAAATCAGGAAAAGAGAAGGTTTGTCACTGTCTGAAGAAAAATGCTTAGATCAGGCAAAATCTCCATGAAACACCAAAGAATCTCTCCAAGGTTCAAAAGAATTTGTTTTTACATCTCTACAGGGGTGTAATTTAATGATGATAAGTGTACAAAGGAGGGCAAAAAAGGAAAATTTCAACAGGTCCTTCATGCTGACTTATTTTTCCATCAAGGCAAGTAAAGTACAATAAGTAAGAGAAGCAAGTGTACATGTTATAAATCCAAAAGTTGCCTGAAGAATAGAGATCACTCATCAAGTCAAAATGAATAACAAGGACTGAGTAATGTTGATCAGCAGAGCTCCATGATCTCTTCCAAAAAAGCAGTGCTACATAATCTTTCCAAAGGTCATCATCATGTAGGGCATAAGAATACAGTTGCTTCTTATGCTTCCTTGAGCCTAGGATGTGAAAATTAATCAAATAAAATTTCAACATACCTCTGACAACACAGTCAAGGGAAAAGAGAGTTCAATAATACCTATCAGCAGACACTCTCCATGTACAAATCCCATTTCTTATGGTTTTGTGTTCACAACGATATTTTACAAAAGGATATATGCATCTCAGACAAAGCCTCATAAAGCAAGAGGACATGATTTACAAGTGATGTTGTCAATAATGAATGTCGAATTCCACTTTTTTTACTATTGGCATTCTTCAAACAAACATACGTAGCTAGATACAGTGATTTGAAATAGATGTAGGTCCTGTGTTAAAGATGACCTCCTTCAAAGAGCAGAGTGTTAGGTCCCTATATCACTAGTATAGTCCCTTATTATTATTAGTGTAAACCCCTTATTGTTATTATTGTACCCTTGTAACCCCCATTTTGTTATTATTGTGCCCTTAAATTATTATTGTTAGGTCGGCTAGGATTACATTGTGTCCCACTAGGATTATATTATGGCCCCATGGACTCCTATATATAGAAAGGAGGTTTTGTGAATTGTATCATCCAAGAATTGTTCATTTATGTAATGTATTGGAGGTTTCCCCCTCGAAGTGGCTCATTTATAAGGCATTTATATCTCTTTTCTTCTCTTTTTGGAGCTGGTTACACAACATTTGGTATCAGAGCTTTGGATTCTAGGGTTTCGCTGCTCCAAACAGGTCATCGTGGAATTTTCGCTATAAATTTTTTTCTACGAAGTTTCAGAAGCTGAAATTTTTAGGGTGCGAAGCCGAAATCCTAAGGAAGATTTTCTAAAAATTTCAGAGCTTGGTTCGCAATATTTTCGGAGATATGATCTGTGGAAGTTAGGTCTTTTTTCAGGCTCCTAAACAGGTCATCGTGGCATTTGCGCTATAACTTTTTTTCTACTGAGGTTCAGAATCTGAAATTTTTATGGTGTGAAGCTGAAATCCTAAGGAAACTCGTCAAAAAATTTCAGAGCTTGGTTCGCAATATTTTGGGAGATATGATCTGTGGAAGGTAGTGCTTTTTCAGGCTCCCGAATTTCATCTCAAAGAGGTGATCGTGGGAAAATTTCAATAACTCTCTCTCTAAGCATCAGATTGGAGTACCGTAAAAAGTGGTCGCAATTACACGGACTGTAGTTTATTGGCTATCAATTTCAGAGGCGAAGGACGAAACAGTGACACGTGGCAAGCCGTACAAGTTCGCTATACTGAACCAGTCCATAATTAGGTCATTGTGGGAGATTGGACATAACTTTGTCTTGGAGAATCCAAATCAAGTCAGACCTGTGGCATTCAAAAGAGAATTCAGAGGGCTACTTCAGTGCTGAATTTCAGATATTGAAGAGCCGCAATCACAGAGATAATACAATTTCAATATCAAGCTCCTCAAAAGCAAGTAAAAGGTGTGTATTTGTTTTCCGAATTGCATAAGTCTTGTTTGAAGAATCAATTTGAATTGATTTCAAGGGCATATTGTAGAATAGATATCAGTATTGGATTATAAAATGGCCCCTAAAAAGAATTCAACACCCATTAAGCCTTTGGAAAGCTCTACTATGACTCATGAAGACGAAGAATTGCAACATGATCTATCAAAATTACAAGAGCAAGTGCAACAAATTTCACTCTCGCAAAGAGCAACAAAACATGAAATGGAAGTTTTGAAGAAAGGCAAGGAAGCTAAGATGGATGGCGTGCAAGCTAATATGGATGGTGTGGAAGCTAAGATGGATGGCATGGAGGCTGGCATGGAATCTAAGATGGATGACATGGAAGCTAAGATCGATGAGAAAATGGAAAACATGAAGAATTTTCTAAAATCAAACATTGAAGGTTTGAAAAAGTTGATACAAGAAAGGTTTCCTAATGGTGAAAAGATAGTAGAAGAACCTCATGATGAGAACAAAATAAATGTTAATTGTGATTTCATAAACTCTAATGTTGGCGGGAAGAACCACCATATTCCAAACATGGATATGAGGAAGTTTGATGGAAAGGATCCTGTAACATGGATACTACAGATGGAGCAATATTTTGATCTCCATAACGTGCAAAACACACAAAAGGTATGCATTGCAACTTTACATTTAGAACAAAATACATTTGTATAGTATCGATGGCTTTGCTCCCGTAAAAAAATTGTCACTTGGTCAATTTTTACGGAGGAAATGATAGCACATTATGAGGATACAAAGAGCAACACCTTCTTTAGCCAATTGATAAATCTCAAACAAAGGGTTTAGTGGGGCAGCACATTGAGGACTTCCAAAAATTGAATATAAGGGTAACTGATATTCCAGAGGAACACAGGATTGATCTCTTCATAGGCACTTTAAAGGATAACATCCAACATGAAGTTCGCGTTTTGGAACCTGATTCATTGGAGAAGGCATTCGGGTTGGCAAGAAAAGTTGAATGTAAAATTATGGAGACAAGGAAGCCTACCACTCAATTCTATAAAGAAGGAAGTGTTGCTACACCTAGATTTCCACAACCTACAAGGTTGACACCACAACAATTGGAAGAAAAAAGAGAAAAAGGGCTTTGCTACAGTTGTGATAGAAAATACATTAAAGGTCATAAGTGTGCTGAAAAGAAATTATTTTACATAGATTGTGAAGAAGAAGAAGAAAATGAACAAGAAGAGGATACACACCAGGAACCAGCCATAGAAGAGGAAGAAATGAATCCGACTATATCATGTAATGCACTGGCAGGAATTACCACTCCTCAAACTCTCAAGATAGCAGGACAGATCAAGAAGAAAAAGGTAATAGTGTTGATTGATTCAGGTAGCACCCATAATTTTATTCATTGTAAGGTAGCCAAGGAATTAAATTGTTTCCTATACCCAGCACCAGAATGTCAAGTGATGGTTGCAAATGGAGGAACTATAAATTGCTCTGGGAAATTCCATAATATCAAGCTAACCATGGGGGAATATGTATTGAATAGTCCAATGCTTTCCATTCCTATGGAGGTGCTGATGTTGTACTAGGAGTACAATGGTTACAATCTTTGGGGACGGTAGCTTTTAATTTTCAAGAACTTTTCTTGAAATTTTTTTCAGAAGGAAAGGAAGTCGAATTACGGGGTATTGAAGGGAAGACGGGAAGGATAATAAGCTCTAATGTCATGACAAAGCTTCTAAAGAAAGAACAACGAGGCGTAATTGCACAATTATGCTCACTAGAAGTTCCGACATCAAAATCATCTATTTCTGCAGATCTCCAACAAGTCTTGGACAATCATTCCAAGGTGTTTGAAACTCCCCAAGGACTCCCACCTATTCGTGATCATGATCATGCTATTCATTTGATTCCAGGAAGTGTTCCTCCAAACATCAGGCCTTATAGATATCCTTACTTCCAAAAGAGCGAAATTGAACGTATGATTGCAGAAATGTTAGAGGCGGGTATAATTCAACCTAGTCAAAGATCTTTCTCTGCTCCTGTAGTATTGGTACACAAGAAGGATGGATCATGGCGAATGTGTCCGGATTATAGGGAGCTCAATAAGCTCACCATTAAAGATAAATTTCCCATTTTTGTGATTGATGAATTATTGGATGAATTACATGGAGCAATTTATTTTACCAAGTTGGATCTTCGTTCAGGATATCATCAAATTAGAATGAAGACTGAAGATATTCCAAAAACAACTTTTCGAACTCATGAGGGTCATTATGAATTTTTGGTCATGCCTTTTGGCCTTACCAATGCACCTTCTACATTTCAAGGGTTGATGAATTCCATTTTCAAACCCTTCCTTAGAAAATTTGTGCTAGTATTTTTTGATGATATACTAATCTACAGCAGGTCTTGGAAAGATCATGTTGAACATGTTGACAGGGTGCTCAAACTATTGAAAGGGAAACAATTATATGCAAAAACATCCAAATGTTTCTTTGGAGTACAAGAGGTGGAATATCTGGGTCATATTGTATCTCACGAGGGTGTTAAAGTAGACCCTAACAAAATTAAATCCATTAAGGAATGGAAAGTCCCCACAACCATAAAGCAGTTGCGAGGATTTCTCGGGTTAACGGGGTATTATCGCAAGTTTGTTAAGAATTATGGGAGAATAGCAGCACCTCTAACAACATTATTGAAGAAAGATGCATTTTCATGGACTCATGAAGCAACTAAGGCCTTTGAACGTCTTAAAGAGGCAATGTGCCTAGCACCGGTCTTAGCTACACCAGACTTCACAAAAACCTTTATTGTGGAATGTGATGCCTCGGGAAATGGAATTGGTGCAGTTTTAATGCAGGAAGGAAGACCCATTGATTTTGAAAGTCATCCAATCAAAGGAAAGTATTTACAGAAACCTATTTATGAGAAGGAAATGTTAGCAATACTACATGCACTAAAGAAATGGCGAACTTACCTAATGGGAAGACACTTCAAGGTAAAAACTGATCATGATAGTCTTAAACACTTTTGGAACAAAGACTATCTTCAGAAGAGCAGCAAAAATGGGTCACAAAGATGTTGGGTTATGACTTTGAAATAATCTACAAAAAAGGAAAGCTTAATTTTTTTGCAGATGCACTCTCAAGAAAGAATGAAGAGGTGGAAGCATTGCTTTGTGCCATTTCTATTATCCAACCAGATTGGATAACCGAGGCAAGAGATGAATGGAAGAAGGAAAAATATGTATGGATACTCATTCAAAATTTGCGGCAAGATCCTAGTACATCTAATACATTTAGTTGGAAAAATGATTCCTTATGGTACAAAGATCGCTTATATCTTTGTAAGAATTCCCAACTAAAACAAAAACACAGAGGGTTAGAAACACAGTGATAACCTGCTTAAATGATAAGTAGAGGGTTAAAAGATACATTGTTGTGACCTACTTCACTAATAAGCAGAGGTTCAACATGTTTTTTAAAAATCAACTACGGGAGTTATTTTGTGCCACCTCCTCCAAAGATGAGCAGAGGATGCGTAGCAGGGTTCAATGTTTTGTTTGATAAAGTTTTTGTTGGAAAGACTAGTTGAGGAATAGTGGTAGAGAAAATGAAAGTTTATAGGTTGAAGGCCTATAGCAAGAAGTGACATAATGGTGCTAAAAACCTCTGATCTCATGTTTATGAGAGCCTCCTTCAAAGTGTAATCCAAGGATGGAATTTTTGACTAAGAACATCCTCATCTAAATGGTAAGGTGGTAAGCTGAGCTAGGTTTAAATTGACCTCTGCAACTGATATAAAGAGACAGTCCACCCAGATCATGTATATGAAAAAGAGAATTCTTGTTTTGAAATAGATCCCTTATGGTTTATAAAAAATACTTCCTCCCAGTGTTGAATGAAGGGAGAGCACCAAAGGTTACTTCCAACTTAGTTCAAGGACAGAGGGCACATTGTAAAAATGGGTGAAACTTTCATTGTTTGAAGGCATACTTCACAAAAACAAAGGATTTGCATTGTGGTTTGGAAAGGCTGCAACAATGGTTTTTATAATGATCTCCCTTGTTGAAAAAAAAAAAAAAAACACAGTTTTTATAGCTCTTTTCATAACAAGTAGAGTTTTATGATGACCTCTTTGCAAACCAATCGAGACCAACACGGTTAAAGCGCCTATTCACCTCATAAAACAATGGACATGTGATGGTAGCAAAGAGACTGTTTGTAATGTTTTTGTGAAATTGTTTCAAAATGTTATAACCTTGGTAAATGATGAAAGATCCCACAGGGAAACTATTTAAGTTGAAAGGGCCTCCACAGGAGCATTATGGAAAAATATAGCTTAGAAGAGATAAATCAGTTAGAAAATGGAAAACAGTTAAAGACCTTGACATAAAACTGAAGTCACCTTTCAAAACACAAGGTGCTGATATTAAAAAGGGTTTTAAAATTCTTAAAGAGGGAAGAGGATGTTTTAAAGCTCACAAAGTATAAAGGGCACGAAGCCAACGTTCATTATAACTTTGCAAACCGAGCCACTGAGGAAGAAATAGGTATTGAGAAATTTGAATCATTTTTTAGCTTGATTTTCTGCACGACATGCCTATGTGATTGCGCAGCGCGCCTGTAGGTGCCTACCGAAGAGATTTGTGAAGAGCGTGGCGTGCATGTAGCATTGCGCAACAGCCTGTGCCGACATTCAATGGGCGCCCAGGGCTGATCCGACAGGCTTGAACGCGGCACGTTTGCCTGTTCAGAGCCCGCCCGGACCATCAACCAACTCTGAACGCTAGGGCCAATGCTAAAAAAAACCCTCAAAGGTGCCAAGGTCAATTTTTCAACCAATAAGTCACCTCCAAATACATCAAGAGACTTTTCTAAAGTTATTTATTGTTTTTTAACCAAGTTTATAATTTGAGGGAAGGTTTGATAACAAGCTTCAAAGGGAAATAGTGATTGAGGGTAAAAAGATAATCACTGTTTTGCTAGAAATCTATTTGTTTGCAAAGACTTGTTTATCAAGCAGAGAAGAACATCTTGTGCTTAAGAAAAACAAATTAAACTTCATCCAAAGGAGTTTGCCTACTAAAATTATAAAAAATAAACAGTGGTTGGGTGAAACAATTTCGATCAATTTACAAGGGGTTTGCTCAGTCTCTTAAAACAGTGATCTCAAAAGGAAAAATAATTAAAGGAGGAGAGTTAGTATGTCATTTTAAGAGGGGATTATTTTCATGAATAGGCTAAAGATTACATAGCCTATAAAGAAAGACAGAGTTTGTTTAGAAGGCCTTTTAATCAGTGACAAGGAGACTATTGGTTTGGTAGAACAAAATGATCTTCATCCTAAAAAGACTATTTTGCTAGCCTTAATAAAACAATGATCATCAAAGAGAAACAATGATTATTCAAGGGAGAAACATAGTGGTTTTTCAGGGGTACCCTCTTTGATTAAAAACAGAGAAAGGCAGTAATTAAGGGGAGAAGAGTTTTAGTGTCAAAAACAAAAGGGAACTTGTCTTCATAAACCTCAAATAGATTTTATTAAAAGCCTTTTGATCACAACAAAGTTCATAAGAAGGGAGTTTGATTTCACTTACCAAAAACTTATTTTCCAACTAAGGACAAATTCAATCTTGCAAGGAGGAAAAGGTGTTTTGGTGGAGGACCTATTTCAGTGATCATTTGAACAGTTTGCCTTGGTAAATCAGTGACGGGTATCAAAAGCAAAAATACCTCCAAAGAAGGACAACATGAGTGGGTATCACAATAGGTATGAGCTTATTACAACTCAGGAAGTGAAAGAATCTCCTTCAGTACTCTTCAATTTTCATGAAGTAGGGTGCTTGGAATTTTTCCAAAAAGTCCAAGAAGTAAAAAGTCACCTTCCTTTGACACATTTGTTTTCTTTAAGGCTGCAAGGGAAGCATGTCCATATAGCAAGTTTGGATTTCAAACTCTCTCCTAGGGCTATCTCCAAAGTTACCAAGATCCCCTATATCGGAGAAAAGTGGTTCAAACAAACATACCTAGATCTGAATCACTACAAATCCTTTCTAAAACCAGACCATCAGGATGCTTGCCAAGCCATTTTCCCTTTTTCTCATTTATTGAGCAGCTATGCCTCCCTCATGAAAGTCATCATGAAGTATTTCACATGTGAAGGGAGTTTTTCCTGGATTTATGCCTATCACATCAGGCTTCTTATGAATTTCACAAGAACTCAATTTCTGAACCTATCTTTCTTCCTCTATAGAAGCATTGACAAGATGGCCTCTACTGTCCAAAAGAAGCCCTCCGCTCAACAACAAGCTTGTCTATTTCATCATTCCCTTATCAAGATCATCATCCTCCATCAACTTGAGAAAAAGGGAGTTTCTTGGGACTCTTTCATCTCCCATCCCGATTTTTCCATTGCCTGTTCATCTCATGTGCCTTCCTCACCATCCACTCATTAGGTTTCTCCTTCTTCTAGTAAATCCACTCCTAAAAGACAAAAATCCCCTATGATTGAGAGTGAAGAAGAGAAGAGGAAAACTAGTAGAGAAGAAGGGAAAAGCGACAAGAAGCAAACTAATGATGATGAGGGACAAATTGAAGACTCTAAACATGACAGTGGGAAAGAAAGAAATGATGATAAGCATGAACAAATTGATGATGAGCATGAAAAAATTGATGGTGAGAATAGCAGTCATGAAGAGGAACATGATGGCAGCCAACACAGCAGTAAGCATGAGGGTGATGAGGGAAAAAGCAGTGAAGGAAAAGAACACAACAGTAATGAAGAAAGTAGGGACAAAGATGAGCATAGCGGTCCTCAAGATGACAAACAAAGTGGAAGCCAAAACAGTGATGATGAGGGTCATGACAGTCCTCAAAAATACACTTATGATGAGAAACAAGACATCCCTCAAGCAAGTAATGATGATGACAATCAAACACCAAACAGTGAGCATTCCAAAGAGGGCAGCATGCAGCAAAAAGACCAAATCAGTGACCATGAGAATAGCAGTGGTGAAGAAAAACAAGGAAATCTTCAAGTAGAAGAAAACAGTGACAAAGATGAAGCTGGAGCAGATGATGATGGAGGCAGCAAGGTAAAAGACCAAGTTGAGAAAATAAAAGTAGATAAACCTCTTCTATATTCTCCTCCACACAGCCAAGAGCATGTGCTAGCTGCCTCTCCTAGGCAAGGGGCCATGACTCTTCCTCAAAAAGTGGCGAAGCCTAGAAACACTAGATCAGCAAAGAAGAAGATCACTCTAGCAGGGACTAGAAATGTCGCAAGAGCGCTAAGAAGTAGAGGAAAACTGCCTAAAAAGAGCATTGTTAAATTTCCAAACAGGAAGAGGACCAAGAAGTTTATCCAAGGCAAGGGGAAAGAAAAAGAGGAGAGTAGTCATGAAAAGGAAAGGGAGTTTGATATCATACAGATAGACAGTGATGATAGCGATAATGAAGCTAGAATCCTTGAGGCTCTTTTGCAAAACAGAGAAGACCAAATTCATGACCTACAAGCTGATCTAGGAAGGTCAAAAGACTTCGCACATGTTCTACAAATGCAAAACAAACAAATGAGTAGACAAATGGTAGTTTATGAGGCCCGGGCTTTCAAATACCAAAGGGAAGCCTACAAAGAACAAACCAAGCTTGAAGAGCTTATGGGATAATCTGATAATACTGGAGAAGAAGAGCAGTCAATGAGAAAGAGGCCTGGGACTATGGGACTCAAGAGAGCTTTGGAGAAAAAGAAGGAAGAAGAGGCAACCGTTGTTCAATCTTATCCTCTCAATCATTTGCTCGCCCAAGAAATAGAGAATGATAAAGAATCATGGCTTGAAAGGGACAAAAAACATTTGGAGGATAAATTAGAGAAAGCTAACAGAGACTTGAGTCTACAAAAGAAGATGACCGAGCACTACAAGAAGTTAAACCAATTTTCCCGAAAAAAGCTCAAGCTTGCTCAAAAAAGGCTCAAGGCTGCCAGAAAGAGGCGCTCGGTAGAGAAAATGAAGAAAGGCACATCAGCGCTCGAAATATTGGCCTTATCTTCCTTACATGTTTCTAAGAACCCATGAGGGGCTTGCTCGCCAAAATTGAGCAAATTTTGACAAGATTTTGTTTTTTGTGTTTTTTTGGCCCTAATGGCACATTTTTCAAAGCGTTGCCATGGGTGCTAGGAGCATCCTCAGCTTGAAAAATTTATTTTTTTGGATGCATTAAATTCAAGGGCAGCTACTCACAAATTTTTAGATCCAAAGGAGGTGTTTTGGTCCCCCAAAGAGGCGAAAAACAGTGATTTTTTAACTTTCTACCTCACATATCAGCAAGGGCTACTTTTCTTGTTTTTTTCACTCAGATCAGTTTTTGACAGAATTCCTAGCATCAGTGTGGAAAAAATCAAGTAGTTCCAGAAACTATACATCTAGGTATTTCCAACGAGCCATCACGAGCCTCATTTCGACATCAGAAGGTCCCTCAAAAGTGGTTTACAAGATAGGAAATTTTTTGTTGCTACGTTCCTTTAGAATTTTGGCAAAAAGACAGTTTTCTGAAGTGGCTTATCCAAATGTGCGTTAAGCCTTTTTTGGCCATTGTCAGTAATGAAAGGTCAATATTTTTTCCTTTTTTAGCATTTTATAAATATTTTGAAGATATTTTGTGCCTTGGGCTTTGCAAAGCCTCAAGGACAAAATTAGATATTTGTTTTAAGCCTATGAGCTTCTAGTCATTTTTGTGAAGCTTATCTTCTCATTCTCCTATATAACTCATGGAGAATCATTGTAATATTGTTGGTTGAAGAGTTGATAAATAAGCTGGACTTTGAAGAGCTTAAGAACTTGACTGAGCATAGAGAAATATATGTTATGAGTTTTGATGATCAAACTTGTTTTATGGAGTGAATAGCTTGACTTGCTTTCCTAGATGATGGAGAGGCTCTATGTGGAGGATTCCATGGCTTGGTAAATGGTATTGTAATTATTTTCAGTTATGTTTTCTTAGTTTTTCACATATGTATCCATGCTTCTTTCTTGATGTAGGTCAGTAAAGAATAGTTTGAGGTATGCCCATGGAGGCTCATCAAATTTCCTGATTCATTACAACTTCTATGTTTTCATCTTTCTTGGTCATGTCAAAGGATTCTTAACTGCCCTTTGGTCCACTAAGAACTTGTTATTTATTTCCTTAATGATTAATATGACATGTTATCTTGTTTGATTCATGGTATGCCCTGCTTACTCATAGCTGTTTAAACCTCATTAATGAAATCTCCTTTGAAGTATTGACTGTCTAAGTTTAAATCAGAGAGGTCTTGTTTTGATCTTGCCCTCTTCTTATACTTGCAGACTTATTTCAAAGTTCTCATCAGTTTGAATGTGCTGCTTAGGAGTTTCCTTTCCACATTTTGAGCTGTTGGTTTGTCTTACATGTGTTCTCAACCACTGAAGGTGATTTTCCCAAAGCTAGAGGGTCTTATACTTCTATGCATCACCTAAATGTTTATTTTATGCATCTATCAGTCTGAGTTTGATTCATAGTGATTAATGGTTATCCCTACCACATGAATGCTTGCTTTTTAAACTATCTATGCTTAAGATCCCTTTGTCTTGCACAAACTTGATGTTCATTTCACTTCATAAACCACCTAAAATATCCATTCGCTATACTAAATCGGCCCTGCAGTACACCCTACCCATTGTCTTGACATCCTTGGCTTGATTTTGACCCCATCGCCCAGTTGATCTAATTTTTTTGTTCTATTTTGATCCACTTGATTAGTTTTTCCTCCAAAAAACTAAAAAAAAAAACAAACACACTTAAAAACTAGCCTAAAATCTAAAAAAACTAAGAAAACAAGCTCACATCCTTCGCTTCATTACAGAGATCCCTCTCTGAGTCCAGGAAGGCTAGGTCCTAGGGCTTCAAAGATTGGTTTGATGTTACTCCATCATTTTGTCTGTCAATCTGCCAAATCACGGGAACCTAACAAAAGGAAGTCAGAGCATAAAAATATGAATTCTGAGTAATATAGATGAAATCTACTACAAGTTGTAAAAATTAAGATATAGATTATAAAAACATTAGAAACCCAATGAGAATCTCAAGTCTGTCAAGAAGAAAACCCTCTATATTACTGATATAAGTCAAATTACATAAAGCAGCAGTATGGTGCAAAAAAACTCCAACACCTGACTACTTCGATGATTTGTCTTTAAATAGACATTCTTACAGCAAGGATGATCTACCTGATGGCTAGATTCATCAAATTCTTCCTATGACACATCACATACCTAAAAACATATCTTCTAACAAGAAACTGACATCTACACCTTAAAGAAGGCATTTCCTAATAGGACTCAAGCTCTTATTTATTACATCAGTATACCTTATCTTTGAAACAATTAAATATCAGTTACAAATAAGAATCACATTCTTGAAGGATATATGATAGGTTCATTACCACCTTTACATATTAAAAACTCTCCTAGACATGTGGAACAAAACCCTATTTTTCAGGAATGCATAGTCCTCATCTTCAACAAGATATTTCGCTGATGACCTGTCTCCACAACACTTCCTTTGAGTCATAAATATTTTATGTTAAGGTCCCTTGACATGTTGGAGGAGTCCAACTCTCCAAAACTACTACCAAGATGCTCTAAAACCTTCAAAAATAACTTGCTACGAAAACAAGAAAGTTTCGTAGCGAAATTTGGTAGTGTTGAAAAATGACTTCTAGACCCAATAAATTTGCTCCTTTGTTGTTCCATGGTGTCAATAAAGTCATGACACATCCAAACCATCAATATCCCTTCTTGAAAGCTGCAAAAAATGACTTTAGAGGTAAAAAGGCTGCTACAGGTTTTTCAAAATTGTCTTAACAAAATGACATGTTGATGCAAAAACCTGATCTTCTGCATGTTATGGACCTAATAAAACTAATCAGGAACAAAATCACCATCACCTTACATATTTAAAACATCTTTATAGATTTTTCTTGTTTTTTCTGAAAAATAGGTCTTAGAACAGAGCTTATATATCTTAATCCATGATGTAGTTTGCAAAAATAGAGGAGTTTTTTGTCCATAAGAATTTTAGGAAGAAAAAACACTCTTTTTAAAAAAAAAACCATCACCAGCTGTCCAAAATCGGAATTTTACAAACATGTATAAAACAGGAAAACTTTGTTTTATGAAAATAGGGCCCAAAGACATCCCTGTATATCCCAACTGATAGCACCTGTGAGAAAAGTGAACGAGGTTATTTTCATTTTTTTCTTTCTTTCCAATAACGTATCTTAGTATTTCCAGATTCATCTCTATTAATCCATAATCCTCTCTTTAAACTTACTCCTCAAACAGTCCAAAAACACATCAATTTCCTTGTTTGCTCCAACAGAAATTCAAACATATTGAACTGATGCATGCTTCAGCAAAGCTAGGGTCCTGCATGAATATCTTAAGGTCCATGGGCTTCTATATTATTCACAAAGCCACCTTTTTATGCATTATTGTGCATGACCATCTCCTTTTATAACCAAGTTGCCCTCTTAAAGAGGTGACACATGTAAAGACAAATTGGACAGCAAGCTGCTAGGTGTGGTGAGGCAGCTCTCAAACAGTGACAGTGAGATGTTTCACATGCAAGAATGAATTTTGAGTGACAAATAACAACTTAGGATAAGGTTTTATGTTTTAAATGACATCTCATGCTTTAATCCTGACACATACATGCCAAAAAGTTAATGATGACCTCAGACATGGCTATGTACCTTTGAATTAACCATAAGATACTTGAATGACTTCCACCCTAACTCCTCCAATAATGGAATGAAATTTCATATCGAATTTGACAAGACAGACAGAAATACCCTTTTTCGTAGCGTGGTTAGTTCACTTTCTAGCAGTTTCTCTACGAAACTATTTGAATTCAAAATCTTGGGAAATGAAAAATTTCAGCAAATGGTGACTGATAGGACATGATATGACTAGAAAGGAGGTGGGTTTGAACCTTAGAATAGGTTAATATGAAAAAATTTAAATTTTCCTATGCCAACTTGTGTCAAATAAACTCTATGACCATACCTTTGACAAATGAACTCTAAGACTATGTCAAATAATGTTTCACTTTTTCCGAGTGATAATAGTGGCTCCACTTGGGATGGTGTGCCCCTGTGGTACACCAAAGAACCTATAGTTCCAGTTCCATCCATATTTTAGAAATAAAACTCTGAAACTTACCAATCCTTCTTCAAACTCTTATGGCCTTCACCTCGGCTCAAGCTTGATGATTACTACTGAAAAACCAAATTTGTACCTACTGAAAATATGCTTAGTCTACTTTGAGCTTATTCTCACACACTCCTACCTACCCTAACAACTACAATCTTCATGTTTGATTCAAGAAACATGAAACTTCCAATAAATCCAGTCATTGAGATGATCTGACACTTGAGCTTCTTGATTGCATTTGAACCAAAAGTAAATAGGATACTGAAATGACCAAGGCAACATAAAGTGGATTTGATTTTCACAATGAAAATATAACTCGATATTTGGATTGTATAACTCTTCCATGTATTCAGCTATAGGATCATAGAAGAAATATTATTTTTGATAATTCTCAAGACATTTTGCAGTTTTAGATAGCTCATATATGCTTTCTTTAGCAACATAATATTTCATTTGTGTGCTATCAAACTGATTTTCAAACTAATTTTCAAGAATAGGGTATTCTTCCTCAATCTCAAAAGAGAAAGGTAGCAACACCATCTCTTTGTGTTCTGGCATGAAAAACTTTTGAAAATATTGGTCTTGATCATGAAGACTATAAGATTGAATTTGATCTTCTAAAACTTCAATGTCTTTCTCAATGTTCTTAGCAACTTCATCCAAAAATTGAATCTTATCTTCCGACTTGCACTCAGATGACTTTAAATAAGAAGACAAGGACAAAGAAATATTTTCATCCACTTCCTCATTAGTGTAATCATCATTCCATTGTTTAAAATCTTGAATAGAAGGACAGTCTGCCACCAACTTTGTTCTTTCCATCTATGTTTCCAAAAAAATAAGCCAAAACTCTGCTAATGACTTAATAGATCTGACAGGAAAGCTTTCAATCCACTGTTTACACTTCCCTTGAAATGAATAATAGAAAAATATGATGAAAATATCTTCATGTATGACTCTAAGAAGCTCAATAAAGTCACGGAAATATAATATATACTTCAAGGTCAAACTTATATCTTCTCCATTAAATTTTGGACCACTCCTTAAAAAATATGCATCCTTGGTAAAAGGATTTGGAAAACCATAAATTCTTGAAAAATCTATACATGCATACCTTGAAACAAGAATGGTAGCGTATGATTTCTTCATAATTCCAGTGGAATCACCATGAATGTATGAAATTTTGAATTCTTCAACAATGGATTCGCCAAGGTAGTTTTGCATCCTGAAAAAATTCTAAGCTCCAGCTACCTCCAAGAGTTCAGCTTCACCTTTTTGTACAAAAAATTCAGGAAATTAGTCTTCAAGCTCCCGGCAGACGCACAAAAATGTTATCACAAAATTGTACTTAATTGGTTCTTGAAAAAAAAACTTTATGTAACAGTTTCAAACCAGCTTTCGACTGAAGCTTAGCCACTTCAGTCTGAGAAGGCTCTCTCAAAAGGATTTATGATATTAGATAATTATAGTACTAGATGGCTAACTCTATTTGAAAAGTAACTTTCTTCTTTTGTATATAGGTTGAAAAGAATGCAGCTTTGCTACCATTGGGGGTATGGAGTCAACAAATTAGTAGATTTAGTGGCAAGGTTTCTTGACATGGAAGCTGAGGTAGATAGGGGTCTTTAACAAAGGAAATTCACACATCGAACATATGTCAACATAGTCATTTCATCAATAAAGGAAGCCAGAGCATAAACATATGAATTCTGATTAATATAGATGAAATCTACTACAAGTGGTAAACACAAAGATATAGATCATAAAAACATTAGAAGCCCCACAAGAATCTCAGGTCTTTCAAGAAGAAAACCCTATGTATTACTGATATAAGTCAAATTACATAAAGTAGCAGTATGGTGAAAAATATCTCCAACACCTGACTACTTTGATGCTTTGTATTTTAGTAGACATTATTACAGCAAGGGTGATCTTCTTGATGGCTAGATTCATCGAATTCTTCCTATGACACATCACATAACTGAAAAACATATCTTCTAACAAGAAATTGATAGCTATACCTTAAAGAAGACATTTCCTAATAGGCATCAAACTCCTATTTATTACATCAGTCTACTTATATTTTAAACAGTTAAATATCAGTTACAAATAAGCATCACATGCTAAAAGGATAGATGATAGGTTCATTACCACCTTTACATATTAAAAACCCTCCTAGACATTTGGAACAAAACCCTATTTTTCAGGAATGCATAGTCCTCATCTTCAGCAAGATCTTTGGCTGATGTCCTATCTCCACAACACTTCCTTTGAGTAATAAATGTTTGATGTTAAGGTCCCTTGACATGTTGGAGGAGTCCAGCTGTCCAAAAATGCTATCAAGATGCTCCAAAACCTTGAAAACTAACTTGTTACAAAAACAGGACAATTTCGCAGCGAAGTTTGGTAATGTTGAAAATGACTTCTGCACCAAATAAATTTTCTTTTTTGTTGTTACATAGTGTTAATAAAGTCATGACACATACACACCATCAATCACCCTTCTTGAAAGCTGCAAAAAATTACTTTAGAGGCAAAAAGGCTGCTACATGTTTTTTCGTAGCGTTTTCCTGGCTTTAAGCCTAGGAAACACTACGAAAAGAGGAAAATATATGTAAAAACACAGAATTTGCCTATTTCAAATTTGTCTTAACAAAATGAACTGCTACTGCTAAAACTTGATCTTTTGCATGATATGGACCTCATCAAAATAGTGAGGAACACAATCACCATCACCTTACATATTTAAAACATCTTTGCAGATTTTTCCTGTTTTTCTGAAAAATAGGTCTTAGAACAGAGTTTATATCTCCTAATCCATGATTTATTTTGAAAACATAGAGGAGGTGTTTGTCTATAATAATGTTTTAAAGAAAAAACTCTCTTTTTTTTTGAAAACCATCACAAGCTATCCAGAATCTACGTTTGACAAACATGTATAAAATAGGAAAACATTGTTTTCTGAAAATAGGGCCCAAATACATCCCCATATCTCCCAACTGATAGCACCTATAAGAAAAGTGAAATAGGTTATTTTTAATTATTTTGTGCTATACAATAACCTCTCTCATTATTTCCATATTCATCTATGTTCATCCATAATCCTCTCTTTAAACTTATTGCTCAAATAGTCCAAAAACACAACAATTTCCTTGTTAGCTCCAACATAAATTCAAAACAACTTGAACTGATGCATGCTTCAACAAAGCTAGGGTCCTCCACAAATAGCTTAAGTTCCATGGACTTCTATATTATCCACAGAGCCACCTTTTTATGCTTTCTTGTGCATGACCATCTCCTTTTATAACCAAGATGCCCTCTTAAAAAGGTGACACTTGTAAAGACAAATTGGACAACAAGCTACTTGGTGTGGCGAGGCATCTCTCAAAAAATGACAATGAGATGTTTCACATGCAATAATGAATTTTGAGTGACAAATATCAGCTTAGGATAAGGTTTTATGTTTTAAATGGCATCGCATGATTTAATCATGACACATACATGCCAAAAAAGGTAATGATGACCTCATACATGGCTTTGTACCTTTCAATTAACCATAAGAGACTTGAATGACCTCCACCCTAACTCCTCCAATCATGGAATGACATTTCATATCGAATTTGACAAGACAAATAGAAATACCCTTTTTCGTAGCATGGTTAGTTCATTTCCTAGCAGTTTCGCTATGAAACTATTAGGCAGTTTCATAGCGAAAACTGCCTTTTTATAGTGTAAATCGCTACGAAAACAAGAAAAACTGGCTAAAGTGACCTTTTTTAATTCAAAAGCTTGGGAAATGAAAAATTTCAGAAAATGATGACTAATGGGACATGATCTTACTTGAAAGGATGTGGGTTTGAACCTTAGAATAGGTTAATATGAAAAAATTGAAATTTTCCTATGCCAACTTGTGACAAATGAATTCTATGACCATACCTTTGTCAAATGAACTCTAAGACTATGTTAAATAATTTTTCACTTTTTTATGAGTGATAATAGTGGTTCCACTTGGGATGGTGTGCCCCTGTGGTACACCAAAGAACCTGTAGTTCATGTGCCATCCATCTTTCAGAAATAAAACTCTGAAATTTGCCAAGCCTTCTTCAAACTCTTATGGCCTTCACCTCGGCTCAAGCTTGATGATTACTGCTGAAAAACCAAATTTGTACCTACTGAAAATATGCTCAGTCTACTTTGAGCTTATTCTCACACACTCCTACCTACCCTAACAATTGCAATCTTCATGTTTGATTCAAGCAACATGAAACTTCCAATAAAGCTATTCAATGAGTTGATCTGACACTTGAGCTTCTTGACTGCACTTCAACCAAAAGTAAAAATGATATTGAAATTACCAAGGCAACATAAAGTGGATTTTATTTTCAAAATGAAAATATAACTGGATATTTTTACGGTAGAACTCTTCCATGTAGTCAGCTATAGGATCATAGAATACATTGTTTGTTTGATAATCCTCAAGACATTATGTAGTTTTAGACAGCTCATATATGATTTCTTTAGCAATATAAGATTTCATTTGTGTGCTATCAAAATCATTTTCAAGAACATGGTATTCTTCCTCAATCTCAAAAGAGAAAGGTAGCAACACCGTCTCTTTGTGTTCTGGCATGAATTTTTTTTTAAAATACTTATCTTGATCATGAAGACTATAAGATTGAATTTGATCTTCTAAAACTTCAATGTCTTTCTCAATTTTCTTAGCAACTTCATCCAAAAATTGAATCTTATCTTCTGACTTGCACTCAAATGACTTTAAATAAGAATATAAGGACAAAGAAAAAATTTCATCCACTTCCTCATTAGTGTAATAATCATTCCATTTTTTAAAACCTTGAATAAAAGGAGAGCCTGCCACCAACTCTGTTCTTTCCATCCATGTTTCCAAAAAAATAAGCCAAAACTCTACAAATGACTTAATAAATCTGATAGGAAAGCTTTCAATCCACTATTTACATTTCCGTTGAAATGAATTATAGAAAAATATTATGAAAATATCTCCATGTATGACTCTAAGAAGCTCACTAAAGTCATGGAAATCTTATATATACTTCAAGGTCAAACTCAGATCTTCTCCATTAAATTTTGGACCACTCCTTAAAAAATATGCATCCTTGGGAAAACAATTTGGGAAACCATAAATTCTTGAAAAATCTACACATTCATACCTTGAAATAAGAATGGCAGCATCCGATTTCTTCATAAGTCCAGTGGAATCACCATGAATCTATGAAATTCCAAATTCTTCAACAATGGAGTTTCCAAGGTAGTTCTGCGGCCACAAAAAATTTTGAGCTCCTGCTACCTCCAAGAGTTCAACTTCACTTTTTTGCAAAAAAACTTTGGCAAATTAGTCTTCAAGCTCCCAGCAGATGCACCAAAATTTTATCACAAAATTGTACATGATTAGTTGTTGATCAGAAAACTCTATGTAATTGTTTCAAACCAGATTTTGATTGAAGCTTAGCCTCTTCAGTCTGAGAGGGCTCTCTCAAAAGGGTTTATGATATTAGATAATGATAGTACTAGATGGCTAACTCTATTTGAAAATCAACTTGATTTTTGTGTATGTAGGTTGAAAATAATGCAGGCTTGCTACCATTGGGCTTATGGAGTCAAAAAATCAGTAGATTCAATGGCAAGGTTTCTTAACATGGAAGTTGAGGCAGATAGAGTTCTTTAACAAAGGAAAATGACACATAGAATGTAGGTCAACACAGTCATTTCATCAATAAAGGAAGTCAGAGCATAATCATGTGAATTCTGAGTAATATAGATGAAATCTACTACAAGTGGTAAACATAAATATATAGATCAAAAAAACATTAGAAACCCCATGAGAATCTCAGGTTTGTCAAGAAGAAAACCCTCTGTATTATTGATATAAGTCAAATTACATAAAGAATCAATATGGTGAAAAAAATCTCCAACACCTAACTACATCGATGCTTTGTCTTTAAATAGACATTATTATAGCAAGGATGATCTTTCTGATGGCTAGATTCATTGAATTCTTCCTATGACACATCACATAACTGAAAAGCATATCTTATAACAAGAAACTGACAGCTACACCTTAAGGAAGAAATTTCCTAATAGGATTCAAAATCCTATTTATTACATCAGTCTACATTATCTTTTAAACAGTTAAATATCAGTTACAAATAAGCATCACATGCTCGAAGGATAGATGATAGGTTCATTACGACCTTTTCATATTAAAAACTCTCCTAGACATGTGGAACAAAACCCTATTTTTCAGGAATGTATAGACCTCATCTTCAACAAGATCTTTGGCTGATGACCTGTCTCCACAACACTTCCTTTGAGTCATAAATGTTTAATGTTAAGGTCCCTTGACATGTTGGAGGAGTCTAGCTCTCCAAAATTTCTATCAAGATGCTCCAAAACCTTCAAAAATAACTTGCTACGAAAATAGGATAGTTTCGTAGTGAACTTTGGTAATGTTGAAAAATGACTTCTATGCCCAATAACTTTGCTCCTTTGTTGTTCCATGGTGTCAATAAGTCATGACACATCCACACCATCAATATCCCTTCTTGAAAGCTGCAAAAAATGACTTTAGAGGCAAAAAGGTTGCTACATGTTTTTTCGTAGCATTTTCCTGGCTTTAAGCCCAGGAAACGCTACGAAAAGAGGAAAAACTATGCAAAAACATAGAATTTGCCTATTTCAAAATTGTCTTCACAAAATCAACTGCTGCTGCTAAAACCTAATCTTCTGCATGTTATGGACCTCATAAAACTAATGAGGAACACAATCCCCATCACCTTACATATTTAAAACAAATTGCATATTTTTCCTATTTTTTCTGAAAAATAGGTCTTATAAAAAATCTTATATCTCCGAATCCATGATGTATTTTGAAAAAATAGAGGAGGTTTTTCTGAATAAGAATGTTCTGAAGAAAAAACTCTCTTTATTTTTTTAAAACCATCACCATCTGTCCAGAATCGTTATTTGAAAAACATGTATAAAACAGGAAAACTTTGTGTTTGAAAATTACCCTCTCTCAGTATTTGAAAATTCATCTCTTTTCATCCATTATCATCTCTTTAAAATTACTTCTCAAATAGTCCAAAAACACAACAATTTCCTTGTTAGGTCCAATAGAAATTCAAATAACTTGAACTGATGTATGCTTCAGCAAAGCTAGGGTCCTCCATGAATAGATTAAGGTCCATGGGCTTCTATCTTATCCACAGAGCCACCTTTGTATGCTTTCTTATGCATGACCATCTCCTTTTATAACCAAGTTTCCCTCTTAGAAAGGTGGCACTTGTAAAGACAAATTGGACATCAAGTTGCTTGGTGTGGTGAGGAAGCTCTCAAATAGTTACAGTGAGATGTTTCACATGCAAGAATGAATTTTGAGTGACAAATATCAGCTTAGGATAAGGTTTTATGTTTTAAATGACATCTCATGCTTTAATCATGACACATACATGCCAAAAAATGTAATGATGACCTCAAGCATGGCTATGTACCTTTGAAATAACCGTAAGAGACTTGAATGACCTCCACCCTAACTCCAATCATGGAATGAAATTTCATATCAAATTTGACAAGATAGATAGAAATACCCTTTTTTGTAGCATGGTTAGTTCATTTCTTGGCTATTTTGCGATGAAACTATTAGGCTATTTCATAGCAAAAATTGCCTTTTTATAGTGTAAATCGCTATGAAAACAAGATAAACTGGCTAAAGTGAACTTTTTGAATTCAAAATCTTTGGAAATGAAAATTTTCAAAAAATGATGACTGATGGGACATGATATGACTTGAAAGGAGGTGGGTTTGAACCTTAGAATAGGTTAAGATGAAAAAAAATTAAATTTTCCTATTCCAACTTGTGACAAATTAACTCTATGACCATACCTTTGAAAAATGAACTCTAAGACTATGTCAAATAATGTTTCACTTTTTCTGAGTGATAACACGGCATATAATTTTCATACATCTGATTAGAATAAGAACAAAATTCCTCTCATCTTGATTTTTAAACCCTATGCTACCCAGAAATTGATAATTTACTGAAAATCCTTTGAAAGAAACTTAGAGGAGGCACATTAAAAAATTGTTGGGTATGTGTTATATTCTTTCCACGACTAACCCCATGTGCCCAATAATATTTTGGTAGACCCAAAGATGGGGGACAAACCCAAATATGGTGGGTGTACCTACCCATGGTTTTATGCATGGGGTTTTCACATGGTTTTGGGCATCATGGTTTTCTGCCCATGGTATTTTGTAGATCCAGCCAAGGGAAGTAATATTAGGTTATAATACAGGGTTAGTGGATTGGGGTTTAAGAATTCTTCAACATGTATATATATTTATTATAACATTGAAAAGAATATAATGAAAATTCAATCTGGTAGTCTCAGTTTTGGAACCCCGGTAAAATATTTGTGTATACTTTTTTATGTTCTTTCCATTGTATATTTTTTCTATTTTAAGAGTTTGTTTGTAGGTAATTTTTGTACAAGGTTAAAACCTACACAAACATGGGAGGAGACTTCAATAGAAGGGAACCCATAGACTCAACTATAGGAGAGAGAAGGAAAAATTCCCAAAATGGAAAGCTTGGCCATGGAGGCCATCCAATGTATACAACTATCCAAGTCATATGCAATTTTCCTCAAGGAACAATGGTTATAATTTGAAATCAAAACCTTGGCACAATATCACTCTCTCCAATTTTAGGATTATGGAAAATTTATTTATTTTTGTTAGCATTTCGTCATTGAAGATATGGCCAAATTAGATGAATTCCACATGCACAATATGATCCTCACAAATATGAACTTCTCGGACCACAATTCAATGTTGGGGTATGCACAACTAATTACCCTAGCCTTGTTTCTTGCCCATTAGTAAGCAAGGGCTAAGGAATTAAAGAAGGTTATGGCTATGGAAGAAAATGAACCTATATATATCAAACTAGAGTTAACAATTCCCATGGATATCATAAGATCATAGAAGCATCTATGAAAACCCTCAATTAGCCCATATATACTTATAAAAACAGGAGCAGGAAATCCTAAATTTTGAAGAAATTTTTAGCTTTTTGGGGACTGAGAGTTTGAAATCATGCCAAATGAGATGGCATGCTCCAAATGAGATGGCATGCTCTACCACATAGTCTATAGATAAGGGAATACCACTCCCTTGAGAAGTTTAGAAATGCCTTACAGAGAACCCCACTCTACAAGAGAATTGATCAGAGATTGAAGATAAAGTGGACAGGGATAAAAATTAGTCCTCCTATGTTATCGTGTTTACAATAAAGAAGAGATAAACAAGAGGAACAAAGGGAGCGGGCAACAATAGAGGAAAATGTAGGTTTTTATCCAAAATAGGGCACACCATTTGAAGTGCCTTGGGATGTCATAAAGGCCATGAGGGCCATACATGAGCTATAAATCAATGAGGTAGTTTATCAGAGTGTGAGAAACACCAGTAGGGGGTGATGATGGGACTCATTAATAGGTAAATAATAAATCCCATCTAGACTTCCTTCAGCCTATATTTCTCTTTCCTTGTAATTAATATATTTTTTTACTATTACGTGGTTATTTTGAATACTAGATGATGATTATCATATATCGTGGACTAATGTGATTAATGTGAAATAAAAGAGTGCATTAAAATTCATTTACTATGCAGATATACATTACAAGGAAGTTGGAGAAGATGTTGGAAGATGGTCTCCTAAATTTACTTGCCTAAATATTGACCTGCTCCCTACATTTACCCATTTTCAGTTTGAATAACCAATGGAAGCTAATGAACTAGAGGACTATAGGGAGAAACATCCATATTTTCACGTCTGGAAGGAAGAAACCTTCTTTCCAAGGTGGCTACCCCTCATTAAATTTTATATAAATAAGCAATCCTAAGGGCTCAATAGGATTAAAATTGTTGTAGGAGGACAATATTATTAGGAGCTCAGAAATTTTTGTTTACATTTCCATTCATGATGTACTTGAGAACTATTTTTCATTAATGAAAAGCATGTTTTTGAGCCATATTTGAGTTTGTTTCAAAGTGTTGAATCCCCCTAGGTTAGGGCCCAACACAAAGGCTATAATCTCTCTTATTTGTAAATTTCTTTCTTGTGTCTTCTTTCCTAGCAATATTTTCCTTCTTTGCCTAGTAGACTTGTTTATGACAATTGCTTTTTCAGGTCTTCCAATCACTTCTCTTGTGCGATACATGGTTGGAGACATAGTATTGGAAAGAAAAAATCTATACAGTTTCTTTCTTTTGCAATAGTTAGGCCTATTATTTTCCTCCTTTTACACGCTTTATTTTCTACACATGTAGTGATTTATCTAGCTGTCTTATTTGATATTGGAAAGCATAATCGCTTATGGATGTGGGTATTTTTCATGCTACAAGCTATATATTTTTTTAATTTAATAGAGAGAATTCAAATAAAATTCAACTCGTCCTTTTTTGGTTAGTTCCAATTTTCTGCAATTAATTTATTAGTTTGGAACTCTTTTCAAGCTCCAAAAGAATAATTTGTCTAGTGTGCAGGCTCTACTATTGTTTTGAAAGGTTGGAATTTGCATTTAGACTCCTCTCGTCACTATCAGCTTCTTTCTTCTCACCTCACAACCCTCCCAAAATAAATATCCACCGAGAACACATTTACGGGTTATTGAAGGCCACCATGTGCATCGGATTTTGTGCAAGATGGGCCCTTAAAGGGTAATGGGATCTAAAAATGCCTCATACAACTTTCAATTACCATTAATTACCCTCCCCTAACTTTATACTTCCTTTACGGCCATCAAAATGTTCATGCATCCAATCCTATACGAAAATAGGGAAATCTTGTAGTATCATGTAGCAATCCTATACCATCCCATAACACTGTGTAAAATTGGCCATAATTGGTCCTAAATCTTGATTTACAACCCCCCCCCCCCAAGCCTTGAATAATGTCCCTTATGCTCTGAAACCATGAATAAGCGAGACCAAATACCACCTAGGACTTGGCTTTCATTCACTGCAAAAACATTTATGCAATTAGGGTTAGTGGAAAATTTTATCATATTTGGTAATATATTTGTCACAAGAGATATCTAGTGAATTTTGTCACTAAGTCTACTCTCTTTGAAACATAGTGATTAAATTTTGACTACATGGTCTTTTCCTTGTGTAAAGTACATTAGGATTTTTTTTTTATTATTTACACTTCTTAATCTAGGTTGTAAATTTCAAGCATTGTTATTCCATTTCATAGATTAGGTTTCCCTTATATGCATCATTTACATTTTTCAATTATATTAATTCTTACATTTCTATAATTAGTGTAATATTTACATTTCTACAAATCAGGTTAACATTTACATTTGAGCAAGTAGAATTTTCTTTGTAAATAGACTAATATTTTCATTTTTGTAAATAGAACATAACTCTACTTTCACGCAATTTATTTCCTTTCAAATCTAGAATCAATTGATAGAGTGGTATTTGTATGCTTTGGTTTGGTCCATTTCTTTAAAGTGGCATGAGTATATATTATACTGTTGCACATTTAGAAATGTCACCCCTTAAGTTTGTACACACCGGGGTTGATAATTAAAGTTGGTAGGAATAGGAGTTGCAACACTCTTGTTGCAATACCGATGCTCATCACCAAGTCCAAATGAAAGAGTTTCACTATTGCATTTATGAAAATAGTTCAAAAGCTACATGGAAACCCAAAAACAATTGCAAGTGACAAAGATCCCATTTTCACTAGAATTTTTTGGGAATAATTATTTTCTTGTCTTGGTACTCAATTAACTCATAGGTCATCTTATCATCCTCAATCTTATAGGAAAATTGATATAGTGAACAAATTTTTGGAAGGATATATTTATTCCTTTGTATCTGAAAACAAACACAATGGGTCAAATGGTTACCTCTGGAAGAATGGTGGTATAATACTTCCTTCCATACTACAGTAAAAATGACCCCATTTATGGCACCTTTTGGATATAATCCAATGTATATCACATCATTTTTAATATAAAATTCTAAATTTTAGGTAGTGAAATATCACATCAAACATTAAAAACAAGTTCTTCAACTCTTAAAGGATAACCTCACTCTGGTGCAGAATCAAATGAAAAAATAGGTATATCAACATCGTAGTGAAATTTTTTTTGACATAGGTGATTGTGTATTTATATGGCTACAACCATATAAAAAAATATCCCTCAACAAAGCTAATAATAATAATAAATTATCATCCAAGTACTATGGTCTTTACAGGGTGTTGCAATAGATTCGCATTATGGCATACAAATTGGAGTTGCATGCATCTTCCTGAGTACAATCAATTTTCCATGTTTCTTGCTTAAATAAGGTTATAGGTGAAAATATTCTAGTTCAACAAATATTTCTAGAAATTGACGAACAAGGAAAAATCATATTGGATCCTAAAGAAGTAAAGGAAACAACAACCAGACAGTTACGAAATTGATTAATTTCATAGTGTCTCATTAAGTGGAAGAATTTGCTTGTATATATTCCACATAGGAGGATGATTATATTATACATAAGCATATAGAAATACTCAAGCATTGAGGAATTTTTTTTTTTGAGGGAAAGGGGCATGTTAGGTCAGTATAATACTAGTGTAGCCCCCATATTGTTATTATTGGGCCCCATAGAAGTCCACTATTATTATTTTTATTCCCTTAGAGTATTATTTTTATGTAGGTATGTTGATAGTGTTGGAAATCCATCAAAAAAGGGGGTCTCCTCGATGTGAAATCCCAATTAGAGCTCACACAAATTGTAGTAGGAGCCCCATTCGGAGCATTTCCCCTGCTGCCATGTAATCTTTTAGATTTGCCTTGGCTACAAATTTAAACACAAGAGAGTAATATGCATGTATCTTTGAATCATCAAGTGGGTAAGCCTTGTGTAATGTTTAGCTACAATAAGTATCAAGGTCCTACCGAAAGAAAAGAGAAGAGTGCGCCCTTTAAGGACAAGTAATAGTACTAATCTATAAAATGCACACAATCATATAGATATAAATGAATCATTGATCAACCAATGAAATAGTTCACAAGTTAGCAACCATTGTTAAAGAAAAATAAAACACACCTTCAACAAGATAAGTACCAGAGCCAACGAAATAGTTCAATTTCCTTAGTACATATGAAAACAAAATACATCGCAAACATTCAAAGAATATTCTTACAATATTAAAAAAATATGCATGAAAGCATGTTGGCTCAATGAACTTATGAATTAAGTAAAATTTCCAAGATACATTAAGATATTGAACACCATTATCCCCTATACTAGAGCATTAGAGTAGTCACTTAATCCTCCAAAACAACTATCTTCCTCTCTAATTCCTGGTAGGAGGAGCCAAGGTGAGAATTCCTTTTACATGAGCTATGAGGGTGTATATATAATGAATGGGGTGACCATTCACCTCCCTTGTGAATATTGGACTTCCACTTTACAATAAATTCTCCAGTATAAATTTACATAATATTCAAAATGATGTTGCACATGATGAATCATGAAATGACACTGATAACATGGACTGCATAATAACATGGAAATGTCAAGCCAATGTTTGTTGCTTATTTATTTGATAAGAGATGTATCCAATTCTTCTTATTCATAAGATATATGTTTTTTTATTCATATCCACCCTCCAAAGGGTTGTGAATTAGTATGGAGTCTTCATTCCGTCCTTATCTTTGGTCGTATGTTGTAATCCAGCGTTCCTTCACCTTATCACCTAATGATCATCTTATATCTTCAGCCCCATAAGTGTCTTCTAGCATGGCATCCTTCTCCTTTCCTTCCATGATCATTCTATCATGATAAGAGAGAGTACCTTCAACTAAGACCATTCATGACAAGAAGATATCCATCTAAAAACCACTAATCTAACATGCTTCATGAAATCACTTATTAGGGCTGGAACTGGTGACTAGTTGAGTGATTGACTCAAGGATTTTGCATTTCCAAAAGCCATGGTTTGGGACTGAGTCTAGATACTATGTAATGTGTGTTTAGGATATGCTAGGTTAAGAGACTACACGATTGAGGGACTCAAGAGATCAAGGTTGGGGCTTGAGGCTTGATTTTTCCTAATGTGTAGTTTTGGAGGGATAAAATCCAAGGAACTGCACAATTTCATGGTTCAATATGTTAAGGTTGAGGCTTGATTCTTGGGACTACACAATCCATAGTTTTGGAAGGATAGGGTTGAGTGACTGCACATTTGAGATTCCCAAGGAGCCACGCTAAGGGCTTGAGTACTAAATTTTCCTACTGCGCAGTTATGGGAGGAAGAGGAGGCCACCTGACTACGAAAATGTGTACCGTAATAGCTTAAGGATGAGGCTTTAGACCTGAGACTATGCAATACATCGTTAAGGTTAGGCTCGATATTGGGATTGCATAGTTTTGGAGCTTAGGGGTTGGGCTTGAGTTTTGAGATTGCGCAGTGCACATTTTTGGAGGGCCCAAAAATTATGAATTGCACAGTGCCAACAGATAAGGTTGTTACCTGAGAGTTGAGTGAATCGATTGGGGATTTTTCCTAGTTTTGACTAAGTGTTGGATCAGTGAGGAAAATTTGAACCAAAGAAATACTTGAACATTATAAAACAATTATGTCACTTGAAGACATGACAAGGAACACTCAGAACACGTGAAAAACATACTTCCCCTCAATGCGACAAATTTGTGGAAAATTACCCCAAGTGTGACACCAAAGATATACTTTGCGATGATAGTGGTGACACTAGTGCAATAATGCTTAAAACTTTGGAAATGAGTGTGATGCATGTTTAAATTGTAAGAACTTTGGCACAGAATCGAATGAAACAACAAGAAAATCAACATCGCAGCGATAAAATTTTTGATGTATGTGACTAGGTATTTTAACGGCTACAACCATACAAAAAAATGTCCCTCAAGCAAGCTAAGAAGGATAATAAATTATCACCAAAGTATTATGGTCCTTACAAGGTGTTGTAAAATATTGGTACCATGGCATCCAAATTGGAGCTTTCAACATCTTCCCGAGTGCACCTAGTTTTCCATGTTTCATGCTTAAATAACGTTATAGGTGATAAGATCCCAGTTCAAACAATATTTCCAAAACCTTACGAGGAAGGAAAAATCATATTGGAGCCTGAATAAGTCATGGAAACAAGAACTTGAAAAGTATGAAATAGATCAATTTCATAGTATCTCATCAAGTGGAAGAAATTACCCGCTGAGGATTCCTCATGGGAGGATGAGAATTTTATACAGAAGCATCCAAAACTACTCAAGCATTGAGGAAAACACTTTTTTGAGGGAGAGGGGCATGTTAGGTCCCTATAAGAATAGTGTATCCCCTTATTTTTATTGTTAGTGTATCCCCCTTATTGTTATTTTTGTACCCATGTAGTCCCCATAGTGTTATTATTGTGCCCCATAAAATCCCACTATTGTTATTGTTGGGCACTTACTTTATTATTGTTATGTCGGATCTAATTATATTATGACTCGTTTGACTCCTATATATAGAAAGGAGGTTTTCTCATTTGTATCATCCAATAATTGTTCATTTATATAATGTAAAGGAGGTTTCTCCCTTGAAGAGGTTGGTTTCTAAGTCATTGATCTATATTTCCTTCTATTTTATGAGATGGTTTCATAAAAAATTCAAGTGGGAGTTCAAATGTGATGAGATGATAGTGGAGACGACGAGAATGATCATGGTGAATAATGAATGGAAAACCCTCTTATTTATAATAAAGAATTAAGCTAAATTATAATTGGAAAATAATAAAATATTATTAACCAAATCAAAATCTAGCCATTGGGAATACTTTATTATATTTTTTTAAAGGGAAAAGATATTTAAAATGGTCAAATATATTATTTAGAAAGCGGTTGAAGTAATTAACAAATAAAAATGATTTATTAATCACTTTGTGACAATTAAAAAAGAAATCATTATTAAATAGTGGTTTAATAATTATATCATAAGTAAAATATGGAATAAATAAAGAATAATAATAAAATAGTGATTTATTTAATTATTCCAATGTGAGTAAGTCAAAAGTAATAATTTTTTTTTTTTTTTTTTAAATAATTATTTCTAGACAAAATTAAATAAATAATGATTTATTCAATTATTCTCATGGAGTTTTTGGATTTTAATGAGAATTTTTTTAGGAAAAATGGTTTAATAAATTATTTCCTATGGTGAAAGTGGATTTACCATGGTAAAATTAATCCTACATGGTGTATTTAGATCCACCTAGTAAGAAATGGCTAGGTGATCATTTTTTGGGTGATAACATATTATCCACCAACATAAGAGTGTCAGGAGAAAATCATATGACTGAAATAAGTTGTGGGTTGCACTTTCACATGACACTAAAGGGGAATCATAGAGATAGAGAGAGATGAAGAAAGGCAAGGAAGGACTCATAATGGAGGGTAAATACCTCCTTAAATAATAGAAGTATCCTTGTATTGGTAAGTAAATAATCTCATATGAGGTGAGGGAGGCATACCCATACCCATCGAGATAACTGAGTACAAATAGTAACGGTGTGCCCAACAATGTGGGTCTAAGAAACAAAGTATCTTAGGAATATGTTTTCATTGATTGCAAAGGAAAAGGTAAAAGAAATGGAAAATATTTGCAAAGGAAAGCAATGGAAACTGCAAATGCATTGGTAAATATGTTCTCATTTTTAGTATAGCAAAATGTAAAGGAAATGGAAAAGATTGGAAAAGGCGAGCATGGAAATAATTGGTGGAAAAGGAAAAAGTAACAAAGGTGGAAAAGGTAAGAATGGAAATTTTTTGCACTATAATTTTTGTTACCAGTATTGGAAAAGGAAAAGGAAAAGGTAATGGAAAAGGTGGAAAATTCAAAGCATGGCAAGGGATCTATCACAAGAAGATCAACATGGTAGCAATAATGGTGCAAAGACTTTGGAGCGAGTTCTTGGTGAGTAAATCATCTCAGATGTAATTTAAACCCACTCATATGGGAAGAGATCCAAAAATTTATTTCTAGTGGTATGTGGAAGTTTGAAAATGGTCTCCTAGATCGAACGTTAGACCTAGTCAAATTTGGTGATCCCAAGTCAAAGTTAGTAGAATTAAAATTTGATTGGAGGATCTTTGGTGTATAGCCAAAGTTAGAAGAAGTTACAAACTCGACGGTAAACGTAAGCAGTGTAGAAAAATAGAGGACGAGGCAAATGTGGGTGATAGCACAACAGTGGAAAGCATTTCTATTAGGTGTTGGTGGAGCCCACTCGAATGTAGTACCCTTGTAGAATGGTTATGGAAAAAATTTCTTGGTGCCAATATTAATGGAGTAGGATGATTCCATCCCAATGACCTTACCCCGTTAGGTGAAACCAAAATATTTTCATAAGGCACACACAATGAAAGCACTAAGAGATAGGGCATTGGGACATGGAAGCAGAGAGTCATCCAATGAGAAGCAAGTGGAGGTCCCCACTTCGAAAACTCAACCGATTGAGGGCTAGTTCAGAGGTGCATTACAACAGGATAAAAAGGAAACAGTTCAATGACGTGCTAGCCCAATGGTAAAACAAAGGAAATGGCTTGAACCTTGTGGTTTTTGATAAAAATATATTAGCAAAGAAAAATTTTCTTGCAAAAAAAAAATTTGGGTACCCTTTCTCTCTCCTTCGGCAGGATAGGTGTCAACTTGGGATTGGCCTAGATGATGAAGCATGATGACATCAGCGCCAATAAATCATAGCATGAAATGTGACATTCATGTTTGGAAATTTTGGGTACCCAAAGGGCCCATATTTGAGTGACACGTTTCACCTATCATAGGTCGACACGTAGCTCATGTGACGTCAGAATGACATCGTCTCACTGGATGGAGCCTGATGGGTTGTTAATGGTGTGTAAAAGGGATGAACTAGGAAAAATGTGTTTGTATGATGAGGCAACTAACTCATCCCATAGATAATTTATATTGGCTCTTGCTGCAATGGGAGGACCCCACCTAGACAACTCATCATGTAGGATATACCCCAACTTGTTTGTTAATAAATCACAAATAAAATGCATTATGGAGCAAGAGCCAGGACACGTTGCACTGACAGGTGGATAGTTATAGCCAATAGGCTGAGTGAAACTGGTGGCAACATATAACAGTGTGTTCCATAGAAGATAACCAAGAAAATTTTATTTACTCAATTGAAATAATTTATGAGATAAAAGCGTCAAGCTTTGGAGCTCTGGACATAGCGCCAAGACCTCACCTTTGGTCATTTATTGTAGAAACAATACCAATTGCATGAAGCCACAAACAGAGAAAAATATCCCACATAGGGCAGAAAGGGCTTAGCACCCAAATTCTTGGCTAATCAGTCTCAATACTCTTAAGGCAGATAAGTGCTTTCCTTTTGGTCATTTCACGTAGAGATGAAACCAATGGCAAGGAGCCAATAGCAAAGGATTTTGGCCTATGAAGGGCTTAAACAAGCTAAGCACTTGAAGCTTGAACTGGTGGTCATGGAGACCTGGTCCTATGGCAAGAACTGAGGAAGGTGCCAATGCAAAAGATACTTAAGCTAAAAAAGGGTAGAACTGTCAGTTTTGGTAGTTAATTTAGCAGTATAAAAATAATAGAAGCCCAGTTAAAACCTGTTAAAAGGCCAGGATTGCTAAAATCGACAATTTAACTCAGAAATTGAGCTCATAAATGTAGAAAATGTTTGTTTAAGGTTGATAAATTTGTGAACAGAGTTAGAGGACTGGAACGAACATGACAAAGGAAGAAATTGAAGACTCATGGAATATTTTAATGGAAGCTAACTAAAAACTCCAATCCAAAAATATCAAGTCTAGAAATATTTATAATCAGAATTCGAGTAACATACTTGTGTGAGGGTATAGTAGAGTGTGTGGATTAGAGGTTGTTGGTGCAACGTGATGCATACTAGTCTGGGTATGCATCAAAGGTGAATTAGAGAGAAATATTGGTGTCTCAAAGGTGTTTGAGAATGAAGAGAATGAATTGGTTTTAATGTTGTTGGTGCATAAATTTTGGTGATTTTTTCAGTGATGACAGATTGTTGAGGGTGGTGATAGTTTGTATCAATAATCAGATATTACTGAAGGTGATTTTATCAGTAAACAAATATTGTTGAAGGATTTTGTAAGATGAATTTGGTGAGTAGTAGCAGTGAGAAAGATTTATTTGATTGTGACATAAGTGGCCTATTGATCCGAGTTTACAAAAGGGATGAAAGATGAATCAACAGGGTTGGTGAGTGGTAGCTTTCATATCAGGGGTAGTATTTACTTCTAGTGGGTACTAGTAAATCAGTAGGGGCAAGTTTCCCTTTCGGTATAGACTAATAAATGAATAGGGAAAATATTCCCTTCCATTGAGTATTGGTAAATGAGCAGGGGCAACTCATTTTTAGTGGTAAATGATAAATGAGTAAGGATATAAGTTCCTTTCGGTAGAAATTGATAAACAAACAAGTAGTAGCTTGTGGGGAAATGTTGTAATCAAGTTGAATATTGTAATAAAAATAATATTGGCTTCTTGTGTATATTTTTCTCACGTGCTTGACGTTTATGATGTCATGTTCTACATGATTGAGTTGTGTTGTTAATCCATGAATAATTGTTGAAGTGATTGAAAAGTATAATTTGTGAAAAATTGTATAATGTTTCCACACTACTGATTCACCCCCCCTCTCAGTAGTGTATTAGATTCGATTGTTTCTAACAATTGGTATCAGTTTCATTGTCCTTCAGGATCACTTTAATAGTTGGAAGGAATATGAGGGATCATGGATAACCAAGACTAACTTACTTCATATAGCGTTCCATTTTTGAATGGCTTAAACTATACAACTTGGAAGGTAAGGATGAGAATCTACTTGTAAGCTCTTGATTTGGATTTATGGCTATTTCTAGAGTATGGAGCAATAAATGATAATTTTGATCAACAATAGGAAGGAAATCATGAGAGGGTTGTCTAAGTATAATATTGAAAATTTAATCTGTTTTAAAACTACAAAGGAGATATGGGACAAATTGCAATCCATCTATGAAGTAGACATGCAAGCTGCATGTGGTTTCCAGAGGCTTTCCATGGAGGATGAATCAGGAAAATATTCAAATATCATTGAATGTCATCAAAAGAATGATGATTCTTATGTATATATAGGCCAAATCGATGATCAACACTCGCATGAGATGAAATTTTCAAGTAAGTTATTGTTTTTTTGTTACTGTCACACAACTTGTCATTTATCTTGAAATTTCTCACATGAAAGTGCTTGTGATAGTAAGAGTTTCTCATGAAGTTTTAGTGGAGAAAGGACCACCTTGATATTAATACAAGACCTTGATAATGGGTCCACCTATGGTGAAGAGGAAGAAAGGACAACTTCTATGTCAGTAAATGAATCCCTAGAGTCATCAAGGGAACAAACTATTGAACAAGATTTGAGTGAAAATGACACTTGTCGTGGATCCAGTTGCTCCTCTAGTAACTTGAAATTTTTTGATGAAAATATATATTTGAAGAGGCGGATCATATCAAACCTTTATGAGATCAATAAAATAAAATCCAACAATATGGATCTAGAGAAGGAGAATATGATATTAAGATAGCAGTTGTTGAACCTTCAAGATCATGCAAAGAATTTTGACATGTTTAAAGAAAAAAAAAAAAAAATTCCCCCTCAGGCCAAGACAATAGACAGAGGTGAAATTTACTCAACAATAGCAGTGAAGGGACCCACCAACCTTGTTAAATATATACCTAACAATACTATTGTAGTAGAGAAGTTAATCCAACCACAAGAAGACCAAAATACTTCCAAAAATAAAATGAAAGATATGCATCCCCTCATATGATTTTGTTGTAATAATGTAGGGAAGTTTTCCTCCAACTGTATAGAGAGGAAAATGAAGGTGCAACAACATAGGTGGAATGTGCCATTTCAGCCACAGTTGTGAGTTGTTGAGAGATTCAAAAAACCAAGCACATAGAGCCTTTTCCCCTCAAAGTAAATATGACCGGTGGCCCAATAATAGCAAGAGAACGAGTATTAGTTCAAGAAATTGGACAAGCAAAAGCCTTGGTAAGAATAACAATTCCTTTTTCCCCTTGTTGAATAATGTTGAATGCTATAGGCGTCAGAATTGTGGGCATAAAGAAACTACATGGAAATTTGGCAAGAAAACCTCTTTTAAGAACACTACAATCAGAGTCATGGAAAATGAGGAGAACAAGAAAAGAAAACTACGCATGATCTATTTAAACACTCAGAACAAAATCATAAAAAATAGTGCATGGAAGCAACACAAAATAGTGTTTGGATTTGAATATAATTAGTAGAATGTTGACATATGAAATTATGCAATTCCACTGGTTGATCTCTCTTATATAACATGCAATAGGAAGAGATTCCAATCAGGCAAAATAAGTAGCATCAACCCTGACAATCCTCCAAAGAAATACAGTGATAAAGAAGAGAAACATGTAAATTTCAGATTGGCTTTAATTAGTGCTAACAAGAAGAATGACCAGTGGTCTATATTCCTAGGAAATGGTAGAAAGTCACCCATTTAGGAAAATGAGCACACGAAATCAACTCATATGTAGGTGTTGAAGAAAAAGGAAGATAGTATACTCAGGGGGAGTAGATACCTTTTTCATCTTCATTCGGAAGATAAGAGGTTGGCTTGAAGGGAAGCTAGAAAGGTCAAAAGTAAGGAGCATAAATGAACATGCCAAGGAAAGCATCTGAAGGATAAGAGAGGTATTGAATTTTTTTATCAAATTAGATTGATAGATAAATGGTGATGATCTATTTACTGCTAATGCAAGTATTGTTTTCAGATTCCTAATGCAAGTATTGTTTGCAGATTCTTAATGCAAATATGAAGCATGGCCACAAGGGGAGTAATACTAAGGCCAATATTTGAGTATCGGTTTATGCATTGAAAATTAGTATCATTAAGTGGTATCAATTGTGTGCTTCATGATAGAGGTTAATGGTTTTGTTGCATGTTATTTACAGTTGTTGATATGATAAATGAATTGATTTTTATGATTTTTTTCCAATTGGTAATTGGTATCAGACTTAGTGGTGAAAGTATCACACTCAGTTATCAAGTGTTCAACAAATGCTAAAACTATCATCAATTCAACAATTCACATAATTTTAAATTAGTATCATAGGTACTATCAATTGGTATTTACAATCATTAGATTATTTTTCAAGAGTATGGTTTCCATGTTGTCTATAAGTCGAAGTGTTGGTAGGGAAGTACTTATTTATATGATTATTTTTAATGATGGGTCAAAAGTATTATGGTGAAACCACTGTCATTAGAAGTCTTCTAGGAGATATACAAGATAAATTTTTGGTATATGAATGCATTGATGAGACTCCCTCTATGCTTACCAAGTAAGCAATTCTAAGTGTTGTACTTTGTTTTTCATCACATTAAAATTGATGGTGTCATGCATAGGAAAGGTTGTTCCTGTTGCTAGAGGTCAGGTGTATGTGTCTATGTATGCATTGTTATGAATGCTATCCTAGGTAAGACTCATACTAGTAGGAATCATTTTCTCATGACTCAGTTGCACAAGCATGTGTTGTTTTAGGTAGAGATACCTCTTTCATAATTAGGGCATAGATTGGGAGTAAATACTACTTTCCCTTAAACTCAATATTCTTCATAGGAGAAGAGTAAGTTCCCTGGATAATACCATTGCTATTTGAGGTTTTCATCATAAGAAGAATTAGTTGACAAGCCCACAGGATCAGAAGACAGGGGGATATTTTTGACAGGGAGAGCATGTTAGTACCTTTGCCATTAATGAAAAATGGGGAGAAGTATTATTGATCAAACAAAAGATGGTAAATGGAAAAGGAGGAGAAATATCAAAGAAAATTAATTATCATTAGTAATGAAGCATTGTTTTATCTTGGTGTTGTCATCAATTCCCAAGGGTTATATCCTTGGAAATATGTTGTAATTGATATAAAAGGAAAAGGTATGGGCAATGGAAAATATTGGCAAAGGCAAGAAATGGAAACTGAAAATGCATTGGTAAATATTTTTTCATTGTTAGCAAAGAAAAAGTAAGAAAGGTGGAAAACAAAAAAGTAAGAAAGGTGGCAAAGGAAGGCATGGAAATTGAAAATAACTGTAAATTGTGTTTTCATTATTGGAAAATGAAAAGGAAAAGGAAATGGAAAAGGAAGAAAAGGAAAATCATGGAAAATGATCAATCATAAGAAGATCAACATGGTAGCAATAATTGTGCAGAAAAATTGGAGCTAGTTCTTGGAGAGTAAATCATATCAAATGTAGGTGAAACCCACTCAAATGGGAAAATATATAAAAGAGATTTCTAGTGTTATGTGGAACTCTAAAAATGGTCTCCTGGATTGAAATTTAGAGCCAATAAAATCTGGTGACCCTTAGTCAAAGTTAGCATAGTTAAAAGGTAATTGGAGGAGCCTTGGCGCATTTCCAAAGTTGGTAGAAGTGTCAAACCCTGCAGTAAACTTGCGCGGAGTGGAAAAAAAAGGAATGCAAAAATGTGGGTGACAATGAAATAATGAGAATAATTTCTATTGGTCATTGGTGAAGCCCACCTAGAGGTAGTACCCCAACTAAATTTTTATGGTGCAAAATTCTTGGCACCGAGATGAATGGAGCAAGTTGATGCCATCCCGAAGGACTTACCCTGAAGGGTGGCACCCTGTAGCATTGCGTAAGGCACACATAGTGAAAGCGTCAAGATGCATGTCACTAGGACATGAAAGTAGAGAGTTCTCCAATGAGAAGCAATAAGAGTTCCCCACTTTGACAACTCAGCACGCTGAGGGCTAGTCTAGAGGTACATTACTTGAGGATAACAAAGAGGGAGTGAAAAAAGTGTTCACCCAACGAAATTACAAAGGAAATGGATTGAAATCAGTGGTTTTTGATAAAAATTATTAACAAAGAAAATGGTTGCAAAACCAATATTCTGTGGACCCTTTATCTCTCCTCCAGCAGGACAAGTGGCAGCATGTGATTGGCCCAGATAGCGAAGGATGATGATGTCAGCACTAGCCAATTAGAGCATGACATGTGGAAGTCATATTTTTCACTTTTGGGTACCCAAAGGGTCGATATTTGAGTGGCACATGTCACCTATCATGGGTCAACACATAGCACAAGTGATTTCAGAATGATGGCATCCCGATCGATGGAGCCTGACAACTAGTTAATGGTGTGCAAGAGGGATGCATTGGGAAAAAGGAATCAGAATAATGAGGTGCCTGACTGAGTCTAGAAAGAATTTCTATTGGCTCTCATTGTGTCAGGATGACCCCACCTATATAACTCAACCCGTAGGATAGACCTTAGTGGGTTTGCTAATAGAGAACAAAAAAAAGGGTCGCGCAACGAGAGTCGAGACATATCACACTGATAGGTAGACAGTTGCAACGAATAAGAAGAATGAAAGTGGCAATCCCACATAGTAGCATATCCTACATGAGGTAACAGAAAATAATTTCTTTGTGTATTTTATATAATTTTTGGGATAAAAGCATCGGGCTTGGGAGCTCCGACCTTAGCATCAGGACTTGGCCTTTGGTCATTTTGTGTATAAAAAATATCAATTTCACATAGTCACAAAAGAAAAAAACAATCCCATGTAGGGAATAAAGGGCTTAGATCCCAAGCGGCTTGGCTAATGAGTCACAAAGACTCTTAAGGAATCTAAGCATTTTCTCTTTAGTCATTTCATGTAGAAATGAAACCAATGGTGTGGGGCCATTAACAAAGGAGTTTGGCCCACAAAGGGCTTAAAAATGTTAAGTTCCTAAATCCTTGAATCGGTGGTTGTGGAGACATAGTCCTATGGTAGGAAAGCAGGAAGGCACCAACATGAAAGGGGCTTAATATGAAAGATGAGGAATTGTCAGTTTTGGGAGTTAATTTAAGAGTTTAGCGAGAGATAACTATGGATAAAAATAATAGAAGCCTAGCTGAAACCTGTTAAAAGGCCAAAATTTCTCAAATCAACAGTTTAACTAAGAAATTAAGCCCAAAACTACATAAAATGTTTTTCGAAGGTTTATAACTTGGCTACCATAGTTAGAGGACTGGAATGAACAAGACAAAGGAAAAGATTAAAGATTCGTGAAAATATTTGAAGGCAAGTTACCTAAAAAATAAAATCCAAAAATACCAAGTCGAGAATTATTTATAAGAATAATTTCAGTAGCAAACTTGTGTGAGGGCATAGCATAGTGTGTGGATTAGATATTTTTTGTGAATCGTGATGCATAATAGTCTGGGTATGCATCAAAGGTGAATTAGAGAGAAATATTGGTGTCTCAAAGGTGTTTGAGAAGGAAGAAAATGAATTGGTGTTAATGTTGTTGGTGCATAAATTTTGGTGATTTGTTCAGTGATGAAAAATTGTTGAAGGTGGTGTTGGTTTGTATCAGTAATTAAATATTTCTAAAGGTTATTCAATCATTAGATAAATATTGTTGAAGGTGTATGTAAGGTGGCTTTGGTTAGGAGTAGTAGTGAGCAAGATTTATTTGATTGTGACATAAGTGGCCTATTGATCTGAGTTTGAAAATGGATGAAAGATAGTTCAACAGGGTTGGAAAGTGGTAGCTTGCATATCAGGGGTATTATTTCCTTCTTGTGGGTGATAGTAAACGATAAAGGGCAAGAGTCACTTTCAAAAGATACTGATAAATGAGAATGGAGAAGATTCCCTTCCGGTGACTACTGATAAATGAGTAGGGGAAAGATTCCCTTTAAATGTAGCTGATAAATGAGTAGGGATAGAGGTTCCTTCCAATAGCAACTAATAAACCTACAAGTAGTATCTTGTGGGGAAATGATGTAATCGAGTTGAATCTTGTAATAAAAATAATATTAGTGTCTTTTGTGTATGTTTCTCATATGATTGATTTTTATGATATTATGGTCTACATGATTGAGTTGTGTTGCTAATCCATGAATAATTGTTAAAGTGATTGAAAAGCGTAATTTCAGAAGAATTGTATAATTTTTCCACACTATTGATTTAATCCCACTCTCAGAAGTTTCTTGGTTTCCATTGTTTCTAAAAAAGTACATAATACATGATATTCTATAATCAGTGGGACAAAAGTGATACAACGACACAATGAGTCACATATACGTAATGTGCCTAGGAAATAGAGGCCGAGATTAAATACAATAACATATGTTGATGGGCCACGGACATAATTTTCACTTCCCCCAAGATGACATGGTGATGGGATATCACAACCAAATAAGACGTATGAAACAAGAAAGGGCTCTTCAGATCTGAATGGACTATCTCAAGGATACATGTATGTTGTGTGTGCTACAAGCGGTAGTAACTAAGCCAATCAACTCTACTGAACTACATCTAAGGCTAGATCATAATCTGTTGTCATCCAGGCATGTGGAGGGGTACTTGAAGGACCACCCCCTAATGAGGTTTGCAACATCTCACACACACCCAGGAAATTTTGGTACAATTATTTGGGTCACTAGACCATCAAGTGTACAATTCTCGATCGTGCGATCATGAGCTGAAGTCGAGCATGCAATAAAAATCCAAGTCAAAGGGAAATGATGATCCAATTTGCTTGATTTGAGGCATTGAAAAATGATGTATTTTGGAACCAAGGTACACCTCCCTCTAAACCACTCTCCTATAATAAATGTGTTGGAGTCGACAGAAGAGGGCCTACGAGAGTTAAGGAGATTAGGATTCCTCAACAAAGGAACGAGGATCATAGTAATGTGATTGATATACTAAAACCAAGATTATGATGGAAGGATAAGATGGGTGGTGGACTGATGACTTCACTTATTAGAGCATAATATGCTCAAACAGAGAATTTTCAAAGACATATCGGTATATTGTGAGGAAAAATATGAGAAAAATGGGATGAATGTGATGTAAATATGGATGATACATTGTAAAAAAATCAATGGTATTCTGAACAGACTCCATGGATGCAAGGGTGACTCATCTTTGATTCTATGAACAAGGGTGACTTGATGATGCTCCCACATGGGAGAGGCCCAAAGTGGACCATAAAAACATGAGTAAACCATGGTTACTCATGAATAAAATCGACATATAAGTCAACAGGTGCAAAGGAAAAGTGTTACCAAAGTACATGTTACTCATATGAAGAGATTTGGTTTTGATGGGTGTCAAAGTGAGACCTTATGGAAAAATATCTTCTTGGTGAAGTTTCAAATTATAAAAAACAAAGAGAGGCCCATTATAGAGTTCGCTGAGAGATTTCCAATGGTGTTGATGGTTTTTCAAAAAAAGATACATTTTTCTCATAATTTTCAATCGAAAAACTAGGGGTTTTCCTATAAAAGAGCTTCTTTCCCCCAAATCCAATTCATTTTCATAATGAGCAGTTGGAGAATCGGGAGAGGAGGAGAAGGAACTAAATATTTTCAAGCTCGTAGCAGAAAAAATAACTGTCAAAATTTGGATATGTGACTTTCAGGTAGGTTTCCTAACCCTAATCATCATTTTCCATGGATTAAGTTCTGAGGCTAGGGCATCAACTGATTGTGTGAAACCTTGACTATTTTTATTCACGGTCGCAATGCACATGTTGGGCATTTTTCTACACTCTAGGGTGCAATAAAAGCGCTGAAAAGTTCACCCAACACAATTTCTCGTGGAAAAACTGTGATCTCGACCTCAGGGAAAGAAAGTACTAGGGGCTTCCAAGGAGATAAAGCTAAGAACTGAAAAATGCACATGATGGTTGTGAAATGAAAAATTTGATGGTTCTTGGTAGGTATGGCTGAGTTGAAGCCTGTGTGGAGAGAATGAGATTTTGATGTTATTCGTACTAAGATTCAATAGAATAAGGTTGTTGTTACACCATTTTTTGGTCATCTAAACTATTGTTATTGTAGAAATTATATAACTTATGTGTTATATGTCCAAGATTCTCCTAATCTCACACTATTTTAACTTCATGCAAAATACAGAATCTATTCCACCATTGATCATTTTCAGAAATTAAATCAAGATTTCAATGCACACATGAAACAATAAAATTTCACACACATTAACACAGTTGTTTAACGGGAAAGCCTGAAGTTGAAAACCCAAACTATCTATATATAATATATGTCATAGAGATCATGTAACAATCCTCATACAAAGCTGATCATATCAAGCTCTCAGTGCAATACAATCGCTACACACTAATCAGTCCCGATCTTGCAAATCCATGCATCAATATTTGCCACCTGCTAGCCTGCCTCTACTGCAAAATCCCTGCAGAAGAATGGCTCTGAATGAGTTCAAATTACTCCATCCTTGCTCATGCAATCCTCATTGGAATCTCCACTAAGTGTTGGATGCAATCAATGCATCACTATAATCACCACTGATAGTCCCACTTGCTCTTTCACCTATCTCTCCACTAGTCTCCACTAAAACTGCCATGCACTGTAGTTAACTGATGTATTCTTCAATTGATTAATGAGTTATTATTTGTGAATTAATTAACTAATTAATTCACTACACTCTCACTAGTGTATCAATCAGTTAGACTAGATACAACTAGCTCAACTGAGTCTAACTGAGTTAAACTAAATACAACTCCACCAACTACTTCTCCAACTCCACCAAACTCTCTCACATGAGTTCTAACTGAAGTCCTCCACGCAATAGCTCTAGTAAACCCTCAGGAATAGCGTAATTCATTATGTCAGTTTTTGTGCCACATCTGTTCACTTAACTGATGTGCTCCAAGAGAATAAGATATTGTTTAGAGTCCAGATATTATTAAGAGCTAATAATATTCGACATATCTATTTTTAGACTGGCAGTCTAAAAATAGACTCTGCCCAATATGTCTAAAAATAGAATTCCATCTGTTTTTCCAACTTGACCAACCATCCACAAAGAGCATCCTACAACTCATAGAATATGATTGACATGTCTAAAAATAGACATAGTCTAAAAATAGACTTTGCGCCAAAAATAGCCTGCGGGCCCACTTAGTGAAGGCGACTCTTTTCACTAAGCTCATCATCTTGTTGAATATCAACACTCCCTCTTGTTAGTGTCCCATGATTTGGCTGATTGGCAAGCCAAATTACAGTGTAACATCAAACCAGTCTTTAGAGCCCAAGGACCTAGCCTTCCTGGACTCAGAGAGGGCTCTCTCTATTTGTGTAAGGGATATCTATGTGTTTGCTTATTGTGTTCTTGATATTAGGATAGTTATGAAGTAGGTTTTTGGTTTTGGTTTTTAGGTTGTGAGGGATGAACTAATCAAAGACTAAGATAGGTAAAAAGAGGTCAGATCAACTGGGCTATGGGGTCGAAAAGGTCAAGAAAGCTGTCAGATGGTGATACAAGGTTGTTGAAGGGTCGATTTGATTCGAGGTAAAATGGATATTTGGGTAAAATGGAGTGAGATGGACATTAATTTTGTGAAGAAAAAAAGATTTCAAACAAAAATAGTTAAATAGCTAACATAAACATAGTAGGGCTAACCATTAATCATGAGAAATGTAACTATAAACTGATCAATGCATAGAAATAAACATTCAAGCCATGCATAGAGATATATGACTCTCTAACTTTAGGAAATGGCTATCAAACTTTGCGAAAATACATTTAAGACAAACAAGCAACTCAAATCACTATGAAGGAACGCCTAAAAATAGTACTTCAAGCTATTGGGCACTTTGAAGCAAGATTGCATAGTTTTAGGCAAAGGGCAAGATCAGTACAAGACCTTCGTGGTTCAACAAATGACAATCTAATCAATCAAAGAGAGGTTTTAGAGGTGGAGCTATGACTAGCTATGAGTAAGCAGGGCATACCATGAATCATACTTAGCATGCATAAAACCATAAATGAAATAAGAAAACGATATTCTTCAGTTATCAAAAAGCAATCAAGGATTCTTTAATATGACTAAGAATGAAGAAAACATAGAAGTTATAAAGAAATAGGAAATTCAAGGTGCCTCCAAGGGCATGTCTCAAATCTATTCTCTACTATATTATAGCAAGCAAGAGCATGGAATTATGAATAAAAACTAAGAAACAAAACAGAGAGAGAGACACTATACCATTCTACCAAGTCATGGAATCCAACAACAGTCCTCTTTCATCATCGAAAAGCACTCAAGAAACTATCCAATGCATGAGATAATTGTTTCTTCCAAGCTTGTATAACCATATATTTCTTCTATTCATCAAGTTCAGCCCCATTTACAATGAAAGCCTTTGGAATATATAGGCAAAAGTGAGGAAAACCTCCTAGTTCAACTTGCAATCTCATTGGCGTATCCAAAATATCTGATTTTGTCCTTGAGGATTTGCAAAGCCCAAGGTAAAAAATATCTAATAAAATATCTCAAAAATGCTAAAAAAGGAAAATGTATTGACTTTTCATAACTAACTATGCCCGAAAATAGCTAAACGCACATTAGGAAAAGCCACTTCAGAAAAGTGTATTTTTCTCAAAAATACTTAAGAAATATATCAGCAGAAAGTCCTCTGTCTTGCGGGAAGATTTTGGGTGCCTTCCCGATGTCAAAACGAGGCCCGTGATGGCTCGTTGGAAAGATCTGAATTTATATTTTTTGAAAATTCTTAGTTTCCTCCAAACTGATAACCAGAAGTTCATAAAAAACTGACCTGTGTGTAAAAACCCAAATAATAGACCTTGCTGATAAACGAGGCAAAGTGTGAAAAAAGTGAGTGTTTTTTTTCCATTTTGGGGGAGAAAATCATCTTCAATTGATTTGAAAATCGCTAATTAGATGCCCCTGAATTTAATGCATCCAATGGTACCACTCTTAACAGCTGAGGATGCTCCAAACAAAAATGGCAGTGCCCAAGATTTCATGCAATTAGGCCCAAAAATGACAAAAAACAAGATCATGTCGAAATTCGCTCAATTTTGGTGAGAAAACACCTAAAGAGTGTTCAAAAACATGCCTAGAAGCTTGGGCCAAAATTCCAAGTCTAGATGTGTCTTTTCCACTTTTTCTCATCGGGTGCCCTCTTTGGGCAATTTTGAATTTTTCTTGGTTTTCTTCCTTGTTGTTTGGCATTTTAGCTTTGGTGAAGAAATCATGGCCCCTTGCCTAGGAGAGGTAGCTAGCACATTCTTTGGAGAGTGCCCTTCATGATCCATGTTTTGTATTTTATTGCCCTCATCATTGCTTGCTTGAGGGCTGCCTTTATGTTCCTTCTCATCACTACCTTACTATGTTATTCTTTATCACTATGATCTTGCTGCTGTGTAGGTTGCCATTATGTTCCTCTTCATCACTACCTTGCTGCCCATCACTTTGATTTTCCTTGGAGGCATTGTGCTTCTGATAATCTTTACTTGCTTACCAAGGCAAACTGATTCAAATGATCACTGGAAATAATCTTCAACCAAAAACACCTTTTCCTCTTTGCAAGACAGTTTGTCCTTAGTTGTCAAACATGTTTTTGATAAATGAAAGCAAACTTACTTCTTCAGCACTATGTTTGAGCAAAGAAGCCCTTTAACAAGATATGTTTGTGGTTTTTTAAGAGAAGTCTCCTTTTGTTTTTGGCATAAAGAATCTTCCTCTCAAACACTGTTCTTATGAAGTCACTGTTATTAAAAGACTAAACAAAACCCCTTTCAAACTGATAACTCTCTTCCTCCCAATTACTATATTCCTTGGAAAACACTACTTTGAAATTAGTGATCTTTTGTGGTTATTTGAAGCAGAAGGTGCTCATTGGAAACACTGTTTTAAAATATTCCTAGAAAACTCTCTTAAAATAACACACTAACTCTCCTCCATTTAACTGCTTCTATCCTTTGTAATCATAGTAAGAAGACCTCTTTCAATTTGACAAATCCCTATCTTATAATCACTGTTTCCTTTTGTTTTAAATGATCATGGCGCTACTTTGAAACCAATGTTTAAAAGACTCTTTTCAACTGACAATCATCCTTATCCCCTAGTCACTGTTTCCTCTTTGATTTAGCAAACAAAGTGCTCTTTGAAACCACCGTCAAGATGCCTCTTTAAACCGATTTGAGACCTTTGCAAAAATTTTCTTTTCCTTCTAAAGATTGTGCCAATCCTTGACTTTTCATAACACAAAAATATCTTCTTTAAGCTTAACTAAAAACCCTTTATGTAAACTTTGTTTTGTTTTGTAGAGACTGTGTGAAATTTTAGCTATTCACAGCACAAAACTCTTTCAAATTGGGTCATTAATCCTCCTCTCTTTCTCTGTTTCTATTCTTTACTATTCAAAGTAAAAAAAAACCTTCTTTTAAACTGGCAAAGTCCTTATCTCTTTTATCATTGTCTCTTTGATTTAGTAAACAAGGGGTGTTCTTGGAAAACACTGTGCTAACATACTCCTTCAGGCTGATTATGAGACCTCCACAAACTCTATTTTTCTTGTCTGTATTTATTAGCTATCTCATAGCACAAAAAAATATTTCAAATTGGCACATTATCCAACCTCTCTTTCATTGTTTATATCATTTATAATCATAGTAAAGAGACTTCCTTCAATCTTTGTTTTGTTTTTTAGGAGTTTGGCAAACAATGTCTTTGATGATGATTAGTTTTTAGCATACAATTTCTCTCCTTTTTTCTTGATAAACAAGCCTCTATTTAAACAAGCAGGCTTCTAGTGAAACCATGAATTTCCTCTTATCCTCAATCAGTGTTTTCCCTTGAAATTTGTAACCAAACCCTCCCTCAAACTAAAACTAAGCAAGGAGACAAGAAAAACCTTTGGAAAAGTTTTCTTGATGTGTTGGAGATGATTTCCTCGAGTGAAAACTGATTTGGCACCCTTGGAAACTAATTTGGTGACCTGTTTTCCTGGTGGCCTGGGTGTTGCACAGGCGTGCCGCACAAAAACCCAGGTGCACCGCGCACTTTAGAAAAATACACTGTTAATACGTACAGGCGCGTCGTGCAATTTTTCAAACGCGCCAGACACTTTTGTAGCCGGTTTTGGAGGCCTTCCTGATGTCGGAATTGGGTGTGAGATGGATCGTTGGAAAGCTATGGAAGTATAATTTCGAAATATTATTGATTTGTTTCATTTGGTGTCCATTTGGTTTATAAAAAATGGATTTTCCCAACACTGGTCAAAACTGGTGAATCCTGGTGCAGAAATGCATAGTGCTGTTTGCAGGCCACTTTTGGATGCCTTCCAGGTGTCGGAATTGGGCCCGAGATGGATCGTTGGAAAGATATGTAAGTATAATTTTCAAATATGGTTTATTTGTTTCATTTTGTTTCCATTTTTTTTTCAAAAATTGACTGTCCCAACACTATTCAAAAATGGTGAATGCTGGTGCAGAAATACATAGTGTTGTTTGCAAGCTACTTTTGGATGCCTTCCTGTTGTCAGAATTTTGCCCGAGATGGCTTGTGGAAAGATATGAAAGTATAATTTCCAAATATGTTTTAGGTTTTTCATTTGGTATCCATTTTGTTTTTCCAAATTTGACTATACCAACACTGGTCAAAATGGTGAATCCTGGTGCAAAAATTCTCCCGTGACATCTGTCTTTTTTACATTTCTCACAAACCATGATACCTGTGTAGAAACTGAAGGAGGTTTTTCTTCTTGAGCCTATGAGGGACAAAAAATTCTCTCAATTTTGTCAATTTCATCTCTGTTTGGTCATAAACACATTTTGAAACAAACTGCCTGGGCACTCCTTAACCTCTGTCTTACCATTTCTTGAGCTGTATTTCTCTGAAACCTTTATAAAAAAGCCTTGATTTGCCAATGAGGGTCCTTTGATATAACATGAAACTTGTTTTGATTATGTATTTAACCATTTGTATGAGAAAATTTTCATGGTGACAACCTTAAGAAAACTGACCCTCTACCTTTTGTGAGGGAGGCCATCTTCAAGTTGACAAATCAACTGTTCTTTCTCTAGGTGACTTTGCTTGTGACCTATGTCTTTGTAAGAACTGTATATCCTTTGAATTTTTAGACAAGAAGCATGGTTTTGATCATGAAAGTTTTCTTTGTCTATGTGTTGAGAAAATCACTTGGATAGATAGCAATGCCCTCTCCAAAAATGTGACTTTGTATCTTTTGGAGGAAACCCTTTGTAAACATAAGAAAAAGAGACCTTCAGCACCCTCATGCCACATCTTGGAAATAAATAATTCACAACTCCAAAACTTACTTTGACAATTTCTGCTCTCCTGGTGTTTTGATGATGATTAGGGCTATTGTGTAGCTTGATCAAATCAGTCAGTCGCCCTTGGATATTTTCCTTTGACTGTGGATGAAACACCTTATTTGTATTCACCCATGGCTTTACCTATATCTGTTCATCAAGGAAAAAGTTCTTTAGAGATCCTTAATGCAATAATATGGAACAGCAAGGCTTTTTCACATGTTTCATAAAAGGCCTTTGACTGTTGTTGTCAACCCTAGAGACAGCCTTGAGTTGTGAAAGACCAGTGCCTAGGACATCTTATACAACAAGGAGCATATAATATAATATGGGAAATTATCATAAACATGCTCTTGTGCTATATTTTGTAACAGGAAGGTTTATTTGAATGGGACCAAAACTTTCAGAAAATGACACAGGGAAAGCAATACTGTAGAGGCAAGGTGGGAAACTCTAATACAAATTGCATCAGAAAATTCAAAGGTAGCTTACTGTAAAGAGGGTTGGGTTCTAAAAAACCTCACAGAGATGAATAATCTAAAGGTGTTTACTGCGTATGAAAGATTGAGATAATACTAACTGTCATTGGGATGAAATTCAGAAACAAATATCAACATGTAATGGGCTTACAAAATTAAGAATCCATACATGACAATAGCATTTTAAAAATAACATCCCATAGAAGCTAATATAGCAGAAGTATGGTTGAAGTGGAAAAGGAAACAATATATCACGCCTGAGCCATATTTAAAGCGCTTGACAGGTTCTAGCATGAGTATCAATTAGGATAAATTCATACCAAAAACCAGTAAGCCACTCGCATTCCAGAACATGATACAAGTGAAGTGGATGAAAACGAGATGAAAAATTAAATTATCACATATAGGAGAGAGTTACTTACTGCGAAGCACAAAGACTAGAATCCTCGTTAAAGATGGAACTCCTCATCACTAAAACCTGACGGGCTCTTTGAATTCATATAAAAGTTCAACAAAATTGCATACAAAATTCTCTCACAGCGTGTTTTTCTCAAAATATGGAACCCTTTACAATCTGTTCTTGGGGTTTCTTATAGGAGAAAAACGAGTAACAGGAGTAGATGATATTAATTAAATGGATCTCATTAAGACAGAGTGGAGAAAGAGTTCATGCCCACTCTACTTAATGGCAATCTGCATCGTTGTAAGTACTTTATAGTATGATCTGGGAGTCTCTGTTAGGTAGATATCTGACCTCTGATGTTTCGTGAAGTCCTTCTGGTTGTTTGGAACTCTGCTCTAGCCTTCTGGAAATGGTGAACTAGATAGAAAGTCCGCGGGCCTCCATACTCCATAACTGCTGGTTCTGAGAGTCTTTAAGAAGCTTCTGTTAGTGTAATTAACTATTTTTGGGCTCGAGGAGGCATGAAGACTTCTGTAGGAAGGTGTACTGTCTGGAGAAAATGTCCCACAGATAATCAAACACTGATATGGCTATTACGTGTGCTCTTTATTCTTCCAACTATGCTTTCTTCCTTTGAATGTGGGGTTAAGCGGTAATTATTCAATAACAGGCTTAAACCCCTTTAATCCTCTTTGCTATTGATACACTTTGCCGCTTGCTGAAAGATTATCCCTGCGCATTGAATCACAATGGCTATGACTGTGGAGTCTGAGAGAATTTTCCACTCTGTAATCCCTGCACAAATAAAATAAACCAATTATAAAAATCCAGGGGAGATGGCAGAACAATGCTTTGGAGGCTTGTGGATGGGCGACGGGAATGGTGGATGCAATGGAAAGTGGCAGAGATGACCTTTTAATGAAAAAATTAAGGTTGGTGCCTTTGAATCATGATACAAAGGGGAATGCACGAAAAAATATGAAATGAGTTTGATGGTGGGACCCGACATGGGCGGAGGGTGATTAAACACGAGCCGTTGGATTTCAGGAGGAGATCAACGGCAAAGATTAAAAGAAGAAATTTTTGGAAGGTCCGATGGGAACAGGATGGGTGAGGCGCGATGCGATGTGAGCCGTAGATCTAGATCAGATGGACATTCGTGATTAAATCAGAAAATCTCAATTAGGGGAGGCAGCGGGGGACACATTTGAGATCTTGCGATTGGCAATGGTGCGATTGAGCGCCAACCATCCAATCTGGGTTAGATTGACGGCAGAGATTAAATCGATGGGGAGACGAGATGGAGGTATAGAAGCAGAGTGGGAGAAAAGAGGGCCATCAAATCTAAGGGAACGAATGTTGGGGATGGAATCGGGGATCGGCAATCAACGTAACACAAAAAGGCGCTTTATGAAATCTCTGATTAGCGATGGGGTTGCGATGCGATTATTGCTGGGCCATCGGATATAAGAACAGATCGACGGTTGATATGTGATCAGAGGGGGGAAAGGGGAGAAGCGATGGGTGCGATGTAGAACTAGTGCGGACCGTCGAATCTGTATAGATCGACGGCAGGTATTGCACCCGTGCTCTACATAACATTATACTATCGCATCAGAGATAATTGAGTTAACAAAGACATGTGCTTCCGTATGTCTCTTCGATTGCGATAGGCACCTTGCGGGCTAGCACCTGTTCGTAACGCCCGGGCATATGGGGAAGTGGTTAAGGGGCTGGCCTAAAAGGGGCTTAGCCTGTCATAAGGTGGAAAGTGGGTTTTTGGCCCATTTTTAATGCATTTTAAGGCCGACAAGGGATAACGGTAAGGGGAATGAAGGGATTTTAAGCCAAACAAAGGGTATTTGTGAGGTTAAAAGGGGAGATGGGATTATTTAAAGGGACTAATGAGGAATTAAGAGAGGGGAAAAAGGTGAAGAGACAGAGGTTTAGTGGGAAATGAAATAAGGGAAAAGGAGGCCTTTTGGGAATTTATTCTTCACAAACAGAGGGGTTTCAAAACTGGGAACAGCAGTGAATGTTAACCATATGATCAACATATCAACATTGGCTCCACCTGGGGATGACATGCTCATCCTTGGGCGTGTTGAGAACTTTGCAGACCACCTATTAATCTTCTATGTGGACACCACTCTTCAGCAATTTTTATTTTTCTCTTCATGATTCATCACGACACACACATCATTCAAACAAAGATGAAAACAGAAAACTAATGTACAATATAATACATCAGTCTCTTTGTGCCTGAATACGAACTAGAAGTAAGGTTTGAGGAACTGACCATTTACAAGGGCATCGAGCAAGTCTCCCTGTAAATTTTCCAACTTGAAAGTGCTATTTCCCCCTTGTTCCACAATTTTAAAAGGGCCGAACCAGAGTGGGTCGAATTTACCATGTTTCCCCTTTTCAGCTCTTCGAATATCCCATATAAGCACTAAATCCCCAACATGAAACTTCATGTCCTTGGCATGCTGATCAAAAAGGTTCTTAATCTTCTCTTGATATTCTGTTAGCCTCTAACTTACCTGGTTCCGTGTTTCTTATAACTCCACCAGCTGATTGATTCTCCTGGTCACATCATCGGGTTCTTCTTGACTTTCTTGCATGAATTAGGCTACAGGTAAGGCTAACTGTACAGGGAATACTGTTTCCCTCCCATATACTAATTCATATGGGGACTTCCCGGTTTCTCTCTTACTGGTAATCCTGTTGGCCCATAGAGAGAATTTCAATTGGGAATCCCAAATTTTCTGATTTTCATTGATAGACTTCTTCAGTGCCCTCACCAGGGTTTTATTTGAAGACTCTGCTAGGCCATTTCCTTGTGGGTAATAGGCCGTAAATGACCTAGCGCAATGTTGTACTGCTGGAAAAAGCTGAAAAAATTTGCAGACTTAAAGGCCTGTGCATTGTAGTCACTATCTTGGCAGGGTAGCCAAATCTTGATATGATATTTTCTTCTATGAATTTCATTATCAAAGCATCTGTTGCATTCCTCACAGGTATAGCTTCCACCCACTTTGTGAAATAATTGGTAGCAGTTAATATCCACTTGTGTTGACCACTTGACGAAGGATGTATTTCACTGATAAAGTTGATTCCCCATTGCTGGAATGGTTCATCCATGTGAACAGGGATCATGGGAAGAGGTGCTAGCTTCTATCTTTCAGAAAATTTCTGGCATTTCTCACAACCTCTGACCCAGGAAAACACATATCCAAAGAGTTTGGGCCAGTAGAATCCAGCCTTTAGGATTTTGTGAGCAGTGGCTCTCCAACTATAATGACCCCCACAGATTCCTTCATGAAATTCGACCATTATACTCTCGACCTCGTCTTCTGTGAGACACAAGAGTAGGACGCCTAAGGGATCTCACCAGTACAGCCGACCATTGGAAACTATGTACTTTTGTGATCTCAACCTTAGTGTTATGTATTTAGCTTTATCACAGCTAGGAGGGCAGCTAAGTGTTAGAAGATATTCCACTATCTCTTTGTACCAAAAGCTGATGAGGTACTTCATATGTGTCTTCTGAGTAGCTATCTCTACTCCCTACTGTTCTTCCTTCTTCTCAGGCTCCTCATTAGCTATCATGGACAGATTTATTCCCAGTGCCTGACAATTTGATTCAGATAATATTTTCGCTAGCCCTTGTCCCTTGATCAGTTTGGTAGGACGGATGTCTAGCTCATACTCCTATATTTTGGCAATCCATTTCCCTCGTTTCCCTTCGCTATCTCCTTGGATAAGAATATCTTTTACTGCAGTTGTGGGTACAAATGTCGTGATGTGTGACTGCACGGCATGCATATGAAATTCTTTGAGGGACGTCACCATAGCATAAGCCTGTTTTTCTAATATATTATATTTCAATTCCACATCACGAAGCACCTGACTGAGGAAAGCGATGGGCTGCTCATACCCTTCTTCATTTTTCTGCAATAAAACTCCTGGCACTGTATGAGGTGATGCAAATGAAAAGATCATGAAAGGTTTGGCATAGTCCGGTCTATCTAGCACAGGGGCTTCTGAAAAGGATTTTTTTATCCTAGAAAATGCCTCTCGTGATTCCTGAGACCACTTTACCTCGTTATTTTTATTCAGCATGTCAGTTATATGTATAGCTATCTCTGCATAGTTAGGGATGAACCTCCTCAAAAAGTTAATGCACCCTAGGAACACCTGCACCTCCTTTTTATTTCTGGGAAGAGAAATGCCATTTATAGCTTCTACTCTCCTAGGATCTAGTTTTACCCCATCTTTGGTCACAATATGTCCCAAAAACTTACCCTCTTCTAATGCAAACAATGACTTCTGTGGATTAAGAGAGAGACCATACCTTCTGCATATCTCAAAAGTTCTACGCAAATGTTCAATGTGCTCAGTATCATCCTTTGAAAACACAGTGATATCATCGAGATAGACCACCACAAACTTATCTTGCTCCCCAACAAAGGCAATGTCCATGGCCCTTTGGAAAGTGGCCCCTGCATTAATCAACCCAAAAGGCATCCTGGCATACATAAATGTACCCCATGGCGTGGTAAAGGCAGTCTTCTTTTGATCTTATGGTAGTATAGCCACCTAATTGTAACCCGAGAATCCATCCATCATCGACATCCGGGAAGCTCCTACTACTTTCTGCAGGATGTGATCCATCTTGGGCAGTGGATAATTATCTTTTAAGGATGCTTGGTTTAAATTTCAGAAATCAACACATAGCCTTATTTCTCCATTCCTTTTCCAGACAAGGACTAGGTTTGCTACCTGCTCAGAATACCTCAATGGCACAATGATTTTGGCCTTCAAAAATTTCTTAATTTCTTTCTCAATTGAGGGAAGCAGCAGGGGATTAATTTGTCAGAGCTTCTGCTTGTACGGCTTCGCATCTCCTTTCAAAGGGGTTTTATGTTGCATGATGCTGATATCAAAGGTTTTTAGGTCTTGATAAGACCATGCAAACACATCTTTGTAAGAATGAAATAATTTCTGGTAGAGCTCTTTATATTGTCCTGGGAATTTCTTGGATAGCCTCACAATTTTAGGGTCAGCATCAGTAGCAAGATTTACGTCTTCTACCTGATTTTCTTCTACCACTTTGTTTGGCTGCAGTGGGACGTCGTTCTTGTCAAACAATCTTTCTAGAGGCACCAGCCCTCTAGGTATAATGTTTCCCTTCAATTGCAACACTTTATGACCTGCCACCTTTTCCTCCCATTTGTTTTTTGAAAGGTCTTCAGCCTCTTCTTCTTCACAAACATCTATATCCATGTTTGAGAATTATCCGATTGTTTCCATAAATATTTTCACTTTCTCTTCATCCTCAAACACCTTCCAGTGCTTGATGTTATCTGGGATTGATGGCCGATAACACACCTCAATTTCATATCTTAAGAGAGGGTTCTGAGGTGGATGGAATGTACTAGCGGCTACTGCAAGAGAATCAGCCATCCTGTTCTGCTCTCTAGGCATAAATTGAATGTTAAATTCCAAGAAAAAATTTTCCACTAGGTCCCACACTTCATTCCTATAAGCCCTTAGCCTAGGGTGTTTGGTTTGACACTGATTCTTTACTTGTCTAACTACCAGTTTCGAATCTCACATAACTTTTAAACTTTGTGTATTCATGCTTTTGGCTGTCTGTAACCCTAACAGAAGTGCTTCATATTCGACCACATTATTAGTGGCCTCATATTCTAGCTTGAAAGATAATGGGACCCATTGGCCTGTAGGAAAAGTCAGTAGTACTCCAGCACCATTACCTTCTCTATAATTTGCTCCATCAAAGTGAAGTGTCCAGATTCCTACTTCACGGTTCTCTGAGGGCTGCTCGGTCTTGATCTAGGAGAATGATGGTTCTTGAGCATAATCTTGGTTTTCCTCCAGCATTAAACATGGGAAATCACATTCTTTACTGTGGACTGGTGAATTAACCAAGTTGTCAGCCTTAGTAACCATCTTAACAAATATGGTTTCCCTGTACAACCTCCTCTCCTAGCCACCAAATAATGGGATAGTAGCATATCTTAAGTCCAATTTCATTGACCCACAGATTTTTGTCCCCCAGGACCTTGACAGCAACATGCCAAAGTGAGCTGGGATGTTAGCCACCACAATGTCCATCACCACACTTTTTGCGGGAATCTGGGCCAAATTGACCACAAAATCCTTGATCATACCGAGGCATTTAACTCTTTTGGAATCAAACGAATAGAGGTCCTTGTATGGACAGGTGATTTGTAATCCTAGTTGTTCCATGGCTGACAGAGACAATAGATTATGGGAAGCTCTCGAATCTAACATAAATTTATGTAATAGCAGGTCATGAATCACTAGCGACACATAAAAAAGAGGAGTAGAAGCATCTAATTCCTCAACGTGGGGGCCAAACACAACCATGGGTCTTTCTTCTTGAAGGTTCATACTATCTGGGAAGTGTGTTGCTTTTGGAGGGAGCATGAAAGAGGTGACCTGGGACTGATATGCAGGCTGTTTCAACAATTCAGTCAAGGGAACTGGTATTTCAACCTTCTCAAGCTCCTTTTGCAGACTAAAGTCAGGAGAGGGATTTTCTGTTGCGACCTCCTTTAACTCTTTATTTTCGGCCAAGGGTTTGGCTTCTTTTGACACAGACTTGGTATTAGGGGGAATGACTACTTTTGAAGAGGAAGGAATTTTATCGTTAGACTGAAAAGGTTCATTTAGAGGCCCCTTACCTTTGTCTGTAACCTTTTGCATTGTTGACTCCTTCTGAGTAGGTGCTTCCTTCTGGGGTGGCTCTTCTTCCTGATCTTGAGTACGAGTCCTTTTCCTAGAAGATCTGAGATCATATCTTCTATTGAACTGTGCTTGCATGAAATCAACAAATTTCTTACAATAGTCATCAATCTATAGGTCTTCTGTGCCTCTAGCCTTCTCTTCTTCTTGTAATGAGATCTCGGTTCCATCACTATTAGAAAAAGAAAGATATGCACCCTCTTGTTCATAGGCAGTGTCTTCAGTAGGACCATCTACCTAGACTTCCAAATACAGCGTGTGTGGTACTTGATCTTGTTGCTCTTTCCGTTCCCTCTGCAGTATTTGCAGAGGTGGTTTCCTATACTGAGGATTGTAACCCCTGTTTGGAGCATTCTAGAAATTCTTAGAGGATGAATTCTTGGCCTCCAATTCAAGTTTGACCAGCTTACTAGAAAGGTTCTTAATCATTTTGTTCATTTCTTCAATTCTGTTATCAGCTGAGTCTCTGTCTTGGCTAGAAGTAGACACCTCCTCTTGGCCTTTCCTTCTAGCATCTTGGTCTGGCTTTCCCTTTGATTTACCAATGGAGGCGAAATTTTCCTCCAACTCTAGTGCATCTGTTTGAGCATCATCCAAGGTGGCAGGCTTTCTTTCTCTCAAAGAGAAACCAAATTCTGAGTCAAAAGCTGCTACGAAAACAACTTTAGCAGCAGTTTGATGAGCTTTCATATCAGCAGGAAGACTCAAATACAATTTATTAAACCTCTTGATGAACTCTGACACTCCTTCGTTATGTCTTTTCTTGAGTGTGTTAAACTCAGTAAGACAATGTCCATGATCTTTCTTCTCCCCCCATTTTCTAAGAAAAGTGTCCTCCATTCCTTCCCAAGTGGTGATAGAATGGTCTCCCAATGTCTTAAACCATTTTCTGGCTTCGCCATCAAGGGATTGAACAAATAGTCTTAAGACTACATCTAGGTGTTCTACATTAAATTTATCTGCAAAAGAACAGAAGACCTCAAGATGTTTTTGAGCTTCAATCTCATTTTCCCCATTGAAACGGGTAATATCTTCAGATAGTCCTGTGGCATATCGTTCAATGCTTGAGGTAATGCCAGGGGCACATACTTATTCAACAAGAAACTAGGAACATTGGCCATTGGGGGAGGTGGAAGTAGTGCAAGGGTTTGGTGTGTAAAAGGAGGAGGGGGAGGTGGAAGTGAAGTATGAATGACAATAGGAATGTATTGGACAACAGCTTGAGGTGTTGATGGGAAAAACAGGCTGTCAATAGCAGATACTTCGGTGACGTCTTTGACCTCTTCGTCTTCAGGAGTAGGGTGAAGGGTGTAATATGGGTATCCCTTGACTCAGCTTTGCCTTTAATTCGAACATCTCCTCAGGGTGGACTATCTGAGTAGTAATCGGTATCTCCCATAGTGGAGTCGAGACCTTGCACTTGGGCAACTTGAGAGGAGGAGGACAGAAAGTCTTCTAGATAGAATTCAGGAATCTCAGTATGGACTGATTGTCTTTCCCTCCAACTCCGTTTATGTAGGATCTTCTCTGGGTCAGACACAGAAGGTGTCTTTGGCTGAGACGTATCTGACCTCAGGTGTGGCTTACAAGGAGCCAGGACTGCAAGTAAATTTATATGATAAATGAATGTGGAGTCGCCAAGGTGAGGGATCTACAACTCTCAACTCTCTATGCTCACCTATTTGAAGAGTGAATAAGGTTTTGTCGAGGCCCAGGGATTTAACTTTTTTCAACTTCGATCCCTGGAAATGACGCCAAAAATATGTTATCAACCCTAGAGACAGCCTTGAGTTGTGAAAGACTAGTGCCTAGGACATCTTATAAAGCAAGGAGAATATAATATAATATAGGAAATTATAAAAAACAGGCTCTCATGCTATGTTTTGTAAACAGGAAGGTTAATTTGAATGGGACCAAAACTTTCAGAAAATGACACAGCAAAAGCAATACTGCAAAGGCAAGGTGGGAAACTCTAATACAAATTGCATCAGAAAATTCAAAGGAAACTTACTGTAAAGAGGGCTGGGTTCTAAAATACCTCACAGAGATGAATAATCAGAAGGTCTTTACTGCGTATGAAAGATTGAGATAATACTAATTGTCATTGGGATGAAATCCAGAAACAAATATCAACATGTAATGGGCTTACAAAATTAAGAATCCATAAATGACAATAGAATTTTAAAAATAACATCCCATAGAAGCTAATATAGCAGAAGTATGGTTGAAGTGGAAAATGAAACAATATATCATGCCTGAGCCATATTTAAAGTTCTTGACAGGTTCTAGCATGAGTATCAATTAGGATAAATTCATACCAAAAACCAGTAAGCCACTCGCATTCCAGAACATGATACAAGTGAAGTGGATGAAAACGAGATGAACAATTAAATTATCACATACAGGAGAGAGTTACTGACTGTGAAACACAAAGACCAAAATCCTCATTAAATATGGAACTCCTCATCACCGAAACCCAACGGGCTCTTTGCATTCATATAAAAGTTCAACAAAATTGCATACAAAATTCTCTAACAACGTGTTTTTCTGAAAATCTGGAACCCTTTACAATTTTTTCTTGGGGTTTCTTATAGGAGAAAAATGAGTAATAGGAGTAGATGATATTCATTAAATGGATCTCATTAAGACAGAGTGGAGAAAGAGTTCATGCCCACTCTGCTTAATGGAAATCTGCATCGCTGTAAGTACTTTATAGTATGATTTGGGAGTCTCTATCAGGTAGATATCTAATCTCTGATGTTTCATGAAGTCCTTTTGGCTGTTTGGAACTCTGCGCTAGCCTTCTCGAAATGGTGAATTGGATAGAAAGTCCATGGGCCTCCATACTCCATAACTGCTGGTTCTGACAGTCTTTAAGAAGCTTCTGTCAGTGTAATTAACTGTTTTTGGGCTCGATGAGGCATGGAGACTTATGTAGGAAGGTGTACTGTCTGGAGAAAAACGTCCCGCAGATAATCAAACACTGATATGGCTGTTACATGTGCCCTTTAGTCTTCCAACTGCACTTTCTTCCTTTGAACGCAGGGTTAGGCATTAATTATTCAATAATAGGCTTAAACCCCTTTAATCCTCTTTGTTACTGATACACTTTGCCACTTGCTGAAATATTATCTCTACGCATTGAATCATAGTGGCTGTGACTGTGAAGGCTGAGAGAATTTTCCACTTTGTACTGCACAAATAAAATAAACCAATTATAAAAATCTAGGGGAGATGGCAAAAGGATGCTTTGGAGGCCTGTGGATGGGCGGCCGAAATGGTGGATGAAATGGAAAGCGGCGGAGACGACCTTTTAATCAAAACATTAAGGTTGGGGCCTTTGAATTGTGATACAAAGGGGAATGCACAAAAAAATATGAAATAAGTTTGATGGTGGGACCCGGAATGGGCGGAGGGTGATTAAACGCGAGCCGTTGTATTTCAGGAGGAGATAAACGGCAGAGATTAAAAGAAGAACTTTTTGGAAGGTCTGATGGGAACAGGATGGGTGAGGTGCGATGCGATGTGAGCCGTAGATCTGGATCAGACGGACGGTCGTGATTAAATCAGAAAATCGCAATCGGGGGAGGCAACGGGGGACACATTTGAGATCTTGCGATTGGCAATGGTGCGATTGAGCGCCAACTGTCCGATCTGGGTTAGATCGATGATGAAGATTAAATCGGCGGGGAGACGAGATGGAAGTATAGAAGCAGAGTGGGAGAAATGAGGGCCATCAAATCTAAGGGAACAAACGGTGGGGATGGAATCGGGGATTGGCAATCGGCGTAACACAAAAAGGCGTTTTATGAAATCTCTGATTGGCAATGGGGTTGCGATGCGATTATTGTTGGGTCGTCGGATCTAAGAACAGATCGACATTTGATATGTGATCGGAGGGGGGAAAGGGGAGAAGCGATGGGTGCGATGTAGAACTAGCATAGACCATCCGATCTGTATAGATCGACGGCGGGTATTGCACCCGTGCTCTACAGAACATTATACTATCGCACCGGAGATAATTGAGTTAACAAAGAAATGTGCTTCCGTCCATTTCTCCGATTGCGTAGGCACCTTGCGGGCTAGCACTTGGTATTGGCGCCTAGGCATATGGGGAAGTGGTTAAGGGGCTGGCCTAAAAGGGGCTTAGCCTGTCATAAGGTGGAAAGTGGGTTTGTGGCCCGTTTTTAATGCATTTTAAGGCCAACAAGGGATAACAATAAGGGGAATTAAGGGATTTTAAGCCAAACAAAGGGTATTTGTGAGGTTAAAAGGGGAGATGGGATGATTTAAAGGGACTAATGAGGAATTAAGGGAGGGGGAAAAGGTGAAGAGACAGAGGTTTAGTGGGAAATGAAATAAGGGAAAATGAGGCCTTTTGGGCATTTCTTCTTCACAAACAGAGGGGTTTCAAAACTGGGAACAACAGTGAATGTTAACCATATGATCAACATATCAACAACTATGATAGTGATATGGCTTGATTATTTGAATTTTTTCCCCGAATTTAAAACACATGCCATACACTTTCTTTACATTTGATGAGTCTGTCCAAATTTTGTTCATTTTAGCTGCAAGTTGTCTTTGAAGGAGATCTTTGATAGAAGAAAAACCAAACCTCTTTGATTATTACAGTACCACTGCTTGGCCATATTCTTAACAACATTTTTCCACTCATAATCCTCCAATTGTTTCCCACTGCACTCAAACTCTACCTTTCAAACAGTGAAACCATATAATCAATTCTTGAAAACCACTGTTGTGTTAGTGGTTTCATGCATTGGAGCGAAAAGGTGTAAAACAAGTTTTTTTAAGGCTATTTGAAGCTTTGTTAGCCCTGTGCCCTTAAATGAGGCTACACCTCTGTTCCTGACCCTCTGCTTATTAAATGAAGGAGGTCTTAACCAATGACCTAACCATCTGCTCATACTTGGAGGAGGTTTTCACAGTCACCAACCCTCTGCTCATGTTGGAGGAGGTTTTCATAGTCACCAACCCTCTGCTCATGTTTGGAGGAGGTTTTACACAGTCACAAATCCTCTACTCATATTTGGATGAGGTTTTACACAGTCATGCTATTTTATCCCTTTGTCAAACTATGCTATCTTTCCTTGTAGTGCCTTTTGACTATGTTTGCAGGAGCTCATTGAAATACCTCTCTGTCCAGTACTTGCATCCCAGGCTCAAAACCACATGAGAAGCAACTCTCTTCTCATGTTAAGTTTAATAATGTCTTCTGGAATGCTGGTACACTTCTTCTTTTGAGAAAGACATTGAAACACTTTAAATCCACCTAATATCAGTTTGACTTGTGGCATATGCACTACTAAGACATCAAGGCTTGTTAGTGGCGCAACTTAAGGGTATATCAAGGTTTGCTCTTGCAGATTAAGCGCTAATTCAGGGCTGGTTGGTATTGAACTCAGGATTCTAGCTCAGGCTGTTTTTTGTCGAGGAAGGGATTCTCTAAAGCGCCACTACCTAACTTAGGGGCAACTTTCATTGATTCTTATTGTGTTTGACAAGAAGATCAAGGATAGGAAGGGAGACACTTTTTCAAATATTGGACAGTGAGTTTCATGAGAACCAAGGGGAAAATGATAGTAGACCAGCAAGACCAAGACAACTATGGACAGGGATATTTTGCTGAAACAAGACATGACTTTGAAAACTAAATATTGCTCTGATTATAGGCTGACAGGAAGGTCTAGGAAATAAAAAAATTGTTTGGGGGTTTTTCAGATGACAAATTGACATATGGAGATTAGCTTCTAGAAAACTCAGCTAGGAATCCAGTCATCAAAAACAGGTGAAAAATACTGATGACTAATAGTGGCTCCATTTGGGGAGGGAAGCTCCTTTTCAGGAGGTGTCCAGAATTTCAGATCTCGGTTCTTTGAAGACCAGTGCCTTTATCCATTGGCACAAATGTCTTTCTTCCTTGATGCTATTTCTGAAAATTGACAGCATGATTAGCATCAACGATATTTCTACCTACCCCACTATATTTCCTAACATTTTTTCTTCTTTCGGGTGCATTTGGACTAGCAACCCTTTGACATAATATTTTTGAAAAATGAAACTATCTAGTTTCTACACTTATATCCACCAGGAGTTCAGATTAAGCTGATGAACTCCTTTGTTTCTTTACCTATACTGGATCGACTATCAAGGTTAAGCTATTTGACATGATTTTATTCTCTAATCTAAAACATGAAATTGAAAAATGACCAAATTAAGATTAGATAGTTTGATTTTTCATGTACTTGTGGCATGAAAGACAAGTTGCACACAAATATTATTTTGCATAAAATGAAATCTAGAAAAACGAGGCTAGGATACACAATTTGTTTTTCATCCCTGCTTTCCTCTTTGGTTCTGTTTTGAGCATGTGGAACCAGTATCTTTTCCTAATCTACTCTCTTTGATAAGTCAAGCTTACACAATGTTGACTATCTTTTCCTCTCACTAACTTATCAGCAAATAAATTTAAAACATGTTCAGTTATGATTAGGCTAGATAACTAAAAAAGACATTTGAGCACTAGTAGTGGCATTTAGACTTGTGCGCTTTTCAAATGACTATTTTTTTAACATGGGGCTTTACCATTTCTTTTAGAAACTGCCCTCTTTTTCTACTTTTTATTGTTTTTGTATTTTCTTCTTTTTCACTTTTTCTTCAAACAATCTAGAACTGAAAAGATGCTCACAAGGCTGAGTTTATTTTCCACTGCTGTATATCTATCCTAATCTAATATATACACAATAGACATTTATTTGGTGAACTCTCTTTTCCAATGTAACCAGTCAAGTAGATGATTACATGGGTGACTCTGGTTTAGTTCTTTCATGATGCTGAAGTAATGAAAAGGCCACTTCCATTTGGCTTGTTTTCGGACAGTAGTGATTAAGTTTTTTCTCATTCTTGGTAGAAACTTGTTCATGATAGAACCCACTACTCCTTCATATTTATCAAGGAAAAAAACAAATGGATCTTGGAATAATACCTGATCTAGAGGATTTGATATATAGGCTTCATTCAGGACTACTCTTTCTTCCACTTGGCTCTATTTGGGACTCTCCTGGTAGAGAAACTCTTCCCCTTGCTCATGATCACTTGAACTGTCAGACTCATCATATATTGCAGTGTAGTTTTATTTCAAAGCTGATGTGTTCTTATTAAGTGGACTGAAAACTGTGTGGAGGTCATCATGTTGATGAGCAGGGATACACTTTGACATTAAATCATCTTGAAAGGATAGTGTGACAACTCTCACGTGTTTATCAACCTCTATTTCTTCATCTGCAATTTGTAACTCAATGGAGCTTGGTGGATGCAAATTTGGAGTTATGGAAGATTCCATGTCCAAAATTATTTCCTCAACAATTTCAGGAAAAGGCTTTTCATTTACAACATGCTCAAGAATTTCATCATCCTCTTCAACCTCAGCATCAAAGATGAAAGACTGTTGATTTCCAATTATGTGAATGTTATTTCTGATGGACTGAAGTGAAGTAGAGAAAAGAGTTAGAGACTCTTCACTTACTTCTAAACTCTCAAGGCTCTCCTCATCAGTGTCATAGGTGACCTATATTGGCTGCTTACTTTTTTCAACCTGATGATAATGAACTGCGTCCCACAAATCAATTGTTGATAGCTTTGCAAGGTTAATTTCTGTTTGGATATCATAATCATCAACATATTGATCAAACCTTGGAGAATCAATAATATAAGTAATGTCACCAGCCATGCAGATTAGACTATCAGATTTCTTTTCTTCAAATTGATTTACAAATCTATTTCTTGACTCATGGTATGCAAGATTAACAGGAGAAATATCAGAAAAGTTTTGATTATATGAAGTTTCAGAGGTTGTTTGTATGTTTATAAGTTGATCTATTTTCTCTTCAGTTAAAAAGGGAGGCATTTTCATTTCTCTTCGGATATAACTACAATAATCCTCTTTCTCTTGGGAAATCTGATTTGGAGGATGAATTTCTTTTTGGGCTTCACCTATGAGAGATGATGAATCATTACTTATGCCTTTAGAGAGATCCTGTGGGTTCTCTTTCATTTCTTGCTTGTTTTTATCTTCAACCAATTCTTTGTGATGTTGAGGATAGTTAGCATGTAATTCATGAGTTTTTTATGATAGATTCTTAGGAGGCCAATTTTCTTTTATGAACTCAAATGACTCCCAGCATAAAGGCAGAGATCCTACAGGTTTTGATTTATCTTCTATTTCGGATCTGAATTCATCGTTACTCAACTCTTCTTGATGTTTGGGATAATAAACATGGGATTCATGAGTTTCCTCTGATGGATTCTTAGGAGGCCAATTTTATTTTATGAACTCAAATTACTCCCAACATAAAGGTAGAGATCCTACAGGTTTTGATTTATCTTCTATTTCAGATCTGAATTCATCCTCACTCAACTCTTCTTGATGTTTGGGATAATGAGCATGGGATTCATGAGTTTCCTTTGATGGATTCTTAGGAGGCCAATTTGCTTTTATAAACTCAAATTACTCCCAGCATAAAGGTAAAGATCCTATAGGTTTTGATTTATCTTCTATCTCAGATTTGAATTCCTCTTCAATCAACTTTCCTTGATTTAGGTGAGAGTTAACTTGAGCTGGGGTTTCCTGAATAACTACTAAGAGATATTTAGGATGCAAATTTTCTTTCAAAGTCTGGAATGATTTAAAGCATAAGGGTAGAGAACCTAAAGGTTTTGATTCTTCTTCCATTTTAGAATTTGTGATTTCAAAATGGCTGATAGTTTCTTTAGAGCATTCCTCTATGTTTTTATTTGCAACTTTCTCATTAGGCACATTTTTTTTATAACTATTGTCTTGTAATAGTTGACTGTGTTCATCCTAAGGAAGAAGTGTAGGTTGGTTTGAGTAAGAAGTGTTAACCTTAAATTTGTGTCTTTCTCTTTTCTTGTCAAGTAGATGCTCTAGTTTGCTGAAATAATATACCAATTTTTCCAACTTTTCCTTGGAAGATATTAGTCTCTCTTGTTTTGCTTTGTCTTTCTCTATTATTCTTAGTTGTGCCTCCCTATTTAGTATGTTGAATTCTACATCAACTGCTATCCTTTTCATTTTTTCTAGGGTCAAAGGATCTTTATCTCTTATCCAGAAAACCATCTCCGGGTCAAAATAATCTGGGTAGTGCAAGAGAGCACATCCGAGGGGTGGCTTTATGTTAGCAAGCATTGCATGGTATACTTTATTGAACTTGGCTGAAAATTTTTGTATTGTCTCCCCTGGTTGTCCTTTTAACTGATTTTATTCCTTTATGATGAGAAATTTATTACCCATGACCACCCACCTATCTAGGAAGATTTGAGCGAACTGATGAAAATTGGTAATGCTTGCAGCTGGAAGGTATTTAAACCAACTCTTAATTTTTCCTTGTAATGATAAGGAAAACATTCTAATACGCACATAATCTTCTTCTATTTCATAAAGGTCAAGTAAATTCTCAATATTTTGGACATGCTCTTCAGCGGTGACTTTGGAGCTTTCTCCATCAAATCTGGGTAATTTATTTTGAAGATTTGCAGGGAGGGCTTGGAAGATGGGAGGTAAAACCAGAGGGTTGTATCTTTCTGGGACCTTTGTGAATATAGGTAGTGTAAAAAGAGATTTATGACTATTTGAGGTTTCATCCAGAGTGGGAAAGGTAGCATGAGGCTCATGTTTTGCTAGGTTTTCCATAGGTGAATCTAGGGTAAGCACAGGTGTATAAGCCTGCTCATGGTCTGAAATTTGAGGCTTAGCTTTTCGAGGTTTGAGATCTTTCCTGTGATCAATGTAGATCTCATCAGTGTATTCTTGATCAGGCTCAAAGTAGGATAGAACATAGTTATAGATAAAGACAATAATTTCTTAAATCCAACTAAGGCCTGAGTGCTTTTTCTTTCTAGGATGACTGGTCATGTTTTAGGTTCTTCCTCCAGTGGAGTCTTTAGGTCTATTGAGAGTTGTGGAGTCGCCGGGTGGATGTTTTTTTTTTTTTTAGAGATATGTTTTTATGTTCCATCACCAATAACTGATAAAAATCCAATCTAGGGATGTTTTGGGGTTTTCTGAGTTTTTAGAAGCCCTAAAGTTTGTAAGAGTGTCCTATAGTTGGGTCATCATTTTGCTAGGATGATGAGACAACTAGATTCTACTCTTTGATAATACTTCTAGGTTGAGGGGTTTCAAGTCTTAAGGCATACTTAATTTGTCACTAACTCAGAGTCCCACCGTGATCGCCATTATGTTAGTGTGGCGATGAGGTGGCTAATTGGATAGTATTCTAAAATTTAGCAAATTAGTAAGGCCTATTGGAGGCTAGTGGAGTCGCCGGGTGGATTTTTAGTTGTTTTGAGAGTATATGTGTATGGTCCACCACCAATATTGATAAACACCAATCTAGAGATATTTTGGGGTTTTCTGAGTTCGTATATGTAGCCCTGAGGTTCGGAAGAATTTCCTATAGCTGGATCATCATTTTGCTAGGATGGTGAAGGAGCGGATGGTGAAGGAGCTAGTTTCTACTCTTCAGACAATACCTAAGTTTTCTAATTTTGACTGAGATTTTGAGAGCTCCTAAGTGATACCAAGGATGTTTTGACTCAAAGTCCATCTGTGATCGCCATTATGTTAGTGTCCCGTGATTTGCCTGATTGGCAAGCCAAATGATAGTGTAACATCAAACCAATCTTTGGAGCCCAAGGACCTAGCCTTCCTGGACTCAGAGGGCTCTCTCTATTTGTGTAAGGGATATCTGTGTGTTTGATTATTGTGTTTAGATTTTAGGCTAGTTATGAAGTAGGTTTTTGGTTTTTATTTTTAGGTTGTGAGGGATGAACTGGTCAAAGACATAAGATAGGTAAAAAGATGTCAGATCAATTGGGCTATGGGGTCGAAAAGGTCAAGAAAAGCTTTCAAGTGGTGATACAAGGTTGTTGAAGGGCTGATTTGAGCGAGGTAAAATGGATTTTGGGTAAAATGGAGTGGGATGGACATTAAATTTGTGAAGAAAAAAGGATTTCAAACATAAATATTTAATAGCTGACATAAACATGGTAGGGAAAACCATTAATCATGATAAATGTAACTATAAACTGATCAATGCATAAAAATAAACATTGAAGCCATGCATAGATATATATGACTCTCTAACTTTAGGAAATGGCTATCAGACTTTGGGGAAATACATTTAAGACAAACAAACAACTTAAATCACTATCAAGGAACGTCTAAGCATAGTATTTCAAGCTATTGGGCACTTTGAAGCAATATTTCATAGTTTTAGGCAAAGGGCAAGATCAGTACAAGACCTCCTTGGTTCAACAAATGGCAATCAAACAATCAAAGAAAGGTTAGATGAAGCTATGACTAGCCATGAGTAAAGCGGGGCATCACAGATTAATCATACTTAGCATGCATAAAACCATAAATGAAACAAGCAAACAATTTCTTCAGTTATCAAAGAGCAATCAAGGATTTTTTGATGTGACTAAGGAAGAAAACATAGAAGCTATAAAGAAACATGAAATTTGAGGTGCCTCCAAGGGCATGTCTCAAATCTATTCTCTACTATCTTATAGCAAGCAAGAGCATGAAATATGAATGAAAAATAAGAAGCATAACAGAGAGGGACACTATACCATTTTACCAAGTCAAGGAATCCAACAACAATCCTCTTTCATCATCCAAAAACATTCAAGAAACTATCCAATGCATGAGACAAGTGTTTCTTCCAAGCTTGTATAACCATATATTGCTTCTATTCATCAAGTTCAGCCTCATTTACAATGAAAGCCTTTGGAATATATAGGGCAAAGTGAGGAAAACCTCCTAGTTCAACTTGCAATCTCATTGGCCTATCCAAAATATCTGATTTTGTCCTTGAGGCTTTGCAAAGTCCAAGGAAAAAAATATCTAATAAAATATCTCAAAAATGCTAAAAAGGGAAAATATATTGACTTTTCATAACTAACTATGCCCGAAAATAGATAAACGCACATTAGGAAAAGCCACTTCAGAAAAGTGTATTTTTCTCAAAAATACTTAAGAAATATATCAGCAGAAAGTCCTTTGTCTTGCGGGCAGCTTTTGGGTGCCTTCCTGATGTCGAAACGAGGCCTGTGATGGCTCGTTGGAAAGATATGAATGTCTATTTTATGAAAATGCTTAGTTTCCTTCAAACTGATCATGTAAGTCCATCAAAAACCGACCTGTGTGTAAAAACCGAAAAAATAGACATCGCTGATATATGAGGCAGAGTGTGAAAAAAATGAGTGTTTTTTTCCATTTTGGGAGAGAAAATCATCTTCAATTGATCTGAAAATCACTGAGTAGATGCCCCTGAATTTAATGCATCCAATGGTACCACTCTCAACAGCTGAGGATGCTCCAAACAAAAATGGCGGCGCCCATGATTTTATGCAATTAGGCCCAAAAATGACAAAAAACAAGATCATGTCGAAATTCGCTCAATTTTGGTGAGAAAACCCCTTAAGGGTGTTTAGAAACACACCTAGAATCTCGGGCCAAAATTCCAAGTCTAGATGTGTCTTTTCCACTTTTTATCACTGGGTGCCTTCTTTGGGCAATTTTGAATTTATCTTGGTTTTCTTCCTGTTGTTTGGCATTTTAGCTTTGGCGAAGAAATCATGGCCCCTTACCTAGGAGAGGCAGCTAGCACATGCTTTGGAGAGTGCCCTTCATGATCCATGTTTTGTATTTTCTTGCCCTCATCATTGCTTGCTTGAGGGCTGCCTTGATGTTCCTTTTCATCACTGCCTTACTGTGTTGTTCTTTATCACTAAGATCTTGCTGCTGTGTAGGCTGCCATTATGTTCCTATTCATCACTACCTTCCTGCCCATCACTTTTCTTTTCCTTGGAGGCATTGTGCTTATGATACTCGTTACTTGCTTACCAAGGCAAACTGATTCAAATGATCACTGGAAATAATATTCAACCAAAAACACCTTTTCCTCTTTGCAAGACTAAGTTTGTCCTTAGTTGTCAAACATGTTTTTGATAAATGAAAGAAACTTACTTCTTCAGCACTATGTTTGAGCAAAGAAGCCCTTTAACAAGATATGCTTTGGTTTTTTAAGAGAAGTCTCCTTTTGTTTTTGGCATAAAGACTCTTCCCCTCAAACACTGTTCTTATGAAGTCACTGTTATTAAAAGACTAAACAAAACCCCTTTCAAACTGATAACTCTCTTCCTCCCAATTACTATCTTCCTTGGCAAACACTACTTTGAAATTAGTGATCTTCTGTGGTTATTTGAAGCAGAAGGCACTCATTGGAAACACTGTTTTAAAATATTCCTAGAAAACTCTCTTAGAATAACACACTAACTCTCCTCCATTTAACTGCTTCTATCCTTTGTAAGCATAGTAAGAAGACCTCTTTCAATTTGACAAATCCCTATCTCCTAATCACTATTTATTTTTGTTTTAAATGATCATGACGCTTCTTTGAAACCAATGTTTAAAATAATATTTTCAACTGACAATCATCCTTATCCCCTAGTCATTGTTTCCTCTTTGATTTAGCAAACAAAGTGCTCTTTGAAACCACTTTCAAGATGCCTCTTTAAACCGATTTGAGACCTTTGCGAAACTATGTTTTTAATTCTACAGATTGTGCCAATCCTTGACTTTTCATAACACTAAAATATCTTCTTTAAGCTTAACTAAAAACCATTTATGTAAACTCTGTTTTGTTTTGTAGAGACTGTGTGAAATTTTAGCTATTCACAGCATAAAACTCTTTAAAATTGGGTCATTAATCCTCCTCTTTCTCTGTTTTTGTTCTTTACTATTCAAAGTAAAAAAAAATCTTCTTTTAAACTGGAAAAGTCCTTATCTCTTTTATCATTGTCTCTCTGATTTAGTAAACAAGGGGTGTTCTTGGAAAACATTGTTTTAACATACTCCTTCAGGTTGATTATGAGACCTCCACAAACTCTGTTTTTATTGTCTGTATTTCTTAGCTATCTCATAGTACACAAAATATTTCAAATTGGCACATTAACCAACCTCTCTTTCACTTTTTATATCCTTTGTAATCATAGTAGAGAGACTTCCTTCAATCTCTGTTTTGTTTTTTAGGAGTTTGGAAAACAATGTCTTTGATGATGATTAGTTTTTAGCATACAATTTATCTCCTTTATTTTTGACAAACAAGCCTCTATTTAAACAAGCAGACTTCTTGTGAAACCATGAATGTCCTCTTATCCTCAATCATTTTTTTCCCTTGAAATTTGTAACCAAACCCTCCCTCAAACTAAAACTAAGCAAGGAGACAAGAATAACCTTTGGAAAAGTTTTCTTGATGTATTGGAGATGATTTCCTTGAGTGAAAACTGATTTGGCACCCTTGGAAACTACTTTGGTGACCTGTTTTTCTGGTGGCCTAGGTATTGCACAGGAACGTCGTGCACTTTAGAAAAATACACTGTTAATACCTACAAGCGCGCCGCTCAATTTTTCAAACGCACCGCACACTTTTGCAGCCCATTGTGGAGGTGTTCCCGGTGTCAGAATTGGGCGCGAGACATCTTGTTGGAAAGATATGGAAGTATAATTTCCAAATATGCTTGATATTTTTCATTTTGTGTCCAGTTGGTTGTTCAAAAATTGATTTTCCCAACACTAGTCAAAACGGGTGAATCCTGGTGCAAAAATGCATAGTTCTGTTTGCAGGTCACTTTTGGATGCCTTCTCGGTGTCGGAATTGGGCCCGAGATGGATATTTGGAAAGATATGGAAGTCTAATTTCCAAATATTCTTGATTTGTTTCATTTGGTATCCATTTGGTTGTTCAAAATTTTACCATCCAAACACTGGTAAAAAATGGTGAATACTGGTGCAGAAATACATAGTGTTGTTTGCAGGCTACTTTTGGATGCCTTCCTGTTGTCGGAATTTGGACCGAGATGGTTTGTTGGAAAGCTATGGAAATATAGTTTCCAAATATTCTTGATATTTTTCATTTGGTATTCATTTGGATGTTCAAAAGTTGACTGTCCCAACACTGGTCAAAATGGTGAATCCTGGTGCAGAAATTCTCCCGTGACATCTGTCTTTTTTACATTTCTCACAAAGCATGATACCTATGTAGAAACCATGATGGATTGATTATTTGAATGTTGTCTCTAAATTTAAAACACATGCCATACCCTTTCTTTACATTTGATGAGTCTGTCCAAATTTTTTTCCTTTTAGCTGCAAGTTGTCTTTGAAGGAGATCTTTGATAGAAGAAAAACCAAACCTCTTTGATTATTACAGTACCAATGCTTGGCCATATTCTTAACAACATTTTTCCACTCATAATCCTCTAATTGTTTCCCACTGCACTCAAACTCTACCTTTAAAACAGTGAAACCATATAATCAATTCTTGAAAAACCACTGTTGTGTTAGTGGTTTCATGCATTGGAGCAAAAAGGTGTAAAACAAGTTTTTTTAAGGCTATTTGCAACTTTGTTAGCCTTGTGCCCTTAAATGAGGCTACACCTCTATTCCTGACCCTCTTCTTATTAAATGAAGGAGGTCTTAACCAATTACCTAACCATCTGCTCATACTTGGAGGAGGTTTTCACAGTCACCAACCCTCTGCTCATATTTGGAGGAGGTTTTCACAGTAACCAACCCTTTGCTCATGTTTGGAGGCGGTTTTACACAGTCACCAACCATCTGCTCACGTTTGGAGGAGGTTTTACGCATTCATGCTATTTTATCCCTTTTTCAAACTATGTTATCTTTCATTGTAGTGCCTTTTGACTATGTTTGCAGGAGCTCATTGAAATACCTCTCTGTCCAGTACTTGCATCCCAGGCTCAAAACCACATGAGAAGCAGCTATCTTCTCATGTTAAGTTTAATAATGTCTTCTGGAATGCTGGTACACTTCTGCTTTTGAGAAAGACATTGAAACACTGTAAATCCACCTAATATCAGTTTGACTTGTGGCATATCCACTGCTGAGACATCAAGGCTTGTTAGTGGCGCGACTTAAGGGTATATCAAGGTTTGTTCTTGCAGATTAAGTGCTAATTCAGGGTTGGATGGTATTGAACAAAGGATTCTAGCTCAGGTTGTTTTTTGTCGAGGAAGAGATTCTCTAAAGTGCCACTATCTAACTTAGGGGAAACTTTCATTGATTTTGATTGTGTTTGACAAGAAGATCAAGGATAGGAAGGGAGACACTTTGTCAAATATTGGACAGTGAGTTTCATGAGAACCAAGGGGAAAATGATAGTAGACCAGCAGGACCAAGACAACTATAGATAGGGATATTTTTCTGAAACAAGACATGACTTTGAAAACTAAAGATTGCTCTGATCATAGGCTGACAGGAAGGGCTAGGAAAGTAAAAATTTGTTTGGGGGTTTTCTAGATGACAAATTGACATATGGAGATCAGATTCTAGAAAACTCAGCTAGGAATATAGTCATCAACAACAGGTGAAAAATACTGATGACTAACACCTCTCAATAGGATAGGGATTATCTGCCACCCCGATCCTATCTCTATGGTATTCGAATTTGCTCCTGGTGAGCGCCTTTGTCAGAATATCTGCATCCTGATCCTCCGTATAAATGTAAGAAAGCAACATGATCTTCCATTGCACACAATCTTTGATATGATGGTACCAGATGTCAATATGTTTAGATCTATCATGAAATACTGGATTAACCTAGAGTTTAATGCAACTATGATTATCACAATATATAACCGTAGGATCTAAATGAGAACCGAACAAACCGACCAGGATCTTCCTCATCCATATAGCGTCGCATGCAGCCAAATGTGCTGCCATGTACTCGGTCTCCACTGAAATGAGTGCCACGGATTTTTGTTTCCTGCTGTACCAAGAAACTATTGTAGATCCGATACTGAAAATCCCTCCATATGTGCTCTTTTTGTCTGTTGGGCTTCCTTCCCAATCTGCATCCGTGAATCCATGTAGCTTCACCTCATCCAACTTTCTATACCACAATCCATACCTAGATGCGCCTCTGAGATCCTCAGGACATGCTTGCCTACCTTCCAAAAGAGCTTGGTAGGCTTTACCATCACTTGTGAAAGCTGGTTCATAGCATAGCATATGTCCGGTCATGTATTGACTAAATACATGAGTGAACCAACCAACTGTCGATAAACAGTGGCATCCACTACCTCTACCGATGTAGCATCCTCCTTCCTCCAACCACTAGGAAGGGGAGTGTCGATAGGCTTGCAGCCTTGCATGTGAAACTTATCCAGTATCTCCCCAGCGTACTTGCCTTAAGACACAAAAAATTCACCTTTCCGCTGCCAAATTTCCAATCCCAGGAAATAATGAAGGAGGCCCAAGTCCTTCATCTCGAACTCCTTTGCAAGATCTGCCTTTCATGAGTGTATCAACAGTTCATCACCCGTTAGTATTAAATCATCTACATAAAGCAAAATGATCAAAAGCTTACCCTCCACCACAATCTGGTATAGGTCTGGATCCGCCTCACTCTTGGCGAAACCAAGTCTGGTGAAATAACTATCTATCCGTGTGTACCAAGAATGAGGTGCTTGTTTCAGCCCATACAGTGCTCCTTTGAGCCTGCACACATGTCACTCACTGCTGAAGATTTCGAATCCTTCAGGCTGCTCAATGTAAACCTCCTCCTCAATGATTCCATTGAGGAACACAATCTTCACATCCATCTAATGAATGTGCCAACCCATCTGCGCTGAGAGAGAAAGGATGGTCCGTATGGAAGAATACCTTGTGACAAGTGCAAAGGTTTCTTCATAGTCTATCCCCTCGATCAGTGGGAAGCCCTGGGTAACAAATATTTCCTTATACTTCTCAACGCTCCCATCAGCAGCTTTCTTCCTTTTGTAGATCCATCTCGAACCTACCACTGATTTCCCTTCCAGCCTTGGGACAATCTCCCATGCACTGTTTCTGACAATCGAATCATACTCTTCGACCATGGCATCTACCCATGCGGGATTCTCCATAGCTTCCTCGGAAGAGGATGGCTCCATCATGATACACTTGCTCATCAGAGCCATGTATCCATTAAATCGGTCAGGTGACTGTCTCTATCTTTGTTGTGATGTAGGAAGTCCTACATTCTGCACTGCATCAAGATTCAGTCACTTAGCTTTTGTAGTGCGCTTCCGCCCTCTGATGTTTGGCGCTACATGAGTGGTTTCTTCCACTCCATGAACCTCCTCATGTGGCTAATCCACTTCTTGAGGCTCATCTTTAGGAACAAGTAGCTCCTCCTCCGCATGCAAGTGTAGCTCCCTCTAAAGTGACAACTTCATGGCTTTCTCCTCATGAAATTTGATATCTCCTCACATGACAGTCACCCGACTATCTGGAAAATACACACAATAATTGTGGGGTGTTTCTGTGTACCCAAAAAATATCCCAACCTCTGTGATCGACTCTAGCTTCTTCATGGCATCCTTCATCACATGAATGTAAATAGGTGAGCCAAAAATCTTCAAACGAGAAATATCAGGCTTCTTACCAGAAAACACCTCTTCGAGTGTACTCATGCCAAGTACTCTATGAGGACAATGGTTTTGCACATAAACTGCAGTGTTGCATGCCTCAGCCCACAAGTGTATGGGAAGGCCCTGATCATGTAACATTGCCCGTGCAGCACCCACGATCATTCTGTTCTTCCTCTCAGTGACCCCATTCTGCTATGGGTTATGAGGCGCTATGAGTTCTCTTCGAATTCCTTCTTTGCTACAGAAGTCTTTGAATTCGCCAGAGATGTATTCATCGCCATTATCACTCCTTAGAGCTTTCACCTGCTTCACCGCCTCTTTCTCAACCAGCACCTTGAACTCACAGAAATTTGAGTATGTCTCACTCTTCTTCTGCATGAAGAAGATTCAGCACTTACGAGAAAAGTCATCAACAAATATCACATAATACCCGTGCTTTTCTATTGAAGAAATCGAGAAAGGTCCACACATGTCAGTGTGAATTCTCTCAAGGATCGTCGAAGCACAACTATCCTTCTCATGAAAAGTGGCCTTCACAAATTTTCCCAAAGCACATCCCTTGCACTGATGACTGCGTAAGTGTACCTTTGGGAACCCTTGTATAAATTTGCTGCAAAATTTTCAAATCTCCATGGTGAAGATGTCCCAATCTCCTGTGCCACAATTTGCCCTCATCTCGGCTCACCACTCCTTCTACTTTGCTTGCCATTGCAGCGTAGCCATCTACCTGAAATTGATAAATATTATTAACTTGAATCCCTATCATCCTGGTTTGACCAGTTGTTTTATGGTGCAAGAAATATTTTCCCTCACTAAAAACAACATCATAACCCTTGTCTTCCAGCATCACCACGGAGATCAGATTCTTCTTCAATCCTGGAACATGCATGAAATCCTTCAAGATGAAAGGTTTACCAAAATCCCTCTCAAAAGGAAATGATCTCGATACCAGTCGCACTGTATCTACCATCATCGCCCATCTCGATGTGCACTCCAAGATCCTTTTCCTCCAGATCACTAAACAAATATTTGTCTCTGGTCATATGGAAAGACGCACCGCTGTCAAGAAACCACACCAATCCCATCACACTTGAAACCAAGCATGCGATTAAAGAAAAATATAGCTCAAACTGCGAGGCTAAGGCCTCTCCAGTTGCAAATCCAGCAGCCTGCTTATTCTTCTTCTTCGGTGGGCAATTAGTGGCGAAATGCCCGTGTTGGTGACAGTGAAAACACTTCACCTTGTACAAATCTTGTTTCTTGCGTTTAGCACTGGATTGAGAAGGATTTTTCTTCCCCTTCCCTTTCCTTGCTTTGGCAGCCAAAGCGCAATTTTCTTCATCTTCATTCTTCAATGAAGATCCATCCCTGGTACCCCTCCTTATCTCCTCCTGCACAAGATCCGACCAAAGTTGCTCCCATCCTGGCAGTTTCTCTCGTCCATTTACAGAGTCTTTGTAGCTATGCCAACTCTTCGGAAGCCTAAGGAGAGCCAAGCTCACCAAGTATTCTTCATCAACAGTAACCCCCACACTTCCAAGCTCATCCTTGTAGTGGACAAACTTCGTGAGGTATTTTGGTATACTTTCGCCTTTCTCCATTTTTATTTTTCTGAGTTTGTCTTTAAGCGCCAACTTCCTCTGGTCACTTCTGCTTTGGAAGAAATCTGTCAAAGCCTTCGACATTAAGAATGGAGTGGCTTTACCATGAAGGCTGGAAACAATGTGGTCCTTCACACCTTCCAACAGAATCCTTCGACACTTTTCTACCTTCTTTTTCCATGCGTCAAGTGCGACTACATCACTAGAAGCAAGCTTCAGAATATCAGCATCTATGAACTCCTTTAACCCATTATCATCCAGCACCGCCTCCATCCTATACTTCCATGCTATTTAATTAGAGTTCCCATCAAGGGCATACTCCAATAGCAATCCGTTGAAAGAAATTTCAATGAATGCTCAAATTCGACACCAAGAAAACACTGCAGCAAATTTGAATTCCACTAGCACAAAACTCAACCGCTTCAGTAATTGCAATCTCCTCCAATGATAAACAGCTCCGATACCATGTATAAATTATATAAATTATGTGTTATATGTCCAATATTCTCCTAATATCACACCATTTTAACTTCATGCAAAATACCAAATCTATTCCACCATTGATCATTTGCGGAAATTAGATCAAGATTGCAATGCACACATGAAACAATAAAAATTCACATACATTAACACAGTTGTTTAATGGCAAAGCCTGAAGCTGAAAACCTGAAATATATTTATATAATATATGTCATAGAGATCATGTAAAAATCCTCATACAAAGCTGATCATATCAAGCTCTCAGTACAATACAATCGCTACACACTAATCAGGCCCAATCTTGCAAATCCATGCACCGATCTTTGCCACCTGCTAGCCTGCCTCTACTGCACAATCCCTGCTGAAGAATGGCTATGAATGAGTTTGAATTACTCCACCATTTCTCACGCAATCCTCATTGGCATCTCCACTGAGTGTTGGATGCAAGAAATCCATCACTATAGTCACAACTGATAGTCACACTTGCTCTTTCACCTATCTCTCCACTGGTCTCCACTGAAACTGCCATGCACTGTAGTTAACTAATGTATTCTTCAGTTGATTAATGAGTTATTATTTTTGAATTAATTAACTAGTTAATTCACTCCACTCTCACTAGTGTATCAATCAGTTAGACTAGATACAACTAGCTCAACTGAGTCTAACTGAGTTAAACTAAATATAACTCCACCAACTACTTCTCCAACTCCACCAAACTCTGTCACATGAGTTCTAACAAAATTCCTCCATGCAATAGCTCCAATAAACCCTTAGGAATAGCGTAATTCCTTCTATCAGCTATTGTGACACATCTGTGCACTTAACTAAAGTGCTCCAAGAGAATAAGATAATGTTTAGAGTCCAAATATTATTAAGAGCTAATAATATTCGACATATCTATTTTTAGACTGGCAGTCTAAAAATAGATTCCGACCAATCTATCTAAAAATAGAAGTCCATCTATTTTTCCAACTTGACCAACCATCCACAAAGAGCATCCTGCAACTCATAGAATATGATCGACATGTCTAAAAATAGACTTTGCACCAAAAATAGCCCGCGGGCCCACTTAGTGAAGGCAACTCTTTTCACTAAGCTCATCATATTATTGAATCTCAATAGTTATTAGATGGACCCAAGTACACTATGTAAGACCAACTTTACCCTAAGTAAAATTGCATTCATTATGAAAAATAACTTAGTAAACCACCTTTTTTAAGTTGTTTATGGTCTAAACAGGAAACCCCATGAGGAAATATTGAATAAATCCACATTTGTTTGATTTTCCTCAAGGAATATTAGTTAAACATCAATTAATTAATATTCCTAGTTATATTAACCCAAAACAGGAAAATTAACTAGATAAATCATTATTTATCTTATTATTTCCTAAGAATAATTATTTAAACCTTATTTAAATAATATTCTTTGTTGAATATGACCAAATCACCCTTAAATAATTAAATAAATCATTATTTATTTGATTATTACTCAACCACATCCTTAAAATGATAAATAAATCATTGATTTATTTATTATTTATAAATAAAGGGATTTGACCCAAGTCAAATTCCTTTTCCCTCCAACAAATATAATAAAATATTCCATAAAAGTTGGATCTTGATTTGGTTAATAATATTTTAATTATGCACCAATATCTAGACTAACTCAACATTTTTTTATAAATAGAAAGGTTTTCCCATTCATTTACCACCTTTTTTTGCCTAAATATCACTCTGGATCTATACTTTTGGTCTGACTTTGATCCACCATCATAGTCATATTTTGCTACCATTTTTTTGTCTGGGTTTTCTACACCATCAAGACAGAGGAATTTTAGAGCTGAAGTGCTGAGGACTTACAAGAACCAATCCCATTGAGGAGAACTGGTAACACCCTTCTGTGTTTTCCTCCCAGGTGCCATTAATACAATATTCATTCAACATATTCTTGTCTTGTCTATTGGATGCATGGAGTAAATATTTTTTTTTCTACTCTTTAATGTCTTCTAATGCATAGATCTAGATTTTTGAAGCATTTATCTTGATCACCTAATTTTATATCTAAGGATATTGGCAGCCATCTTTGTTGCTAGGGTTTTTTGTGATGCACAACTAAAGTGGTATTTTTTCGTACACTTGGAATTAAGATTCATACTAACAACTAGCGACTCCACACGGGTTTACGATTATGACCGCTGTCATTTTTCTGATCCTTGCATATCCAGCTACTTCAAACCCTAGTATTTCTCTTTATCCCCTTTTTTTTTCTTTTCTTCATGTTTTTTTTTACTTATAAAACCCTAAAACGATAAAAATCCTAACTTCTTTGTGTTTTCAGACCTATTGCGCAGGTGAAAGACTTCAATCACAGCTAAGACGAATTTTTTTTTCTGAAATCTGCTGCTGAGAGTGCTAGAAGTGCAGGTCACAGTTTTTGGCCCAAAAAATGTGACCTGGAGCTTCAAGAAGCAGGAAATAGTCGAAAAACTGCGACCTCTGCAAAAAATAGGTCAGAAACTGCGACCTGGACTTTTTGCAAGGATTTTTCTGAAAGTTTTCTAGGCTTGTCTGAGCCTCAGTTCAGAGTTGTATGACCTCCATATCTATCTGTTTTGGGCCTATAATTGTTATTTTTTACTCAACTAAGTGGGAACCTAGCCCCCTAGGGCTTCAGTACCCTTCACTTTTTGTGGAAGATTTTTTGCTGTTGCAGGTTGTCTAAAATTTCAGTCTTCAGCCTTTTTTTCAGATCTAATACCTCACCTTCAGATCCACTTCAGATCATCTTGTTATCCATCCAAATCACCTTATTTATCTTTTTTTTGGTTTTCCTCTAGGGTTCACTCTGTTTCCCTCCAGGAGATAGCCTTTCGCCGCCTCTTTTTACAACAATTTTTCCTCTTATTTGTTGTTGTTTTCTGCACCACTTTCCAGCAGATTTTGTCCTTTAGATCCCTGTCCCTCTTGACCTTAGATCTATTGGCTTGTTTAGTGTGTTTTTATTATTTTTTTACTCACCTATAGACTAGTTGAGAGACCCACCTCCTTGGGTTTAGATTATTACATTATTAGCTATTTATTTTCTGTTTTTGCAGGCTTATATACTGTCATTTGCAGGTTTATTTACAGCTATATAGCACACTTTTTCTTTTTCTCTACAAACGTCTGGGTTTAAAAATTAAAATTTAAACACTTTGCACACACACCCTAGGTGAAAAAGGGCTTGGTTAACACTGTCAAGAAAAGACTCTAAAACATTGAAATCAATTGATCCTACACCTATCTACCCTTGTTTTGACATTGTAATTAGTTGATCCTGCACCTCTCTGCCCTTGTTGGTCTCTTTTTCCTTTGTGCCGTGTTTGTGTCATCATCATTGTGCCACCAAGGTGTTTATCCTGGATACTTCTTGGCCTTCATCCTCAGTTTCTGGCAGGAAGACTTACTCCTCCGCATAGGATTCGAGTTAGTCCTCGTACGAGTCTGCACTCTGACTCTTCTTCTGGTTAATTGGGTTCTCCTCCTCATTCTGCCTTTGGTTCTCCCCCTGTCACCTTCACCATGTCTAGTGCAGGACCTAATGCTGGTGGTAACCCCAGACCTCATGCTAGGAATACCACTAGTGGGACCGCAACGGACACTACCCTGGCTACTCCCTTGCTCCCCTTCATGGTAGGCCTCAGCCTCCTCGATATTTACTAGTTGATAAATGACCCTATACACCATAATGCTAGTTGGCCTACTATGCCAACGAAGCTCCCTTCCAAGATCCCAAAGTTTGAAAGCCTTGCTGGAGAAGACCTTACAAATCATGTTCGATCTTTCCACATGTGGTGTTCGTCTAGCTGCATTACCGATGACTCTGTCCGTCTTCAGTTGTTCCAACGTACACTAAAGGCGAGGCTTCTACGTGGTATGTTGACCAAGCCTCATCCTCTCATACCACCTTTGCGACTCTTGCTCCGGCCTTTTTGTCTTATTTCCAACTTCCTCTTCGTTATGACACTGGTATGGAGCTTTTGACTTCTTTCTATCAATCGTCTGTGACTCGCCTATCCGATCATGTCCAGGAATGGCAGAGAAGAAAGAACCTATTTCAAGACCCTACCTTCAAAGACCGTGTCTACATGGATTGGTTCCTTAAATCTCTCTTGCCTCCGATCGGGAAAGATGTCGCATCACATTTTCCTCAAACTGAAGAAGCTGCTCTCCAAATGGCATTAAAATATGACCTGATCTACGCTTAGTCGGGTTATGTTTATATTGTTCTACCTGACCTTCCCAGACCAGGTGGTGCCAATGCACCGGGGGCACCTCATGCCGTTGACGGTATCGTTGGAGCTCTCTCTAATCCATACGCTCAACCTCCCATGGGCTATGGTTTTCTTGGGGGGGGGGTGGGGGCCAGCACCTCCTACGCTTTTCCCCCTCCTGGGAGCATGTATCCAGGATACAACATGCCTCCTCTTTTTTCCCAACCTCCTATTTACCACACTATTACCCAACCTCCTTATTATCCGTATCCGCAGCTTGGTTCTCCATCTCCTCCAACATTAGCACCTCGGCCTCCCTTGCCTTCTCAACCCACGCAACAGCAGCCACCGCCCCCTCAGGGGCAGGTGTATGCACAACAGGGCGCGACTAATCCTCCTCCCTCCAAAGAGACGAGGAAAGGCACTCAAATTCAATCTGCTCCCAGTAATCCTGGACCTAATCTTCAAAATAGTGCACCTAACACTGCTAACCAGCAACAGGGCACTCAGCCCAAGCAGGACAGGCTTGTCCCCACGAACCAGCCTTGTTATTGTTGTGGTTTTTATGGTAATTACATGCACGATTGTCCTCTTTTACAATAGATGAAGCAAATGTGGGAGTCTAAAGCAATGTTTCAAGGACAACAAGCCTCCCTTTCTGTCCCTCCCAATGCTGCGCCTAGTCAACCGAATGTGCTTACTAATCATTTCCCTCAGCAAGGATTTTTGGCTGCCCAACCACTTGAGGAACAGGTGGCCACTCAACCTCTTTTATCTGGTACCTCTGATTACCAGACTCTCATGATGAACTATGCTCAACCTCTAACCATATACATCATTCTACAGACTCTGTCCCGTCAGTACGACAAGCCTCCCACTACATCTATCCCTGAGCCGCCTCCTTTGGTCTCTACAGAGCCTCTTTCGACACCTAATTGTCCCTTGCAGATCCCTCAGCCTAAGGAAGAGGTTCATACCAAGATCCCTAAAGGACCACTACTCTAAAATGTTGCTTCTGGCAAAGTTGCCCATTCGTATAACATAATAGATGATTTCGCACAATCCCCTGCTGCCATTTCAACTCTGTAACTCCTCCTGTCATGCCCTTCACAACAAAAAGCTCTACTATCTTCCATGGGCACTGTAGATCCTTCTGATGATCGATTGATTGTCTTTGATGTTGACTGGTCAGAAAATCCTCCTCTCCCTGCTTCTGTCGCCTTCCAAATCCCAGTCAAGATCCGGAACGCCAACATTTCCTGGTGCATTATTGATGAGGGGGCATACACCTATGTGATGTTCGCTTCGGTTTGGAAGCAAATTGAATCACCTGAGTTGGTTCCTTCCATGATCACTCTCCGAGCGTGGGATGGCCATGCCTCCCAGCCCATTGGCTTATTCCGCAATTGTCCTATTACTCTTGCGGGCAAGACTGTTTGCGTTGACGTAGAAGTCATAGATGCCCCCTTAGATTAAAACATTCTATTGGGTCGTAGCTACACTTATGTGATGTCTATTGTCCCTTCCACGATCCACCGCAAGATGTCCTTCCCTCATAACGGAAAGATAGTCACCATCGACCAGTTGACATATTACGAACCAAAGTCTTAGACCTCCCCTGAGTCCATCATCTCTTCAGTGGCCAATAAGAAAATCGTTGATCCTTTGACCAGTGTCTCACTCGGAGTCTACAAGGATTCCTCATTGCTTGGTACATTCCCTAGTCTTCCTCCCCTTGTCTCTGATCCCATCTCATCGAATGTCTGCATGATGCAATTGTCTCGGGCTACTCTCAAGCAGCCCACCTCGGTTAGTCAACATCATCCTTGCCCTCCACAATCTACTCCTAGCAATTCGATTCATCCTTCTATACCTTCTCCTCCTAGCCCTTCAGCTGGTATCCATGAGCCTCTTTACCCTCTTAGAACAGTTCCTCCAGGCCTTAACCATTTAGGAGTCATCCCTCCTGGCCATTACCCCTCTGGTCAGATACCATTCCTAGCTCCCCCCCCAGGAGTGTACACAGTACCTGTCATGGCTACCCTCTCCCTCCCTAACTTGACCCTTAGGATTCTCATCTGGTACCTCGATCCTCCAGCCGCTACCCCACCTGCTCAACCCAAACCTTATCTTTCTTTGACCCCGGTTCAACCGGTCCCCATGACTTCTCCCGCTGTAACTGTGCCTCATCCACCTCAACAGGAACCATCTCTTGTTGCGACCACTTCGAGTAAGAAGGGAAAATCCCTCAAGGAGGCAACCAAAGACAAGGCTACCCCGACAAACCCTACCCCTCCTCGGCCACCAAAGCATAATATCTAGTGTGCTTTGTGTGATGTTTTCGGTCATGCCACCCATAATTTTCCTGAATTTCCTCATCTCAAGCCCATGGTTAACAAAGCATTTCCAGAGTCTGATATCCCAGAGGTATATGTCACTATACCTAATTCAGTCCTGAAACTCAAGCCTTTATGTACAAATCACCCCTGTGATTTGTGTGACTTTCATGGCGACTATACTTACCTTTGTCCCCGCCTCGAGGAATTCGCACCTCTCTAGCGGCAGTTCGTCAATCTGATTCCAACCGCAATGAGTCCACTGCTCCCTTATTTTTGTGTTTTACCTTAGCAGAACCAGATGACACATCCACTCCTATTGACATTCACCCTCTGGATGTCAAAATGACAGAGTCTTCGGTCACTTTCCACTACCTGTCATCATCTATGAGATCCTCGGTGGAAGACCCCCCTAGGACTTCCCCTTCTGTTTCGCCTGACCTCCCTTCAGCGATCACCTTAGGCTCAACATCGGTGGATCCTTCATCTACTTGTTTTTCTGTCACCCCTTGTGACGATGCGCATGTGAACCTCTCTTCTCATGATGATGAGTCAGGTAGCTTCACCGCGTCAAGGGGTTGTTCTTCCACCAACCACCCCATCTTCTATCACGATGATGAAATTATGTAAGTATTTACCACCACTGACTTTATCTTTCCCCCCTTACATTGAACCCATGCATTTGAACCACATACACCTTGTGGCCATTACATTGACACCCAATGTTTGGGTAAGGGGGCACCCATATTTGAGAGGCCAGGACAACCAATTCTCCACAACTCTCCTAGTGCATCTGGTCGTGTTGAATCCAGTACCATTATTCTTCCACATTTAGAAGAACCTCTAGAGTCCCATATCACTTCAGATCACTCTAGGGATGATACCCCTCATCATTCCTTCATCTTTCATCAACAACGTAGTCCACTAGACATTTTTGTTAACCAACTTGTGGGTTTTCGAGGAGGGCACTAGTTCATTATCTCCAAATCCTCTCTTTTGGATAGTGACACCATGTATGACAACCTGGAAACTTAAATTCCATTTAATTCATCTATGCAGTACCAAAAGTGATTGGTAATCCTCCATTCCCTTTCTCAAACTACATAACCATGATGAAAACAAATGGCATACCACATCATTAAAATGTGTTTAGATTCCCCTTTTTCTAAATACATTTTTACATGACCACGACATGCTTGGGGGAACCTATGCCCCTCAACCATAAAAACCCAAATCTTAACCAAAAATAGCATTGAAACCCCCTTTCTTTGACAGGTCGCACTTTTTAGGCCATTTCCTGGGACAGGTTGCAATTTTCTGCCCAGTACCTGCTACCCAGGTCGTAGAACAAACCCCAAAAAGTGTGACCTAGCCTGTTCATGAGCTCTGGGTACCTAAACTGAACTTTCAATCCACTCAAATGAAAGAGTAGGATTAGGCCTCTTACCTGCAACTAACGGATCTCAATTCCAACGGTTGGTTTGTCTGCTATGATCACCGCAAGATTTAGGGCCTTATCTCTTCACTACATTCACCACAGCTCCACATGCAAATGAGTGAATTTGGAGGGAAAATTCCTTATTAAAAGAAAACCCCTGATTTTTCTTTCTCCTGCTGCGGCCAAACCGTAGCTCAGTTTGATAAACTGTCTATACCATTGGAAAGCTCTCACTGAGCCCTAAAATGGGTATCTGTTAGTTTTTAGTGACTTGATACTTCACTAGGACACATTTTATCCAAGAAGTGACATTTCACCCCTCCTAAAAATCGAATTCCTTCACTTGCAACACTCGTACTAGGGGCAGTACTTTTCCTTCATAATTTTCCATGCTCTTGTCGATTTTTGTTGTGAGTTACCATCTTGTACACTTGTTTTTATGGTTCTCCATTGGACCTTTATTGTGTGGCAGCACCATCGAGTCGCCCTTGTTTAGAGCATCCGACTTGAGTCGCCATCGCATTCATGGAGTCTATCATGAGTCCCTTTGCATCCCGCTATAGTCCTCCATCCTTCATTGCTTGTTCCCTCTCTCGTGTCGCACATTATGGCCTTCAGTCCCACTGTCCCCTATCCCTCATGATATTGTGTCAGTCGCTGCCAGGTCATCCATGCCCTTTATGCTCTAACAAGGGAAGTCGTCTATTCGCTACTCAATAGCCCCCATTTCATCATCATCATTGGTGTCAATCTGTCAGTCCCTCTACTATCTTCTCTCATGCCTTAGTTGAGGATCCCTTATTGCCTCACCTATGCTAGACCTCCTTCTGTCGACATGAGCTCATTCATTCCAGAAGACAGGTCTAGAGGGCGGTGTACCTTGGTTCCAGCCTCCACTCTTGTTCGGTGCCTTGGATCAGGAAAAGGGACTCCTTATTTCCCTTTGAATTGATTTTTTCTCAGCTCCAACTCCTTTCGGCATGATTGGGATCCATATAATTGATGGTTTAGTGATGCAATAACTGATATCGATGATTCTCGAGTGTGTGTGAGATGTCTCAGCCGTCATGAGGGGGTGGCCCTAAAGGAATCCCCCCACATGTCCGTATGACGTCTTCATTACAGCCTTTGATGCAACTCCATATATTTGACGATGTTGGCCTCAGCCGCTTGTAGCGCCTTTTTGTTTTCATGTATCAGTTAGATTTTCAGAGCCCTTTCCTATTTTCAAGGGCACCTGGGTTGTACTTATATCTCATGTACTCAGATATTATTTAACAAGTCCTGGTTGTTATCCTAGGCACAATATACATGTGGGATTCATTATCTTTTTGTTTATTTGGCTCATGTTTATGCCAGCATATACTATATTGTTCAGTCCATGGTTTACTGGATGCCTTATTCTTTGTACTTTGTCTTGGTGGGCATAGGTATGCCTCCCTCACTGCCTATAACACAGGTACCCACTCATAAAAGAGACTTGTTGCACCTGTAAGTCTCACCTCCTTAGGGTCTAGTCCTTTCAACACTTTGGTCTACCTTATACTTCTCTCTCTTTGACTTCCCCTTCGGTGTCTAGTGATTGAGTTCTTGCAACGTACCTCAGTCATACTATTAGCTCCTAACGCTCGCATGCTAGGGGGAAATCTTTTACACCATTTTTTGGTCATCTAAACTATTGTTATTAGATGGACCCAGTAACACCATGTAAGACCAATTTTACCCTATGTAAAATTTCATTCATTATGAAAAGTAACTTAGTAAACCACCTTTATTAAGCTTTTTATGGTCTAAACAGGAAACCCCATGAAGAAATATTGAATAAATCCACATTTTTTTTATTTTCCTCAAGGAATAATTAGTTAAACAACAATTTAATTAATATTCCTAGTTATAATTAAACCAAAACAGGAAAATTAACTAGATAAATCATTATTTATCTTATTATTTCCTAAGAATAATTATTTAAACCTTGTTTAAATAATATTATTTGTTGAATATGACCAAATCACTCTTAAATAATAAAATAAATCATTATTTATTTGATTATTACTCAACCACATCCTTAAAATGATAAATAAATCATTTATTTATTTATTATTTACAAATAAAGGGATTTGACCCAAGTCAAATTCCTTTTCCCTCCAACAAATATAATAAAATATTCCATAAAATTTGAATCTTGATTTGGTTAATAATATTTTAATTATGCACCAATATCTAGACTAACTCAATATTTTGTTATAAATAGAAGGGTTTTTCCATTCATTTACCACCTTTTGTTGCCTAAAGATCACTCTGGATCTATAATTTTGGTCTGAATTTGATCCACCATCATATTCATATTTTTCTACCATTTTTTTGTCTGGTTTTTCTACACCACCAAGAGAGAGGAATATTAGATCTGATGTGCTGAGGGCTTACAAGAACCCATCCCATTTGTAATATTCCTTTTTGGGGATTCTCAAGATTCTATTTCAGAGATGGAATACAGAGTAATTTATTGGTTATGTCTCCTTCCAAAGGAGGGAGAGAACTAGAGGCTTCCTAGCCAACTATAGACTCTGCCTATAGAACTTGGAATAATCCCTTTGAGGAATCTCAACAAGGTCTTCAATGAAAACACTGTATAAGAAAATATAAGCAATAATAATGCAAATAATGTCTGGGATCCCCTCATTTATGTTGTATGTGACTTACATATTCAATTTCATTAGAAAAAAATAAGTTTAAGCACATTAAACAGATCTCCTGAAATCAAGACTAGCTAGAAATTAGCCAAGAGAGAGGCTGCTGCAACATGAAAACCCCAGCTACTAGAATTGCGCAGTGTTGACTGAAACTCAGAGGAGGACAGAAAAATATCTGATACTTCAGAGATATAATAGTAAATCAGATTTATATTTCAGCTTATTGCCTCTACAACATATTACAAAGAGAACTAGGGAAATATCCCTTTAGAAATTAGAGCTGCAACTAGGAATAAACTGTAGAAATACATAGACAGCATTATTTTTCAGATGGTTCAGTTGCTGTACATTAAATCTCATATATCTACCATATCTATGGATGAAACATCAGATATAATATAGATACAGAAACTACAAGACTTGAAGAACAATATCCAATTGGAATTACAACAAAATATTGCATAATAAGCTGTAGATTTGAATTACAATTTACAGTGCTGCAGAAAACCTAGAAATTTCTGAAGATAAATTTTATTGTGAAAGAGATCAGATCTATAGAGACCTGGATCAGCAACCCAATCCATGGATCACCAAGGGAAGGCAAGCCTAACACCAAGAGATCTTCCTCCAAACTGATAGCAAATTGAAATAAGAAAGCCCTCTCACAAAATAACGCAGTATTGAGCAGAAACTACGCAGAGGGTGTAGGAGACTAAATAAATGGAATGAAATTATAGATCTGATACAAAATATGGTTCAGCTATCTCTTTGTAGGCTGAATAACACACTCCAACAAAGAAAGCCTCTCAAAACAAGCTAGATCTAAGCAGATCTAGAACACCACTTGCTACAAAAGATAGCAGCTGCAAACCCTCAATGGGCCAGCGCTGCTCATGAATAATAGAGCTTGGTCTCAAACCATATAGTGGCCAACTTCAGCAAAGAACTCCTCCAATGATCCTCAAGGGAAGAGATGAAACCCCTAAATAGGAATTCCAATCACAATCCTCCACTAAACAATAGAGAATGGTATTTGTTTAAGCAGACTCCTTGCTTTGAGTAGATATGAGTGTGATAGGTGGTACTCCCACCACATATTTTCTGCATGGGTCACTTTGACATGGCTGAAAGTGAAACCCTCATTAGTTTCTTTTGGGAAGCACCCATCATGATAAATAATCTCCCCTTGCACCTCAAGGGAGTGGCCAGCTTTGGAATTTTTCTTGGCCTCATCATTTCCATGTGATCTACATGTAATATTAATCCTTGTAGGAGCCATGGCCTGCATACATATGGTAAGATAATGTGCCAAATCAGAGAAATAAAATTGCTCCATAAGATCATATTTCTTACCATACAATCCTCCCACACACATAGAGTTGGGCATGGGATTTTCCCCTCTTTTGAGAGAAGAAAGAGATTGTTGAAATGTCTCCTGCATAGGATCCCTTGGCTGCCCCATCTCCACATAGCTATTGCAATATTTTAAGTGTTGATTTAGTTCCTCCCAATCATAATGCTGATGTAGCTCTTCCTCCATACCCTCCCAATCAAAACTCTTCAAGATTAGGGAGTAGATTTTTGTTGACTGCATGTAGCTGGAAAGGAACTCCTTGTGTGCCCTTTGTAGTATTTCTTGCTTAAGCTTGGAGGCTTGAGACAAGAATACTTTACCAAGATGATAGATGACCCCTTCATGGACCAAATAGCCTCCTCCTTGCTTTATGCCATCTAAGATCATCCCGGTGTGAAGATCTTTGGAATACTCCACAAGGAGTTGAGATCTCCAATATGGATCTACACTTCTCAACAAAGATAACACCGTTGATGTACATAAGGTGGTGCTTTCCTTGTTGCTGCTTGTTTCTTTGGCACTATGCATGCCAAAATTGTTTGTGGGAAGGCTGATCCTCCCCGTTGCTTCCTCCCACATCTTTGTGACTCTCTCTTCCATTGTTTCAGCACTTGGTGAAGCTTTCCCAATAGAATCTGATGGCACCCCAAGGGGCTTGCCATGATATAGGAATGTACCTTGCAGCATTCTCATAAACATGAGAGAAGGAACTATGAGGTCCCTGCCCCCACTGTGCAATTCCATCTTTGTTGTGTGAGTGGAAACATCAAGTGAAGGGTAGGTGTGCATGCCTTGAATGATTTGTTGTTTCCCACTCTTCAAATCCACCCATTCCATCTGCAAGGCCTTCCAATCATTGGTGACCTTTCCCAAAGTAATCAACCACTGGACACCCAAGATGATGTTGGTGTCGGGTATGTCCACTACAAAGAAGTGATCATCCAAAGTGTAGGTCCCCATAGTCACAAAAAGTGATGGAACATACTGCATGCACTGCATAGTTCTTTCTCCCAGAACCAACACAGAGAACCCATCAAAAGTATCAGTAGGGATCCCTCTCCTTTGCACAAAGTGAGCATCAATAAAGTTGTGGGTTTCCCCACTGTCAATAAGAATAGATAATCTTTGGTTTATAACTGAACCCTGCACTCTAAGAGTCAAATACTTGGGCACTCCTCTCAAGGAAGCAAGAGTCCCACTAGTTGGAGAAAATTCTCCCTTTTCTTCTCTAGATGATGATGGATCCTCCTCCTCATCATCACTAGAAATGTGACCTCTCCTAGGTCCATAATTTACCTCCACCTCCTCACAATCATAGAAGACTTCAATATAGTGTGCTCTTCCAGCTACACATCTATGTCCTGGTACCCATGGCTCTTGGAAAGTGAAACATAACTTATTTTTCCTCAACTCCCTCCAGAGATCATTGTCAAGAAGCTTCTTCAGTGAGCTCTCCTTGGGTGGAGAAGCTTTCCCTTCCTTCCCCTTAGAAGAGTGAGTAGCTTTTCTTGGGAAGGTTGCCTTTGCCCTTGGCAAGGAATCTTGGAGATCCCTAGTTCTTTCAATGACATCATGTAGAGTGATGGGCTTGGTGGACTTAACCAACCCATGCAAAGGTTCTTCCAGGCCATCAATGAATATATAGACTCTCCTTGCTACTGAAAGATCAAGAACCATTACAGACAGCCTCAAGAATTCAGAGATATAGGCTTCAGCATCTCCTGTCTGTTTAAGATTTTCCAAACTTATGAAAGGGGCCTCCGGATCCTTCTGATCAAATATTTCCACTAGTCTCCTAGTGAAATCAACATAAGTGGACACATTGTTGTGCCCCAATGTATAAATTCCATGAAACCACCGGTTGTGGGCTTCTCCCTCAAAATGCAGTGCAACAATCTTGATGGCTTCTACTTCAGGCACTTTGTTTAGCTGGAAATAGATGTCCAGCTTCTCCACCCATGATTTAGTAGAACAAGAGGGTGATCCATCAAAATTAGGCAAGAAGAACCTACCCATGGTGTGGTGCCTCCCATGAAGAAACCCTCCATCTCTATACTGCTGCAATGGCCTCCTCCGGTCCTTGAGATGGAAGAAGTCTTGAAAGCTCAAGTTATCCTTGAACCTTTGACTTTGTGAATCATATTCTTCAAATTATCCTTCCAAACAGGTTGAATCTTGAAGCCCTTCATTCTCTACAGCCAAGAAGGTAGGCATTGTAGAGTGTTGTGAGATCTGTGGAGCTTGTGGAAAGCTCACAGGTGGACCAGTCCCAAACTGAGACATTTCAGAACTTTCCCCTTGATGGAGCCTTCCAAGGGACTCCCTAATTCTATCTATCCTCATCTATTTTATCTCCTTGGATAGATCTTGCATGGTTACCAAGAGATTTTTTGCAAACTATTCTGCCTCCTTATCTTTATCATTCAACTTAGGGGCTTTCCCCTTATCTTGACCCTTGTCAAGGTAAACATTAGTATAGTCATACTTTTTATGACTTATATTCTGGTATCTCCTCTCCCTCTTAGAAAGAGTATCTTCATCTTTGGAATGCAGCATGACTGTGGCTCCAATGCTAGCACAGGCTCCGATACCACTGTAATATTCCTTTTTGGGGATTCTCAAGATTCTATTTCAGAGATGGACTACAGAGTAATTTACTATTTATGTCTCCTTCCAAAGGAGGGATAGAACCAGAGGCTTATTGGCCAACTGTAGACTCTGCCTATAGAACTTGGAATAATCCCTTTGAGGAATCTCAACAAGGTCTTCAATGAAAACTCTGTATAAGAAAATCTGACCAAGAATAATGCAGATCAGGGCTGGAATCCCCTCATTTATGCTATTTTTGACTTACATATTCAATTTAATTAGAAACAAATAATTTTAAGAACATTAAACATATCTTCCGAAATCAAGACTAGCTAAAAATCAACCAAAGAGAGAGGCTGCTGCAACATGAAAACCCCAGCTACTAGAATTGTGCAGTTTTGATTGAAACTCAGAGGAGGATAGAAAAATATTTGATACTTCAGAGATATAACAGTAAATCAGATTTATATTTTATATTATTTCCTCTACAACAGATTACAAAGAGAACTAGGGAAAAATCCCCTTAGAAATTAGAGCTGCAACTAGGAATAAACTGCAGAAATACATAGGCAACGTTATTTTTCAAATGGTTCAGTTGTTTTACATTAAATTCATATCTCTTCCATATATATGGATGAAACATCATATCTAATACAGATCTAGAAACTAAAATATTTGAAGAACAAGATCCAATTGGAATTACATCAAAATATTGCATAAGAAGCTGTAGATCTGAATTACAATTTACAGTGCAGAAAAAAACCCAGAAATTTCTGAAGATAACTTTTATTGCTGAAATAGATCAGATCTATAGAGACATGGATCAGCAACCCAATCCATGGATCACCAAGGGAAGGCAATCCTAACACCAAGAGATCTTCCTCCAAACTGATAGCAAACTGAAATAAGAAAGCCCTCTCACAAAATAACGCAGTATTGAGCAGAAACTGCACAGAGGGTGAAGGAGACTGAATAATTGGAATGAAATTACAGATCTGATAAAAAATATGGTTCAGCTATCTATTTTGAGGCTGAATAATGCACTCCAATAGAGAAAGCCTCTCAAAACAAGCTAGATCTAAGCAAATCTAGAACACCACTTGCTACAAAAGATAGCAGCTGCAAAACCCTCAATGGGCCAGCACTGCTCATTAATAATAGAGCTTGGTCTCAAACCAGATAGTGGCCAACTTCAGAAAATAACTCCTCCAATGATCCTCAAGGGAAGAGATGAAACCCCTAAATAGGAATTCCAATAACAATCCTCCACTAAACAACAAAGAATGGTATTTGTTTAAGCAGACAAATACTTTAGAAATATAATTCATCAACAACCTCTTCATGTGCCTTCTCCTCCTTTTTATAGCATGAGATAGCTCTTTCAAACCCTAAACCACTTTGATGAGTTAGCCCTCTTCACATTAGAGGCTCCCTTCTAGAATTGCGTAGTCCCTTTTGGAGATGCAATGAACCTAGACAACACAGTTGACTTGGTCAAGGTGGACCCAATCTTGGCTCAAAACCTCTTTCACACCTACAAGTGATTATTTACATAGCCCTAATTTTCCTTTTTTCACATGGGCATTGATTTATTTAGACTTCTTAGGAGTTTTACATGTCCTCCTTTATTCATTTATTCATAAAACATAAATTAAATCAAAATTGAATGTCTCATCTTAGCTAAGGCTAAGTAGGAACATTACACCGTTGAGGAGAACTGGTAACACCCTTCTGTGTTTTCCTCCCAGGTGCCATTAATACAAAATTATTTCAACATATGCTTGTCTTTTCTATTGGATGCATGGAGTAAATCTTGCTTTTTCTACTACTTAATGTCTTCTAATGCATATATCTAGATTTTTGCAGCATTTATCTTGATCACCTAATTGCAGATCTGAGGATATTGGCAACCATATTTGCTGTTAGGGTTGTTTGTTATGCACAGCTAAAGTGGTATTTTTTTGTACGCTTGGAATTAAGATTCATACTAACAGTTGTTATAGGGTATCTGGTGTGATATGGGTTACTTAAGTTCTTGGAGAACCCATTGATAGGGAAGGTAAGCCCCTTTTATCTCGGATTGTGAGTTACATGGATCTAGATTAGGAGGCCCTTGTGATACATGGGCATAGGACCAAGATAATGATTTTTTACATACTCTTTTTGAGAGGATTTCCACCCTTGGTGGTGGTGGGAGAGATTCATCCTCGTGTCTAGAGGATTCTACGATGCATCGTTGGAGGTCTCAACTATGATGAGGTGGAGGATGGGGAGTTAGATGAATGTTTCAACCTGAGTTATTTTCTCATTAGGATGAAATTACATTGTACATAGATGACTACCCGTATAGTGGAATGAAATTTCAGGGAGATCTTGTTCTATCGCTATAATGAGGATTACAATGGGGTGCAGATTGTATGTGATACTTGCTATATTTTGGTTGCATGTATAATTTAGAAAATATGTGTATGTGGTACTGATTTTCAAACTTGTGACATGAAAATATAGCACCAATGAGGCTGGAAGGATATACGGGATGAGTTGTACCACATAGTTCCATGGATCAGATGAGATCGACATCACACCAATTATCATATAGTGATGCATTACTGGAGGACCTCCATTGTAGGTTTGACTTACTACTAACTGGGGTGATAGAGTCTGGGTGGCATGAGCTAGAATACTAGTATACAGATGTATGTACTAGTATTCCCTCGGAGTGGCAAGGTATCAATAGGCACATACTGATGGCCAGTCAGGTAGTTAGATACTTACGATTTGGGGGAATGGACCCATTAGCATGAGATCCGTTAGGGAAAAGTGATTAGTCGTAGGGGCATGTGTGCCCCGATTTGTGTATGCAACATGTAGTGGGAATGTTGGATGTATCTAGAGTAGTAGTCAACAAACATTATATGTTGGATATTATGATACATAATGTGGTTATGAATCTTTTGTGACGATGTGGTTCACCATATGTTTATTTTATGAATTTCTTCTTCTATATGCATGTGTTAAATTCCAATCTAGAATGTTATTTTCAATGGTATCTACATAGTTATTTAATTCTCTAGGAACATGATTGAATGAAATGGATTCAACTTCATGTGTCAAAATACTAATTCCTAGATATTTTATAAATAGGACATGATTACACACATGATATACACCATTAAATTTCATGACAAGTAGCAAGGAATCAAGACAAACGTGAAGGTGAAGGATGTGATGATCAAAGGCATCAGCTAAAAAACGTTTCACTACATCATATTTTCCGTGGTTATTGGTGGTAGATCTAATGTAGACACCATCGGAATGGAATAATGATTGCAACGGGGTAAAAATGGCCCAAGTTCTCGAGGCTATATTCTTGGAGAAGTGACTTGCACCATCGTCATAACTAATATGTGTTGTGGATGATGGTTCAATTTGAAACGTGAAATAAATAAATAAATGAGAGGATAAGGGATGTAAGCTACCAAAATGAAAAAATAGAAAAGAACACACATTTCAATGGTAAATGATATGGGTAAAATTTATTTAGGTAGAGTGCATTGTGCGAGTTAGGAATGATTTCTTCTTTTGGTCCCTCTAAAAGGTATGCCTTCTTTCCCAAACAATTATGAATGATATAAGGACTGAGCCATAATTGTTCAAACTTCCCAAGCCCTAGGACATCATGAGCTTGGTCATACACAATAATAATATAAACTTCATGAAAGGTACAAGGGTTTAATTCATGGCCATATTTAGCTTTTGGTTCACTTTTTGGTTTCTTTTATGGTTTGCAAGGAAACACGATGGTCTTAATTGTCAAACTCAAGCATGATGAGTATTTTTTCTAATGGTTGGGTATCCGAGAGAATTTTTACAACAAGGTGAAGGAAGGGGATTTCAAACTAGATTGGTAATACTTCGTACTATCCATAAACAAGGTGGAAATTATTGAACTCGATGGCGGTTTTGACAATTCTAGACGTTCACAATGCAAGAAAGAGCATAAGATCCCAGTTTTTCTAGTGTTTATTCACCATCCACTAAAGCATAGTTTTAAGGATTTTGTTGATGGCTTCAACTTGTGAATTTCCTTAGGGATAATAAGGCTATGAATATTAGTGTTTAAAGCCCAATAGTGAATATATCTCATTTTATAGGCCAATTTGGGCATCATTCCTAATAACCTGGTTAACTGGGCATCATCTCCAGGACCAATGAATAGGGTCTATCATCCCCTATCATTTCAGTTGCTACATTCCCTAAGACAAAGAACAAGACAAATCATTCACGACTTTCATCTGAAAAGGTTTCCAAGATTTGAAGTTTATAATATATCATATGAGAGGTCATCAACGTTGCCTCTAAAGGGACTAAGTGCATTGCATATGCAGGTAGCCCCATTCAAGGCTTCTCTGTAAATCACTTCCCGACACTCATAGGTGCGTTGGTCACATTGGGAGATAAATTATCATTATTCCAGAATCTCCACTTGGCCAGTGCCTTCTAGAAGAGTTCACATGTGTCAAACCTCGAATCCATGTGTCCATTTGACATCTACAAGATTGGGAAAATTTCTTGCCTATTATTGGAAATTCATTGATTGTAAAACTATCTTCAGCTCCTCTATAAATTGAGCACAGATATTAGTGTTTGATAAGGAAGAATCTGAGTAGAGAAATGCTGGTGGAATTTCAATTGAGGAGTTTATTTGTGTAACATGTTTCTGGAGAGATCTACATTGTGATGAGGCTAGGATGTTGCTGGAGATGGTGACACTAAATCAATCACTGTGTTGTAACCTCCCCTTCTATCCATTAATAAATATTGTTTCTTACTTTCCCACATATGTATCTGCATAATCTCATGTTTTCCATATTATGAATTCTTATCTGATGTATATGGTTTATGTTTCACTGATTTAACTAAATAACTTGAATAGACATTTGTATTATTGCTATCTTTTGTTGTTTAGTGTTCATATTTGCAGGAAATATTTTCGGACATCTAACTTGGATTTAAAGCTACAACAAGAGCAACAGAAGGAGAATAGGAAATTCTTGGACTCCAAGTAAGTTCTTTGATCTGTTTTGTGTGTCTCTTTACAGTTAGGAAAAGTAGTCACAAAGTCTTTAATCTGTTGTTCTAGATAAGCAACTGTCTAGGGAAGAATGTTTTATCCGTAATTCATAATTCTGCATAACAAATTGGTGACTCCACTGGGGAGTTTACCCTTCATCCTAGGTGTATTTGCCTCTCATTTTGTCTCTTTATTTACCGAGTAGATTTTACTCAGAAATATTAGGTTTTTTGAAATCAAAATTTGCATTAGAAGTGTGTTAAACAACTGTGTTTTTCATTGTACACTACGCCCAACGCATTGTCGAACAAGACACAGTGCTTTGCATAACACTGTCTCCCTTTCAAGCCTGCATTGCAAAGAACTGTCTCTCTTTAGAGACTGCGTTGCCTTCTGAAACCATCCAAATTCCATTGAGTTTGTCATTGCAATTTGTTTCAGTTTGTTCTTTGTTGTGTTTGGAAAAGCTTGAGACTCATATTGACCAGTGAACTTCTCTATCTCTTCCTCCTTTGAAAGAATAGTTTGTTCAATGTTCGTTTAAAGTGTTTTTCTTTATCATTGATGAATTTATTTCAAAGTATTTTCATTGTCGCATTAGATCCATTTTATTTTGAAAAGGAAATTGTCATAAATTCTTCGTTCTTGATAGGATAAATTGTTGTTTAATTCCTCATTTTTCCTTCAAAAGAGAAATTGTTGTTTATATTATTCATTTCTCAAAATTAAAAGGAATTTGTTTGTAATGATTTGATGCCCTTAGTTTCTTTTCTGCATTCATAACATTAAAGGAACTGAAAAGAAAAATCTGCATTTGCATGTAGTGGATTGTGTGTTTTGCAAAATGAACAATTAGGAAAGTTGCATTTAGTTTGTGCTCTTTGATTTGTTTGCTATCAAATTGATTTCTCTTTCCCTCTAGTAGCTAGGATTCTCATTGAAAAACTAAAACTAAAAGATTGCTTATCATTCTTAGTTTGCATTTTAGGAATTTCCAATACATCATCGCGATGAACCTTTGAAAGGAAAATTGATAAACAAGATCAACTTAAAATTTATCTCAATTTACCTAACAAAGCATTGGAACCATAACGATAACATTTAGAAGGTCTAGGCTAGAGACATGTTTCGACATTGTAAAACATAGTAGCTGTCATTAATTGTCTACGATACATTCCTAGTGTGATACGTCACTCCACGTACGTAAGTATATCATATCTCGTCCACATACTTGTGGGTATATCAGGCAGTGTTACGGAACGAAAAGTATAAAGGGGTGCTCTCACTATGCGGTTTTGCATCAGACAGCGCTAATACAGACTTGGGCCTCCACGTACCTGCGAGTATATATGGGAGAAAAAATTTAGTTTGCTATCCATCCATAGTGAACCGAGTCGGCCACCTTGTAAATTGTGATACACCGAACACAACATTCGGGGAGATTGCCTTCCTATACTTCTTGGTTCGCCAGGAGGTATTCTGCAGTTCATAGTTTCTTGGAAAACATTTTGCCTAACATTACCCTTTTATTTTTTTTGTTTTTTTTGGTCAAAATAAACTAGTCATCGTGGAAGAACAAAATCCTTTTCCCTGTTGTTCGTGTATACTAGCATTGAAACCACCTTTACCATGAGAATTTACTTCTGTGCGGTGAATGCGACATCACTCTACCGAAACTAATACTATCAGTATCTCTGGTGAAGCATCATCTTACCATATACTAGAGTTGGCGCAATTTGTTTCTAAAAATCCTAGTTTGTCTACTGTTGTCGAGACAAAGTCCTCACAGCTACCCATGGTCACAATCCATCCAATTTGTGAGACCATACCTCCTGAACCCGATGTTGTTCAACTGGAAGTTGATCTGGATCCCATTGTGCTTTAAGGGGCAGATTTTATTGGTCAGACTGGACATCATCCCCATGACCAATGAAATAGGGTCTATCATCCCCTTATATTTCAGTTGCTATATTCCCTAAGTGGAGAAAATGTTGATCCCGAAGTCAAAAAACTAGAATTTTTTCCTCTATTGGTCACTCCACAATCTATTGTAGCCATTGAGTCTCCCATATCGTGCAATCAACCACCTAAAATATACTTCGTGCCAGACAGTGAAGTTCTTCCACCTATTTTGATTTTGAATGAAGAAATATCACAAGACGAGACACCTTTAACACCAACTCATTTTCTATAGGAGCTTTACCTGTATGAGTATTTTCTTCAATCACCTTCCTTTGATTTTGTTGATCCTGTTTCACTTTTATTTCCCATAGATTCTATAGGGTATACATTGGGTTATTTGACCATGGCTGAGATAACATCCCAGACTAAACCATCTATTTCAGTTACAACAACAGCTATTGTTGCTTCATCTTCGATATTCTGTCCATTGAATTAACCCATGTCATCATCTGGAATTCTATCTAGTTCCTCCTTTATGAAAACTGAACGGCTTGATCCTTTATTCACATCTTCAGTCCAATATCAAGATGATCCCATCAGTTATTCTCCTTGGTGGCCGGTGATACCACAGAAATTCCCTCGGAAATTAAAAAATTCAATGGAAACCCTACAAAAGACCCGTCAACGCATGTTATAACTTATCATTTGTGGTTCTTATCAAACTCCTTAAATGATGACTATGTTAGACTACGTCTTTTCCAACACACACTCACTAGTCCAATTGCATGATGAGGATGGTTCTTTTACTGTTTCAACCTCGTTAAAAAATGAAACAGACCATGAGGATAGTTATTTTCCTGTGTCAACCTTGTTAAAAAATGAAATGGGTCACAAGCATAGTTCTTTTCTTGTGTCAAGGTCATTAAAAAATGAAACAAATCCTCTCCTATATTGAACCTTCATTCCATCCAGCTATCAGTAACTAGTATTCTAATTAGGTGAATGAAATGAAGCTTGGGGGGCATCTACTCTTGCAGGGGGCATTCAAAACATTCTTACAAATTGCATGCAATCGATCACTAAATGTTAGGGCAAAATCAGGTTCAGAGCTCTAAATGCAAATGGTAACTATGGAATGGTAAAAATGAATAGTAAAACTCTTTTTAATAGTCATTTAATTGTTTGCAAATCATATTTATTGCTATGACTATGGTTTTATTATGTTTTAATCATGAAACATGTATTTTTAATTCATTTGATGTTGTTCTGAAGAGTTCTTACAACTCATGAATAGATTAGTCGTGCAGATTTATTTCAAGAATGATTTGACCACAAAGCATACTTTTTCTCCTTATTTTTCAAGCTTTGTTAAAAATGAAAAAGGATTTGAAGTGAACTTTTATGTATTTTTTCGAGCTTCGATAACAACGAAAAAGGAACCCATGGAGTCTTCTTTCAGCTCTTTTCAGACTCTGATAATGTGAAAAGATTGTCGAGAACTTGTCTTTTTGAGCTCATAAAAGTAAATGAATTGATATCTACTCAGTATAAGTTTAACCCTTTTCTAGAGTGAGATAGATTATTTACGAAAAATGAATTCCTTGGTCGAACATGACTAAAGAGGTTCTCTCAGATATTATTTTACACTTTTTTGGAGCTGAGTGACAACTTTACAAAAAAATATTTTTGGAGTTTTCTTTCATCCTCTTTTTCAAACTCTATAAACATGAAAAAGGATCGGGCTGTCACTGTTGTTAAGCTCGTTAAAACATAAAATAGCAATGGGCTTTTCGATCATGGCAAGAATCAAGTTTCATTCATCGCTAGACTTGTTAAATTATTAAATAGCGATACATTATTAACCCAAAGGGTTGAATTATAGATCAAGCAAATGTTATCCTCCTCAATCTTGTTAAAAAATAAAGAGGTACTAGTCGACAAATTACTGGGGAAATTTGGGAAAGTGAACAGAACTTTTTACGGTAGCAAGTCACTCTTGAACATGCCACTTCACTCCATCACCGTGACTATTTGGGTTGGGTAATATTCTTGACGGTTCATTCATACCTATGGTTCATCACACCTTCACTTTGGTTTTGGTTCAATGCTACCAACTCATCTCAGTGTCACTGATATGTTCAAGAGAAGTCATCCAGTGAATACTCATCCTTCTGCAATACTCATAAACCTTCATTCTCATGACCATCATCCATAAAAATTACTATATCAAGTCATACCTTTCTCTCCGAAATTAGTAACTCTCATTTCTCAATAAGGTGGCTTCCTATCGATGACAAATATTTATCCAGGAATTTCACTTAGAAACATTATTTTCCAGTACCATGAGGCTTGTTACAGCATTGACAAGATCCTCGCTTCCAGAATTTTGACCAAAATATTTTTTTGCTGTTCGACATCAAATTATCTATTCACGCCTTACGAAATGTACTATGGTACCTTGAGGTCCATTGACATCAATGGTGGTTCTCTCACGTTTGTTAACAGCTCACATCATTGGCTGGTAATCAAACGATGTCTTTCCATGTTCAACTACAAATCATATATTCGCATGGCTAGACTTGTACCCGAATGATCGAGTGAATGAGATAAGAAGACCCCGGATCTAATTTCAGCCATCCAGGCTGCGATTTCAAGATTTTTGTACACATCATTTGTACGGTAACCTTACATAAAAATCATCATCCGAACATGGGCCTATATCTGTAGGCATGTCTGTATTGGGAAACATTCCAATGTAGACAACTTTCTGAATTATGTACATGTTATTAGATTGTTTATGTGTTGAACATGGGAATACCTACCCTCAGAAATTATGATCAAGAGGATATAACATGATGTAATGTATTGTAAGATTGATGCAGGTTTCCACTCTGCTTCATCTCCATCCCATCACAATGTAAATCATCTCAATCAAAATATTGTTATTATTATTCCAACTTCATGCTTTAGGGGGGAATTTGTTATAGGTCAAATTGGGCATCATTCCCAATGACCTGGTTAACTGGACATCATCTCCAGGACCAATGAATAGGGTCTAAAATCCCCTATCATTTCAATTGTTACATTCCATAAGACAAAGAACAAGACAAATCATTCATGACTTTCATCTGCAAAGGTTTCCAAGATTTGAAGTTTATAATATATCATATGACATCTCATCAACGCTGCCTCTAAAGGGACTAAGTGCATTGCATATGCAAGTAGCCCCATTCAAGGCTGCTCTGAAAAGCACTTCCTAACACTCATAGGTGTGTTGGTCACATTGGGAGAAATTTTTTTATTGCTCTGGAATCTCCACTTGTCCAGTGCCTTCTAGAAGAGTTCACATGTGTCAAACTTCAAATCCATGTGTCCATTTGTCATCTACAATATTGGGAACATTTCTTTCCTATTATTGGGCATAGATCCTCTATCCTTTGGGCACAGATCTTATTATTTGGTAAGGAAGAATATGAGTAGAGAAATGCTGGTGGAATTTAAATTGAGGATTTTATTTGTGTAACATGCTGCTAGAGAGATATGCATTGTGATGAGGTTGGGATGCTGCTAGAGATGGTGACACTAAATTAATCACTGGGTTCTAACCTCCCCTTCTATCCATTAATAAATATTGCTGCTTACTTTCTCATAAATGTATCTTTATAAGCTCATGTTTTCCATATTATGAATTCTTATCTGATGTATATGGTTTATGTTTCATTGATTTAACTGAATAACTTGAATAGACATTTGTATTATTGCTATCTTTTGTTGTTTAATGTTAATCTTTGCAGGAAATATTTTCAGACATCTAGCTTGGATTTGAAGCTACAACAAGAGTGATAGAAGGAGAATAGGAAACGCTTGGACTCGAAGTAAGTTCTTTGATATGTTCTGTGTGTCTATTTACAGTTAGGAAAAGCAGTCATAAAGTCTTTAATGTGTTGTTCTAGATAAGCACTTGTCTAGGGAAGAATGTTTTCCGGAATTCATAATTCCACATAACATCTCATACCATATCTCATATTCAAAGTGTCAGCCACAGTCAAAGACCATTTTTTTCAGAACCTTGAATTGAGCAACAACATGGTTAAATAAGAATAGGGTTGAAGTGCATGCGATCTTATTGAGCATGGGCATGGCATCATCCCATTTGGTGAAATAGTCGACGTACATGATAATATAATTATGGTTATTAGTAGATGGAGGAAGATACTTCATAAATTCAATGGCCCATTTACCGAAAGGACCAGCAACGATGACAGGATGGAGGGGAGAATGGGGAGCTTAAGCCTTAGGGGCATATAATTGATAATTGGGGAAATTTTTGACTGCTTCAATGAAATCAATAAAGAGAGAAGGAAAAAATTATCTGGCACCCATTATTTTCTAAGAAGTGGGCATTTCAGAGAGATGACCACCACAAGTGCCACCGTGACAGGCATTAAGAACTTGTTCAACTTGAGCATGGATGAGACAATGATGAAGGAAAATTTCAATACCATAATGATAGAGATCGTCACCAATGAGGAGATAGAGATGAGCTTGATGTCAAATCCATCATTGAACATCACGAGTGATATCAAGGGAGAATCTATGGGTTTGAAAATAGGCGAGGATGTCACCATAACAAGGAACATCAGAGGTGATATTGAACAAGTTTTCATCTATAAGGTCATCATTTACTAGTGGATTTGGTGCACTAGTGGGAAATTCATAAATGAATTTAACAAGAACTAAACCTCTCTTACTCTTGGGCATGAAAAATTCCAATTAAAATTCCTAGAGGATAACTAACCAGTGAGAATACTTCCCAATGATGATCCTCTAACTAAAAGGGAAGGTCATGGGGTTGGAATTAGTCACAGCCTTGGTGGTATGTGTGAGGATATAATGACCCAGTTTCTGGATGGAGAACACAACGGGCAGCGCCAATTTTTCTTCATGGGAATAGGACACAGGGGAACCGTTAAGGTTCTTACAGACATAATATATGGAATGCTCATTTACAGGTCCATATTCCTATATTAAGACCCCAACCATAAAATAGGTGGAAGTTGAGATAAACAAGATGAAATCCCTCTGAAAATTAGGTGGGTTGACGAAGGGAGTGGAAGCGAAAGCACATTTAATGGCCTCAAAATACTATTGAGCTTGATGATCCCAAATGAATGCAATGTTAGATCGAAGGAGTCTAAGAAATACATGAGCAGTGGTAGCATAGTTAGGAAAAAACCAACTAATAAAGTTTTATTTACCTTGGAGGCTTTGTAATTGGTGAAGGGTACATGGAGGAGGAAGTTCAAGAATGGCTTGAAATTTCAGACGCCCAAGGGTGATACCATGTTTGGAAACTATGAAGCCAAAAATTCCTTGGGTAGGAACAAAAAAGACACACTTAATGGGATTAAGGTGAATCTTATACTTGAAACAAAGAAGGATGATGGTATGCAAATCATCAAGGTGTTGCAAGCGAAGCTTGGAATGAGCAACAATATTTCCTAGATATGCAAGGATAATGTGAGCCAATTCATGCAAACAATATGACATGGAATGCTGAAAAATGACCCCAACATTCTTTAAACTGAAAGGCATGAACCTATAATCAAAGGTTCCCCATAGATTGGTAAAATAAGTTCTGAGTTGATTTGAAAAGTGGATAGGAATCTAAGTATACCTCGATAATCCATCCATAAAGGAAAGGAACTCATGTCCCGCACACTCATCAATGATTTGGTCTATGAAAGGTGTGGGGAAATTGTATTTGGGACAATATTTGTTGAGATCATGAAGTTTCTACATACACAAATGGTGCCTTGTTTCATTAAAAGTGTAACAGGATTGGACACCCATGTGATGTATTCAATGGGATAAATGAAACCAACCTTGTTAAGCTTATTGATTTCTTCTTTGACATCATCATGCTTGGAAGGATGGATAGGCCTTTGGTTTTAGAGGATGGGAATGGAATCAGGCCATGTGTTGATATGGTGTTCAACAATGGCATGATCAAGTCTGGGCATCTCAGAATAGGACCAGGTGAAAACATCATCAAATTCTTAAATAACATAATGTAAGCCTCAATTTATTCAGGGGTACATTGTGCCCCAAAGGTGATATTTTATTCAATCCCTGTTTTATTCGAAATGTTAATTTTGATGGTAGGGGAAATGTTAGCCATATTACCTTCTTCCAAAGCATCTGGTTTAGGGATGGGTTTTTGAAAAAATCAACCTCACTGTGGATGAAGTTTTTGGATTCCACAAGATATTGATTATGGGTTTGTTGTGGAAGGAAGTATGCATGATGGTTCCTATCATCCCAAGGTTAATCAGGGGTGTTCATTTCTTCCATGATGTCTTCATAATAATGAATAATGGGAGGTCAGGAGGAAGAAAAATGACATGATGAAGATAAACTATGTGAGGCATCTTCATGAGAGACAAGGTTCACAAAAGTATCACCAAACAAGGTTGGAAGATGAATAGTAGATGTGACATCTACCAATGTTGAAACCATAGAGGCTTATAAAGAAGGTTTGAAATAAGCACAATAGGAAACTCCTAAGGAGTCAAAATATATCGATCTCATGGATGATGACAAGTAGAGAATAGGGGTGGAATTATCTGTCATCTCTACATCAAGATGAGGAATGTAATATCCCTGTTAAAAATCCATGTAAGAAAAAATATAAGAACGAGGTCATGGAACATGTATTCCAAGTTGAATGGTGGGAAAAACATCCTAGTGGGTGTTCATTTCGGTTATTATGGCTAAGGAAACTAGTAAAATAAATGGAAAAGGCTTTGGAAAGGCATGAAGCATTAATTGGCATTTTATTTATGAAAATAATGGAAAATAGGATAAAAGGGAGGTTAAAGGTCACAAGTTGCATGTGAGGAGTAAAATGAAGGAAAATAATGGAAATTGAAGAAAATAGAGGCCTCATTGATAAAAATGATTTTGAGGATCAGTTGGAAAGTTTTTTATCACACTTATGAATCTCATTCTATTCTCTCTCTCTCTCCCATACTCTTGGATACTTATAGTTTTCTTGGAGCACTCTTTGAGGAGTGTGGCATAATTTGGATTTGGAGAAAGAAGGAAAAGAAAAGGAAGGAAAGTGCAATAGGACATCGAGATCAAAGGCTACAGCTGGATTTATTTGCAGGAATTGAGTTGCATGTATAGTTTCCTTGCTAGTTTTGGCATGCATGGTGTATCCATGTGGTTTCTTGGTCACAATATGTTGTTGGCATGGAGGATTGAATGGATTTATAGTAAAATTTCCTAGCCTTTCCCCTTTTTGGATAGGCATGGTGGTGTGGGTTCAGTTTCATTGTTTGTTTTCTGGTTGGTTCTCATGTTCCTTTAGTTGTGGGTTGAGTTATTAGTTCTTGGAAGCCTTGGTTGGATAAATGCTTTGGAAGCCTAGCGGACAGTTTTTGGTGAGTTACTAGTCTTGGAAGCCTTGGTTGGAAAAACGCCTTGGAAAACCTTGGTGGGTTGAGTTACTAGTTATGGAAGCCCTAGTTAGAAAAATGCTCTAGAAGCCTATAATAGCTGGGGTTGAGTTACTAGTCCTCGAAGCCTTGTTTGGAACAAACACTTGGGAGCCTTGGAAAAGATTTGATAGAGACCAATTTGTGATGGTTTTGATGTCTGACCATGAGGTGGAATAACTAGTTGAGGGCTGATGTGGTTTGGCCTCTGGAAGTCATGGTTTCGTTTTGATGGATTTGGTTTATGACATCACACATTCATTCTTGGAATATGGCACGGCGATGACTAGTTGAAGAGATACTTAGCTCATCCATGTCTATGGTCGGGTGGAACTTGGAAGTCCTAGACTTGGTTGCATTTTTCTTATGGCAATAAGTGATTTTTTTCCCTTGTAATGATGGGTAATTATGCTTTTTATTCTATGGCTTATATGGTTTTTGTGTGCTTGTCAATTATGTTTCTTATATTCTGGTTATGACTGAGTTTTATGATGGTGATGATGTATGTTTCTCATCATGTTTGGTTTCATAATTGAATGAACAATGTATCTATGCATAAATAGACTATAATTTAGTTAATGTGATGTAGCAACAATGGTTCTTATTGATTCCCAGGTAAGTATTAGACCCCTATACTGAGATCTGTTGTTTATTCTTGTAGCTTACATATTTGTGGTATGTTTGAAAAAATTCCTATCATGGCTAGTAGGGGTCCAGTCTAGTTATTGTTATGATTTTTTTCCAATACATCATTGTTTCATTATTTTAATGCATTCCTAAACTTGTCATTTAATTTTGGCTAGTGGCATGGGATTTGGGCCTGAAAAAGTTCCTTAAATACCATGGATGCAAGCACGAGTCAGGGAAATGTAGTCCCTATATGTAGGCATGAAGGTTTGTGTGTGTGCCAAGAGCTTAAGTGGGTTAAAAACTTAATGGGACCTAGATGGCTTCTAGGAGTCTTTTTGTTTATGTGGAAGGTCTCTATGACGTGTTTCCATCCATTCCACTTCCTTAAGGTCACCTAGGAGGTTGAATATAATCATAGTATCCTCTCTTCATGTGTTCAACCTATTTTTCTAGTTACTTGGGTAGATGTGGGATGGGGGCATTACAAAGTGGTATCAGAGTGTGGTTGCACTCTCATTGGGTGATGTTTGGTTTCTGATCTCTTTTTGTGATATTTCCATAAAGTTGCATCAGAGCATTGTTTACCCCTTGGACTAGATGGTTTGTCTATGTTGGTCGTGCATACATGTCAGTTTCATATGTGTTCCTTACGCTTATGGGATATGTGCTTGTTACATATGCATGGTGGTGGTCATTGTTGTGATTGTGTCGCCATTTGGAAGTTGATGGTGTTGTTGTTGGATGTGAACATCATGACTTCATGCCGGTTATGCATTTGTTATGCATGTCAGTGTTTATATGTTGTTATGCATGCATTTTCATGGTTCCTGCTATTTTCCATGAGGTCATTGTAGTCATTTTAGGTCATCATGATGTTTTTGATAAGATATGATGTTGATATATTGGCTAAGATAGAACAGGAGATGCAGATCATCGAAGTGAAGTTGCAACAATAGAGTTCAGGGTAAGAGCATATCGTCATCCAGGTTGTAAATCTAGCATGCAACTATGTGATTAATGGTTGTTATAAGAATTATGGTTTCTTATATACATGTTTGTCATTTCATTGTTATTATGGTCACATGTTTGATAAATTATATTTGATCAGTGTGAAAATATGCACATGTGTCGAATAGTCATGAATGAAAGCAACTTGTTATTATATGCATTGTTGTTGTTGTTTTATGTTAGTTAACTCGATGCTTATGTTATATGTTTTTGATGAGTATTTTATGGGTTATCGATTTAAGATCTTGATGTTATATGTATCGTGCTAATTTGGATTGGCCTATGTAGTTAGTTAGGGTTATGAAATTCATATATGAGTCGACATAATTATGATAGTGTATTATACTAATCTAGATTGGTTGTGCATATGTGTTTGTTATGCATGAACGACAATTGTTTGTGAGTTTATGATGTGAACATGTTAGCTAGTTACTGATATGGATATCATGACCTTATTATGTTTGATTTTATATGTTGAGAAGTTATATTTTGCTAATATATTGATTGTGCAGACAAGATAGCCTCCCCTAAGAAACATTAAGGTATGATTTTTCTTATGTCATCTACTTGGTGCTTGGCTTTTTTATTATGTCATCTATCTAGTGTTGAGTGTTTGGTGCCTATTATTTCGAACATGGTGTGTTTATAGTTTGTGTTAATATGTGATTAATCGCATGATATGACTATGTGTTTATAAGATTACATGAAGAAATAACCTTTGTTTTAAGATGGTTGTACTAACACATATGTGTTGGGACAGATGTTATGTACTTGATTGTAAGTAGGTGATAGTTGTATCATTATGTATTATGACCGATGAATGTGAGTTCATTGTGGATTATGAAATGGTTGTTACTCTTGGTAAAATTTGGTTTAAAATTGATAGATATGTTCTCTTGATCTTAGGTACATATGGCTGACATGTCTGTTCAATTATAGGTCAGTGTGCTTGGCACAACAAGGTAATATAACTGGTATATTGTTATATTTATTTATTCACTCATAGTTATATGTTTATGGCAATATGAAAGAGGGGATTGCATGGCAAAAGAGACTTCCATAAAATATTTGAAAAGGCTTGGGTTTAGATTTCCCTGGGAAGCACTAGGAACCATGGGGATTGAGTCATGGTGTTTGTTGCTCGTCTGGTGCTTTGGTCTTTTGTTGTTTGTTGTGCTTGATTTGCGTCTTTTTTTATGTCCAGTGTATGGACATACCACTTTGTTTCGATGTCGTATTGATTTTGGTTTTTCATGGTCTTCTTGTTTCTTTCTCTTTTTCTTTCCTTTTATGTTTTGAGAGTCTTGGGGATTGGTTGGTAAAGAAGAAAGTAATGGATCTCGGGAAGAACTGGATGAAACCAAAAATGTAATATAAGACTCGAATGAAGCTCGATGCATGAGTGAAGGAAGTTGAGCGAAAAAATATGAAAGTCGTTAAGACTGATTGGGTCCCTTGTGATAAATGGGTGATGGCTGAGAAGTCACAAGAAAGGTAACAAAAAAGGAAAAGTGAATGGATATGAGGTGTTATATGTCTTAGCTATGTTGTGAACTATTGTTCTCAACGTTGTTCATATTGGACATGAATAAATGAATTTCTCTTAACCTATACCTTATGATATGCATAAATTATGCTATGATCGTGATTATGTTGATGTTTATATATGTATACATGTATGTATGTATGTATGTATGTATGTATGTATGTCATGTCTGACATGGTCATCATGGATCATGATTGTTTAATGCTAATTTTTATATGTATGTATGAGTGTATGTATGTCGTTGTCTAACAGGATCATGATTTTGTTATGGTTATAATGATTATATATGTATGTATGTATGTATTTATGTCACTATATGATAGGGTTTTCAAGGGTCATTCTAGTGGAGGAATGATTGCTTATGGAGGTGAATGGCATGAAGACGCTCTTGGTTTATGAGGAATCAATTGGGAAGCGTAATACTAACAAATCTATGAGGTCAGTATTGTGTGGACATGAATTGATAGTATATGCTTGTACTATGCCTATATTTATGTTGTGGATAGGTAATGCTGAGGGGTACATCAGCGAAGTGAAAGTAGTGTGATCTCTGACATGTTAGGGTAAGAATGGATAGTGGAAAGACTCTATAACAAAGGTTTATTGTGGGGTCAGTGTGTGGTCTATGGATGTGTAGTACTACCATTGTGTATAGGTTGTGCATGTTGTATATTCAGTGATTATACCTATGGTGATGTGTACATGTAACATATGTAGTATTGTGTAAATATGATGTTGTATGTCTGTTGTATATATGGTGTTGTGTGTATATTGCATATGTAGTGCTAAGTATAGATGGTGTTATGTACATGTTGGATATGTGGTGTTGTGTATATATTGTATTGTGTTCATGTTGGATATGCGGTGCTGTGTGCATGTTGGATATGCAGTATTGTGTACATACGGTGTTATGTACATGTTGTATTTGTAGTGATATGTACATTTCACTTTGTTTGTGTGTTTTACATATGGTGTTATGTACATATGGTGTTGTGTGAATGATTTTACATGTGGTGCTATGTGCATGCGGTGTTGTGTGTATACAGTGTTGTGTACATGTTTTACATGTGGTTTTGTGTGCATGAAGTGGTTTCGTGTACATGTCGTGCATGTGGCACTGTGTACATATGGTGTCATGTAAATTTCATGCATGTGGTGTTGTGTACATGTGGTATTGTGTATACATTGTACATGTGGTGCAGTGTACATTTGTCATTATGTACATGTTTTGCAGGTGTATCATGTACATGTGATGTTGTGCACACATTATGAAGGTAGTGTTGTGTACAAGTGGTACTATGTACATGTTGTGCATATGGTATTGGTATATATGTGGTATTGTGTGCACGTTGTACATGTTGTGTTATGGGCATGTGGTACATGTATGTGCATGGTGTAGTCATGGTATCATGGCATGTGTATTCATTGTATTGTACTTTGTATATGTATATGTACATGTATTGCGTTTTACTATACACCAAGTGTAGGTGTATGTGTCATAAGTCAGTGTAGGTGTCTGTATTGTGTTTTATTTTACACCCGGTGTAGATGTATGTGTCGTATGTTAGTGTATGTGTATGTATTTTGTTGTATTTTACACCGAGTGTAGGTGTATGTATTGTGTTGTATTGTAAACTGGGTGTAGGTGTATGTGTTGTATGCCGGTTTAGGCATATGTATTGTGTTGTATTGTACACTGGATGTAGGTGTATGTGTTGTATGTCAACGTAGGTGTATGTATTGTGTTTTATTGTACACAGGGAGTAGGTGTATGTGCCGTATGTCGGTGTGGGTGCATTTATTGTATGGTTTTTTATTTCATATGTAAGTGTACATGTTGTGATGTACACTATGTGTATGTGTACATGATTGAAGAGAATAAAGTGTTGGGAGAAATAATGAGAGGGGAGGAGGGGGAGGGGGGGTGAATCAGTATTTAAAACTCGCAATAATCTCTTTACATTCTCTTTACTTATTTCTATACGCAACTTTGATCAATCCAACTAGCGTATACACACATTTATCTTTAAAGAAACTTGTGTATGTCCAGAGATCTTATTATGCAAATAATATTTACTTAGATCAATGCATCATTAATTTTTTAGTCATTTAGTAAGTAGTAAATATGTGAATAACAACATAATAAAGCATCACACATAAGCAACACATATGAACACCAGGATTTAAAGTGGAAACCAAAGTCAGGATAAAACCACCGTTGTTTTTGTCTCTATCTTCAGTATTTACTATAACAAAAAATGCTTACAATCTTGTATTGGCGCAGACTCATACCAGCATGCAGGCACCCACCTGCAGAAGGCTTCAACCTTCTCTCATTCTCTAGCTTCTACTATAAGGGAGCTCTAACCCCCTGATGGCATTTACCAGCCACTACTGGAAGGGAGCTACAACCCCTTGAAATGATCACCAAATTCTATTGGTAGGAAGCTTCGAATTCCACATTGAAGGCTTCAACCCTTAGAGTCACTGTAGACCACGTTTCATAAATTTTCACACTGGATCGAACAGCTTCAACACAACACTATTTATAGATCAACACTAATAGCCATCAACCAATCTTAGAAAAATGAGATCACTGTAACCAGATCACAGCAATAAACCCAGACTTTTGAATTAACATGAAAAATTAACTTCAACCCTGATCATTCATAAAACCAAATGTTTACGCTACTTTACTTACCACAACCTGCGTATATATGTGCTTTCCTATGGAAAAAACTGCATATAGATATTTATATACTGAATTTAGGAATCTGATTAGACTCAGAATAGATCAGAGACATTCAAGCATACTTTGTCACATTTACATAACCCTTATTCAATCACCAACATCCATCATATTCCATCACCTAGTCACTTATCATATTTTATACATATTCCACTAGCAGCATAAAAAATATTCAAACAATCCATATCTACATGAAGAATTCATTGAAAAATAGTAGAAATATAGTAGAAAAGATCAAACATTTTCTTCAGCAATCTTTAGAAAAACCCTAACTTCCATATGCGCTTTTACTGAAACAAACCCGCGTGTATACGCGCTTTCACCATGATGAACTATCGTATAGATCTGTAAATATTCATGACTGTGTAACACTTCAAATCAACAAGATTACTCATATAATACCCTTCACTTCAGTGAACATGTGCCAAATCACAGATCTTAACAACTCACAAACAAATCAAGCAAATACATAGCCATTTCAAGTCTAGAGATCCTGATCCATCATTGTATTCATAGCTGCATAATTATTTCAGATATATTAATAAGTTGTAACCCAGTCCATGCAGATATACTTCAGAGTGAAGTATTCAATCAATACCCATACACTTTCACCCCTTACACTATGATCTTATTCTCCTTATATAGTTTGAGCCTTTTCCAATACCATGAGCCAAAACCACACAAGTGTTAATGGTATTCTTGTACAGAATCAAATAGAAGATACACAAAACTCAATAGTGTGGGCTAAAACCATGGTAAGCACTCGTAGCATCATAAAATTAGTGCGTAAGTACATATGCGACTTGGCTTCTTCATACCCACGTGTATACGCGACCTCTCTTCACCAAAACTGTGTATGCACAAATTATGGATGTATACACGGGTTGCCTTCATTAAACATTCTAGTATACGTGGTTTTCCTTCATCAAACCTGAGTATACATTTTGGAACATTACCTTTATCATTTCTCTATCACTGACTAGAATTCCTTTCTCTGTCACATCTGAATTGACCTATAGATACATCATTTTTACATATTTAACAAATAGGTTGTTATCAAAAGTAAAATCATCGAGTAGGTTGCCATCAAGGGAAAGATATTACATCATAATGCCAACAATCTACCCCTTTGGAATTGATGGAAACCATGTTGGTGTTTGATCAACACAACTTGTAGGTTCTTGATAGACACATCAATCATAAGAATTATTCAAACACCAAGTTATTCTCCCTCTTTGATATCAACAGAAAAGGGAGAACCAATACAAGAATGTCGAGATCTGTGCTGCACTATACAGATCAAACTCCCCCTAAACACGTGATGAAGCTTCAAAACATATTTACAAGACTCTATAACTTTTCCTAGCACAAAGGACGCATATATACATAAATTACCCTACCAAGTGGGTTTACATTATTGACTCTGTTAGTGTTAGTTTTTGCATCCTTCCACCAGTGATCAAATAAACTATTTTCATGTAATGTTAGGGTCCCATTTTGAAATTTTTGTCATTACATTATTTCATCATGCAAAAATATGGTCACTTGGTGCAAATTTAGGTTTGATCTCACTCCTTTCAAAATTTTATAACTTGGTGGCTCATTTCACCAGTTTTTTGAGTGTACCATCACTCATGAGTTGTCATCATCATTTTAGTCATTTTCATCATGGTTTCATTCAGTCAGAGTCTTCATTAGGTCTTATGGTTTTTAAGTTCATCGAATCACCATTTCATTACATAAATTCCAGCAAATGAAGCAGTGCAAATAAATAAATTTCATTAATAAGTTTGATTTGGAAATTTGATTTCAGAGTAAAATGTAATTTTATTTTCCTAATTTGTAATAAGTTCTCAAAGTTCCAAGTAGCTTCACACTCAAAGATCCATCAGCAAATAAGAAAAGTTTTAAAAATTCAATCAGTGTGCCTAAGCCATCAAAAGATGAAGTTCAATGATTTAATTCAGAAATTAGAGATAAAGAGCAATGTAAAGTTAATTTCAAGAAAGTAAAAGTGGGTCCCAAGTTTGTTTAATGACATTTCTCAAAGTATAAATGATCCCAAAGACCAAGAAGTCATTCATTTTCATCCTCAAAGCATCGAGCTCTTAGATTCCCCAAGAAACAAACCGAGATTTCCTTCAGAAAATCGAATTCTGGGTCATTCGTTGTGCTTTTTCCAAACGCGTTGTGCTTTTTTAGGAGGCCACATTGCACTTTTCCAAAGGTGTTGTGCTTTTCACAGTTCCTCATTCCACTTTTTCTCTATACGCTGCTCTTTTTGCAGAAGGGAGCCACAGTCCCTAATCTTCATTGCATAGCTTCTGAGCTTCATTCCATGGTTTCTATAGTTATTTGCAAGTGGAACCTCCACAACCGCTCCTTTTAGCTTGTGGTGTCAATTTTGTGGTGCAAACTCTCCCTTACATTTTATGTTATGTTTTGAGCAATAGAAACCATAGTTCATAGTTTCCAAGGTTAATTATTTTCCCTTGGACCCCATTTTCGTCCCTACACCCTAACTCACTCCCCACTACCATTACATTCTCTCATTTCCCATTCCCAAGCCCTATTTCCTAAACCCTACCACCCTAGTTGTGTCTTCCTAGGCAATTAGATACCTCCCTATAATACAAATTTCCTACCCTTTTCCCTAAATATTTCACTCTCACATAATTTCCCTAAGCTCCCCAATCCCTTTATACATTCCCCCAAATTTTCCCTTACCCATCACAATCCCCTAACCCCACAATCCTACTCTCTTTCCCTTCCCCTTCCCCTCCTTACCTATGTGTTTCGGGGATTTAACACCCTAGAGGTTGGTTGGGATTCAACCTCCACAGAGCAGGGGCGTACTACTTAACAGAGACTCACACAACCATGCACGTTCAGAAAAACCAAATAGAGCAGAATGAGAGGTTTACCCGTTGGTCCTACGTTTGAAGTAGATCCACGTGGAGTCCAAACTCTCTGCAACCGTCCTTCCTCCTTAACCTGAAATACAGGAAGAAACCAGCACAAAGGACAAGTTGTACAGCATATATCTACTCTATATGTTAGTGAGATTCATATAAAACCTTAAATAAATCATAATGAATGCTTGTATAACAAATATTCTCATACATAAAAGCATACACTAACACGTTTATTTCGGGAACAGCATGATACTTATGTATTATAAATAGTACGTACAAAAAGTAATCGTGGAGAAATCACCCGATCCTTCCAAGGCCTCGCAGACCGTCGTTCTCGGATCCGTCCAAACTCTTGCCCTCACTAAGACTCTTCCAACCGGTGCATAGAGATAACATATAAGGATGTATCTCAACGAAACAAGGGGTTTCCCGTAATGAATCGAAAGTGTGGAGGCAGGGGAATCAGACTTGATAGGGAATACCAACAGTATAATATCAATAATTTCTCCCTGTGCCATACACATGAGGGCTTTTATAGTCCCTCCAAGTGTTTTCATACTTGGAACAAGCACACGGCCGTGGTTGAACTACCCGAGTAACCATCAACCCAGCCGAAATTAGGGATTTTTATATATATTTTTAATCATTAAAATGGCATACGCGGAAAATTCTAGCTGTACTCGCGTATACACGCGGAAATACACGGGCATAGTCGCGTATGAAGGATTTTCCACTGTTTTTAAGTGAATTTGTCCAAGTCTGTAGGAATGGGTGCCCATAAAGCCATGTAGCAATCATGAATCATGTCAAGGTGAGAAATGATGCGATAACAGATGCCCCCTAATATATGAGGTCAGAAGGGGTACATGATGGCCGAAATGTATTATGCACATAGAAAGAACTTCGCAAGGACAAGAGAGGACTTCACCAAATTTCAGCCTGCCAAAAACCAATGAAAGAAACCAGAGAGTCAACACATGCTGAGGCGGGCATACCCATGCTCAGTCAATAATACATCATATATATAGAAAGTACCGAATAGATCCAACATGTATACAAGTATAACTGAACTGAAAGTACATAGTGAATCATCTGAGCAGGGCCCGGAAAGACAAGTCTGTATCAATGTCCAAGTATCACATATAGAAAGATGATCAAAGATAGTGCAACTGGATGTCTGATCAAGTAACTGAATCTCCAAGTACCGGATCATAAGAGGCGGATCAAACGGTACAATCACGCAACTCGGGGATCAACATATAAGATGTTGCTGTGCTGAACTGCAACATATAAGGGTGGACGGCAACACTGGCAGAAACTGAGAGAACTGTCAACAGTGAACTGAGAAATGCTGATGCAACCCGAGGTCTTCACCGATCACAACGGCACAATTCTACACACTGGGAATAAATGAGCTGAAGTCGACCATGTGAGAAATCGTTGGATTACCGGGCATTGATGTATCCCGTTAACCAACGCGAGACAACCCACCGATAATGATAATGAGAGTCAAGGTGCCCCAGTACAATCTGACAAGTGCGAATGAATGAGTTGAAGTCGAACACTTGAAAGAATCTACCAATCAGGAGGCAATGATGAATCCCCACTGTCGATAGCGAAGAGTCTGCCACTGATGACCGCAAACCCTAAGGTACTGACAAAAAGACTCTAGATCTTGTTCCCAGAGCAATGAGTCGGAGTCGATGGGAAAAGATCTGCTGGAAGGAAGGCATTAAGGCATCCCACATCAGTCCAGCGCGAGTGTAACCCGCATGCCAAGATTTGGAAGGAATCGGACGAAGTAGAGTGATGGAACCAAAACCGAAGTACGTTTCCGACATGCACAAGATGAAGCTAGCGCACGGAAGAAACCCTCTGAACCAACCAATAATGAAAGCTGACACAGAGGCGAGAAATCCACCGATAGGGTCAAATGGAAATCCAGGTACTGCACGAATCCCAAGTGTGATAATGTGTGCCGACGTCGAACACAGGGGAAACCACTCAGTCAAAGACCCATGATGATGATCAAATGCTGAGCACGAGGTCACCTATCAATGATGGAAATAGGCCCAAGGTGCGGCTCTAGGATTGCTCTCAGAGCAATGTGTCGTAGTCGATAAGAGACAAACCCGCCGGCAAGAAGTCAATGGGGACCTTCTCAAACCAGCACGAGCAGAAGATCAAAACATCTGATGTGATAGAACATGATACTGACAAGACCGGGAAGGCCGACTGAATAATGAGTCAAGAGACACCGCAAAATGGCCGACTCAGGCTAGACTTCCCTTGAACAAAAGCACGACTCTGTGATGACCATGGCAGTATAGAGTGACACTGTATAAGTCTGTCTTGCAGGAGGCAAAACAAACTCTCCATATGATTGGAAGAGATAACCAACCGGGGGAGAACTGACAAGTGAAACATGGTAAAGGCTGAACCTAGGTCAAAACTAGAACCATCCCAAATGAAGGAAATATATAAGTATATGTGCTTTGTTCAAGGGCGACAAAACTGACTCTGTACTGCCATCGAAATAACGAAGATACATCCCGTTCCCGCTCTTTTTGTTATATTTGATTTTTTTGTCTTTTTCATATAATAAGCCTGAAAAAGAATAAAAGAATGCTATGGTACAATGGATAGAACGAGTATCAAGAAATCAGATGCACTAGTTCCTGGGATTGGAACAATCCTACGCTCAATGCAAGGTGGCGAAAACTGGTAAGTGATACTCAGAGGAATGTTCCATCCATGGGTACAAAGGTGTCAAGTCGTGATAGCTAAGTGCATGCAATGGTTAACTTGTACAGAAAGTCAAGGTCAAAATTTGGCTTAAACATCGAGTCCAAATGAAGCCGGCTAAAGGCCAGGATAAACAAGTAGCCAATATGCAATGCAATAATACAACTTAACGACACCAGGGAGCCTCTAGGGTATAAGCCAGAAAAATGATAAGTGATGAAGGAGAAGAATGAAGCTTCAACACAAAAGACATGGTGGGACTAAAGAGGACTCCCGAGCCTACATAAAAAGCAGCATGGGCAACAAATGATAGCGAGGAACTAACTAGGAAGCCCATGTAAAGGAAGGCTCTACCATCAAGTCATGATTTAAAAATCGGCGAGTGAAATGGGTGTAATGCTCATGACTTGATGGGATCGACCCTAAGGCAAGTGATCAGTATGGAGGCTAGAATGCAAGATGCAACGGAAAGTGATTCCCTAACCTATATGCCAGTGAAGATCATATACCTGCCGTGAAGAGTCTGAAATCATGGGTCAAAAACCGGGAAAAGTCTCAAAATCGTCAAAATGTACCTGAAATATACCAAACTGGGCACTTCCAAGCAATCGAGTTATACAGCATAAGACAAATCGAAAAAATAAGCATAAGGAAATTTTTGCAAAAATTTTCAATTTTTAGCCATAAATACACAAATTACCTCTCAATTGGTTCATTATTGCATAGCTGATTTGGAAAAATTGCTCTGGAGCTAAAACTTCTTTCAGCAAATCAGGAACAACCGACCGTCGGAACTCAGCGAAACTTCAGGTAGGTTCCTTAATCATCCTGTTTATTCATTTTGTCCGTTTGAAAATTAAAATTAAGTGATTTTTTGCCTGGAAAGCCTTCTTAAAAAATGCGTACCTGCGCATACGCGGGTTCAATGAAGGCAAGCCGCGTATACACGCGACTGTGCACAGGAAAAGTCGCGTATGCGCAAGTCCGTAACCCAAAAAAGTGTTTCTAATCCAAATTTTTATGAAATTTCTCAGGATGACCATCTCATGGAGAGAACGTGAGCATAGTGCAATAGACCAAGAGGTCATGGAAGATCGCGCAGCACAAAATGTCCTCCGAAACTGTGGATTGTTCAAATTCTTTAAAATGCCGAATATGAAAAGTAATGTGCGATTGCTTGAAATGCTCGTAAATTACTGGGAACCGGATCAGGATTGCTTCATAATTGATCAGATGCCTCTACGCATAGAAGTGGAGGATATATATTTCATCACTGGACTCTCCAGGAGGGGAGACCCAGTAGACCTGCACGGAAAACCCCTGGGAGGGTTAACTGTGGAAGATTATGTCCAGATATATTGCGTAGAAAATTCCAAGAAGGTTGGAACACAAATTGCAATTAGAGATATCAGGGATTTGCACATAAAGATCCTCCTGTTCACCATCGGCAGAGTGGCAGGATCTGCCTCACTACATCAGGCATCCAGGACGCACATGAGCATAGCTGTAGAGTGCTTAATTCATGTGTATGATTGGTGCACAGCCCTGCTACTGAATATGAAACAACATCTGACCTCCATTCGCCAAACAAAGACAAAACACTTTGGCTATGGGACCATTTTGACAACATTCTTCTTCGAGAGAGTTCCAGCTTTGAGACCCAAAGTCATCTCGACTATCAGCAGCTCGCGGGACCCAAGAATTGCCCGTTGGGCAGAAATGATGAAGAGACTGGGGGGCAGCGAGGTACCCCGAACCACATGGGACGATGAGTTCTTCCTGTGGTGGAGAGAACAGATCATCGCAGTGGATGACTATCCCTATGCCGGGATGGATTTCCGAGGAGATCCAGATCTAGTACTTCCACCCGGAGCAGCATGGGGAGCAGTCGGTAAGTTTTGCAAAAAAATTTAACTTATATGATTTTTTTTTTTTGGATTTTTCAAATATGTATGAAAAATGAAAAAAAAACATGTTTTTGGATTGGATTCATAATGACTGACAATTAAAAATGATCATGTTTCAGATGTTGGACCAGTTCGTCCTGAGGGCCTAGCACGTCACAAGCGCCGCAGAGGTGAGGCGGAGACAGCGGATTCTGACAGGACACTCCAGGCCGTGCGGAGAAACTTGGAGGGACTGACCCGCCAAATCCCTCTGGCTGCCGTGGAGGACTTGCCAGAAGCCGTCCAGAGACGGGTTGTAGGAGTACCCCGGGATTGGGTTAGATTATTCCGCCGTGTGGCCACTGCAGTGATGTTCTATAGGAACACAACTTCTGGGCAGGGTCCTCAGGAGTAGACAGATTTTATATGACTGTATATTCTTTTTGAGACTGAACATGATGGGGCATAAGCCCAAGTTTTGTACGGCATTTATGGATCCAAAATTTTGTAAAGTTTTTGACATACCGATGATATATATACAACGATATTTGATGTGATGTGATAGATGTATCGAATGTATGATGTTTTTGATGATTAAAATTTATTGTATTGAATGATTAATATGCCAATCTAAAGCTTGATTAGCCAATGAGTCAGCAAACCAATTGTCAGCTCAAGGAATATGAATGAATGTTAAAAATTGAAATGACCTTTGTAACAAACGTACCCTCAAGAACAATCGTAATAAAATTGGATCTCGTACCCGATAAGTGTTGTTCAACTGCGACACCACTAGCTGGGAGTCCAAGAAAACTATCAACGAATCAACACCCAAGGATATTGCCTCCGAGAGTAGATGAATGACTGCAGTGTATTCTGCTACGTTATTGGAAGCAGGACCAATGCAGACCCCTCTTGATACCAACAGCTGACCGGAAGGATAATGAATCACCCAAGCCGCGGAAGCTAAGTTCCGGGTGTGTCTACTAGCACCATCGCCGAAACCAAAATGACTCATGACATCAACACAACCTGCCAAAGCAGATCAAAAACATCACCATCTCATCAAAAATCGAAAATCAAACAGATATGTACAAAGCAAAAAACTACTATACACAAAGAAAAATGCTAGGCCAAAGCCTAGGCATAATACTTCTTCAAATAGAGCCCATTTCGGGGCTCCGAAAACTCGTTCCCTTCAAAGTCAACCAAGGTATAAGCTCCTTTCTTAAGGACTTTTTTGACGATATAGGGGCCATACCACATCGATTTAAAATTTCCTGCCCCCAAGGCATCTTTTTCTTGGGCATAGACCAAAACAAGGTCACCTTCGGAAAAGACCCTAGGCTTAACCGCCTTATCGTACTGAACTTTGACTCTATTTTTATGCGCTTCATTCAACGTGGCGGCATCTCGACGCTGCTCATCAAGATGTTCCAGATGAAGAAGCCGCTCTACCAGACTAGAAGTGTCAGGAAGAAGCTCAACAACTAATTTAAGGGAAGGAATCTCGCATTCAATGGGAAATACGGATTCCACCCCGTGGACTAACTGAAACGGAGTAAAGCCAGTTGCAGTTTTAACTGACGTCCTGTATGCCCAGAGTGCAGGATATAGCATAATGTGCCAGTTGGATCTATGTTTATCAATCGTCCATTGAAGAATTGTCTTCAAGGACTTATTCACGACTTCCACCTGGCCATTGGCCTGAGGATAATATGGAGATGAATGCTCCTGCCGGAAACCCAATTTAAGAGCCAACTCAGCCATCATACTGTTCTGAAAGTGACTGCCATGGTCAGTGACAATCTCTCTAGGTATACCGAAACGAGCAATGACTTGGTTGAAGAAGAAAAGAGCTGCAGTCTCACCATCGTTCTCAAAAGTAGGCATAGCTTCGACCCACTTCGTAAAGTAGTCTACTGCTACGATAATGTACTTGTGACCTTTTGCCGAAGGCGGGTTACAAGTAGTATAATCCATACCCCACTTTGTAAAGGGTCCGACAGTAATGACTGGAAAAAGCGGAGCTGGATGAGCGCGCATTTTTCGAGTATACACCCGACAAGGATGACACTTCTTGACCGATTCAATACAATCTTTGAAAATCGAGGGCCAGAAGTAGCCAGCACGCAAAATCTTTTGGGCTGTAGCAAGCCCTGATAAATGACCCCCACAAGCTCCACTGTGAGAATCATTGAGCACAGCCTCAGCTTCTTCGAAGGTTAAGCAGCATCTTAGGATTGAATCAACCCCTCGACGGTACAAAGCATCACCAATAATCAGATAATTCTTGGCCAAGTGACGCAGCTTACGACGCTCATCTTTCGAAAAAGAAGAGGGAAACTTCACAGTCTGGAGATACACAATGATATCCCCATACCAAGGATCTTGTGGAGAGATTAGAAACAAGTGTTCGTCCGAAAAGGACTCATCATAGATCATCTCCTCTCCACAAGGAAACTCGGAGATCAATTCCGCAAAGACTAATGACTTCTTGGATTTGGCAGACATGAACTCTAGATCAAATTCCTGTAATATCACAATCCATCTATTATATTTGCCCCCAATCACTCGCCTGCTGAGGAAAAACTGAAATGGATTGGCAGCTGCCAAGACATAAGTTTTGCGAAGAATAATATAATGCCGGAGTCGCTGCACAGCATGAATTGCTGCTAAGGCTAATTTTTCTATCGGGGTGTATCGCAGTTCAGGTCCTACCAGTCCTCGACTAAGGTAGTAAATAACATGCTCAGCCAGAGCATCATCCTCCTGAACCAGAACCATACCAATGGTAGATTCTGCTGTAGCCATATACAAAAGAAAATCTCTGCTATAATCGGGTGGACTCAGTAAAGGAGCAGAGGTCAATGCCTTTTTCAAGGCATCGAATGAGCGTTGAGCATAGTCGTCCCAAAGAAAAGGAACTCCTTTCTTCAACAATCTCATATATCCCTTTGTGATCTCAGCATAGTTAACGATAAACCTCCGAAGAAAATTAGACTTCCCTTGGAGACTTTGAAGCTGACGGATTGAAGACGGGGGAGGCAACCGAAGTATTGCCTCAACCTTGAAGGGATCCACCCTTATCCCTTCCCTAGACACAATAAATCCCAACAGCCGACCGGATGTTACCGCGAAAACGCACTTGTTCGGATTCAAACGAATTTTATAAAAACGACATCTCTCAAATATCTGCCGGAGGTGACCAGGATGATCCATCCTCTTTCGAGAATGAGCAGCTAGATCATCTAAGTATGCCTCGATAATTTTCTTGATGTCATGGAAGGCGTAAGACATGGCCCGCTGAAAGGTAGCTCCAGCATTTTTAAGACCAAAAGGCATTTTCTTATATGCAAACGTACCCCAAGGACAAATAAATGCGGTCTTATGTTGATCTTCTGGACGGATAGTAATTTGATTATAACCAGAAAAACCGTCCATGAAGGAAAAAATTTCGTTACCGGCACACTCATCAATAATCCGATCAATGAAGGGTGTGGGGTAATTATCTTTAGGACACGCCTTATTCAGGTCTCTGAAATCGATGCACACTCGAATTGTTCCTTGCTTTTTATCAACAGGAACGGGGTTTGAAACCCATTCAGTCAGAGGAACTGGAAAAATGAATCCCGCCTTAAGCAGCTTTTCAACTTCAGCTTTGATAGCTGCTGCCTTCCTAGGATTAACCGGACGAAGTTTTTGCCTGACCGGCTTAGCGTTTTCATACGTCTTGATCTCATGCTGGACGATAGATGGGTCTATGCTAGGCATTTCCTCATAAGACCAAGCAAAAACATCCCTATACTCTTTGAAGAGCTCGGTATAGATTTGAACCTCTTCATGGGAACATTCAACTCCAATGAAAACGTTCTCGATAATGTTGGGATTCCTGGAGATGTTCACCGGGATAGTAGGAGAGATCACAGCCATGTTCCCTTCAGCATAAACCTGTGCTGGTGCTAAGGGGCTCAAGACTGGGTGAACAGGTCCAGGAGACTGAGGACTTGGAAAGCTTGTTTCGACTTCGCTCAAGTCAGGTAAGAAGTAAGACCGATGATGCAAGTCATCCCACGGTCTATCTATACCTGTCATTGCTTCCAGGATGGCCTCTTCAGATGGAAGAGTGGTATCTAGACAATCCTGGGCAGAAGAAGAAGTAAGCGTCCAAGTCGGAGCCACATCACCATCCAACTCTTCCGGCGAAAGAGGAGCTGGATCAGACTCTGCAGTGTCAACAACAGACTGATATGCAATCTCAGCTGCAGAAATCGGGAATGCCATTCCACCCACTTGCCCTTCTTCCAATGTGGCAGTTGGAGAAGGTAAGGTCCAAGGGTCCTAAAAATAATGAGTTCGAAAGAACTCTCTTCGAAGGGGAGCCTTGGAGGATGAAATAGCATTAATAGACACCTTAGGAGGAGGAAGATCAAAAGAACCCATCGGGGAAGAATACATTCCAACTCCTAGATTCTCGACAGGCGCCTTAGTATTATCCAACTTAGGCACAGATGAGTCAGAAGGCGCATCCAGGTCTACAGGAGGACAGTCCAGTTGATCCACCGTGACTATCCTCCCTTCGTGGGGGAAACATACAATTCGAAATAGTGAGGATGCGATAGCATCCATGTCATATATCCAGTTCCTCCCCAACAGAAGGTTGTAGTCCAAGGCTGCATCTACTACCTCAACTTCTATGTTAACGGTTTTTCCCCCAACACAGATGGGCAAAGCCGGGACAATACCATGGGGCCTGTGAGAATGGCCATCGAACGCAGTAAGAACAGTGCTAGATGGAACAGCTTTGGGAGATCCAAGTGTCTTCCAGCATGCGAGAGACATCATGCAAGTAGAAGCACCCTCATCAACGACCGTGCGAAAGATATTAGTCTTCCGATACGATAATTTAATATGGAAGGCCATATGATGAGGAAGTCTCTTCTTAAAATTTCTCATATCAAAGGTAATCAGAAGAGAATTTTTCGGATCAACAGCCCCAATGGCAGCGAGAAAAGCACTGCGCTGAGTCGGACAAGACTGGAGTACCTCTAAAGCTGACATAGCACAAGGCCTTTGCGCCATATCTTCTACAATCGAGTAGTTCTAGGCAGCCCTCATGTTCGGATTAATCGTTGACCGCTTAGAAGATGCTTTCGGCATCCGAGGCATAGACTCGACAGTTGGCTTCGTGATATGAAGCGGCTCAGTAGTATCAGGAACTTCCTTAGCTTTCGAAGATTCCTCTCCGCCATAATCACGGGATCTCGTAGCGACATCCATGTGAGCACTCATCATAAAGATATTCGATGGAATTTCCCCTTCCTGAGCACCTCCAGAGGAAGCCCCAGGATTTTGATTCGCGCCAGCAATTAATTGCTGCCCTTGGGGAAAAGGGTTTGTTAGCACAGCCTGGGAACTAGAAGAACCCTGCTGAGATAACAGGCGCTGAGCATCCTGAATTTTCTGGCAAAGGTGTGTGAGATGGTCTCCAGCACAAAGCTTGCATGGAAACTTCACTTTCTTTTTCTCCTTTTGGCCCTCACCAACACGCTCGTTGGTTTTATTTGCATTGCCCTTCCCATTCTTGCCCTTCTTCTTGTTATTACGTCCCTTCTTCTTCCCATCGGATTGTTGATTTCCTTTGGGTTCGGAAGATTGGACAGCATTTATGGACAAAGACTGGGAAGGTGATGAATCAGCAGGCACAGCCTGACCAGAAGGAGCAGATTGTAAAGACAACTGCTGCAATTGAGAAAGCAGGCTGGCTGCACTACTATTGACCGATCCGACAAGCCCGTCACCATGCGGACCAGGTTTAGGTTTCGATAAATCCAACTTGGAGCGAGGAGCATTGGGCAAATACTTATAAAGTACCCCAGACTGAGAATAGATCAATTCTAACTGTTGGGCCCTAAAGATGGCCTGCTCCTCGGAATATATCCCCGATAGGGATACATCCTTTGAAATGTCTGACTGAAGCGATTTCAAAAACCACTCGAGAAGGAACTCACCTGGAATATGGGCTTTGATAAGCCTCTTCCTTCTCCTCCATTCCTGAATATGATCAGAAATGTGAGTTGCCTCATCCTGCTTAAAATTAGCCAGGAGTTCGGTCCCAGCCTCATATCTGACAGGAAACTGAAAATGGTTCAGAAAAGTGATAGCCAGCTCTCCAAATGTGGCGAAACTGCCCCCGGTGAGCTCTATATACCATTTTGCGGCATTTCCAGTTAAGGTGCGCTGAAATAATCTCAATCTAATCGAGTCGTCGATCAGAGAGTTTGAAGAGCACCATAAGTGGAAAGTGGTGATGTGGTCTGCCGGATCTTCACCATTCTTACCTTCAAACTTAGGGATGTCTGAAGGAAGTTTGGTTGGAACCGGAGGCCACCCCGGACTGTATCGAATCGGGTCATTAGTTAACTTCGACAAGTCTGGCAAGTTTAACGTTGCCAGAAATGGTAATCGAGGTGGAGCCTGAGAATTCCATCCTTGATGGGATGGATTTCCCACATTCTGAAAAGAATAGCCTGGATTTGATGAGGCACCAGGCTGCCAGAAAGGACCCGTAGAAAACCGAGAAGAACCTCCTCCCCACGCCGAGTTACCAAAACCCAGACTAGTTCCCCCCGCTGAAGTATTGACTGAAGAGGAAAGCCCCTGATAGGGGTTCCACGCATTAGATAGAGGAGAAAAATACTGATAAGCACTCGATGCAGGGAAAGAAGCATTCCCTTGATGACTCGCGAGGAACTGATTCCCTGCCCCCGACGTTGCAAACATAGGATTCCATCCCATAAAAGCAGTCGAACTTGGCCCCTGAGCCCAAGGATTGAAACTTTGGGTCTGGGACGTAAAAGGAAACGACCCTAAAGAAGGATTGGGACTAGGAATATGCCCACTCCCAAAGGGGAAACCCTGAAAAGAAGCTGATCCACTAGCCATGTTGGACATGGGCGTAGATCCACTCGTTAATTCCTATGGTAAGGAAAAGAGGATTTCCGAAAGAATGGACATCCCCGAAATGAAGGGACCGTATTGAGAAGCACACATAAAAGTGAACCCAGAGCCAAACATAGCAGTGCTAGAAGCATTCGAAGATAGAGCAAGAGTGCCCCCTGCCTCGACAGAAGCAGGGGTCTGAATGCCCGCAGCACTCACGGTAGAAGCCGCGTTCCCAGTCGTGGCCATCGAAATATAAGAAAGATAAGGAAGATCCGGCGGTCTCTCAGACTCTGGTCCGATGTACTCTATAACAAACGGATGATCAAGAGGAAGAGGAGATGGACTCAGTCGGCAGCTCGTGTACATCTTCATCCGAAAATCTTCAGGAAATTCTTCCCGAGGAAACAATACTTCGAGGTGAGCGGGAACGCTCTCCTGAACCGACACCTAATCAATGAAAAACCTTCCAGACTTGGAGGATCTCTCCACAACTGCCGACCCACAGGTGAAAACCACCGCTAATCGCTCCTACGCCTTCTCGAAGAAGGCTCTGCACTCTCGGGAGATAACCCCCGGATTCTCCTCGAACGTCGAGGCGCTTGATCAGCCACTTTTACAGATTTATTATATTAGACTCAAGAAAAGTGAAAAGCTAGGCAAGCTAGGAGCAAAGAGCACTCACTAGAATCAAAATCCCTGAGAAACAGCAAGCAAACAGCCTCCAAGTATTTCCGCTCCGGGTGATGAGGACCGGACACCAAAATACAGGAAAGCGAAGTATAGGGCCTTCCGAAAGCAGTCTGGGATGATTAGGGCCCAGAACAACTAGCGAAGGTATCAGAAACAGTTACGCCAACCTCCTAACGACAACCTTTGCCGGCTCAAGCACCCAAGCTTCGCAAGGGCACCCCCCAGAAGTACTGTTGAAAGTGATGCGACGTCTGCCTCAGGTACCACGGGTATTCCCCCCCGCAGTCACCTGTGTGGAACCTAGGAACAACAACTATGGACACCAATCCGTATCAGAAGCTGGGCGGAACGGTCTTGAGGTCAGATTCAGCTAATCGGAGGGGGGGTATCCCTCTTCTTAACCTTCACTTCCCCTCGCGCTTGACTCTCTGATGAGAGCTTTCCCAGTCCACCTCACGGAGTTGGATTTCGCTCAATTAATCAACTTCTATGTTTGTTTGAGCGGCCTTGGAGAGTTAACTCTCCTCTCACCTATTCCAAGGCCCTACAACCTAGCTAGTTGGTGATTGACACTTAGTAAAACTTGCTAGTTGATTTTATATTAAATCGCTTATTTTAAGGGCTGTTGTATTAAGTCACAAGCATATGGAGTTGAAACCAATGGTGTTTTGACGCAAAAGAAATTAATAAAAACCTGACTACATGCACATGCAGTTCTTTGTCTTTCGATGAAGAGCAATTTCTATAGAGGTTCTACGAGACTAAAAAATGTATTTTTCTTTTCGAATTACAAACTCACACTCACAAAAACTAAGAAGCTAACTAAATGATTCAATGCACCTAATGAAAATGACTACAAGCATGTAAATTCTAGAATGCAAAAGTCTCTTGAAACAAGGTGAAATTTCCCAAAAAGGCTCCTTCAATTTTAACTCATCTTTTGTTGTCCAGAAAGCCAATTCTTGAAAACAAGAACTCTTAATATAAGACACCAAAATACTCAACAAGAAGAAGAAGAAATCAAATGACAACCTCTCCTCAAAATCAAGCTGAAAACTAGAAGCAAGAAACTCCACAAAAGCTCCAAAAGATATGACCAAACGAAAATGAAAAGGCAACAACAAAAACAAAAACAAGAAACAATGTTTTTTGAGTTTTTGATATGCAAAAACAAAAAGCAAAAACAAATGTTTTTTGGGCTTTTTAGTTTTATAAAGCAAGAGCTCAAGAAGACCAAGCACAACTATCACAATCCAAGCCAAAATGAGACCGAATTTTAAGCATAAACTTCAACAATGCTCCCAAACCTTATAAAGCTAATGACAGCAAGATCAATAAGAGCAACGGAAGACAACAAACTCAGCCAAACAGCCTAGAGAAATAGTGCAAAACTCGTTGCAACAAAAGACTCCAAAGAAGCAAGAAAAGTTCTCCGAAAATTGCAACAAAACCCTAGCCTATGAAACTCAAGAAAACCAATCGAAAACAAAGCAAAAAATGCAATGCCAAGCACAACACAAAGATAGGAGCGAGTCAGTGAGCAGAAGCTCTCTGTTCTGATAAAGCAGAACAGCCAAGAATGCTCAGAAAGCGATCTTAGAACTCAATCCAGGAGTGCCAGCACCAACAAGGACACTTTGCCAAAAAGATTAGTTTTCAGACAAACGAAAGAGAAACAAGACTTGAAACCACTTCCTTCACACTCCAGTAAACATAGAGACACTGTAGACACAGGCCTCCACAGCCAGAAAGGACCAAAAATCCAATAAACTCAAAATTTCAAAATCAGCCTAGGTATATGCGACCCTGCAGTTATGCAACCAGCATGTATACGCGTCTGTGTTGAGGGAAAATCGCGTATACGCGGTTCCTTCTACACAAACTCGCGGGTATACGCGACTGTGTGCAAACAAAAGAGCGTATACAAAGAAAGATAATGAAAAACAAAAAGTACAAGCCTGGGAAAGACACCAAGACTTCAGACTGACTGCAAGAAAATAAACTGGACTGTAAAAGACAGATAAAACTGTTGGTAACCTACCAAACAGCTGAAACAACCCAACAGGAGAATCACAAAAATGTGATCCCCAGCGGAGTCGCCAGTTCTATTTCGGGGATTTAACACCCTAGAGGTTGGTTGGGATTCAACCTCCACAGAGCAGGGGCGTACTACTTAACAGAGACTCACACGATCATGCACAGTCATGAAAACGAAATAGAGCAGAACGAGAGGTTTACCCGTTGGTCCCACGTTTGAAGTAGATCCACGTGGAGTTCAAACTCCCTGCAACCGTCCTTCCTCTTTCACCTGAAATACAAGAAGAAACCAGCACAAAGGACAAGTTGTACAGTATATTTCTACTCTATATGTTAGTGAGATTCATGTAAAACATTAAATAAATCATAATGAATGCATGTATAACAAATATTCTTCATACATTAAAGCATACACTAACACGTTTATTTCGGGAACAGCATGATACTTCTGTATTATAAATAGTACGTACAAAAGTAATAGTGGAGAGATCACCTGATCCTTCCAAGGCCTTCGCAGACCGTCGTCCGGATCCGTCCAGCCCTTGCCTCGCTAAGACTCCTTCCAAACTGGTGCATAAGAGATAACATATAAAGGGATGTGTATCTCAAGGAAACAAGGGTTTCCTGTAATGAACTGGGAAAGTGCAGGAGGCACGGGGAATCAGACTTGGATAGGGAATACCAACAGAGTATAATATCAATAATTCTCTCTCTCCCTTAGGCCATACACATGAGGGCTTTTATAGTCCCTCCAAGTAGTTTCAGCAGTTGGAAACAGTTGGCCATGGGCTGGGGTGGTTGAACTACCTGAGTAACCATCAACCCAGCGCGAAATTAGGGATTTTTATATATATTTTTAATCATTTTAATGGCATACGCGGAAAAGTCTAGCTGTACTCGCGTATACACGCGGAAAAACATGGGCATAGTCGCGTATGGAGGATTTTACACTGTTTTTAAGTGAATTTGTCCAAGTCTGTAGGAATGGGTGCCCATAAAGCCATAAAGCAATCATGAATCATGTCAAGGTGAGAAATGATGCTATAACACTATGGTTTTCAAAAAACTAACTAAACATAATGAAGGAGGAAATAAATTCCATAGAAGAAGACAAGAAAATATATAACAAAGGAGGTATAATTATGAGATTAGAGCGAACAGACACTAGGGAATTAATGGCATCACCCCTAGCTGTTAGATGTTCCCAGCATGTAGCTTTCTTTGAATTTTGTGAGATCGTACAAAGAGTCCAAAGTCATCCTACTTTGACCAGGGTTTTCATCAGCAACCTCCAAAATACACAAGTGAATATAGCATGGGTGACTTTCACCATTTCCACTGACATCATTGCCGAAAAAACAAGGATACCCAGTGTGGGTGAAAAATGGTTTAAAACTAAGGACTTTGATGCCCAACTGTATAAGCCATACCTCAAGGCACGTTACAAAGATAACATCAAAAAGGTATTTCCTTTTGGTCAGTTGTTGAACAAGTTTCCCCCCATGAAAATCATCATGAAATACTTCACTTGTGAGGGTAGATTCTCCATATTATACATCTATCACATTATGTTTCTCATGCATTTCAATAGAGTGAAATTTCTCAACCTCCCCTGTTACTTGTATAAAAGCATTGATAAAATGGCCTACATTGTGCAAAATAGAGATTATGAACTTCAGATGAATATCCTCTTCCATCACTTTCTTATTAAAATTATTGTCCTTCACCACCTCAATTAGTTGAACATAGCATGGGAGACCTTCATAGAGGCAGATGTCTTCACTGCAGGACCAAGTCAACTTGCTATACCTATTCCACCAATAGCATCAGTTCCTCACAGGAAGACTAGGATATCTAACAGGGATATAGTGAAAGAAACCAAAGAGGTAAAAACATACCAAAGGGGACCTATGCAAGTGTTTTCTCCACATATTTTGGAAGGGGCCTTGCCTTTTTCATCAAAAAAATAGGGAAATCAAAAGAAAAAAGAGGTAGTTTTTCAAGAGGAGGAAGACCTTCATGAGGAAGAAAGAGAGCTTGAATTGGTGGAATTGTATGTACAATATGATCATGAGGTCTCAAATGTGATCATCAAGGAGAAATATGCCACAGTAAAAGAGCTACAGGACAATATGGCTAGAGAACAATTTTTCATATACTTCCTTGAACGAGAAAAAATAAGTTGTAAGAAAAACAAGTACTCATGGAATTAGAGCTAATAAAGGAAAAAAGGAAAGACACCAAAGGTAAAGTAGTGAAGGCACCTGATGACTCTGACCATGGTGAGACTCAAAACACCAATATAAGACAAAAAACAAGAGGTCTTATGAGAGATTTAGAGCAGGAGAAACATGAGGGAGAGAAACTCATTTTTGAGGAAAGAATAGTAAAGGAAATCAATGATGACAGAGAAGTGTGGCTTGAAAAAGTTAACATCCACCTTGAGAAGCTCCTCCATAAGGCTAAAAAGGACAATGATATGCTCATACACATGGAAAATAGATACACCACTAGAAACAATATTTGCAATGTCAAGATCAAGTAGTTGAAGGATAAACCCAAGAAAAACCTAATCCAGCATAAGGAGGAGGAAAAAATTGAGATACTTGTTTATGCCTCCTTGGTTGCTTGAGACACCTCATTAGCACTTCATCTACCAATTTTGAAGAGTTTTTGGTAAGTTTTCAAGTTTTTGGGAAATTCTGCAAATTTTGATAGGCTTTTTGCACAATCAGCCTGCAAAAAGCACAGCGTGGGCCACACTTATATTTTTTGGAGGCCTCCATCTAAAAAAATATTTGCATATTTGGATTCAGAGTGATGTCTACATCAATTTTTGGCTACTGGCACTCAAGATTGAATTTTTTAGGAGCTTCACTCAACCATTTTCACAGTTTGAGCACATTTTTGACAACTAGAATGGAATATATTTCCAATGAGCCATCTTAGGCCCAATGTGGACTTCGTGAAGTCAATAAAAAATAAGTTTCAAGGCCCACGTTGCACTTTTTCTCAGGCACGACGTGATTTTTCCAAGAACATTGTGTTTTTTTACAGTCTTTTATTTTCTCCAGAATTTTTAAAATTTCTCAGTTGATGGATGAATTCAATGAAATTTTACTGATGTAATTGTGAAATGAGAATGAAATTATGTCATAAATAGTTACTAGGGGTACATAAATCATGTAAATATGTAAATTTGGTCAAAGTGAATCAGTTTCATGAATGATAGGGATGAGCTGGATAACTTCCCTAATCACTACGATTCCAATTGAGCACTTAGTGGATTAGCTCCACAAGCCAGGGATTCGACCCCCTGAGAGTGTGAGAAGTAGTTTTTGGCCTATATCTTACATTTCCTTTCTCATTGCAAGGGTTGGATGCTATATAATTTGATCATTGAACTCTATTGTAATCAAACTTTTGGCAAGAAATAAGAGACTGAGTTGCAGCTATTTTGATGGGATTCCTGTGGTAATGTGATTTGACATTGTTTCTTCTTATGTTTGAAAATGTTTGAATGTATTTTGATTTCACATTCATGCCACCTCTGAATGTAATTGATTCCTAAGTCAGAAATACAAAATTCATTAGCTTATGCTCTGTTTTGGAGGAATATTTACAGTTTTTTTTCATATTTCTTAGAATTGAAAATAATTCATGCTCCCAATGCTCTTTTCTAAAACCCTAGCGGTATAAACCACTCCATCAAGATCCCTTAATATTTTAAAGCACTTACCTACCTTGCCCCATCATATCTCTGCAATTCTGATCCTTATTTTCCCTGACCTAGTTCTTCTCTGACCTATTCACCATCTAGCACCTCAAAATCAAACAACCAAACCCTAGTGCTACTATACCTAGCCTAAAATCCTCATTATCTATTCATATTGGTTGTGATCTCTTGGAGAGAGCACTCTCCTTCCTAGTAGGGCTAGCTACTAGGAAAAATATTGGTCTATGGTTACCTTTGTTGGTCTCTTCTTAGCCTCGAAGATCCAGTCGAGTGATAACATCTTGGAGACCATACTGGAGAATAAAGTGATAGATCTTCCATAGTTTCACCATTAGATCATCGAATTCTTGGCCAATGGATGATAGGTATAACATTTCGTGGAGGTTGATATGAAAAGTTGGTTGAGAAACAAGTTGCTAAATAGTGAACATTCTAGCTTCGAGGAGATACACCAGATGAAATCCAGATCCTCGTCCAGCTGATCCAGTCAAATATTCAACAAGGCTTGTTCGGAAGAAAATATATCAAAACAAAGAATTTCAGTCAAATCATATTCCCTTGGTAAGATCTTCTTCACTTCCTACAAATGTTTTATCTCTCGAAGACATACCTTTTGATTTGAAATTTAAGTTGTCTTTATTTTTATAAAGTCTGAAACCTCACTGTCTGATATAGTTTTTGACCCATTAAGGGTTTATGAGGTACAATAATTATCTAAGATATATATTAGTTCTTTAAAACTTGAAGAGAATTTACCTTTTGAATAAACTAAGTCTGAACCATACTTTGACACTAAAGTCTGGAGTCAATTCTATAGGCTTGAAATTTTAGAAAACCAAATTCAATACCAATCAGAAAAATCCATAATCCAATATCAGCAAGATTCATTACCCATGCCGACACAATCACAGTCAGTTGTTGCCTCTTCATTTGCACCATCTACTTCATTACATATTTATAAAATTCCTTCCATTATCACTCCTGTACCTCACTCAGTAGGAATCATTGCCATATTTTCACCCCTCATTCTACCAGGCCAGCTCAATGCCTTACCACAAGGTTATGGCCAGAGACTTCGTATTTTTGATGAGATTTCTCAAATTACTACAAAACAACACATATTCAAAGTCACTGACTTTATTGACCTGGAACACTCATAGATGTTGACGATGCTAAGATGAGAATCATAGTTCAGAGCTTTTCTGGAGATGTTAAAACCTAGTTTAGATATTTGAATGCAAACTGTATAGCCACTTCAAACCAGCTGATAGATGCCTTCATATCTCGATGGGACATGAATAATAATCCCTTGCAAATCCTTTCTGAATATAATAATCTGAAAAGGGAACCAAATGAATCAGTACCAGACTTCACTGCCCATTTTGACAGAGTATACAATTCCATTCCCAATGAGATCAAAACTCCTCTAGGTTTGGATCTCTTTAATAATCCGAATGGATTTAATCTTTACATGGACTATTAGTTGTGAGAGAGGAATCCTACTACATTAGAAGACATGTAGAAAAATGCAATCGATGTGCAAGCTAACTTGTCCATTAAGAAGTCAAAAATGAAGGGTGAGAGGAGATTAACCATCAAAGAAGAAGAATCCTGATCCTCTGATGCAAAACTGGACACTTTGATAAGAAAAATATAAAGGATGGTTGACAGGATGTCCATAGCAAAAAGATAGTCGGAACCACAAGTTCGAAATCCTAACTTTAGAGGACAACAATAGCAGCGTCAATTCATAATCAAGAAAAGAGAAGAGAGGGCACCTGATCAACCAGTACAACAACAGTATATTCATACACCCTTGTAGCAAAATTATGCTCAAGGAGTTAAGGAAGGAGAATAAGATCATATTGTTGATGGCAAACCCTTATTTTTGACAGAAAATGAAGAGAATGTTGAGAAGACAGATGTGCCCAAGGATGAAGACAGCATATTAGCCACTGATCATGATTTGGAGGTTGAATCTGATGATTATCAGTGATGATACTTGAATGCGCTCAGATCACAGTAGAGGAAATACTCATTGAGGCGTAGAGATTTCCCATTAAATCCTATTTAGAAGCGTGCATCCCCAAAAAAGGATACTCATTAATTGAATCCTCAAATTAATGAAAATAAAGGAAAATAACTTGTAGCTACAAATCATAGTAAGGTTAATCATGCACCTACAAGTACACCAGGAAAAGAAAAGGACATTCAGAAGAAATAAGCTACACCAAAGTATCATGCCAAAAAAAGACACATCATCATTAAAGACATAGACAAATCCATTCCTTTCATCTTAGAAAATGAAATTTCCAAATTGAAAGTGTCTACACCTTTAAATGAAATTTTCAATAACAATCAATATAAGTTTCATGCAGCCAAATTGTTAAAAGTAGATCCTTTATCTGATATACTAAATTTTGAAGATGACCAACCTAAACTTATCTTTGGTCCAGCAATAGACGGTCATTTAGAGAATAGTGAAGTTCCCTTGTTCTATTTGAGTCTGAGAATTCACCAAAATATCCTTCACAATGCTATACTCAACTCTATAGCTTCCCACAATTTGATGTCGTAATCGATTATGGAGAAACTGAGCCTAGACATCACTCATCCTTACCATGACTTGTATTCATTTGATTCAGGTAGAGTCCTTTTTCTGGGTCTCATTAAGGATTTAGTAGTTTCCCTTGAACAAATTCCAGCAAAGAATGTCTTGATGGATGTGGTGGTAGCTGATATACCACCACGGTTTGGTATGTTGTTGTCTAGATCTTGGGGAGCGAAGTTGAGGGGCACTTTGAAAATAGACTTCTCTTATTCCACCATCCCAATTTTTAGACAATTGAGAAATTTGTACCAAGAAACAAAGACGAAGTACATGATAACCAACAAAGAGAAGCCTAGCAATCATCCAATTAATGTTGTACATACATATTTATAATCATTTATTTTTTTCAATCATAGCGACTTGAATGATGTAGATAGACAGCTTGTAGAAGTAGAATATATTATAGAAATTTCTAATTGTATCAAAGTATTTTTTAGATGAGAGAAAAGAAAATCTGCCAAGTTCTTCAGAGTAGTCATCAGATAAGGCAAAGAAAATTTCAAATCAGAATCAAGAGGTGGCCCAGAAATTTGAGACTAAACAAAAATCATAATTCCAACACTTGGATGATGAAAATGGTCTATGGACCATGGATTTTGATGGTGTCTTCGAGAAAGACGAGGTAGGCATTGGAATTTTGATCCACAATCCTCTTCATCATCCTGGTAAGTTTCCTAAAAATGTAAGTTTATGTTCATACAAATTGGATTTTGATTGTTCTAACAATGAGGTGGAATATGAGGCCTTGATCACCGACCTCAAGACCCTGAAAAAGTTGGGCACAAGAATAATTTCAGTTTATGGTGACTCCGAACTTGTGATAAAACATGTAAAAGGGGAATACCAAGCCAAACATCCATGAATGAGAGCATACAGGAATGTTTTACTAGATATCCTAAAGATGTTTCCCGAGCATACATTACCAATAGTGCCGAGAAGTCAAAATCTCATGGAAGATTCACTTGCTACAATAGCAAGTAGTTTCAAGGTCCCTATAATTTCCAATAGAAAGTTTGAAATCCATGTTAAACCTTGGCCCACTATTCCTGACAACTTGTGGTATTGGAAAGTATTTTGGGATGATAAGCAAGAAAAAAAAATTCTGCAAAATGAAGGAGAATTCGAGAATTCTTTCATTGATGAAGTTTATGTCAAGGATGATCAAGTCATTGAAGCCAACTAGGTTGTTATATTATAGTGGAAGGATAAAAATATTCCAATAGGTCTCATACCTTTGGAAAAATTGTTTGATCAAGATGATGTAGCAAGGAAGCCAACATTGGTTCCTATAGAGAAAGGTGTGGAGGATGTAAACATCGGAACAACGAACAATCCTAAGATGGTAAAACTGTCCAAGTCTTTATCTCTTGAGGTAAAAGACAAATACATTGATTTAATTTCTGAATTTTCCGAAGTTTTCGCTTGGGATTATGCACACTTGAAGGTTTATGATAAGAATATTATTTAGCATACCATTCCAATTAAGCCTAACCAAAAGCCCTTCAGATAAAAGCTATGAAGGATCAACCCAAGGTTGCTACCATCAATTGAAAAGGAAGTGAAGGGACTTTACAAATCAGGTATCATTGTTCCTATCATATTTTCCGACTGGATATCAAATCTAGTCCTGGTAAGGAAGAAAACTGGAGAAATAAGGCTTTTTATTGATTTTAGAAATTTGAACAAGGTGTCCCTAAGGATAATTATCCCTTTCCCAAAATGGATCAAATCCTACAAAGAGTGGTTGGAGAATCCTGGATTTCACTACTTGATGGATATTCTAGATACAACCATATTTTAGAACATGAGAAGGACCAAGATAAAACTTCCTTCACGACACCTTGGGGCACATTTAAGTATGCTAAGATGCCATTCGAACTCAAGAATGTATGAGCCACCTTTTAGCAGGCGGTGGGCATACATTTTTTTGGGAAAAATACTGGGGGGGGGGTGAATCATTATTTTAAAATTTCTGATAAGATTTTAAATTTTTCTTTACATAATTCCATATGTGGTTTTGAGGAACCCAACTCGTGTATACACGCGCATATAATAAAATAAACTAGTGTATACTGATATAATTTTGCAGATTAGAAAAAAATTTCAGGAACAATATTTAAGTCAGTTTACCAATCATGCATCTATTAGATAATCAGTAATTATGTACAGTAATAGCAGTATAAATCATCACACAAGAGCATCACATATGAACATCAATATTTAAGGTGGAAACCCAATTCGGGAGAAAACCACCACTGCTGTCATCTCTGTCATCAATATTTATTATATGGAAAATTGTTTACAATATTGTACTGATTCAGACTCATATCAGTATGCAGGCATCTACCTGCAGAAGGCTAAAACCTTCTCTCATTTTCCAGCTACTACTGGAAGGGAGCTACAACCCCCTAATCTCTTTTACCAGCCACTACTGGAAGGGAGCTTCAACCCCCTGATCAGAACACTAGCTTCTACTAGAAGGAAGCTTCTACTTCCATACTAAAGGCTTCAACCCTCAGAACCACTACAAACCATGTTTCATCAATTTTCACACTAGATCAAACAGCAACAACACAACTCTTCATAAACATCAACAACCATAAACTTTACCCAATACTTCAATCAGAACAGTGAGACCACTGTAACCAGAACTCATAAATAACCCAGACTTCAAAATAAATATGTAGATACAAACTCAACCCTAAACATCCATCAACTTAAAATGCATGCGCTACTTCGCTTCACTGAACCCACGTGTATACACACTTTCCTTCACACCAACCTACGAATAGCTCTGTGAATACTGTTTTTCAGAATGTAATCAGTCACAGATCCAGTTCTGAGACTTTCAGTCATATATCTTTAGAAATGTAGTACCCTTCATCATTTAGTCATCATCAACCATGTTTATTCTCTCATTGACCATATTTGTACATAATCATGTTAACAACATATACATTATTCAAACAACCCAAATCTACAAGAAGACTTCATTGACAAACAACAGAAAAATAGCAGGAATTATAGAAAAACCTCTGCAATAAGATTCAGAAAACCCTAGCTACCATATGCGCCTTTTCTGAAGCAATACCATGTATATATGCACTTTTATTGAGATGAACTAGCATATAGATTTGTAAATATAAAATTTGCAGAATGAACCAGATCCATAGAACTCACCCAGATTTCTTCACTTGACTTCAACAAACTTGCGCCAGGTCATAGATCTAATCATCTCTTCAATGGATCACACAAAAGCATATTCATTTTAGATCTAGATATCTTGAACCATCATTGTATCCATGGGTGCATCATAGATTCATATCTATCAATTAAAACAAAGTTCATCCCATGTAGATATACCTTAGAGAAAATTATTCAGTAACAACCCTTAAACATGTGCACTTTGCAATATGATCTTCTTCTCCTTATATAGATTTATCCTTTACCAATACCATGAGTCAAAACCACACAACTGCTAATGGTATTATTGGAAGGAATCAAATAGACAATACATCACTCAATACTGGGGGCTAATACCATGGTAATGCCCCTTGGTATCATAATTTTAGAGCGCAAAAGGCATACGTCACTTGGATCATTCGTATCCGCGTGTATACGCAACTTCTCTTCATAAAAACTGCATATATACTAATTCTAAATGTATACGCAGGTTGCCTTCACAAAAGTAGCGTATAAATTGCATCCATACGTGGGTTTCCTTCAAAAAAGTAGCGTATACATTAAGAAATATTTCCTATTTCATTTCTATGGCACTTACTGAAATTCATTTCTCTGTCACATCTGAACTGACCTGTAGAAACATCATTTTTGCATCTTTAACACATAGGTTTCTTATCAAAAGGCAACTCATCAAGTAGGTTTCCATCAAGAACAACTTCATCAAGTAGGTTGCCATCAAGGACAACATATTGCAACATATTGCGAACAAGCTCCCGCTTTGGACTTGATGGCAACCATGATGGTTTTTGATCATCACAATTAATCATAACCATTATTCAAACACCAAAATACTCTCCCCCTTTGACACCAAGGGCAAAGGGCATATCAAAACAAAAACAAGGTTTCTCTTCCCTTGTAGAAATATGAGCTCTGAAGATTTGATGTGTGCTAATTCTACCATGCTCCCCCTGAGTTCATGCTGGATCTTTAAACCAATTTTTTCAATGAAGTACATGACTCAACCGAGTATGACCTTTCCTATCGCCAAGGACTCATACTTACAGTAATGATCCAACCAAGTGGAATTACAAATTTGACTCAACTTCCCAACCAAGTGGGTTTACAAATTTGAACAAGTCCTTACATGAATAAATATAACAATGTTACATCATAGGTCTGAACATGACCTTTTCATCAAATTATAGATATGACTATTTATGACCAAAACCAAAGAATCTCAAACGTGAGATCATAAAATAGGAACCAATCAGAATGCCAACAATGCATCCTTTTCAAGTGCCCCCCCTTAGCTTGTGAATCCTGAACATCTTCAACAACCAAATCATCAAAGCATCCCCATCAAGGAGAAAAATATCAGCGAATGATATAGAAAGATGAATACTTAAAAAACAAAAAAAATATTACCCAACAACACCACAACTGTTCTGAAATGCTGACCCAGAGAAATTCTGTCAGCAAAGCCCATATGAAATTTTATGTATCGAAACTCATGTATATACGCAATTCTCCTTTATGAAAACCGCGTATCGAATTTAATCTTCTGAAATTAAGTATATTTGATCAGAGATGCAGAGACAGTTCCCAACTTCTGTCTGAGATATTTGAATGCTTCCCTGGGAAGAGGTTTAGTAAATATATCAGCAACTTATTCTTTGGAGGGAACATACTCCAATTTAACTTTTCTTTCAAGCACTTGTTCACGTAGGAAGTGGTACTTGATAGGAATGTGCTTGGTCTTGGAATGAATAACAGGATTCTCTGAGATACTAATGGCACTTGTATTATCAAAAAAAATGGAGATGGGAGGTGAAAATTTGATTTGAATGTCTTGTAGAGTCTGCATCATCCAAAGTGGTTGTGTGCAAAATGACGCAGCAACCACATATTCTGATTTTGTTGTAGATAAGGCAATAGAGTTTTTTTTCTTGCTGGACCAAGATACCAATCGAGGCCCCATATAGAATGCACCACCACTGGTGCTTTTTCGATCATCAACATTTCCAACCCAATCCGCATCTATGTAAGCATGAAGAGTGAGATCAGCATTCTTTGGATACCATAGACCAAAGTCTTGAGTCTCTTGTAGATATTTGAATATTCTTTTTACAGCTTGAATGAGTGACTCTTTTGGATTGGCTTGGAATCATCCAACAATCCCAACTGCATGCATAATGTCAGGTATTTTCCTGGTTAGATAAAGTAGACTTCCAAACATGGATCTATATTCTGGTTTATTCACCATGGGAGAATCATCATGAGAACTGAGGTTACACCCAGTTACCATTGGTGTACTTATAGGTTTTCATTCTTCCATCCCATACTTCTTCAGAATTTTCTTAAGATATTTTGCTTATGATAAAAATATGCCATTTGTTGCTTGTTGCACTTGTAAGCCAAGAAAAAATGTTAGTTCCCCAAGTAAAGACATTTCAAATTCTTGCTGCATAAAAGAAGCAAATTTTTGACTCATGGAATCTTCATTACTCCCAAAAATGATGTCATCAACATATACAACTACAATCAATAGTTTATCATTTTTCAGTTTTTGTGTATAAGTTGCTGTCAACAGATCCCTTTGAAAAACCTTGTTGATGAAGATATTTGTCAAGACGATAGTACCATGCCCTTGGAGCTTGTTTGAGACCATATAAAGCCTTTTTGAGTTTACAAACAAGTTTTTCATCATTTCCCAAAATGAATCCTTCTAGCTGTTCTATATAAAATTCTTCATCTAGATCACCATTGAGGAGAGTAGACTTAACATCCATTTGATAAACTTTGAATTGTTGAAAGCTTGAAAAAGCAAGAAAAATTCTTATGGCTTCAAGTCTAGCTACAGGAGAAAATGTTTCTTCAAAGTATATACCTTCTTGTTGAGCATACCCTTTATACAAAATTCTAGCGTTGTTTCTAATAACATCTCCATTTTCATTTAACTTGTTTTTAAATATCCATTTTGTTCCAATAATTTTTTTATCATGAGGTCATGGAACCAATTCCAAAGTATGATTCTTTTCAATCCGATCAAGTTCTTCATTCATGGATTGAATCCAAAATTCATCTTTGCTAGCTTGATTGACATTATGTGGTTCAATAGTCGATAGAAATGCTAGATAACTAGGATATCCTACAAGAGTTCTTCTTGTTTCGACACCTGATCCCTTTTCTCCCAAAATTTGAGATTCTAGATTATTATTTTGAACATACCTGGATAGAGCCTTTTCAGATAGATATTCTTCTGGTGCTTCATTAGGTTCACCTTCTATATTTTTTCTATTTGATGCAGGAAGATATTCATCACCTTAATCTTCATTTGTTATTGGTATTTCCCTATTTGAAGCTGAGAGAGACTCATCAATTACAACATCAACACATTCAACAATCTTCCTACGTCTTTTATTGTAACACTTATATGCTTTACTTCTTGAAGAGTAGCCAAGAAATATTCCTTCATCTGCTCTTGGTTCAAATTTACCAAGTTTTTCTTCATTGTTCTTGATAAAGAATTTGCTTCCAAAAACTCTAAAATGTTTTACAGTTGGAAGATTACCATACCAGAGCTCATAAGGAGTTTTATCATAGTTCACATGGACATGAGCCTTGTTAAGAATATTTATTGTGGTATGTGTTGCTTCTTCCCAAAAGGTATCAGGTGTTCCAGCATCATCAAGCATAGCACGAGCCATCTGTTGAACTATTCTATTCATTCTTTCTGCCACGCCATTTTGTTGTGGGGTTCCAGCTACATAAAGCTGTCATTTTATGCAATGTTGTTCGCAGAAATCAAAGAATTCATCTGATATATATTCCCCTCCATGGTCAGATCTAAGACATTTGTTTTTTAGATCTAATTCATTTTCAACCAGATCTTTGAAGATCTAATTTTTTTTAAATGCTTCATCTTTGAGTTTTAGTAACCCAATCCAACACATTCTAGAGAAGTCATCAATAAATAGAATATAGTATTGTTCTCCACGGGGTGAATTTTTCCTTACAGGACCACATAAATCAATATGTATAAGTTCAAGAGGCTTACTTGTTGATCCTTCTTTGGCATTAAATTGCACTTTGTTTTGCTTACCGAATTGGCAAGATTTGCATATCATATTTTTAGGCAGAGTGATGCGGGGAAGATCACGAACTGTTTTGAGTCTGCTAGATTTGATGATTTGAGAGAAACTCAAATGCCCCAAACTTCTGTGCCATAACCAATTTTCTGAAGATTTACCCAAGTAACACTATTCTTTGCAACCTTTCAATACATACAGATTTCTTGGTGTTCTAGTTCCTTTTATTACTGTTTTTCCTATGTCAAGTTCATGTACCACGCATTCTTTTGAACTAAAAATAACTTCATTTCCTTGATCACACATTTGACTCACACTTAACAGGTTATGTTTTAATCCGTCCACATACATAGAATTTTTATCTTTTACCTTTTCTTTTATAAAAACAAAACCCTTTCCTTTAATGACAGCAGGAGTATCATTTCCAAAGGTAACATTCTTTTCTCTTTCTAGAACATTGTATGCAAGGAGGTTATTTCTATCACTTGTCATGTGTTTTCAGCATCCGCTATCAATGTACCATTGATTTTCTTCCCCTTCTACAAATAAGGCTATGCCACAATTCTAAACCTATAAGTCCTTCTTTCTCCATACCCTGGAATTTGAAGGTACATGCTCTTTTGGTTGGAGTTTTCTCCTGCATTTAGATTCTCCATGACCAAAGTTATTGCAATAAGCACATTCAATTTCATTTTGAAGAAGAGAAAATTTGTTATAAGTATTCTTCTTTATTCCAGTCTCATTTCTTTGCTTTCTTTCTTCTCTCGTCATGATGGTTTTTTATGCAACACATTGGACAACTTTATGACCAAAATTATGACATGAGAAACATTTCCCATTAAAGAATAAATTTCTGCGATCATGAAACCTTTTATTTGTGTTTACCTGTAGATTGGTGTTTCTTTGTTTGATATTTCTGCTATTGTTCTTTGTATTGAAGTGGTCATTCTTTACCTATGAGGTTTCTTTGTTTTCTTGCTGAGTGATAGAATGTTGTAGGCTCCCTTTAGCTACATTTAGATAGCTTGGTGCTGAAGAATGAGAGGATTCTCTGATATATCCAAGACCTGTCTTTACAAAAGGAGAGCGTTGAAACTTGATAATTTCATCTATAGTTTCAGTGCCTTTAGAAAATGTAAGATTTAAATTTTTCTCTTTCTCAATTTCCTTTCTTAGACTTACTATTTCACATTCTAATTTCTCATTGTGCTTCTCCTCTTCTATAAGCTGATTCTTTAGAGTATCTTTGGAATTTATTTTTTCTTCCAAACATATTTTGAGCTGATTAATTTCTTCAAGAAAATCATTCTCTTCTAGAGCATCCATAAAGGTATCTTTAGCCTCACTAGAATATTTTTCAAAAGCCATGAGAATTCTAACATATTGATCAAATTCTCCTTCTTCACTATTTGATATCCCATCACTATCTTCATGAGTATAATAAATTTTTCTATTGATAAACCGATTCTTATTTACTTTTGTCACTTCCTTTAATTTTTCATGTTTTTCTTTATGAGGACACTTAGCATCATAATGACCAACTCTTCCACAAGAAAAACATTTAAAAGGAAGCTTACCTCTGAGTCTCCCAGTGCCAAGTTGTAGCTTCTTTACAAAATTTATCTCATCTTCTTATGAACCGTACCCTGATCCTTCTTGTTCTTCTACTTCTTTTCCTTTTGCAGCAACTGTAAAGACAACTTCTTTAACTTCAGATGGACCTCCTTTTTGCATTTCAAAAGTAGTCAAAATACCATGAAGTTGAATAATAGTAAGAGTTTATAGATCCTGCTTATCTTCAATAGTAGAAACTTTTGATTCAAATTTGGGAGTTAGAGATCTTAAAACATTTTCTACCAGAGTAGTGCCAGTTATGGTTTCACCCATATTTCTCATACAATTTACAATATCATCTAGACATAAAAATAAACTGGCAATGCTTTCCTCATTATGCATCTTGAGATTTTCATATTGAATTCTGAAAGTTTGGAGTTTAGCACCTTTTACCTTGGTATCACCTTCATAGCTTAGAATGATTTTGTCCCATATCTCCTTTGTTGTATTTAGCTGCATGACTTTGACAGATTTTGATTCAGTCAAACTTCCCAATAATGCATTGATCACCTTTGCATTGATTTCATATTTATTTCTTTTTACTGCATCTGTTGGAACTGATGCTGGATATTGATAACCTCCTTCAACTATAGCCCATACATCTGCTCCAAGAGACAAAAGATAGGATCTTGTCCTTGTCTTCTAGAAGATTAAATTGTTTCCGTTCAAGAGAGGAGGCTTGATAGATGTTGTCCCATCTTGATTTCTCATCTTAGCTGATCTTTCTTCTACCGATTAAGCTTCTTCAGAAGAACTTTATTTGATACCAATTGTTGGGAAAAATACTAAGAGGGGGGGGTGAATCTGTATTTTATAACCTTCATATGATTTTATTGACAGAATTCCATACGCGATTTTGATGAACCCAACTCGCCTATACACGTGCATATAATAAAAGAAACTAGCGTATACTGATATAATTTTGCAGATTAGAAAAAAATTTCAGGAACAATCTTTAAGTCAATTTACCAATCATGCATCTGTTAGATAATCAGTAATTATGTGCAGTAACAGAAGTATAAATCATGACACAAGAGCATCACACATGAACACCAGTATTTAAGGTGGAAACTCAATTCGGGATAAAACCATTGTTGTTGTCGTCTCTGTCTTCAATGTTTATTATATGGAAAACTGTTTACAATATTGTACCGATGCAGACTCATATCAGTACGCAGGCATCTACCTGCAGAAGGCTACAACCTTCTCTCATTTTCCAGCTGTTACTGGAAGGGAGATACAACCCCCTAATCTTGTTTACCAACCACTGTTGGAAGGGAGCTTCAACCCCTTGATCAGAACACCAGCTTCTACTGGCATGAAGCTTCTACTTCCATAATAAAGGCTTCAACCCTCAGAACCACTACAGACCACATTTCATCAATTTTCACATTGGATAAAACAACATCAACACAACTCTTCATAAACATCAACAGCCATAAAATTTAAAAAATAATTCAATCAGTACAGTGAGACCACTGTAACCAGAACTCAGAAATAACCCATACTTCAAAATAAATATGCAAATACAAACTCAACCCTGAACATCCATCAACTTAAAATTCATACGCTACTTTGCTTCACTGAACCCGTGTGTATACGTGCTTTCCTTCACACCAACCTGTGTATAGCTCTGTGAATACTGTTTTTCAGAATGTAATCAGTCACAGTTCCAGATCTGAGACTTTTAGTCAAATATATTTATAAATGTAGAACCCTTCATCAGTTAGTCACCATCAACCATGTTTATTCTCTCATTGACCATATTTGTACATAATCATCTTAACAGCATATACAGTATTCAAACAACCCAGATCTACAAGAAGACTTCATTGACAGACAACAGAAAAATAGCAGGAATAACAAAAAAACCTCTGCAATAAGCTTTAGAAAACCCTAACATCCATACACACCTTTTCTGAAGAAATCCCGCGTATATATGCACTTTTACCGAGACGAACTAGTGTATAGATCTGTAAATATAAACTTTGCAGAATGAACCAGATCCATAGAACTTACCCAGATTTCTTCACTTGACTTCAGAAAACTTGCGCCAGGTCATAGATCTAATCATCTCTTCAATGGATCACACAAAAGAATTTTCATTTCAGATCTAGAGATCCTGAACAAGCATTTTATCCATGGGTGCATCATAGATTCAGATCTATCAATTAAAACAGAGTTCATCCCATGCAGATATACCTTAGAGAAAATTATTCAGTAACAACCCTTACTCATTCACACTTTGCAATATGATCTTCTTCTCCTTTTATAGATTTAGCCTTTACCAATACCATGAGTCAAAACCACACAATTTCTAATGGTATTCTTGGACGGAATCAAATAGATAATACATCACTCAATACTGTGGGCTAATACCATGGTAATTCCCCTTGGTATCATAATTTTAGAGCACAAAATGCATACGCGACTTGGATCATTCATATCTGCATGTATACACAACTTCTCTTCATAAAAACTGCATATATACTAATTCTAAATGTATACGCGGGTTGCCTTCAAAAAATTAGCATATACATTGCATCCATACATGGGTTTCCTTCACAAAAATAGCGTATGAATTAAGAAATATTTCTTGTTTCATTTATGTGGCACTTACAGAAATTCCTTTCTCTTTCACATGTGAACTGACCTATAGAAACATCATTTTTACATCTTTAACACGTAGGTTTCTTATCAAAAGGAAACTCATCAAGTAGGTTTCCATCAAGAACAAATTCATCAAGTAGGTTGCTATCAAGGACAACATATTGCAACATATTTCCAACAGCTTTTGCAAATGAGAAAGATGTTTTATTAGTGGTATGATCTAGGTGGATATTGGTGGCCACTCACCTATTCCACTTGGGGCCCCACAATTGTCTCTTTTAGTTTTTTTAATATCCAAAAAGGGGAACACTCAGTAATTCCTGCTGGAATAACGCACTTTTCAGAAGTATGTGTACTGAAATGAGTTTGTGTAATATTCCAAAATTGGAACAACTTAGCAAGCCTTTTGAAATAATGCACTTCTAAGAATATTGTGCATAGATTTGAGTTTGAAGCTCTTTGATCCCTTAGATCAGCTCATCTAATATCTAAATACAAAATGAGAGAAAAAACAAATTAGACTAGGTGGGTTAAACAGATCTCCCACAAACTAATCTAGCTGAAAATCACCCAAGTAGAGGGGTTGTAGCTGTATGAAAAGGATTGCTTCAAAAATAACACAGATCCACTGAAGCACACTAGGAGGCTGATATGGAGGTTCAAAAATCATATATATGACAGCAAATCAGAAGTATATTACAGCCCATACATTGTACAAGAGAAAGAATGAGACAATACAGGAGAAATCCTTAGAAATGAGGTGCTACAACCATGAGAAAATACTGTATAACCATGACAGCATTATTTTTAGGGCTGAAGTAGCAGTTTATTAATTATTCAGATCTAGAGCAGATCTGTACATAAAAATTTAGATCCAATACAGATCTATGTACAAGAGATGCTAATCTATACATTCCCCTTGGGGTTTTGTGCAAAACATGAAGCACAGAGAGTAGATCTGAGATCTAGGGTTGCAGATCTACAGAATGATTCAGATATTTCTGAATAATACAATGGTACAGCAGATCAGATCTGAAACATACATGGATTGGATGGCCAATCCATGGATCACCACAGTGACAGGAAGATTCCTAACACTGGAGATATCTCCTCCAAATTGTAGACAAAACACCCTGCAACTTCTCCTTTGCCAATAACGCAGTCCACGGAGAGGAACTGCGTTGTAGCCTCTAAAAATTATTTTTCCTAATGCCAAGATGTAGATCTGAATCACAATAAGCTAATGAACTCTTCCAGGAGGTTAAAAGACACACTCACTGAGAAGAGCCAATGTTATCATCTAGATCTGAGCAGATCTAGTCCTCCACTTGCTGCAACTCACAAGGATAGCTCAACCCTCAATAGGAGAAGAACTGTAGATGTAAGGTGAAGCTTGGCCCAAGCCTGATAGTGGACAAGTTAGAACAATTCTCCTCCAAAAGCTCCTCAAGGAAGGAGGTGGGATTCCTGAACAGAAAGACCCAACAAGGGATGTCTGAGCAGACAATACCTTCATAAATAATAATCCTCAACAACCCTTTCTTGATGTCCTCCTCTTCCTTTTATAATATATGAGTCTTGCCAAACCATAAACCACTTCATTAATTTAGCCCCTTTCACATTTCGAGCTTCCTTCTAGAACTGTGTTGTCCCTCAAAGAGGTTCAATGCATCTAGACTGTGATGTTGACTTGGTCAAAGATGACCCATTCTTGTGATTTAGAGCCATTAACACCTGCAGTAATTTATTACATATCCCAGATATGTATTTTTTCACATAGGCATTGATTTAGTATTAGTTTTCAGGAGTTTTACATGTCCTCCTTCACAATTTATTCATCAATCATGAAATGCAAAATAAACAAGCCAAAATTAATATTCCTATTAGCTGCAGCTAATTAAGGAATATTATAGTTTGCAGCACTTCGATCCCTTATATCTTGAGATCTAGCATATAAATCCAAAAGGGGAGAAAAATCAAATCAAACTAGGTGAGGTAAAGAGACATCCCACACCTATTATGGCTGAAAAACACCCAGCAATGGGGTTGCAGCAATATGCAACAATACTACAGGAAAATAATGCAGTTTTAGAGAGAAACAGTAGGAGACCAATAAGAAGGCTCAATATTCACTCATAAAGCAATAAATCACATCCATATTGAGGCCCATACATTTTATAACAGAATGTAGAAGACAATAATAGAAGAAATTCCTCAAGAAAGAGGGCTGCAACACATTTATTGATTGAAAAATGGCTTGACGACATTATTTTTATTAGCTGCAGTAGCTGTATATTACACTCCAGATCTAGATCAGATATATGTATAAAGGATCATATATATTTCAGATCTATACACTAGAAAGGCTCCTTTACAAGTTCCCCTTGGGGTTTTGATCAAAACATGAAACACAGAGAGTAGATCTGAGATCTAAAGTAGAAAATATGCAGTAGTATTCAGAAATTTTTGAAGATGAATACAATAGAAGCAGATCATATATGTACAAAACATGGATCAGCAATCTAATCCATGTATCACCATAGTGAAGGGCAGAACCCCAACACCAGAGAAATCTCCTCCAAATGTGTGTCAAAACACCCTACAACTTCCTTCTTGAAAATAACACAATCCTGGAAGGAAAAATACGTTGTAGGCTCTAGCACTGGATTGGCCTAATGCCAAGATTTTAAAATGAAGCTCCAAAGGTTCAAAACTCTCTTGCCAATGGGATAGGAGACTTTCCCAGTGAAAAGAGGCCCTGGAATGGCCTAGATCTTAGCAGATCTAGCCTCCACTTGCTGCAGCTTACAAGGAAAACCAAATCCTCAACAGGATCTACATTGTAGTTGGAAGATGAGCTTGGTAAAATTCCTGATAGTGGATGAGATCAGAAAGACTCTTCCAAGAGCTACTCTATGGAAGAGGTGGGATTCCCGAACAGGAACGCCCTAGTGCTAAACAACACTATCCTCAGATAAATAGTAGAGAATGATATATGTCCAAACAGACAATATATTCAGAAATATACTCAATCAACAACCTTCTTCTGTTGTCCTCCTCTTCCTTTTATAAGATGAAATTCTTGTCAAACCCTAAACCATCTCAATGATTTCGCTCCATTCACATGAGAAGCCTCCAACTAAAATTGCGCTATGCCTTTAGGAGATTCATTGTATCTAGACAGCGCTGTTGGTTTGGTCCTGGTTGACTTGGTCAAGTGCTCCAGTCTCTTTCACACCTAAGTGTGCTTATGTAAATAGCCCAGATTTATCCATGTTCACATGTGGCTTTGATTTATTTTTCTAATTAGGAGTTTTATTGATCCTACTTTACAATTTTATTCATGAAACAGAAAATTGAGACAAAATTGTATATTCCCATTAGCTTGGGCTAATTGGGAATATTATAGTCCTCCCCTCCAAAATGTTGCTTGTCCTCAAGAAAGTGATAGGGTGAGTGCTACAACACTTCTCCTCCTTCATTGGTGACACCATCAAAGATCAAGCTCTCCTCACAAGCTAGGTGTTCACCAATCCAAGCCTCCATGAATTGTTCCTCCAAAGTCATCATGAGATGTACATAATCCATCCCACAAGGAGTGAAAAACTCAACAAAAACAAACATCATTGGGGAAATTCTCTCTATAAAACATGTAGCATGAGGAACATAGAGATTTTCCATCCCATGTGGCACATACAAACTACCCATCCTCCCTCCATACAATCCCATAAATAGCACAACTATATCATCCAAGTATGGAAGCATAATTATACATACAAAAACAGAAATTTGAGCATAAGGAGGTGGGTCATAGTCCCACATATGGTACCAGCGCAGTGTATCTCCTGCCTGCATTAGATCAAGGTATAGTAAGTGGCTCCCCCACCACTTACTTACTGCACAAGTTGTCTCACCATGGCTGAAAATGTGAGATATGTTTGGTGCTTTTGGGAAGCACCCATCATGAAAAATAATCTCCCTTTGCACAACAAGGGAGTGGCCAAATTCAGAAAATTTAGTGGCCCAATGTTTGCCATGATATTTACATGATAGAACACTCCTCTTTGGATTCATGGCCTGCATAAACATGGTGAAATAATATGTCAAATCAAAAAATGAAGCTTGCATTACATGATCACATTTTTCACCAACAAGGTCTCTCCTATACATGGAATTGTGCATAGATTTTTCTCCCTTTTCAAGAGAAGGAAGAAATGACTGAAATGACTCTTGAATAGAGTATTTTAGCTGCCCCAACTCCACATAACTCTTGCATTCTATAAAATGTTGATGTAGCTCTCCTCCAAAGCCTTCCCATTCAAAGCATCTCATGATAGTGTTGCAGATCTTTATAGAATAGGTAGGGCTGAAACAAAACTCTTTGTAGGCCCTTTGTACCATCCTCTCTTTGAGCTTGGAGGCTCTAGGTAAGAAGAACCTATCATGATGATAGATGACTCCCTCATGGACTAGATAGCCCTCTTCATGCAACTGTTCATCAAGCATCATGCAAGCGTGGAGATCTTTGGAATAATCCACCAACAACTGGGATTTCCAATATAGATCTACACTCCCCAACAATGACAACGTTGATGATGCATCAAGAGGAATTCCTGCCATGTTTTTGATCTCTTCTTTGACATTTCTTATGCGAAAGGTACAAGTAGGAAGGACATACCTTCCCTCCTTCTCCTCCAACAGCGCAGAATCAGAAATGAAAGTGGGTGATGATGATGAAAGAAGAGAATCTCCCTCCTTCATGTGCTTGCCCAAGCCTTCTAGTGTTGTAGATGTGTCTTATAATGCTCACATACCTCTTGGATCTGATCTTGGAGCATCAAGTAGTGAGAAATATCTCACCAAAACTGAATTAGGTGGCCTCCCAGGTGGTTTTCCAGTAGATAAGAGTGTCCCTTGTAGAAATCTCATGAACATAACATAAGGGATAGTGAGGTCCTTGCTTCCACTGCGCAAATCCATCATTTTTTTTGTGTGGAAGTGTTGTATGAGGGGTAAGTATGCATTCATTTGATTATTTGAAGTGCACCACTCTTCTTGTCCACCCATTCCATTTACAAAGCCTCCCAATCAGTGGTGATTTTCCCCAATGTAATCAACCATTGAACACCCAAAATAACATTGGTGTCTGGTATGTCAACTACAAAGAAGTGATCCACCAAAGTGTAGGATCCCATGATGACTGAAAGTGATGGAACATAATGCATGCATTGCATTTTTCTATCTCCTGGGATCAAAATAGAGAATCCCTCAAAAGTATCAGTGGGTATTTCCCTCCTTTGCACAAGATTGCATTAATGAAATTGTGGGTAGCCCCACTGTCAATCAATACAAAAACCCTCTTATTAATGATTACCCTTGAACTCTTAAGGTCAAGTACTTAGGTACTCCCCTAAAGGATTCAAGAGTTCCTCCAGTAAGATCAAATTCTCCATTCTCATCTCCTGATGGTGTTGGATGATCTCCTCCAACATTGTCAACGTTGTGAGCCCTCCTTGGCTCATCATCTTCAACTTCGTCAAGATATGAGAAGACCTCTATATAATGTCCTTTACCAATAGCACATCTATGTCTCGGTACCCATGGTTCTTGGAAAGTGAAGCATAGCTTCCTCCTTCTGAGATCTTTCCAGACTTCATCATCAAGAGGCTTCTTGTATGAGCTCTCCTTTGAAGGAGAAACTTTCTCTTCCTTTCCTTTAGAAGGAAAAGAGGGCTTGTTCTGAAATTTTTCCTTTGCTTTTGGCAAGGCATCTTAAAGGTCTCTAGCCCTATCAATGGCATCATGCAAGGTAGTGGGCTTGGTATATTTAACCAACCCATGCAAAGGTTCATCCAAGCCATTGATGAGCATGTACACCCCCCTTGCTATAGACATATCACGAACCATGAAAGATAATCTCAGAAATTCAAAGATATAAGACTCTGCATTACCTGACTACTTCAACTTTGCAAGGCTCATGAAAGATACTTTTGGATCCTTTCTGTCAAATCTTTCCACCAGTTTTCTAGTGAACTCAGAATAGGCAGTCACATTGGCATGACCCAATGCAGACAACCCATGGAACCACCAGTTGTGTGCTTCACCTTCAAAGTGCAGTGCTTCAATCTTGATAGCTTCCATCTCAGGGACTTTGTTCAATTGAAAGTAGATATCGAGTTTTTCTACCCATTATTTGGAAGAATTAGTGGATGACCCATCAAACTTGGGTAAAAAGAATCTTCCCATATAGTGATGTCAATCATGATTTTGTGTGAATCCACCATCTCTATATTGATGCCTTGGTCTTCTCTTGTCCTTGAGGTGACAAAAATCTTGAAAAATAAAGTGGTCCTTTAATCTCTGATTGTGAGACTCATATTATACAAATTATTCTTCAAGGGATGATTCTAATGAGGCCTTTCATTTTCCACAACCAAAAAAATAGGCATGGTAGCGTTGTGGAGCTTTTGGCTGATTCACTGGTTGATCATTCCAGTGGTGAGACATGGCAAAACTTTCACCAGGATGAAATGTCCTAGGATATTCCTTGATCCTATCCAATCTCATCTCTTTGATCTCTCTAGCAAGATCTTGCATGGATTTTAGAAGGGTTTTTGCAAGCTCCTTCCCATCTTCATCACTTCCAGATTCAGGGGCTTTTCCCTTGTCTTTATCATCATTGGTGTAATAGAATTTCTTTTGTATTCTTTTAAAGTACCTCTTCTCTCTGTCAGTGATATGCCCCTCTTATTATAAAGACATATTGGCTCTTCAAGAAAGAAAATCACAGGCTGTGCCAAGATGATTTCTCTGATACCACTGTAATATCCCCAAAGGGGAACACTAAACAATGCCTGATGGAATAATGCACTTTTCAAAAGTATGTGCACTAAAATGAGTTTGCAGCCCTTGGATCCCTTAGATCTAGAGATCTATCATCTAAATCCAAAAGGGGAGCAAAAACAAATCAAACTAGGTGAGGTAAACAGACCTCCCATACCTAGTATGGCTGAAAAACACCCAAGAATGGGGCTACAGCAATATGCAACAATACTGCAGGAAAATAACAAAATTTTAGAGAGAAATAGCTGGAGACCAATAAGAAGGCTCAATATTCACTCATACAACAATAAATCAGATCCATATTTAGGTCCATACATTGTATAATAGAATGTAGAAGACAAGAATAAAATAAATTCCTCAAGAAAGAGGGCTGCAACACATGTATTGACTGAAAAATGGCTTGACAACATTATTTTTATTAGCTGCAGTAGCTGTATATTACACTCCAGATCTAGAGAAGATCTGTGTACAAAATATCAGATCTATTTCATATCTGTACAATATAAAGGCTCCTTTACAAGTTCCCCTTGGGGATTTGATCAAAACATGAAACACAGAGAGTAGATCTGATATCTAAAGTAACAGATCTATAGTAGTATTCAAAAATTTCTGAAGATGAATAAAATAGAAGAATATTATATTTGTAGATAAAATGGATCAGCAATCTAATCCATGGATCACCATAGTGAAGGTTAGAACCCCAACACAAAATATCTCTCCTCCAAATGTGTGTCAAAACACCCTGCAACTTGCTTCTTGCAAATAACGTAGTCCTGGAAGGAAAACTGCACTTTAGGCTCTAGCACTAGATTGGCCTGATGCCAATATCTGAAAATGAATCTCCAAAGGTTCATAACTCTTTTGCCAATGGGATATGAGACTTTCCCAGTGAAAAGAAGCCCTGGAATGGCCTAGATCTAAGCAGATATAGCCTTCACTTGTTGCAACTTACAAGGAAAACCAAATCCTCAATAGGATCTGCATTGTAGTTGGAAGATGAGCTTGGATAAATGCTTGATAGTGGATGAGATTAGCAAGACTCTTCCAAGAGATACTCTATGGAAGAGGTGGGATTCCTGAACAGGAACACCCTAGTGCTGAACAACACTAACCTCAGCTAAAAGGTAGAGAATGATATATGTCTAAATAGACAATATATTCATAAATATGCTTAATCAACAACCCTCTTATGTTGTCCTCCTCTTCCTTTCATAGGATGAAATTCTTGTCAAACCCTAAACCATCTCAATGATTTAGCTCCATTCACATGAGAAGCCTCCAACTAAAACTGCGGTGTGCCTTTAGGAGATTCACTGTATCTAGACATCGTTGTTGATTTGGTCCTGGTTAACTTGGTCAAGTGCTCCAGTCTCTTTCACACCTAAGTGTGCTTATGTAAATAGCCCAGATTTATCCATGTTCACATGTGGCATTGATTTATTTTGCTGATTAGGAGTTTTATTGATCCTCCTTTACAATTTTATTCATGAAATAGAAAATTGAGAAAAAAATTTATATTGCCATCAGCTTGGGCTAATTGGGAATATTACATTTTTTCAGTTTGAGCACAACTTTCTATTTTTTGCAGTTTTTCGAGTCTTGAACTTAATGAGCTATTTTGAGGCCCTAAACGACGTTTTTTTGGGAAAATCGATAACAACATGGGTCCAATATTTCTCACATCAAATGTTATAATCCTCGGATGGATATTTTTAACAAGTTATGGTGCACATCAAACAGATGTTGTATGCCAAAGTTACGTCCTCGAGAAGTTGAAACGCCAATTTACCCAAACGGGGCCCATAGTTTTGGCACTTAATCTCCTAGGGTTAAGTTTTTGGTTTTTTAGGGTTTTCCATTGTTTCTCAATAATAAATAGGCACTCGAGCCTCATTGTAACACAGTTCAGAGGCCTGTAGCCACCACATATCTTCTCAGAGATAAGCTACCAACACCCTAGCCAGTTTATTTCCATTATGTTTGTAAGCAAATTTCAGTTCTTTGATATTAATGAAATGAAGTGTTATTTTTGTTACGTCTTTGTACTTATGGTTATATGTGTATTCTTTTGTGTTCATGCATAAATCTGGATCATGGTATATTTTGATGATTTGGCAATTTTCTCTAATTCCAATGATGAACACTTGTATCACTTAAGGATTGTATTTCAGAGATGTAGGAAATTTGGAATTTCTCTTAATAGGAAAATGAGCCTTTTTTCCATGGAGGAGGGCAAGATTCTAAGTCACATCATCTCTAAGGATGAAATCCGGATTGACCCTTCTTGGGTTAAGGAAATTCAACAAATTTACTTTCCACAGAGAAAAAAATAAATTCAGGATTTCAATGGTAAGATGAACTTCTTATACAGATTTATTCCAAATTTGGCTGAGCATCTTTGAGAAATGACCAACATGTTAAAGAAAGAGAATGAAATAAAGTGGTCCCAGGATGCTAACAAGTCTTTTAACTCAGTGAAGTTTTCTTTAACCACAGCCACTGTCTTAATCAACCCAGATTATTCTATTAATTTTATAATTTTCTAATTTGCCTCTGAGAATACATTGGATGTAGTATTGATGCAGAAAAAGGATAATATTGAACAACCCATAACATTTTTTAGTAGAGCCATCAGGGATGAAGCTCTTCGGTAAATTGAGGAGCAATCCATGGCTTTGGTAAAATCTTTGAAGGATTTCCGTGTATAAATTTTGCATTCACATATTTTGGCTTATGTCCCCAATGCATCAGTAAAAGATGTTATTATGCAAAAAAATCTAGAATGTATAAGAGGGAAGTGGATAGCAACAATGTTAGAATATGACCTCGATATCAAGCCCACAAAGTTGATCAAAGGTCAGGGTCTAGCTAAGCTCATGGCTGAGTCAAACTTACATGCCCTAGACATCAACCTCATTTCAACATTGTCCGATGAAGAAGAGGATGGCACTCTTATATAGGTATCTGATATATTTCTTTCGTCTTCATGGTATTTGGAAATTATATATGTTCTTCATTATTTAATCCTCCTCCAGGAATTTCTAAGAGTAAGGGTAGGTCTTTGAAGTTGAAGGGTTCCAAATACTGCATTTTGGATAGTGCCCTTTATTGGAAAGATTCAGGAGGTAATTTGATGAACTGTTTAGTTGAAAATGAAGCCAAAGAAGATATAAATGATTTTTATAGGGAATATTGTGGGAGCCATATGTTTTCTAAAACAACGACTAACAAAGTGTTGAGATCAGGATACTATTGGCCAACTCTTTTTGCATACTTGTACAAAATAGTGATGAGTTTCCATGAGTGTCAAATGTTTCAAGGTAAAAGAAAAATTATTCCATTACCTTTGCAGCCTATTTCAGTACATGCACCTTTTTCAGCAGTGGGGCCTTGAATTCATCATAGAGATTCACCCTACATCATTTTCACAACATAAATGGATCTTAACATCCACCGAATACTTCACCAAATGGATGAAAGCGACCCCAACAAGGCAATCAACAAATTTAGTAATTATTCAGTTTTTGGAGACTAACATTTTGTCTCGTTTTGGTTGTTCTCATAATATCATTACCGAAAAATGTTGTTGCATTCAATTCAAAGAGAATGGTTGATTTCTATGACAATTAAACATCAAGTTGGGGCACTCAGCCGCTTATTATCCATAAGGTAATGGTTTAGCAGAATATTCTAATAATTCTTTGATTAATATCATAAATAATATGCTTGAGTAAAACAAGAAGAATTGGCACAAAAATTTTGTTAATAATTTGTGGGTGGATAGGGTGAGTAGTAATAAATCTATAGGAATTTCCCCTTTTCAGTTGTTTTATGGTGTATACATTGTTTTTCGTACATCACTTGCAGCCCAGGTCATGAAATTGTTACAAGAAGAAGGAAGTGAGGAGAATGATGTACAACGCATAATAAATCAGATGATCCACCTTCAACAAATGAGAGATGAGGTATTTCAAAACACCTCAAAGCTTCATGAGAAGATAAAGAAGGTGTATGACCGCAAGACCAAGGCATATGATTTTAAGCTTGAAGATGTAGTTGTCTAATGGGATGCAATGAAAGAGGAAAAAGGCAAGCACAGAAAATTTGAAAACCTATGGAAAGGTCCATACAAGATCTCATATTTTTGTGGACAACATGCTTTCATATTGAAGGGGATGAATGGAGAAGAATTATTAGGAGGACCAGTCAATGGTAGGTTCCTTAAGCATTATCTTTTCTGATGTAGATTTCATATTTCTCAATTTCATTGTAAATATCTGTTTAAATTTCTGCAAAGTTTTAAGTAGAGAATCACTGGAGCTTGGAGCCTAAGGTGAAGGCCATAAAGTTTCATTGGTTTTATGTTGTTTTCAAAATTTAAGTCAAAGTCAAGCTAGTCAGTCTTGAGTCTGTTTTCATTTAGTTTTGAGTTATTCTTGAGTTATTTTATTATGATAATTTTTTAGTATTCAGTTTTTTCAGCTTTTGACTCCATGTCCAATGGATAGGAACTTACTCTACGGTGTTCTTGGCACCTCCAAGGAGATGTCATCCCCTAGTTGGAGCCAATGTTAGTGTCAATTTTTACATCCTTCCACCAATGATAAAATCAACTCTTTTCATGTCATGTTACTGTCCCATTTTAAATTTTTTATCATTCCATTAGGTCTTCATGCAAAAAATTGGTCACTTGGTGTAGATTTAGGTCTGATTTGACTCCTTTCAAAATTGGATAACTTGCTGGCTCATTTCATTTTGTTGAGTTTACCATCAGTCATGATTTGTCATCATATTTAAGTCATTTTAATCATGGTTTCATTCAGACAGAGTCTCCATTAGGCCTTAGGGTTTTCAAGGTCTCAAATAACCATTTCATTGCATAAAGTCCAAAAAATGGAGTTCCAATAAATAAATTTCATTAGTAAGTTTTATTTGTAAATTTATTTCAGAGTAAAATGTAATTTTATTTTCCTAGTTTGTAATGAGTTCTCAGAGTTCCAAGTAGCTGCACATTCAAAGTTCCATCAGCAAATAAAAAAAGTTCCAAAAAGTCAATCAGTGTTCCTAAGCCATAAAAATATGAAGTTCAATGATTTAATTCGGAAATTAAAGATAAAGAGCAATGTAAAGTTAATTTCAAGAAAGGAAAAGTGGGTCCAAGTTTGTTTAATGACATTTCTCCAAGTATAAAGGCTCCCAAAGACCAAGTCATTCATTTGCATCCTCAAAGTATCGAGCTCTCAGCCTCCCCAAGAAAATAAAAAATTTCCTTCATAAAATCGAATTCTGGGTCATTCGCTGCACTTTTTCCGAAGGCGTTGTGCTTTTTCCAAAGGCACTGCAATTTTTCCAAATTCGTTGTGCTTTTCATAGCTCCTCGCTCCATTGTTACTCTATATGTTGTGCTTTTTGTAGAAGGGAGCCATGGTCCCTAATATTCATTGCACAAGTTCTCAGCTTCATTTCAGGGTTTATACAGTTATTTTCAAGTAAGTGGCACCTCCATAGCCCCTCCTTTCAGCTTGTGGTGTCAATTTTGTAGTGCGAACCCTCCCTTACATTTTATGTTATGTTCTGAGCAATTGAAACCCTAGTTCATAGTTTTAAAGATTAATTATTTTCCCCTAGACACCATTTTATTCCCTACACACTAAGTCACTCCCCAATACCATTAAATTCACTCATTTCCCATTCCCAAACCCTATTTCCTAAACCTTACCACCCTAGATATGCTTTCCTAGGCAACTAGATACCTCCCTATAATAGAAATTTCCTACCCTATTTCCCGAAATATTTCACCCTCACATCACTTCCCTAAACTCCCCAATCGCTTTATGCATTCCCCCAAATTTTCCTTCTCCCATCACAATCCCCTAACCCCATAATCCTACTCTCTTTCCCTTCCCCTTCTTCACTAGGGTTTTCAAAAAACAAACTAAACATAATGGAGGAGGAAATAAATTCCACAGAAGAAGATAAGAGAACATATAAAAAAGGAGGAAGAATTATGATATTAGAGCCAACAGACACTAGGTAATTAAAGGTGTCACCTTTAGCTGCCACATGTTTCCAACATGTAGGTTGCTTTGAATTTTGTGAGATGGTACAAAGATTCCAAAGTCATCCTACTTTGACTAGGTTTTTCATCAACAACCTCCAAAATAACCAAGTGACTATAGGAGGGGTGAATTTCACCATTTCCACTGACATCATTGCAACAGTAACAAGGATACACAATGTGAATGAAAAATGGTTTAAAAATAAGGATTTGGATGCCCAAGTGTATGATCCTTACCTCATGGAACCTTACAATGATAACATAAAAGAGGTCTTTCCTTTTGGTCAGTTGTTGAACAAGTTTTCCTCCATGATAAAAATTGTCATGAAATACTTTACTTGTGAGGCAAGATTCTCCATATTATACAACTATCACATTATGTTTCTCATGCATTTCATTAGGGTGAAAATGCTCAACCTCCCCTATTACTTGTACAGAAGCATTTATAAAATGGCCTACATTATGAAAAACATATATTATGAGCTTCAGATGAATAGCCTCTTCCATCACTCTCTAATTAAAATTATTTTCCTTCACCACCTCAATTAGTTGAACATAGCATGGGAGACCTTCATAGAGGCAGATGTCTTCACCGCAGGACCAAGTCAACTTGCTAGACGTATTCCACCAACAGCATCAGTTCCTCACAAGAAGACTAGGATATCTAGAAGGGCTATAGTGAAAGAAGCCAAAGAGGTCAAAAAATACCAAAGGGGACCTAGGCAAGTGTTTTCTCCACATATTTTGGAAGGGGCCTTGCCTTCTTCATCAACAAAATAGGGAAATCAAAAGCAAAAAGAGGCAGTTGTTCAAGAGGAGGAAGACCTTCATGATGAAGAAAGAGAGTTTGACTTGGTGGAATTGGATGTCCAAGATGATCATGAGGCCTCAAATCTGATCATTAAGAATAAATATTCCACAATCAAAGAGCTGCAGGACAATATGGCCAGAGCACAATTTGTCATATCCTTACTTGAACAAGAAAATAAACAGTTGAAAGACAAACAAGTACTCATGGAATTAGAGTTGCTAAATTCAAAAAAAAAAGACAACAAAGGTGAAGCAATTATGGCACCTGATGAGTTTGACCATGGTGAGACTCAAACACCCAAGAAAAGACCAACAAAAATAGGTATTAAGAGAGCTTTAGAGCAGGAGAAACATGAGGTAGAGAAACTCAGTTTTGAGGAAAGAATCACAAAGGAAATCAATGATGACAGAGAAGTGTGGCTTGACAGAGTGAACATCCACATTGAGAAGCTCCTCCATAAGGCCAACAAGGACAATGAGATTCTCAGACACATGGAAAACAGATACACCACTAGAAACAAGATTTGCAACATCAAGATTAAGCAGTTGAAGGATAAACTCAAGTAAACTATAATTAAGCATAAAAAGGAGGACAAACTTGAGATACTTGTTGATGTCTCCTTAGTTTCTTGAGACACCTGATCATCACTTCATATAACAATTTTGAAGAGTTTTGGGAAAGTTTTCAAGTTTTTGGGCATTTCTGCAAATTTTGACATACTTTTTTCACAGTCAACCTGCAAAAAGCATAATGTGGGCCATGCTGCGCTTTTTGTGGAGACCTCAAAATGAAAAAATATTTGCATATTTGGATTTAGAGTGATTTATAAATCAATTTTTGACTACTTTAACTCAATAAACAGGGCTTTTGACAGGTGTAAATGGAAAAAAACTACTCAAAAACCACCTTTATTCCTCATTTTTAAGCCTTTCGATGTGTTTTTTTAGAAGTCTTTGGATATTTCATTTTTGAGGAGTGTCACTCAACCATTTTCATAAGTTGAGCACATTTTTGACAATTAGATTGGAAGATATTTCCAACGATCCATCTTGAGACCAATTTGGACTTCAGGAAGTCAATCAAAAATTAGTTTCAAGGCCCACGTTGTGCTTTTTCCCAGACACGCTCATCTTTTTCCCAGGCATGTTACGCTTTTTACAGTTTTATGTTTTCTCCAGAAATTTAAAATTTTCTGATTTGATGGATGTATTCAATGGAATTTTACTGATTTAATTGTGAAATGTAAATGTAATTATGTGATAAATAGTTACTAGGGGTATATACATCATGTAAATTTTTAATTTTGGTCAAAGTGAATCAGTTTCATCAATGATAGAGATGAGTTTCCTAACCTCCCTAGTCACTAGGATTCTAGTTGAGAACATAGTGGATCAGCTCAAGTCAAGGATTCAACCCCTAAGAGTGGGAGAAGTAGTTTTTGGCCTATATTTTGCATTTCCTTTCTCATTGCAAGGGTTGGATACTGTAGAAATTGATCATTGAAAATTATTGTAATCATACTTTTAGCCAGAAATAATAGACTGAGTTGCAGCTATTTTGATGGGATTCCTCTGCTAATGTGATTTGACATTGCTTCTTCTTATGTTTGAAAATATTTGAATGTATTTGGATTTCATGTTCATGACATCTCTAAATGTGATTGATTCGTAAGTCAGAAAGACATAATTCATTATTTTATGCTTTTGTTTTGGAGAAATAGTTACAGTTCCCAATTCTCTTTTATGAAACCCTAGCATTCCAAACCACTCCATCAAGATTCGTTAATATGTTAAAGTAGTTACCTATCTTTCCCCGTTAGATCTATGTAATTCTGATCCTTATTTTCCCTAACCTAGTTCTTCTCTAACCTATTCACCATCCAACACCTCAAAATACATCAACCAAACCCTAGTGCTACTATACCTAGCCTAAAATACTCTTTATCCAATCATTTTTGATGTGATCTCTTGGATAGAGGCCTTTCATTCCTAGTAGGGCTAGCTACTTGGGAAAATATTGGTCTGTCGTTACCTTTGCTGGTCTCTTCTTAGCCTCGGAGATCCAGTGGAGTGATAACAGTCTCAAGCACCCAACCAAGTGGTTTTACAATTTTGAAAATTCCATACATGACTGAATATGACAATTTATACATCATAAGTCTCAACACGACCCTTACATTAAATTTCAGATATGACTCTTATAGCCAAGAACAAAGGACCTCAAGAGAGATCATAATTCAGCAACCAACATAATGCTAACAATGCATTATTCTCAGCAAGGCTAATGCTCCCCCTAAGCCTATGCATTCTCAACAACCAATTCATCAAAGCATCCTCATCAAGCAGATAAATATCAAGGAAAGGAAATGTATGTTGAACACTAGAATCGCAGATTGTACTCATCAACACTTGAGCAACAGAGCCAAACCATATATGTCAAATATTGTTCTGAAGGCTGACCCATAGATTTTATGATAGAAAGATCCATATGCATCTGTATAGAGAGAAAATCACGTATATATGTGCCTAGGCTTCATGCAACCTGTGTACTGAAATTAATCTTCTGAAATAAAACAGATTTGGTAAGTGAGGCAGAGACAACTCCCAGCTTCTATCTGAGATATTTAAATTCTTCCCTAGGAAGAATTTTAGTAAATATGTTAGCAACTTGTTCTTTGGAGGGAACATACTCCAATTTAACCTTTTGATCAAGCACTTGCTCTCGTAAAAAGTGATATTTTATAGGAATGTTCTTGGTTTTTGAATGCATAACAAGATTTTTCGAGATACTGATGGCACTTGTATTATCACATAGGATAGATATGGGAGGAGAGAATTTAATTTGAATATATTGCAATGTTTTCATCATCCAAAGAATTTCTATGTAACATGATGTAGTGGCCACATATTCTACTTCTGTTGTAGATAAGGCAATGGAACTTTGTTTTTTGCTGAACCAGGATACTAAACGGGGCCCCATATAAAATGCACCACCACTAGTGCCTTTTTGGTCATCAACATCTCTAGCCCAGTTTTATAAGCATGAAGAGTAAGATCAACATTCTTGGGATACCATAAACCAAAATCTTGAGCTTCTTGTAGATATTTGAATATTTTTTTTACAGCCTGAAGATGTGACTCCTTTGGATTGTCTTTGAATCATTAAAAAATCCCAACTGCATCCATGATATCCAGACTAGTCCATGTTAGATAAATTAGACTTCCAATAATAGATATATACTATGGTTATTTTACCATGGAAGAATCATCATGAGAATTGAGGTTACATCCGATCACAATTGGAGTGCTCATAGGTTTGCAATCTGCTGTCCCATACTTCCTCAGGATCTGTTTAAGATATTTTTCTTGTGAGAGAAAGATGCCATGTTTTTCTTGTTGCACTTGTAGGCCAAGAAAATATGTTAGCTCCCCAATTAAAGACATTCCAAATTCATGTTGCATCATAGAAGAAAATTTCTGACTCATGGATTCTTCATTACTCCCAAAAATGATGTCATCAACATAAGCAACAGTAACTAACAATTTATCATTCTCAATTTTTGTGTATAAGTTACTTTCTGAAAATCCTTTTGTGAAACCTTGTTGTTAAAGATACTTGTCAAGACGATAGTACCATGCATGTGGGGCTTGTCTTAGACCATACAGGGCCTTTTAAAGTTTTTAAACAAGTTTTTCATCATTTCCTAGAATGAATCCTTATGGTTGTTCTATATAAACTTCTTCTTCCAAATCACAATTAAGGAAAGAATATTTTACATCCATTTGATAAACCTTGAATTGTTAAAAACTTGAAAATGCAAGAAACATTCTTATGGCTTCAGGTCTGGCTACTGGTGCAAATGTTTCCTCATAAGCCTATGTAATGTCCCAATTTTAGCCTCAAGCTAAAATGGAACATTATAGTTGCATATTTTTATTTTGTTGAATAAAAATGGGTAAAGTGAACCATTCATGAAATAAGCAGGAATAAAATCCCTTACAATGTGAAAAGGGATCATCATGGAGTTGGATTTCATACCCTCATGTGTGAAAGGGGTTAAAATGCAAGTGGACAAGGCCTAATTGACCAAGTCAAACTGCGTTGGCATGAGTTGGAGAGCACTAAGTGGGACAACACAATTTTAGTGGAGGAATATTCCATGAGGGAGGAAACTTCTAGAGGAAGGAATATGAAGGCTTCATTGTGTTTAAAAGAGAGGCAAGGCAGCCCATTGAGATTATCTTAGATCATTTGATTATTTGTCTATAGAGACAAATTGCTGCCTCTTGTTGTTCAGCAGAGCTGCAGTGCCCTCGGGCACGAGGGAGTCTTGTTTAAGCTTTCCTCTCCTTCTTGAGTAGCTCATGAAGGATTGCACTCATCCTCCATATTTCGGCATTCAGGCCATAGCCTCATCCATCTTCATCAGCGCAGTGTCTGTACCATATTATTGTGCAGTGTTGCTGGGTGTTGCTGGGTGTTGCTGGAGGTTTCCTACAACACCATTTATAGTTGATCTTTCAGAGGAGGGATGTTATATACTTCCGAGAGGTTATTGAGGATGGTTCTCGAGCATATTCCACTATCATTGGTAGGAGGCCAACCACTACCATCAGTTACAACGTAGACCCTCTCAAAGACTGCGTTCTAGTTGGAGCATATTTGCAGTGAGGGCTTTGTAGACATTTTAGAGGGTGAGATCTTTGGTGTAGGGATCAGCCTTGTACTTTATATTTCCAAAGGAGAATGGATCTTCATCAGATTTATACATTCATCCTTCTCCATTCCATTCCATGTATTGAGTTTCTGCAGCAACCCAGTGACTCCGGCATTTTAGCAGTTTTGCATATTTTAGCCAATCCTTCTAGGATTGACTTGAGGTAGTGATTGGGAGCTTAGATATTCTCTCCCAATGATGTATGAGCCATGTATATGCAGATCCATGTTGTTTTTCACTCAGTACAGCAGTCTCCCTCCTATGACTGTGCAGTCCCTATTCATGGGTATTCTGCTATGATACAACATTGTGTATTTTGGCATATGTTTTCATGGAAGGCTTCTTGCATTATTCCTTTGATGTTCATTGTATCATTTTGCTGCTGTTATTTCATAATAAAATGGCTCAAGGGATTCATACATTTTTGCATAATGTTTATTCACTGCTATTTCCAGTTTATGTCTTTATATTGTTGTAACTACATTTTTGGGTTATCTTGAGAGATTCCCAATCTTGTTGTGTTTCCCTCTTGGGGATATTTTCCCTTGAAAACACTCTATATAAAGAGCCTGATAGTCAGCCAGGAAGCCTCTAGAGCTCATCCTTTTTTATGCAGGTGACAAATCTAGTAAATTCCCCTTCATTCTATCTCTGGAATAGATTTGCTTGTCGATTGACAATGTTTCTGAAAAAGGGACATTACAGTGGTATCAAAGCATAATCTTGGCTCAGCCTGTGGATCTTCACCAAGATGCCATCTAAGAAGATGAGGAAGACTCCACTTTGTGGAGAACAAGAAAGAAGAAAGGAGATGAGCTAGCCAAGCTTATCCCTAAATCCATCTAGGGCTTTCATGGGAGCCCCAAGCAAAAGAAAAGGGAGGTATTTAAAGAATCTCCACAAGGGTTTGAAGCAGAAACAAACTCTAGGGTTTCTGATGGGGAATGTGGATATGCAGTCACATCCTTTAATGCACAGCATAGTCACATGTGCAGATTTTCATGGAAGAGATGGGAAAAGAAGGAGAGTGATCAAGAGGAAAACTCTTGGAGGTTTTTCTGAGAGAGTGTGAGTCTCAAACTCTGGCATTCAGATATCATCTCACTTTCATGGATTTTTGCAAGTCTAAGGTGAAGGGAAGCTAGCACAAAGATAGATTTGTTCTATCTACTTTCATAAGTTCACCTACATGTTCAACCAAAGCATGGGTAGAAGAGTTGAAGACCATGTTGCAACAGCATAAAATTTCCAAAGAAGGTGCTATCAGATTTGCAGCACTGCACTTTAGAGGTAAGACCTATGCATGGTGGATATTTGGGTCATGTTCTTTAGAATAAAAATACTTATTCCTATTTCAGATTCATTGAATCCATGATGGAAAGATTTGGTAGGAGGAAATCTAAAACACATGCAGAGAAACAAACCAAGACTTTGCATGAAGGGAAGGAAACATAAACTCAGATCCACTTTAGAGCATTGTTGAGAGGGCTGACATCCTACATCACACCTTGTTTAAGGCAAGGTATCCATCTCATATTCTTGCACAATAGAGCATGGAGGTCTCTTTTTCAAAAAGAGATCAAATTTTGGAGAAGTTGCCCCTACATGTTGATGAGGAGGAGGGCAACTGTGTTGGTATAGCTAGAGTTGATCCAGTGCCTCATGTAGAGGAAAGATGAGCTCTTGCTCCACATAGAGGGATTACTGTGTCTTTGCAAGAAATTCCCCGGGATCTACCATGTAGAGATCAAGGCACAAATCATGATACATTTGTACCATTGTTGGTAGGGTGCAAAGTTATGGAGATAGAAGGAAGAGTTAGGGAGGATGATCAGCATCATGTGATGAGGAGAACACACCTTGTATATATTACGCGGTTGATGCACCTAAGATGATGATTGGATTGCGCAGTGGGGGCATGGAGGGTATTCTCCATTCATATATTCAGTCATCTCTTGATGATGGTGTCTCACTGCATGGAAACATTGCACCAAGGAGACCACTAGATCAGTAGAGGAGGTTGGATGCTCCACATTTGGGGCCTCACACCTTGATTTTAGGAGGTGGAAACCTTGGAAGAGTTCAGCACAACGCAGAGATTTTGGGATGGGCTCAAGGAGGAGGGAGACACTCTCTCATTTTCAGCATCACCCACTCTCATCAGTCATACTGTGCTGGCAAATGTTCCTGCAAAGATAGAGGATTGCATCTTCATGATGTAGGTTGACTGCTCCATATATTTGGTGAGAGAGATGATACTTCCTTTGAGGAAGGACTCTTTCATGCATTGGAGTAGATGGTGGCCACTCATGCTTACATTGCCCAGGATCGGGAGATTCTTTGTAGGTGATAGTCTCTCATGGGAGGCTCATTTTCAGAGATCGTCATTTCTATTTGAGCATGAGCATCTGCATGATGGGTATAGCAGCAACTTGGAGGATAAATTTGGCATGAGGGGATGTCAAGGCAGTAGACAGCAGCGTGATGGAGCACCATATTGCAGAACACCAACACTGTCTGGGTGGAGGATTGATCCAGGATTAAGGACTTAGCTTTGGTTGAAGTATTCCCCAGGATCTTGATGCATGCATGTTTCTTGGATGGCAGACACCTAGTGGATGATATGATCATCTATCATCATGGCATAATCTTCTCAGCTAGAGTTTCTAGTGTCAAGGAGAAATTATTTGCATGCAGCATGTGAGGACTTCCTAGCTATGCATTTGGATGCATACTTTCCCTTGCTAGAGGAGTTCACTTAGAGGGCATTCAGCATGATCTACATCAAAATAGGGGTAGATGTATAGCCTGATTGATTTTGGAGATGTTGGCATAACCATTCCCTTACTCATTAGAGGAGAGGGAGAGCATTCAGATGAGCCATTTCATCTCAAGGTCTCAAGTACATGGTGGAGAAGGTAGCATTTCCCATTTTGTACCTCTTTACTTCATATGAGAAGCCTATTGTCTCAAGGAGGATCATCCCTTCTTGCATTTGATATGATGTACTTGTAGCTACTTGTAGCCTTGATTGCGGCTAATTTTGTGATGGTTGTGGGGGAAGCCACATGCTTCTTGGTGTGCACCATTGGCACTAATTGGTATTTTGATGATTCCATCTTGTGAGGAGTTTGTGGCAGCAAAAAAGTGGCTAGCTCAGCACTTTTTACTTTTGATTTTGAGGTAGGCCAAGGAGGCACTGCGCAGGTTCCATGAGTGGAATTTGGAACCACTCTCCGATTGTCATTTGACAACTTGTTTCTATTGCATATTGCTCCTTATGTATTTCTGATGTTGTATGTCTATTGAGGAGCTTTATTTGGAGAGCATTGTATGAACAGCCCATTGGGAGCATGATTCTCCCCATTATACATGTTTTATTTTGTAGGAGATACCATGGGAAAACTGTGATTGCCACATTGCTACTTGTACCTTCTTGTGGGGGGGGACGACTTGGAGAATTTTCAGAGGCATTTCATGGCTGATTTTCTTGATGGGGTAGCTTGGGCCACTCTTTGAGGCCATACTATTTCAGCCCAAGGATAGAGGCAGCCCCATGAACACTCAAATGGAGAGAGGACCATCTTGAAACACAAGCACACTCTCCATTCAGCCCCAACACATTGCAGAAATTGGGGGTTGAGATTTTCATTAGATGATAGCATGGATGAGAGGATCATCATTGGGAGCAGCATTATCACATGCATATCATCACTCCTACCTTAAGGAGGCCACATTCTAGCAAGAAGGATTCCACTACACCTTCTATCTTTCCATGAGGAGCATCATCTTCAGTTTGCATACTTGGGAGAGAGCATTGGAGGGAAGATTTGTTGCAACATATTTGAGCAGTGGTGGGACCATGAATGAGGAGGCCACAAGAGAAGAAGGAGGAGGATTTTTTTTCTCTCTATGCAGTTGCTTGAGGACAAGAAACATGTGGGAGGGGAGGACTGTAATGTCCCAATTTTAGCCTCAAGCTAAAATGGAACATTATAGTTGCATATTTTTATTTTGTTGAATAAAAATGGGTAAAGTGACCCATTCACGAAATAAGCAGGAAAAAAATCCCTTACAATGTGAAAAGGGATCATCATGGAGTTGGATTTCACACCCTCATGTGTGAAAGGGGTTAAAATGCAAGTGGACAAGGCCTAATTGACCAAGTCAAACTGCGTTGGCATGAGTTGGAGAGCACTAAGTGGGACAATGCAGTTTTAGTGGAGGAATATTCCATGAGGAAGGAAAATTATAGAGGAAGGAATATGGAGGCTTCATTGTGTTTAAAAGAGAGGCAAGGCAGCCCATTGAGATTATCTTAGATCATTTGATTATTTGTCTATAGAGACAAATTGTTGCCTCTTGCTATTCAACAGAGTTGCAGTGCCCTCGGGCACGAGGGAGTCCTGTTTAAGATTTACTCTCTTTCTTGAGTACCTCATGAAGGATTGCACTCTTCCTCCATATTCCAGCATTCAGGCCATAGCATCAGCCATCTTCATTAGCGCAGTGTCTGTAGCAGATTATTTTGCAGTGTTGTTGGGTGTTGTTGGAGGTTTACTACAACACCATTTCTAGCTGATCTTTCAGAGGAGGGATGTTTACTACTTCCGAGAGGTTAGTGAGGATGGTTCCCGAGCATATTCCACTATCATTGGTAGGAGGCCAACCACTGCCATCAGTTACAGTGCAGACCCTCTCATAGACTGTGTTCTAGTTGGAGCATATTTGCAGTGAGGGCTTTGTAGACATTTCAGAGGGTGAGATCTTTGGTGTAGGGATCAGCCTTGCACTTCAGATTTACAAAGGAAAATGGCTCTTCATCAGCTTCAGCCATTCAGCCTTCTCCATTCCATTCCACGTGTTGAGTTGCTGCAACTACCGAGCAACTCCGGCATTTTAGCAGTTTTGCATATTTTAGCCAATCCTTTTAGGATTGACTTGAGGTAGTGATTGGGAGCTTAGATCTTCTCTCCCAATGATGTATGAGACATGTATATGCATATCCATGTTTTTTTTCACTCAGTACAACAATCTCCCTCTTATGATTGCGTAGTCCCTATTCATGGGTATTCTTCTATGATGCAACATTGTGTATTTTGGCATATGTTTTCATGGAAGGCTTCTTGCCTTATTCCTTTGATGTTCATTGTATCATTTTTCTGCTGTTCTTTCATAATAAAATGGCTCAAGGGATTCATACATTTTGGCATAATTTTTATTCATTGTTATTTCCAGTTTATGTCTTTATATTGTTGTAGCTACATTTTTGGGTTATCTTGAGAGATTCCCAATCTTGTTGTGTTTCCCTCTTGGGGATATTGTCCCTTGACAACACTCTATAGAAAGAGTCTGATAGTGGGCTAGGAAGCCTCTAGAGCTCATAATTCTTTATGGAGGTGAAAAATCCAGTAAATTCCCCTTTAGTCTATCTTTGGAATATATTTTCTTGTCGATTGACAATGTTTCTGAAAAAGGGACATTACAGCCTATACCTTTTTATTAAGCATACCCTTGACAAACAAGTCTAGCTTTGTTTCTAATGACATCTCATTTTTCACTTAACTTGTTTTTGAATATCCACTTTGTTCCAATTGCATTTTTATCATGAGGTCTTGGAACCAATTCCCAAGTATTATTATTTTCAATTTGAAAAATTTCTTCATTCATGGCCTAAATCCAACATTCATCTTTACTATCTTGATTTACATTTTGTGGTTCAATGGTGGATAAAAATACTAGATAAATGGGAGATCCTACAATAGTTATTCTTGTTTGTACCCCTGATTCCTTTTGTCCCAAAATTTTAGATTCTGGATGATTCTTTTGAACATACCTGGATGGAGCCTTTTCTCTTTCTGATGTATCTTCTTATGGTGCTTCATTATGTTCTCCTTATATATTATTGTTATTTGATGAGGGAAAACATTCATCATCATCATCCTCATTTGTTGTTATTTCCATTTTTGGAGTTGTGAGAGATTCATCAATCACAACACCAATACATTCAAAAATATTCCGAAGTATCTTATTGTATCATTTGTATGCTTTACTTCTAGAAGAGTAACCAAGAAATATTCCTTCATCTGCTCTAGGTTCATGTTTTCCAAGTTTTTCGTCATTATTTTTGATATAATATTTGCTTCCAAAAAATTTAAAGTGCTTCACAGTAGGAGCATTATTATACCAAAGTTCATAAGGATTTTTATCAATGTTTACACGAACATGAGCCTTGTTGAGAATATTTACTGCAGTATAAACAGATTCACCTCAAAAGGTATCAGGAGTCCCAGATTCATCAAGCACAACATAAGCCATTTGCTGAACTATTCTATTCATTCTTTCTTCCACACCATTTTTTTGTGGAGTTCCAGCTACAAAAAAATGTCTTTTTATGCCATATTGTTCACATAAATCAAAATATTCATCTGATATGTATTCTCCTCCCCGATTAAATCTAAGACATTCAATTTTTAGATCTAAGTAATTTTCAAATAAATATTTGAAGACCCTAAATTTTTCAAATGCTTCGTCTTTATGCTTCAATAAACCGATCCAAAGCATTATAGAAAAGTCATCAATGAATAAGATATAGTATTTTTCTCCACGAGGCGAATTTTTCCTTATAGGTTCACATAAATCATTATGTATAAGTTCAAGAGGCTTACTTGCTGATCCTTCTTTGGTATTAAATTGAACCCTGGTTTTCTTACCGAATTGGCATGATTTCCATTTGGTACTTTCAGGTAGAGTGATGTTGGGTAGATCATTAACAACTTTGAGCCTGCTAGATTTGCTTATTTGAGGAAAGATCATATGTCCCAATCTTTTGTGCCATAACCATTTTTCTGTAGATTTACATAGATAACATTTCTCTTGGCCACCTTCCAATATATACAATTTTTTTGGTGTTCTTGTTCATATTATTATGGTATTTCCTGTGTCAAGTTCACGAACCACACTCTTTTGATCGAAATACAACTTCATTTTCTTGATCACACATTTGAATAATACTCAACAAGTTATTCTTTAATCCATTAACATACATAACATTGTTATCTTTAACCTTTTATTTTAGAAAAATAGATCCTTTACCCTTAATGATAGCAGGAGAGTCATTTCCAAAAGTAACATTATTTTCCTTCTCTAATGCATTGTATGAAATAAGTTTATCTTTATCACCTGTCATGTGCTTTGAACATCCGCTATCAATGTACCATTTATTTTCTTCTCCTTCTGCAAATAACGCTATGCCACAACTTTGAAACTATAAGTCCTTCTTTCTCCACACCTTGGAGCTTGTGGATATTTGTTCGTTTGGCTAAATTTTTCTCCTACATTCAGATTCTTCATGTCCAAAGTTATTGTAAAATGAACATTCAATTTCATCTTGAAGAGGAGAAAATTTGTTATAAGTATTCTTCTTTATTCCTATCTCATTTCTTTGCTTTCTTGCTTCTCTGGTCATGATGGTTTTGTATGCAACACATTGAGCAGCTTTGTGACCAAAATTATGACATGAGAAACATTTTCCATTAAATAAATTTCTTCAATCATAGAACCTTCTAGTGTTGGTTACCTTTTGACTGAATTTTCTGTTTTGTTCATTCTTTAATTTGAATGATCATGCTTTACCTAGACATTGTCTTTGTTCTTTTGCTAAGTGGTGAAGATTTTTGGCTAGCTTTTGCTGCATTTAGATAGCTTGCAGCTCAGGTATTTTATGACTGATAAGATTCACCAATATATCCAACACCTTTCTTCACAAGAAGAGAGTGTTGAACCTTGATAATTTCATCTAAGGTTTCAGATCCTTTAGAAAATCTAGGATTAATATTTTTTACTTTCTCAATTTCCTTTCTCAGACTTACTATTTCACATTCTAATTTCTCATTGTGCTTCTCCTTTTCTATGAGTTGATTATTTAGACTATATATGGCTATTTTGTTCTCTTCCAAGCATATCTTGAGTTGAGTGATTTCTTCAAGGAAATTATTTTCTTCTAAAGCATCCATAAAAGTATCTTTAGGCTCACTAATGTCTTTTTTAAATTTCATGAGCAGTCTAATATCTTGATCATATTCTCCTTCTTCACTATTTGCAAGCCATCACTATCTTCATAAGTACAGTAACTTTTTCTATTAACAAATTGTCACCTATTACCTTTCTCTAAATCCTTTCCCTTATCATGATTATCTTTATGGGGACATTTAGTAGCATAATTACACACTCTTCCACAAGAAAAAAACTTGAAAATAAGCTTACCTCTGAACCTTCCAGTGCTAAGTTGGATTTTCTTTACGAAATTTACCTCATCTTCTTCTGATACATACCCTGATTATTTTTTTTCTTCCTTTTACTTTCCTTTTTCAGTAGCTCTAAAAGTAGCTTCTTTGACTTTAGATGGACCTCCTTTTCTCATTTCATAAGTATTCAGGAACCCATGAAGTTGAATAATAGTAAGAGTTTGTAGATCATACTTCTCTTCAATAACAGACACCTTTGAATCGAATTTAGGAGTTAGAGATCTTAAAATTTTCTCTACTAAAGTTGTATCTCTTATGTATTCACCAAGGTTTCTCATATGATTTACGATCTCATCTAGGCATAAAGAGAAACTAGCAATAATTTCATCACTATGCATTCTGAGATTTTTATATTGAATTCTGAGAGATTGAAGTTTAGCACTTTTTACCTTGGCATCACCTTCATAGCTCAGAATATTTTTTTCCCATGTCTCTTTTGTTGTATTTAACTGCATAAATTTGATAAATTTTGATTCGGTCCGGCTTCCCAATAATGCATTGACAACTTTTGCATTAGTTTCATAGTTCTTCATCACTACTAGATCTGTGGGAACTACAGCTGGATATTGATAACTGCCTTCAAAAATTTCCTAAACATCTGCTCCAAGAGACTGAAGATACGATCTCATTCTTGTCTTCAAGAAAATTAAATTATTTCCGCTAAAGAGTAGTGGTCTGAGAGATGTTGTTCTATCTTGATCGCTCATCATGGATGATCTTCCTTCTAGCGATTAAGCTTCCTCAGAAGGACCTGCTCTGATACCAATTGTTGGGAAAAATACTGAGAGGGGGGGGGGGGGGGTGAATCAGTATTTAAAACTCACAATAGTATTTTTACTTTCTCTTTACCAATTTCTATACGCGACTTTCATTAATCTAACTAGCGTATATACGCGACTATCTTTAAAGAAACTTCCATGTGTCCAAATATCTTATTATGCACATAAATATTTACTTATATCAGTGCATCATTCATTCATCATTCATTTGGTAAGAAGTAAATATGTGCAGTAACAACAGAATAAAGAATCACAAATAAGCAACACATATTAACACCGAGATTTAAGGTGGAAACCCAAGTTAGGAGAAAGAAAATGTTGTTGTCATCTTTGTCTTCAATATTTATTATAAATAAAATTCTTTACAATCTTGTATTTCCGCGGACTCATACTAGCACACAGGGACCCACCTACAGAAGGCTGAAACCTTCTCTCGTTCTCCAACTGCTAATGGAAGGGAGATCCAACCCCTTGATCTCATTTACTAGCCACTACTAAAAGAGAGCTACAACCCCCTAAAATAATCACCAGCTTCTACTAACAAGAAGCTTTGACTTCCACACTGAAGGCTTTAACCCTCAGAACTACTAGAGACCACTTTTCATAAATTTTCACACTAGATCCAATAACTTCAACATAACACTATTTGTAGATCAAAACTAATAACCATCAACCAATCTTAGAATAGTGAGATCACTATGACTAGATCACAGCAATAAACCCAGACTTCTGAATTAACATGCAAAATTAACTTCAACCCTGATTATTCATACAACCAAATCTATACACTACTTTACTTACTGCAACATGTGTATATACGTGCTTTCTGGTGGATGAACCTGCGTATAGATATTTATATACTAAATTTAGGAATCTGACCAGACTCATAACATATCAGAGACATTCATACATACTTTGTCAAACTTACAGAGCCCTTATTTAGTCAGCAACATCCATCATATTCAATCACCCAGTCACTAATCATATTTATACATAATCAACTAGCAACATAAATAGTATTCAAACAATCTAGATCTACATGAAGACTTCATTGACATACAACAAAAATATGGCAGAAATGATCAGACATTTTCTTTAGCAGTCTTCAGAAAACCCCTAACTTCCATATCTGCTTTTTCTAAAACAAATGCGCGTGTATACATGCTTTCACCGTGATGAACCAGCTTATAAATCTGTAGATATTCAAGACTGCGTAACACTTCAGATCAATAGACTTAGTCATATCATACCCTTCACTTCAAAAAACATGCACCATATCACAGATCTAAACATCTCACAAACAGATCAAGAAAATACATAGTCATTTCAGGTCTAGAGATCCTTATCCATCATTGTATTCATAGATGCATCATTATTTTAGATCTATTAATAAGTTGTAACTCATTCCATGCAGATATACTTCGGAGTGAAGTATTCAATCAATACCCATACACTTGCACCTCTTGCACTATGATATTCTTATCCTTATATAGTTTGAGCCTTTGCCAACACAATGAGCCAAAACCACAGAAGTGTCGATGGTATTCTTGGATAGAGTCAAATAGACAACATAACACTCAATATTTTGGGCTAAAACCATGGTAAGGACCCCTGGTATCATCAAATGAGTGCGTAAGTACATACGTGACTTGGATTCTTCGTACCCGCGTGTATACGCGACTTCTCTTCACCAAAACTACATATACACTAATTCTGGACGTATTCACGAGTTTTCTTCATAAAAAATGCGAGTATACATAGGTTTCCTTCATCAAACCTGCGTATACATTTTGAAACATTACCTTTATCACTTCTTTGTCACTGACTGGAATTCCTTTCTCTGTCACCTCTGAACTAACCTGAAGATACATCATTTTTACATCTTTCACAAATAGGTTGCTAGAAAAAGGCAACTCATCGAGTAGTTTTCCATCAAGGACAACATATTTCATCATAATTCCAACATCAAGGGCACTAGGTGCTTTCCAGTTGTGGCAACCAATCCAGTGTGCACAGAAAGATCAAAGAAAAAATTAAGGACCGATGAAGGATAAGTATCACTATTTTATTTTAGTTTTATTATGCATGTGATTTGTGATTATAACTTATGATGGTCACATGTTATTTATGATTATGGTTTATGGTGATTTCATGTGATTCAAGATTCTAATTTGCGATGGTTGTATTTTTAGATAACCAGATGTGATATGTATATATGTGATGATTTAATCAAACAAATAGTTTGTCTTGTTGTGAGAGGAAGTGAACATGATTGCAAGTGTACATGTTGACGAGCTACCAATGAGGTATTATTTTAGTTTAATTTGGTTTTTTTTTAGTCTAATGGGAATTATATTATTCGTACAGGAAAGCATGGAAATTATTGGTTGGGTGGTTGGAATTGATTGCAAGAATTAGCAGGAAAAACAAAAGGAATTGAAATAAGCAACAATATGATGGTAAAGCACTTCAGGAGAAAGGCCATTATGAGATGCTGGTACCCAATAGTGTCCATATATTTCCATGGGAATGCTATGACTAGTATGATGATATTTTTGAGGGAGGGATATACCTTGGTTTTTGTATCTTTTGATGCCATGAAGACTTGCCAAGGGATGGACTACCCGAGATGGGGGTGCCAGTGGAACTTGGAAGATGCGTGACTGCATGGAAGGGGGTGACATGATTGCTCGAGGGACTATGTAGTAGAGAAGGGAAGGTTTTATATGGATTTGTTTTGGTCATCAACATTTCCATATGGAAACCTATGCACATTGGGAGTGGGCCCTAGAATAATTATCCGATAATATTTCACTAAGGATACACTAGCGTAGGATTATAAAGTTGGACATTTGATGCAAAATTTGACTTTGGAAGGGGATTCTAGACTTCTTGGGAAGGAAGTGAATCCTGGTATTACTTTGAGGGTGGAGGTGTGAGCCTGTGGCTTCCCTTGTTGTGGATGCAGGAATCGTATTCTATTACTTGTTGGTTCAGAAAATGTGCATATATGTATATGTGTATATCATTGTAAATAGTCTATCGACTTGGATTTATTAATATTTGTAGAAAATATGGTTTTATATATGGTTGTTATTCTAAATATCGTAATGATTTGTGTTATAAAGTTGTATTAAACGGTATATTTTTCATGTTTCAATAGTGGTCATTATAAATACTGCAATGAGTTGTGTTTTAAACCTCCATAGGCAATACGTTTTGTTTTTTTAGTAGTTTGATGGTTTGTAGGTGTCATTGAACATTGAGGACGGTGTTCCCCCAAGGGGCAGGGTTTTGTAACAACCCTGGGTAAAAATCCATGTAATATATATATATATATATATATATATATATATATATATATATATATATATATATATATATATATAGATATAATACCAAGGTCATGGGACGCATATTCCAAGTTGAATGGTGGGAAAAAAATCCTAGCGGGTGTTTATTTATGTTATTATGGCTAAGGAAATTGGCAAAGGAAATTGAAAAATATTTGGAAAGGCATGAGGCATTAATTGGCATTTTATGTATGAAAATAATGGAAATTGAATAAAATAGAGGCCACATTGATAAAAAGACTTCTGCAGATCATTTGGAAAATACACTTATGGCTCTCATTTTATTCTCTCTCTCTCTCATACTCTTGGATCCTTAGAGTTTTCTTCGAGCACTCTTGGAGGAGAGTGGCATACTTTGGATTTGGAGCAAGAAGGAAAAGAAAAGGTAGGACAACACAAGAGGACATCAGGATCAATGACTACAGCAAGATTTCTTTGTAGGTATCGAGTTGCATGTATGGTTTCCTTGCTATTTTTGGCATGCATAGTGTATCCATGTGGTTTCTTGGTCATGATTTTTCATTTCCATGCAGGATTACCTAGATTGACAGTGGAATTTCCTAGCCTTTCCATTTCTTGGATAGCCATGGTGTTGTGGTTTCAATTTTATTATTTTCTATGGATGGTTCTCATGTTCCTTTAGTTTTGGGTTGAGTTATTAGTTCCTGTAAGCCTTGCTTAGATAAATGATCTGGAAGCTCGGTGGACAGTTATGGGTCGAGTTACTATTCCAAGAAGCATTGGTTGGATAAACACTCTAAAATACTTAGGTGGGTTGAGCTATTAGTCCTAAAAGCCCTGGTTGAACAAACGCTCTAGAAGCCCTGTAATAATTTGGGTTTAGTTACTAGTCCTGGAAGCCTTAGTTGGAACAAACACTTGGGAGCCTTGGAATAGTTTGAGTAGATATCAATACGTGATGGTTGTGATGTCCAGTCCTGAGGTGGAATCATTGGTTGAGATATGAGGTATTTTGGCCTATATAATCCCTAGTTTGGTTTTGATGGTTTTGGTTTATGAGATCCCATATTCATGCTTGGAATATGGCACAGGGGTGGCTGGTTGAAGAGATATTTTCGTAGCCATGGCTATGGTCGGGTGGAATGTGGAAGTCCCATACTTGGTTGCATTTTTCTTATGGAAATTAGAGCTTATTTTTCCCTTGTAAGCATGGGGAAATATGTTTGTTATTCTATGGCTTATATGGTTGTTATGTGCTTGTAATTTATGTTTATTATATGTTTCTTATGACTAATTTTTATGATGGTGATGATGTATGACTCTCATCATGTTTTGTTTGGTAATTGAATGAACAATGTATCTATGCATAAATAGAATATGATGTAGATAATGTGATGTAACCACAATGGTACTTAACAATTATTAGATAATTATGAGACCCATATGCTCAGATATGTTGTTTACACCTGTATCTTACATATTTGTGATATGTTTGACGAAATTCATATCATGGCTAGTAGGGGTCTACTCTAGGTCTTGTCATGATTTTTTCCAATTCACAATTGTTTCACTATTTTAATTCATTCATTAACTTGTCATTGAGTTCTAGGTAATAGCCTGGGCTCTAGGCCTAAAAAGTGCCTTAAATCCCATGGACGTAGGCACTATTCAAGGAAATTTAGTCCCTGGATGTAGGCATGTAGGCTTGTGCATGCGTCCAAAGCATCCCAGATGTTGGCATGGAGGCTTGTGCATTCATCGAGAGCTTAAGTGGGTTAAAAAATTAGTGGGACCTAGGGCATAGTTACTTGAGTGGTTGGGATGGTTCCTAGGAGTCTTGTTGCATATATGCAAGGTTTGTATGATTTTTTTCCATCAGTTCCACTTCCTTAAGTTTACTTAGGAGGTTGAATCTGATCATAGTAGCCTCTCATCATGTGTTTGCCCCGGTTGGCCAGTTACTTGGGTAGATGTGGGACGAGGGTGTTACATTGAATCACGATGGTGGGTTGAGAGACCTCTTGTCTTGGTGATGGATTGGGGCCAAGACCCGCAGGGAAAGGGAAACTTGAACCACTACGAGCGACATCTAACTTGCGAAGCACTTGAAGTGTGTCATGAAAATATTCAAGATGGGGACAACGTTGGGAATAATGTATGTACTTTATCACACAAAGCACAATGGTGATAATTTGTGCATAAATTTGTATTCTTCTTAGAGGACTCGAGTAAGGTAACATGGACCTCAGGAATGTTAGGCTTAGGAAAAGTATCGAAGACCAATTTATTAAAATGAGGGAGTTAAATAAAATTATTGGTGGCATGCCCAACAACATCACACAAAACACATGGAGGAGAAGGCTCTAGAGATTTAGGACGAGTGGGAGTTGTATGGGGTGCCTTGTATTTGTTTCCCTTTTTCTGGGATTTCCCCCCCTCACTAGATGATTTTGGAGTAGGAGTGGCTTCATATTGAGGTTGTTTTGTGAACTCAAGAAAATGAAGGGGTGGTTAATACAGGTTGAGATGGAGTCAAAGCTGTATAAGTTTTGAGTTCATCGAAGGAGGTTTGCAGGAGGATTAATGTACTATAATGGGATCTCCAAGGTGATGCTAGGAAGAATCTACATGGCCATTACTAGGGTAGAAACGATTCTTGGTGGAAAGAATAAGAAAGTTATCTGACCAGAGGGGTAATGACCTAGAGGAGTTTCTCCTATATGAGAAATACCTGGGGGAACAATTCCTAGTTGGAAAGGACCAAGAGAGATACCACCAGTAAGAAATTGGCCTAGAGGAATTGTACCTGAGGAACTCGTTGAGTCTTGAGAATGAGGTTGTAGAGGAACTGGCTGGTGAGAATGTGTGTCATACTAATTTCTTGTGATTCATGATGCTTGAAGCATGAAAACACTCGAAGAGTTATGCTTAGAAGGAGTATTTGATACAACATAGTAAGCACCAAGAAGCATGGAATATTTATGAATTCAGGGGAAACATCAGTAAAACAGGAAGTGGTATGATTTCTAGTCATTAACGAAATAATGGTCTAAGGGGAGGTGTGAGACTAGGGGTCATAGTAATTCAACTGATCGATAGTCATGATATTTCCATTGTGAGGAAAACACATCTTGAGAAAGAGAAAGGATGAAACACTTGACATGGCATATTTGTAACTACGACCCAACATGATGTTATAATCTAAAAGGGCATCAATGAGTTCGATATAAACTAATATTATATTGCCAAAAGTAGTGAAAGGGCAGTTGCGATATAAACCTTGGGGTTGTGATGGGTGACCTTCCTAAGCACGAAGACTTATAGTGGATGGTGACAGGTCAAAGGGACTAAGTTTATTCCAAACACTAGTAGCCATCACACAAGTGTAGGTGCCTTTGTCTATTATACACCGCTAGACAATGGAATGTTTTATGGAGACTGGTACTTGAAAGGAAATGAAGGAAGGAAAGGAAGTATGTTATGCTTTATCAACATTAATGAAAATCATATGATCATCATAAGGATCCACAATTCCCAAAGAGTATAGTAGATATTTCAATTGGGATGGGCACATCTGAAGGACTTCCAGGGTTGACATGGAAGTAGGAGATTGTGCCAAGTCATCTACTATGCTATAGGGCTAGGAGGCTTTAGAAGAAGTAATGTTTTGATGTAATTGACCTTTGGGGATCTTGGGATGGACCTCTACTTTAGGTTTAGGGATCTGTAAGGTAACATTTGATGATGATAGGGACTTAGTGGATACTTTGGGTTGTGAATCGGTTAATGACTTTGTAGGAGGTTTTTCATATTGGCATGATCGAGTCTGTAGGTTGAATTATTCGGTTTTACTTCTTCAGAATTCATCATGAGAATATGCTAATTGTTCTATCCATATTATGAAGGTTGAGGGGTTACAGTAATCTGTGTGGGTTGGGAATGCACATATACTTGATGAGGAAAAGGATTCATAAGAATTATGGTTGTGATGAAGAAAGAGGGGGAGGAGGTGGATAAATGGGATGAGGTCCTCTAGAAGAAGTTGATTGAGCTTCCCATACTTGACGCATCCGAGGTAAAAGGTGACATTCATGGGTATAATGGCCAAAACATTCACAACAGGAATAAGGTTTATTGGATCTAATAACCTTTTTTACATGGGTTTTCTACCCTATTTCTGGGTTGCGATATTAGGCTAGTCACCCTTTCGAGAATTAGGTGGTCAACCTTGGTTACCCTGGTTACCTCGAGGTTGTTGAATTTGGTTACCTTTCCCCTTATTCCTTCTCTTGGGGTTAGGGGGATTCATAGTACTCTATTGATCATTACATGTGATTCTGTGGAGGTGGTTGTTGTTGTGGAAGAGGAGGAATAGGTATGGAAGGTTGAGGCATTGGTGACAATGGGGATGGAGTTTTAGATAATGCATAAGGGTAGTAAGGATTCATGAAAAAATTTGGATAACTAGGTTGATAAACAACTGGCCCTGGAATCGACTGATGTGTATGGGGATATGGATATGACATGCTTCTACATTGGTAAGAGTTGACATGTGAAGGATCGAGAGGGGGATAGGTGTACGAGGAAGTGGTCCCCCCCTAGGTTGACACCAAATCATAGGAGGTTGAGGATATGGTGATTGTTGAGGGTGGGAAAGAGGTCCAATTATACCATCAATGCCGTGAGATGCCCTGTGTGCATTAATAACACCAGGTTGAGGCAGATCGGGAAGGACAATATAAAAATAACCTAGCAGGGTGTTAGTCATCATTATTTTTCACTTTTTGGTGATGACTAGTTATAATAGTCAATTTTTCTAGCAACTGATCTAAAAATTTATCAAATTTTCCAGCTAGAAAACACCCATAATTTTTTTTTCCCTCCTACCTTTTTCAATCCGCCCATGATGAGATGAACCTCATTATCAAGCCCTATCTAGCCTCGGCCATACTAGTTTGCCCATCAGCTCCAAAGAAAACAATCTAAAACTGTCCAAAGAAGTCTCCCCTAAGTTAGGTAGTGACGCTTTAGGAATTTCTCCCTTGGCAAACTATCCTAAAGCCAAAGAACATCTATCTACTACAGACCATTCATAACAGACCTCCCATTCTGCAAATAAAGTTGGTTACAACCCTAGGTCGCGCCACTCATAAACCATCAAGTCTCAGCAATACATGTACCATAGGTCAAACTGATTTTAGGTGGTTTTACAGTGTTTTAATGGATCTTTCAAGAACATAATTATAACAGCATTCCTAGGAGACAGTATTTGGTTCCACATGAGAAGACAGCTGCTTCTCAATGTGATTTTGAGCCTAGCATGTAGCTACAGAGCAGAGAGTTGTTTCATTAAGCTCCTGCGATCACAGTCAAAGCATGAAAAGACAGTGAAACGAAAAATAACACTGTTAAAGGCTGATGAGATGGCATGACTGAAAAAACCTCCTTCATCTATAAGCAAAGGGTTTGAAGACTGAGAGCACCTCATTCATCTATAAGCAGAGGATTTTTGAGAACTTAGAGAACCTCCTTCATCTATAAGCAGAGGGCCATGGATAAAGTTTGATTTTAAGAATCTGCACTGACTAAAAGACATTTTTTGGGTACAGTAAGACAACAACTGAAGGCCTCTGCACGAAAATGATGATTAAAGGCAGAGGTAAAGCAGTGGGATTTAAAATTGGTTTGCATGAGTTTCACTATCATTTGAATTACAAGGCGAAGCTAATGGGCTGATCATCAATGGAGAAATGTTATAAGCAGATGGCCAAAAGAGTCCAACAGTCTTGGTCTCAAACTAACTTCTGCCATCATATATAAGGGAAACCACTATCAGTAGGTTCATCAAACATTATTCTTTTGATTGAGAAAGAGGTTGGAAGGAAATCATGCATTTGTCAAAATAGGCCTCCTTCATCTATAAGCAGAGGGCCAGAGCAGTGATTGATTTTAGGGTTTTTCACTAATTAAGAGACAAATGGTAAGAGTAGTAGAAGACAGTTGAAGGCTTCTGAACAGATAAATCATGTAAAAAACAAAGGAAAAGCATGAGTGCTATAAATATCAAAGAAGCTGAATTGTCTCCTATTATATTTTCTCTTTCAAAGACAGCCTGGAGCCAAGAAATGAACAAACCTTGCTGAGGGGTATAAATTCCTTAAAAGTTACAAAGACCCATCTCCTTGATAAGCAGGATCGACATTTAGTCTCTGTTCCTTTAAACAAAATAGAAGTGAAAAGAAGTTGAAATTAGCTGGGTTGGACACAGGCCAAAGAATGATGATTATTTTTCAAAGGGGACTTTTCTTCCTGTTCATAAAAAAAAATTCCTTTCAATTACACATCATAGTGGACAGAAGGCAATTTGAGCTTATTTTTCCCAAGGGGCAGTGCAACTGAACACATAGGTTCATAAATGTGCAAGAAATATTATGACATGTTTTTTAGGTCCTGGAACAACATTCAAAGCCAATATATGCATGCCACTGTTACAAATGAAGGCTTGCTCCTTATAAAAGAGGTAAAAGATACCTGGCTGTTGCTTTTTGAATAAAGGAAAGATTGTTGAAAGAAAGTTCCCTTTTGAAAGACAAAGGATGATAAAGCCTAGGTGAATACAACTAGCCCTCACACCCAGTCAAAGAGAAGCATCATTTGGAGAATACATCTACAGTCCTTCATGTGGCTCAGAGCATAATTTTCCTTCCACAGTGTAGATATCAAAAAGGAAAACAAATTTTCATTCCTTAAATGAGAAACAGTGAAAGTTTTAAATTCTCAAAAATGTTGTTTTATTTCAAAGAAGGGGTTAGGCTTATAAAAGAAATGGTCATTACCACTATGACATTTATCCAAACAAAAAGGTATCAGGTTATGTTTTAAAGGATAAGGTTTCAAGTTTTGTTTAAAAGCAAAGGCCTTTTCAAACATCTCTTAAAAAACCCTCACCAATCAAGTGTGAAAAGGACTTTGGATTTTTCGCTTTCAAAAGGGGTTAAGGACCGTTGCCAATCTATTTTGCATTACCAGAACACAAACAACACTCCCATCTGCTATTCACTAGACCAGAGAAAGTGTTTTTTAAGCAAAATTCACAGATTTTTGGGCTTGGAGACTGCGCGGTGTGCCTGTAGAAACGTCTGGCACGTTCAGGCGAAATTTTACCAAAGGATTACACTGTCGCGCGTCGCGCCTGTAGGCGCTGGTCATGACTGCCCTTCAGTGACCCGAAAACCTTGCTTTGCACAGTTCCCTCCCTATTAAATGTGCCACGCCTATTTCAAACAATCAAAGTGCCTCCAAAAAAGTTGTGAAGCCACTCATTTCCTCAAGAAAATCCCATCATCGATCTTCAAGGTATTTTCTTTGCCTTCCTTGCGAAAATCAAAACTATTAAGTGATGGCAAAAAGATGAAACTCATGGTGTAAATCACAGTGTTGAGTGAATATTTTAAAGGAAGCTGTTACAGTGGGAGACTGGTGGAGGGTTTATATTAGCTTCAAAGAACCTAAGACTACCCTAAAAACAATGTTAGACATCACACTACCTGCAAGGCAAAACAACACTGTTTTAATGGTTTTGTCAAGAATTAAGAGTATCCTACTGCTCTAGCATAAACCATAAACTTTGTCAGCCTTATGTAGTGGAGAAAACAATGGTAAGGAGAGTTGTTCTTTTTTTTTGAAGCCCGGGCTTGTAGTGGCTATATTTGCCTAACACTGACATAGTGAAAGTAGTGGATTTTTATTGCTGTCAAAAGACCTAACAAACTACCCTCAAAACAAGTTGAAAGGTGGATGCAGTGTTTAAAGGGAGAAAAAACAGGGTTTGAAAAGTGAAACAGTGGGCCTAAATTCAACAGCAGTGATCATTGTATAAGTTCTTTGCTATTTCAAAAGTCCCCTCTGTGTGGTAAAAAAGCAAAAAACTAGTGTTTTCTCTTTTGTTCCATGAGGCAGAGTTTAGTGAGTGAAGTTATTAAATCAGTTTGGAGGTTTTCTGTCTAACTGTGGGTGAGGAATAGTGAACACAAGGAAGGTATTTTTGATTAGGAGGAGTATTTTTCCTCTGTCTAAAATACTAGGCTCCCTTTCTTACATCAAAGCATCAAGGGCTCTGTGACCTTATCCAAACAAAGAAAATCACTTAACTCTGTATACATTTTTAGTTCACTGTGTGCTTGTTATTAAAATTATTTTTTGAGTGGCATACAAAGGATAAAAAGCAGTGATTTGGAATGAGCACAGACCTGATATCAAATAAACATTTCACACAGCATTTGAGGCAAATTTGCCTTAATCAAACAGTGATTGATAAAGAAGACAGAGTGTTGTTTGAGAAAGCACTTCAAAAAACCATTTGAGGCAGTTTGGTTTTGCAGAGAGCATCCAGAACAAGATGCCTCCTAGGCAGGACAGTAGGAGTGGTTTACATAAGATATTTGAGCCTACTTTGATTGAAGAAGTGAATGCCCACCCATCAGTCTTGTTCAATTTCCATGAAGTTGGGTGTTTAGATTTTTGTCAAAGAGTGCAAGAGGTGAAGAGTTTTTCTCCTTTGACACATCTTTGCGCTTTAAGGTTTCAAGACAAGCATTTCCAGTTGGCATGCCTTGACTTCAAATTTTCTCCAAGGTCCATCTCCAAGGCCACTAAAATCCCCTATATTGGTGATAAATGGTTTAAAAAAAGCCATTTGGACTTAGAAGATTACAAGCCCTTTCTAAAGCCTGAACAGAGAGATTCATGTCCTTCTATTTTCCCTTTCTCATATTTTTTAGCCAGTTACACCCCTCTCATGAAGATTATCATGAATTACTTCACTTGTGAGGGAAGATTCTCCCAAATCTATGCCTATCACATTCGACTGCTCATGCATTTCACAAGGACCAAGCTGCTAAATATTCCTTTCTTCTTACACAAGAGCATTGAGAAAATTTCTTCCACTATTCATAAGAAGCCTCCTTCACAGCAAATCACCTACCTCTTCCATCACTCTCTCATAAAATTCATCATCCTTCATCAGCTTGAAAAGAGGGAGGTCTCTTGGGATACTTTCCTCACCCATCCGGATTTCTCCACTGTCCCTCCAGTTCATACATCCCCTACACCTCCTACTCACCATCCTTCGCCTTCTTCTAGCAGATCTATTCCTAAAAAGCTCAAGTTTACTACAAAACAAACAAAGGAACATGAAGAAGGAGAAGAAAGTGACCATGAGGAGGAAGAAGGACATGAGGAGAAAGAAGAAAGTGATGATGGGCAGCAGCAAGGGGATGAGGAAGAAAGCGTTGAACAGCAGCATCACAGTGATGATGAGCAGCAGCAAGGAGATGAAGAAAAACAGACTTATGATGAGGTTGAGCAGCCTTATGATGACACACAACAGCCAAAAGAGACTGAACAACAACATCACAGTGAGGAGGAAGAGGAGCAGCATGAAGATGTTGAACAAAGGTATGAAAGTGATGAACATGGGCAGTCAAAAGATGACACACAGCAGCTACATCATGATGAACAGGGGCAGCATGAAAGTGCTGAATAGGAGTAGCATGAGAGTGATAAACAGGGGCAGCCACAACATGTTACACATCAGCCACAGCATGAGGGACAACAAGCTCAAGAAGAAAAAGGGCAAAGTGACAAGGGTAAAGAACCAATGGAGCATGTGCTAGCTGCCTCTCCGAGGCAAGGGGCCATGCTCTTTTCTCCGAAATTCGCTAAGCCCCGAACAACAAAGAAAAGGGTGCCTAGATCTATCACTCCAAATGTGACTAGGGCCCTCTGAAGCAAAGGAAAATTTCCCAAGAAGCCCATGATTGATTTTCCCAGGAGGAAGAGCACTAGAATAGCCACCCAAGGCAAAGGGAAGGGCAAGGAAGAAGGAAATCATGAACAGGAGAGTGCATTCGACATCATCCAAATCCAAAGCGATGATAGTGATAATGAGGCCCGGATTCTAGAAAACCTCTTGATCCATAGAGAAAGCCAAATTGATGCCTTGAAGGATGATCTTCGTAGAGCTAGGAATTTCAATCAATTTTTGAAAATCCAAAATAAGCAAATGAGTGGCCATATGGTTGTTTATGAGACACGGGCAATCAAATACAATAAGGAGGCCTCCAAAGCCCAAGTGAGGTTGGAAGAACTCATGGGTGAGTTCGATGAAAGTGAAGGTGAAGATCAGCCTAGGCGAAAGAGGCCAAGAACCATGGGGCTAAAAAAGGCCCTTGAGAAGTAAAAATAAGAGGAAAATTCCCTTCTCCAATCTACCCCTCTCATTGCATTGTTCGAACAAGAGATAGAGAAAAATAGGGAGGCATGGCTTGAGAGATTCAATGACCACTTGGAGAAGAAATTGGAGAAGGAAAACAGGGATTTAGACCTTCAAAGGAGAATGATGGGGCATTATAAAAAGTTAAATCAGTTTGCCCGGCAGAAGTTGAAGGCTGCTTAAGAAAAACTCAAGGAGGCCAAAGGGAAGTGCCCGGCACAAAAATTGATGAAAGACACCTCAATTTTTCAAATCTTGGCCTCTGCTTCACAACATTTTGCTGAAAACCCTTGAGGGTCATGCTCACCAATTTTGGGCGAAATTTGACATATTTTGGTTTTTTGTCATTTTTGGGTTTTTGGCCAAAACTCATGGGCTTTGCCATTTCAGTTTGGGGGATCATCAAAGGATGAGAATGGTATAATTGGATGCCATAATTTTAGGAGCACATACTCAGCGATTTTCAGGACATTTGAACATTATTTTCTCCCCCGAAATGGCGAAAAATGCTCGCTTTTTCTACACTCTGCCCAGTCTATCAGCAAGGCTTATTTTTTGGTTTTTTACACACAGGCCTATTTTTGGAGGACTTCTAGGCATAAGATTGGGAAAATTCAAGTTTTTCCAGAAAGTAGACACTCAGATATTTCCAACGAGCTATCATGACCTTATTTCGACATCGGGAAGGCTGCCAAAAGTTGCCGGTAAGTCAGGGGACCTTTTGCTGACGTATTTTTTGAGTATTTTTGTAAAAATTGAACCTTTCAAAACTGCTTTTTTCCTCACGTGCGTTTATCTATTTTTGCACATGAGAAGTTATGAAAAGTAAATTTATTTCCCTCTTTTAGCATTTTTTAGATATTTTATGAGATATTTTGTGCCTTGGGCTTTGCAAAGCCTCAAGGACAAAATAAGATATTTTGGATAGGCCAATGATATTGCAAGTTGAACTAAGAGGTTTTCCTCACTCTAGCCTATATATTCCAAAGGATTTCATTGTAAACAAGGTTGAACTTGATGAATAGAAGCAATATATGGTCATATAATCTTTGGAAGAAATACTTGTCTCATGCTTTTGGATAGTCTCTTGGATGTTCTTGGATGATGAAAGAGGATTGTTTTTGGATTCCATGACTTGGTAGAATGGTATAGTGTCTCTCTCTTTGTTTTTTTTCCTATTTTTAATTCATAAATCCATGCTCTTGCTTGCTATAGGACAGTAGAGAAAAAATTTGAGACATGCCCTTGGAGGCACCTCAAATTTCCTGTTTCTTCATAGCTTCCATGTTTTCTTCATTCTTAGTCACATTAAAGATTTCTTGATTGCTCTTTAATAACTTAAGGATATTGTTGCTTGTTTCATTCATAGTTTTATGCATGCTAAGTATGATTTACGGTATGCCCTGCTTACTCATGGCTAGCCATAGCTCCATCCATGAAATTTCCCTTTGACTGATTAGATTGTCATTTGTTGAACCAAGGAGGTCTTGTTCTAATCTTGCCCTTTGCCTAAGACTATGCAATCTTGTTTTCAAAGTGCCCAATAACTTGAAGTACTACGTTTAGGCATTCCTGCATAGTGATTTGAGTTGTTTGTCTGTCTTAAGTGTATTTCCCCAAAGTATGATAGCCATGTCCCAAAGTTAGAGAGTTATATATCTCTATGCATGGCTTGAATGTTTATTTCTATGTATTGATTAGCTTATACTTACATTTCTCATGATTAATGGTTTTCCCTACGATGTTTATGTCAGCTATTAAACTAGTTATGCTTGAAATCCTTTGTTGTTCACAAACTTGATGTCCATCTTACTCCATTTTGCCCAAATATCCTTTCTACCTCAAATCAAATCGGCCTTTCAACAACCTTGTATGACCGTCTGATAGCTTTCTTGACCTCTTCGACCCCATAGCCCAGTTGATCTGACATCTTTTTACCTATCTTATATCTTTGATCAGTTTCATCCCTCACAACCTAAAAACCAAAACCAAAAAACCTACTTCATAACTAGCCTAAAATCATAACACAATAAGAAAACACATGGATATCCCTTACACAAATAGAGAAAGCCCTCTCTGAGTCCAGGAAGGCTAGGTCCTTGGGCTCCAAAGATTGATTTGATGTTACACTGTCATTTGGCTTGCCAATCAGCCAAATCACGGGAACCTAACACAGGGCATAGGTTGAATCATATTTTAAGGCTATCTGAGAGCTTAGTTCTCAATATAAGGGAAGTGAGAGGAAATATGTTCACTTATGGGAGCCAATTTTTTTCTTAAAAACCAATCCATATATACATGCTCTTCAAACTTAGGGGCTCTACACATGATCCTCCTTTTGCGTCATTCTTGTACATGGTCCAAAAGGTGAGTGGAATAAGTTTGATGAAAATAGGTCAAGAGTTCAGTACCTATGTCATATCACAGAGTTAATTCGAAGCAGGAAAGAAATTATTTTGAAAGAGTCACAAATGTGGAATGTGAGGCATGTGGTTGGTTCACGTACCATTTTCAACAGCTCTAGTTAGGGTGTGTTGGAAGAGACAAAGATGAATGGAGTATTTGGTAATGGAATTTGATGAACACCACATTTGAAAAGATAAAACATGATTATTTGGGTATTCTCCAATATTACCCTCAAACGTAGGAATGTCTGAGGGAAGTTTTGCAGCAATAGGTGGCCAATTTGGGTTATGGAGAAGAGGATCATTTATTATCTAGTTGAAATCGAGGAGGCTCAAACTAGCCATATAAGGATGCAAGGGATGATTAGTGGCCATAATTGTATAGGTTCCACTAGAAAGGCTAGCTTGGTTAAGGCCTTTGTTACCACCTTGGTTTCCACCACCCAGATTGATGCCTCACATTGTGGTGGTGCGGGGATGGGAAAATGTGGAATCATGGGAAGAACTAGAAGAATCAGAAGAACTAGAGTCAATATGGGGACTCAATGGAAGAGTAGGAGGATGGGTTCAAAATCAACAAGAGGGAGTGTTATCATATTGTTACTATGAAATTTAAAAAAAAAAAAAAAATGCTGACAACGGGAGTGTCAACGTTTTTCTTTAATAAACTCAGTTTTACTCTGTTTTTCCTGTAAAAGGCAGTAACTTCGGGTGAGGTTTCTGAGAAACTAGAAACACAATTTTGAAAAAAAAAGGAGGCTTTTTTTTTCTAACAAACTCATTTAAAAAATATTCTTTAATTTTTTACATAGGCGCAATGGTTTGAGATATTTGAAGGAATATTTGAGACCTAATTTTCAGGATTTTGGAAATTTATTATTTTCTTGTTTTAGTAATTGTTTTCAAAATAATTTCCCAAACAAATGAGAATTAATTTTACTAACATGAAAGAGGTTTTTGTTCAAAATGGAACCATTTAAAAAAACCTCTCTCGGTTTCCTAACAAGTGTCATGGATTCATTGTTTCCAAGGGATAATTTGACCCTATTGTTCAGGAGTTCGTGAGGGAAAAGCTCGTTGAAATTTGGTGACTTGGATGCCACCTCATTAAATTCAACCTATTGTTACTTATCTCAATAAATAACTCAAGTAAGAACATTATATTTAGATGAAGATAGTTTTGGAAAGCTTTATATACATGTATTTAAGAGATACACCTAATCTCTTTTATGGTTAGCAATTTCTAATGTCTATAAAGATAGTTTTCTGCTGAAGACAAAAGGGTTGGAAACTTTTGACAAAGCACTTGTAGTCTCGATATGTTTGAGCAATATTAAATGTATTTGCAAAATTTGATGAGAAGTTAGTAGGAAATTAATGTGTTACACTTCCCTGTCATTATTTCTCTGTTATTATTTGTTTCTTCCATGTCTGAAATGTTATTTTATGAGATTGGATTTCATTTTATGCTCCTCTCTTAAATTATCGGTCATTAAATACTTGTTGTTTTAGCACTTATAAAACTTTTGTTCTCTCAGTTCAAATTTATTCTAAATCTCCCAAATAGTAAAAGGACATGTTACTCTCATGATTTGTACAATTTTCTCATTTGATATGTGATCTAATTTGATTAATAGCTAGACTCCATGCCCAATGGTAGGTTTTGAAGATCATCCATCCAATTCATACCTAAATCCAAATTTGGCCACCTAAAATCAATTGCAGAAAACCTTCTATTACAGTGACCATAGAGTAGTTGAGTTTTACAAAGAGATCCCTCTCGGAGTTGTAGCGTCAACTTTCAACCTAAAAGTGGTTTGAGATTACCTTAGGGTTTCTCTCTCCATCTAGGGTTTTTCCTAAGTGATAACATAGAGTAAGATGTCCTAAAGGAAGTTGGGGGAGAAACTCCCAAAGTCTTCACAACAAATTCATAGGGGGCATAATGTTTTTAAGACAAATATGACTCAATAGACTAAAGGGTGATGGCAAGAAAAAAGAGTAACAAAAAGTAAGAAAACACCTAGTGCAGTGGTTCCAAGTGGAAAATAAATATAACGATATGCTAGTCTAATTCAAGAAAACATGTCCTATCAAAGAAAAAACGACATCTAGCCTAAAGGTGATCCAAATCATCAAACACGTCTTAATTCTACTATTTAAGATGGCCTTCCAAGAGAATTCTTACTTGACCGAATCTAATCCCCTCAAACAGAGTTGTCTAGAGAAAGGTGGGATAGAGGACCAGCTGCTTTCCCACAACCAGTCCTGTAGGGTATTTTCCTAAGATTGGCCACTAAGGTTACCTTTGTCCCACAATGGTTGTCAAATATTGAGCTTCTTTTTTGTCACCCACTGCATGAAACTCCCTACCATGAGTTGGGTAACTGAGAGGAGAACCACTTTCACTGTTATCTAGCCTAACCTCTTCCGAATCGGGCTTCTGATGCACTCCATCTTTGGATCGTGGGATGGTGAAGGATTTTAAGCCCTCGAATGTGTCAAATTTCTATATCTCAATGTAAGAGATATGTGGGTTTTATTGGAAGCCTATCCCACTGATTTACACCGAAATACAAATATTGTTTTGGCCCTAGTGCCCAAGTGGGCTTAATATATGTGAGTTATATTATTAAGGTGTAGTGTTTCAAGTGTTGGCTTCGCAATGGTAACCAAGATCGTGTTCACTTAGAGTGTGTGTGTGTGTGACAAATGTTTCAAGTGGGTGAGTTAATTTATTAAGTTTTGATGATGCCAATGTTGCTAAAACTAAAGTGCATAAATTGTAGATAATACTAAAATTGAATAGTAAATAACTATCCAATTAAGGCACACATCCCCCCACCCAAAAAGGAAATAAAGAAGAAAAAGAAAAGAAAGAAAAAAATAAACTCAAATACACACAAAATGGGAAAAAATATCTAATGTCTAAGGGACTTGGATCTAAAGGAAAAAATATGCGGAAAATGGTGCAGAAAATCAGTAAACAACAGAGGTGAAAATGTTGAAAAAAGATATCAAAGAAGCTGGAGAAGTAAGGATACACAATGGGATCCTGAGGAGAAAAGTGCAACACAAGATTCTAAAATGAATAAATTGTTTTAAAAACCTATCTAAATGACTGCAAAACAATGGAAAAAACATTGAAAAACAATGGCTGAAAATCTTGCTCACTAGACTCTCCAACTCAACAATTCTATTCCTATATGATGGAGGTGTACTCTAAACCCTTAGGAGGTTTTTCCTTCCTCGATTAGAAACTACTAAGTGGATCTAAACCTAGAGGTGGCTCAAGAAATAATAGGAAACCTACTCAACACACATGAAAAAATCTCAGAAAAACTAGAAAAATATGAAAAATATTTTGAAAATTTCCAGATTGCTTTAACCAACCTAAAAAGTGCGTTGAGCATAGTTTCAGGGAAAAAAAGTGAACTAGGTGCAAAAAAATGACAAAAATGTTTGCTCTATTCTTGATTCTTTCACTTGGAAGATCATACCCAAATTTTCTCTTGCACGGTTCGTCCCTATAAACTGTGGAAAGATGAAATCCCCCAATAGAAGAGGAAAACATTCTAGAAAATAGAATAGGTCTAAAAATAGAAATTGAGAGGGCTAAAATAGTTGTAAAAACACTAAAAATAGTTGAAACAATAGTCACCAAGGTTATGAATTACTACACCAATGGAGTCGCCATTTGTTAGTATGAAAATTTTTAGTATGTGTACCAAAAATGGTCCTCTTAACTAATTGGTCATAAGTGACCCTAACAAGAAAATATACCATGCCTATGCTTCATATTTTCAATGAAAACCAAAGAAAAACCATGCAACAAAAGATCATATCCAACCAAAAACATATTACAACAAAGATATAAATGTAGCAACCCAATGGATCGTATCAATAAGAAAATTTTATTAATATAAATGATACACCTGGTGAGGAGAACTTATAAAGTTGGGTCTATAGATCCCCCTCCGTGGGGTGGGTCCTTTTGATTTCCTTATGCTTCAATGATATGTTCTCTCTCTCAATTTGCAATGGGAAAAAACAAAAATAGCTTGAACTCAAGTGAGATCTCAAATGCGACGAGACAATAGTGGTGATGATGAGAATGATCATGGTGAAGAATGAATATAAAACCCTCTAAATAAAAATGTATTGAGCGAAATTAGGAATTGAAAAATAATTAATTATTATTGACCAAATCAAAATCTAGCAGTTGGAAATACTTATTATATTTTTAAAAAGGGAATAGATATTCAAAATGGTCAAACATTTGTATTTAGAAAGTGGTTGAAGTAATTAAGAAATAAAAGTGATTTATTAATGACTTTGTGAGAATGAAGAGAGAAATAATTATTAAATAGTGGTTTAATAATTATCTCTTAACTAAGATATGGAATAAATAAGGAATAATAAATAAATAGTGAGTTATTTAATTATTCCAATCTGATTAAGTCAAATTTTATTAATAAATGATTATCAAATAATGATTTAAAAATTATTTCTAAATAAAATTAAATAAATAACAATTTATTTAATTATTCTCATGGGTTTTTTGAATTTTAATGAGAAATAATTTATTTATTTATTTATTTTTATTTTTAATTTTTTTTTTTTTAAATTTTTTTTTTTTCTGAATAAGACTATTTCTATTATATGGTACATAAAATACATATCAAAACTTTCCTGCTGGAATTGCTATGCTAGCCAATGCCGGCGGGTATAGAGTTCAGAAGCACAAAAATAGAACTGCCCCGGAAAGGGAAACAAGTCCATGAATTGCTGCCCCGAGTGGGAAAACCAGCGTGTTCTGTCATTATCCAAAAATTTCAAGTACTGAGTAGGAAAAACATGAAAAATGAGAAATTAAGCCTAGCAGAGGTAGGTAACCTCCCGAAATGATTTCTATGGCGACACGGCAAGCTGTTGGTCATGAGGAGGAGGCTCTCCTATGATGAATTAGCCATATTCATCAGAGGAGTCCTCTTCATTCTTTGACGGCTTCACCGAAGGCTCCGGAGTCTCAACTGAATGCATGCCTGGCTCCTTCGTCGTGCCATCTGCCGCCAAGCTTTCACTTCCTTCACTATTGGAGGAGCACGTGGATATTTTGGTGGGAAATGCAGTGGATTTCTTGGATAGTTGAGGTTGCGAGGAAGAGATGGTGGATTTTCTGAACCTTTTGTGAGTAAGAGAGTCCGTAGAACTCACAACCTCTTGAAAACTCACAATGAGAGTAGCGGAGATGAGCAGAGGGACTGCCACTCTAGAGGAATTGAAGTGGAGCTAGGAGGATCCTGAATTTTCCTCATCGAGAGGGCTACTACCATAATCAAGGTTGGACAAGGGAGGGCAAGAGGGATGGCCTCTGCCATGACCCCGTCTGCATCGCATTTTATGCCTTCGAGGCATGGATGAGCAGGAGTTAGAAGGAGCGGGGTGGGCAGAGGCAGAGAGAAGGCAGAGCCCTCAATCAACAGCGAAGGTGGAGGATGGAGGAGCTCCTAACTAGGGAAAATGAAATGAAGCTTGAGATCAAAATTGGGAGAGAAGGCAGGAGATAAAGATCCAAGCGCCATGGAAGAGCAGGAAGACTAGCAGGCCGAACACTAGTTAAGGCACGCATCAGGAGGATAAATTCCCATGGCATGCGTAGAAGTGTTGAATTTATGAAGGCGAGGATGGAGGCCATGCACGGACATGTTGCTGCGGCATGTGCCGTGCAGAGTAGCCGCCACATCCATGAGGCTATTAATCACCTGCGTCCAGGATAATGAGAAATAATTTAGGAAAAATGGTTTACTAAATTATTTCATATGGTGAAAGTGGATTTACCATGGTAGAATTAATCATAAATGGTGTATTTTGATCCATATAGTAAGAAACGGATAGGTAATCAATTTTTTGGTGAGAGTAAAGATGTGGAGGTGTATCCCCTACATTTAATTACCTACAAATTAACTTTCTTCATGCATTTACTCACTGTTAGTTTGAGGATCTACTAGCAGATGATGCACTCAAGGATTGTGAGCTTCTCAGGGAGATAGATCCAATTTTTATGGATTTTGGAGGGAAGAAACCCTATTTCCAAAGAGGTTTCCCCTCAGTGATTTTTTTATAAATAATGAATCCAAATGGCTCAATATGATTTGAAATTTTGGAGAATATAGAGACTACTAAGAGCTAGGAACTTGTACTTGTCATTTTCATTCCTTTTATCTTGTACTTAAGAATTTATTTCTATTAATGAGAAGCCTTATGTTATCTTCAATATTAGTTTTCTTTAGGGGGGCTAATTCCCCTTCGGTTAGGGCTCATCCTAGAGTCTCTAGTATCTCTCTTTTATGTATTTTATTAATGCATTTTCTTTCATGCCAATATTTCCTTCCCTTTCTAGCAGAATTTGTTTATGAGAAAATTCCTCATTTAGGTATGTCAATCACCTCTCTTGTGGGAAGTGTGGTGGGAGATATTGTGTTGGCAAGCGAAAAATATATATGTATTCTCTTTCTAAAGTAGTTACATCTCTGCTTAACCCTCTTTTTGCATCTTTGTTTTCTACAATTTGGAAATTGGTTTAGAAATTTTATTTAAGCATGGGAAGAAAATATATTGTGCTTTTAGGTCCTATTCATACTATAATATATATTAATTCAATGCACTATTCATATCTTAAAGAAAACTAAACTCATCCTTTCTTTTTTATTTCATTTTTCTGCAATTTGCACTATTAGCATGCTCTAGATGTTTAGCAAGATTCAGTAACTTTTGTGGTGTGAAGGTTCTACTATTTTATTACAAGGTTATCAATATAATTTAAACACCTTATGATACCATTAGATCCTTTATTTATCTCACAAAAATTCCATCCAAACATTGTTCACCGAGAGTTCAATTCTAGTTTGTTGAAGACCACTGTGTATTTTCCCTGGTGCAAGACGGGCCCCTCAAGGGTACTAATACTGGAAATGAAATCATAAAACCTTATTATAACTTCCATTACCGTTTACCACCTTCATATCACATTTTTAACCTCATAATTCTCACATATTCAATCTCGTAGAAAAACACGACAATCCTATAACATCTTGTAGAATCATGTAGAAGCTCTCCAAACTTGAATATAATTGTCCTTAAAGATTTATTTTTTCCTCATAGACCTTAATAATTTCCCTTAGGCTCTAAAACCATTATTGGGGAAGACTAAATGCCACTTACGACTTTTCTTTCCACCACTGCAATTCATTTATGCAATTTGGGTTAGTAAACAAGTTCATGAATTGAATAAAATAGTAATGATTTACATTATTACTTTATGAAGCACTTAAGGAAATTTGTTACTAGGATATAATATCTCTTGAATAGATTTATTCAAGTTTTATTTCATGCTCTTTACTTTGTGCAATTTATATTAGGCTTGCTTTCTTTTATGCTTCTTAAGTTAGGGTTTCAATTTCAAGCATTGCTATTTCTCAAGTTAGGTTTCCTTTGATGCAACATTTACATTTTGAAAATAGATTAATCTCTACATTATGAAAGTAGATTATATTTTACATTTCTACAAGTACTTGAAAATTTACATTCGTATAAGTAGGTTAGCCTTTACATTTCAGTAAAGTAGAGAAGCATTTACATTTATGCAAATAGATTAACATTTCCATTTCTGCAAGTAGTTTAGAAATTTCCTTTTATGAAATCTCTTTTTCTTGCAAATCTAGATTCAGTTGATAGATTTGTCTCTATATACCTTAGTTTGTTCCATTTCCTCAAAGTAACTTGAGTAGAGCTTAACCAATTGTGAATATATTATCTCCACCTTTTAAGTTTGTACGAACCTTCGGGTGATCATTAAAGTTGGAAGCCTTCAAAGTTATAACATTCTTGTTACAATAATGGGGCTAAAAAAAAATATCGATGTCAATAGATCAATATCAAGATCATAGACTAAGGGATATATATCAAGTTTACATACTAAGTATAGAAATCAATATCGTTTCATAAAACTCAAATCACTCTTGTGAATATAATTTCATTGTCACACTTGGTGAGAGAGCACACATCTCTATCTTGATATCATATCAATCCTATACGAAAAAAATAAATTATATCAATATGAGAAACGATATTACTTGAATCCAATACTTGATATAATATTCAAATGACTTCCAAAGGATAAGTTTATTTATTTAGGTCTTAGAGCATGAATATAATTTTGGATAACACACAAAGAAACACAATATTATATATCATAAGATTTAACAGAGAGGAAAATTAATATCAAATATAAACTTGTATGTTTTCATAGATTACATAAAGTTACCCTATGTACATCCACACATAATATTTGCAATTATTAGAAAAACAACACACAATGAAATGTTTTAGGAGATAACACATACATCGAAGTAAACCTTCAAATTAATATGCATAAATAAAAATTATATAAAACATATTAGGAACAAAACCTTGTGAGGGTCCCTTCTCATAGGTAGCACCTAGTTAATTTGATACCACAAAAGAAGAGAGATCATAATGGAAACATTAATTCAACCAAGCTTGTATTTACTAGAACTGAATTACAACATACCTTCTAGAACATGGAAAATACACACTATATCATAGAGTTTGAAATAGAAGTATGATCATAATCTTATTATCGACTACCCAAATTGACTATCAGACTAATGTTTGGTTCAATATATACAAGTATTACATCTAGATATAATTTTTAAAGTTCAATTTACAACGATAAGGTTTGAAACCCTATTCTTGGAACAAGGCTTCTCAAAGTGACCAAAATACAAAACAAAATATCTTCTCCCACTCTATAACCTTTGTTATGCTAATAATAGGTGTAGTGATTTACCATATCCTAGTTATACACTAGCCCATAACCAAAAAATGGTTTATTTATGGATCCACCACTAGTCCATGCACAATGGAATCATTGATACTTTGACTCAGCCTTAGGGTTCCTTGGAGTCTAAGTGCAGACCAAGGGGAAAGATATCATGTTGGAATCTATTCCTCCAAATCCCATGAGTTATATTATTGCGTGGATGGCCACATATATATTAAACAATGACCTCATGGTTCCCTTGGTACCTGAATCTTCTTGCTAGTAACATAAGTGAACTGCATCCTTAACATTATTAACATAACCTCAAAATCCCACCTAAATTTGATCAAAAACATAGGATTTCAATGGATTAAGAAAATGTTACCTCATCACACTGATTATGGGTGCTTGGGGTTAAAATTGTAAGTTTCTGATGCAAAATAAACATAATAGGCAAGGGAATAGTATGGAAAAAAGGTTGGCTAAAGATGACAATGTTGGCGACCAACAGTGCATCCTTACATTTATAAGAACAATGAAGAGTATGGGAAAAATTTTCATTTTCAAATAAACTCTTTGGTTCACTTGCAGTGTATTGGAGCAACTTTACAAGTTGTATTTGATGAGGACACCATTGTTGGTGCTTCCTACTACTCATTTGTACACTAGAATTTGTAGGAAATTCATGAACATGTGTTAGAATTTCCTAGCATGTGTGATATTATAGGGTTTAGTACATAACATGCATCAATACATTATTAGTTCACCAAAGAGCATGATAAATTATCACTAAATTTAATTTTAATGTGCTTATAACGTGTTGGAGGACTACTCATATTGTGTTTTAGACACTGGGGCTTCACTAGGGGAACAATACCATAACACATGCATAAATATTGGGGGATATATATTAAGGAAAAAATGACATAATATATTGATCATATAATAAGGGGTAAAGGGTTTTTATATTGGTAGTTATTAAAAATGGAGCTCAAAGTTAATTAAAAAATATAAATAGGTATAAAAAATTTTAATGAAAAAATGGGTACCTACAATATCTAATGAAAGTATGGGTTTTTAAAATGGGGAGGTGTATTTTTGTTGTATTGGTAGGGGGTTAAATAATTTTATTTTTAGAGATATTTCCCAATATGTATGCAACTTAAGGATATTTTTTAGCATGCCATGAACACACGTGAAATCTCAAAGATTCATTGAGTGAAGCCCCCATGGTTTTAGAAAAGGACTAGATGATGCTATAATACTAAATCTAGGGATGTACCATGTTTAAAATTTTACAAAAAAAGTGAAAGAAAAAAAAACTCCTAATTTTTAATTTTAAAGTACTAAAAATATAAGGGATAACATTAAATTTACCTAGTTTCTTGTATATTGAGGTGTGTTCATTGCATAGAGAAAATCAAAAATTCGGTATCATTTATAAAATTTAAGAATGAATACAAATCCATTATGGAACTAAAGTATTTGAGAAACTGCACAAGGCAATAAGACAAGCATAGAGGGATAGTGAGCTTTGGTGTTTCTATAGATTAAAAAATGAATCTACTTCAGAAATGAAATTTTGGTTAACTGATTTTTTAACCCTATTGTGGTGCACTCTATACCTCAATGTGTCAATGTTTGTATAGGTATCAGGTGCACTAAATTTTTTTATCTAAGTTTTTTATCTTACATCAATATGCTTAACCAAATTTTTTTACCTATTTAATTAATATATCATTACAAAATATTTTAACATAACTTAGTGCATGTGGAAAGTTTACACACCCATGAAATTAAATCTATTGGTGACACTAGAAAAATCTTTCTTTAAAACTTGTGGACCTTACATACTTTGTGTGGTGTCGTTATGCAATAATTTTAATTACTATATTAGACACATTGTGAAGGATGTATTGAAAAAAATTGATATTTCTATTGAAATGGCTTAACCTACCTCAATGCTTGTGTAATGTTTAGGAACTAGTGTGAGTGATAAGGGGCTACACTATTGTGACAATATGGTTGAAAATTACTAGAAAAAATTTGCTAAAACCTTCAGATAATTGGTGTTTTCTTTGTATCGAACAACAAAAGGTCTTCAAGATATCGAAACATGACTTTGAAATTATCTACTATATGGGGAGTTATAATTTAGTATTTGGTACGATTTCAAGGAAATATGACAGAACATATTTTTGATCACGTGTAATTTCAATTGAATTCATTAATTGGGTCGAAGAAGTAAAGACAAAATGGAAATAAGGATAAAAGTGCATAGAAAAACATTCAATAATTGTAACATGACCCTAGTTCCTTATATAACCCATTTTGGATCCATCTTAACTTTGATAAGTTTAAGCGCTGAGAGGGATCAAATCTCTCGTGGTGCAACTCTCTATTTTTAGTGCAAAACGAGAGGAAATGTTAACACCTCGAGAGATTTGATTACTCTTGGAACTTAATAGATCTAGAGTTAAGATGGATCTAGATTGGTTAAGATAGTCCAATTGAAGCTTTGTTGTTAGACATTAAAACCTAATAATATCCTCTACTATATTGTAAAACTCAATAAGAATATATATATTTGTCTTTGCAAGAGTCAGAGATATTAACTATTCTTCGTTTAATTTTATTCTTGATGCTATCTTTCGATCTCCTAAATAAAACTCAATAACACTTGTATCTAAATTTAGTTGTTATGAACATCTAAGATACATATTCCAATGAATTTTCATATGGAGGTTAAAACTAATGGTTAAAATCAAATCAATAACATGCAAAACATCCTAAAAATATATAATCTTTGAAGGATATGTAGAAAAGTGAGAAAGGTTGTTTTTCCCAAGTTTTACCTAGAAGACATAAATCCATAGAGCTATAAATTATTCGTGTAGTGTGACTTTATTGTGTGGTTTTCTTTGCCAAATTGGATATAAAAATTGCTCAAGGTTATGATATTTGTTGTGGAAAATAGGATATATTTTGATATAGTTAAAAGGATTTATTTCAATGAACATCTTACATTAGTGAATAATATCTTTAAAAAGGCTACATTAGAGAAGAATACCGTGGAAAAACCATGGGTTGATAAAACTTGGAGCCCAAAAACATCGATCTGTAAATTTACTATTTTATCTTAATTTTATTTTAATTATCAATTATTAATTTTTTATTTTTATTTATTTTTAGTTTTTTTCTTTTAAATTTGATTTTAATTTAATTTTTTTAATGTATCTTGACCATTAGATAAGAATACCATGCGTTGTGAAATCCTAGAGCACAAAAACCTCCATCCATAAATTTACTATTTTATCTCAATTTTATTAAAATTATTAATTATTATTTTGTTGGGAAAAATACTGAGGGGGGGGGTGAATCAGTATTTAGAGCTAACTGATAAACTTTTTACTTTTCTTTTCTCAAAAACCATACACTACTTTACAGAACAAAACTAGCGTATATACGCGGATATCCTTAAGGAAACTCGTGTATGCTCAGAGATCTTATTATGTATTTGATTCTTAAATCATTGCATCATTTATTCATCAGATGTTAAGCAATAAGCATGTGCAGTAAAAACAGAATAAACCATCACACATAAGCAACACACATGAACACCAAGATTTAAGGTGGAAACACAAGTCGGGAGAAAACCACCGTTGCCGTCGTCTCAGTCTTCAATATTTATTATAAAGAAAAAATCTTACAACCATGTACTGGTGCAGACTCATACCAGCACGCAGGCACCCACCTGCAGAAGGCTACAACCTTCTCTCGTTTACCAACCTCTCCTGGAAGGGAGCTACAACCCCCTGCTTTCGTTTACTAGCCTCTCCTGGAAGGGAGCTACTACCCCCTGATATTAGCACCAACCTCTACTGGCAGAAAGCTTTCACTTTCATACTGAAGGCTTCAACCCTCAGATCCACTGCAGACCACGTTTCATCAATTTTCAAACTGGATCGAACAGCTTCAACACAACCCTTCATTAATCAACAAACATATTTTGTCAAGAACTTCAAACAGAATAGTGAGACCACTATAGCCAAAATATCAGAGATAACCCAGACTTCAGAATAGATATGCAGATGTAAAATCAACCTAGAACATTCATTAATCAAATATCATACGCTACTTCTGTTTACTGAAACTGCGTGTATACGTGCTTCCCTTCTTACCAACCTGCGTATGCCTCTGTGCATAACATGGAGTGCATATGCTGCTTCTCTTTGCTGAAGTCACGTGCATACACACTTATATGTGTAGCAACCTGCATATACTTCTGAGAACACTGATTTTTCAGAATGAGATCAGACTCAGGTTCAGATCTGAAATCATATTTCTATATAGACAATCTATCAATCATGCAGAACTGTTTAGACAGTCATTCTTCCTTCATTGAATCATCAACCAACAACCAACAAATTGATCTTTCATCAACTTAATCAGCAGCATAATCATTATTTAAACAACTCAAATCTGTATGAATACATCATTGACATATAGCAGCAAAACAGATCAAACATTTCATTTCACATACTTCAGCAAAAACCTAGATTCCATACGCGCTTTTACTTCAATGAACCTGCTTATATACGCACTTTAATAAAGACAACCCTGCGCATACATCTGCACACATTTCAGAGTTGAATTCATCTTCCATACGCGCTTTTGCTAAAGACAACCCGCGTATATACGCGATTTCTCTGCCACGAACCTGCGTATAGATCTACAGACATTATAGGGCAGCGCAATTCTTCAGACCAAATAAACAACTCAGATCGCACCCTTTACTTTAGCAAAGATTCGCCAGATCACAGATCTAATCATTCCATAAATAGATCTAGAAAATACATAGACATTTCAGATCTAGAGATCCCTCTTCATCATTTTCTTCATAGGTGCATTATGAATTTAGATCTATCAGCAAACTGTTACCCATTCCATGCAGATATACTTCAGAGTGAAGTATTCATTAAAACCCATACACATGCACACCCTTGCACTATGATCTTCTTCTCCTTATATAGACTTAGCCTTTGTCAATACCATGAGTCAAAACCACTCAACCGCTGATGGTATTCCTGGACGGGATCAAATAGATAATCAAGTGCTCAATACTTTGGGTCAATACCATGGTAATGTCCCCTAGTTTCCTAAATTTAGAGAACAAATGGGCATACGCTACTTGTCACGTACATTTCCACGTACATACGCGACTTATCCTTAACAAACTCGCGTATTCCTTGTGACATACCTTGTTCAACATTATTCTGGCACTTTCTGAGCTACTTCTGAACTGATCTGTAGATACATCAGATTTACGTCATTAACAACTCATCAAGGACAACTTCATCAGGCAGGTTCCATCAAAGTCAATATCAAGTAGGTTTCCATCAAGGACAACTTCATCAAGTAGGTTGCCATCAAGGACAACACTCTGCATCATATTGCCAACAATCTCCCCCTTTGGACTTGATGGCAACCATGATGGTGTTTGATCACCACAATAGATAGATACATTGATTATAACCATTATGCAAACATCATGATACTCTCCCCCTTTGACATCAAGAGCAAAGGGCGGATCAAAACCAAAACAAGGTTTTTCTTCTCATGTATAAAGAAGAGCTCTTGTAGATCTGATGTGTACTGAAGTTACCATGCTCCCCCTGAGTTCATGATGAATCTTCAAACATAGTTTTAAATGAAGAATATATGACTCTATGAACTTTCCTATTACCAAGGACTCATATGATCCAACCAAGTGGATTTACATATGTGACTCAAGTACCCAGCCAAGTGGGTTTACAAATTTGAACAAGTCCTTACATGACTGAATATAACCATTTACATCATAGATCTCAACATAACCTTTTCATCAAATTACAAATATTACTTTTTATAACCAATATCAAAAATACCTCAAGAGAGAGATCATATTTCAAAATCATCATAATGCAAACAATGCATTATACTCATCAAGGCTAATGCTCCCCTGAAACTGTGCATCCAATGCATCCTTTCCATATGACCAAAGCTCCTGCTTTGCTTGTGCATCCTGAACACTTTCAACAGCAAATCATCAAGGCATCTTCACCCAATATCAGAGAATAAAACAGAAATATAAGAGCTGAAACATCACCAGAGATACCAAATAGCACCACAGCTGTGCTGAAGAATGCTGACCCAGAAAAATTTGTCAGCAACCACCCATACGCGGTTTTCTGTGTATAAACTCGCGTATATACGTGACTGTCTTTCAAGAAATCTGCGTATCCAATTTAATATTCTTGAAATTAAGCATATCTGATCTTCTGCATGGCAGAGACTATTCCCATCTTATGTCTGAGATATTTGAATGCTTCCCTGGGCAGGAGTTTGGTAAATATATCAGCAACTTGTTCTTTGGAGGGAAAATACTCCAACTTCACCTTTTGTTCAAGTACTTTTTCATGTAAGAAGTGATACTTGATGGGAATGTGCTTGGTCTTGGAATGCATAACAGGATTCTTTGAAATACTGATGGCACTTGTATTATCACACATAATGGAGATAGGAGGTGAACATTTGATTTGAAATTCTTGTAAGGTTTGCATCATCCAAAGAATTTGAGTGCAACATGATGCGGCAGCCACATATTCTGCTTCTGCTATAGATAAGGCAACAGAGTTTTGCTTCCTACTGAACCAAGATACTAACTGGGGCCCCATATAGAATGCACCACCACTAGTGCTTTTCCGATCATCAACATTTCCAGCCCAATCTTCATCAGTGTATGCATGAAGAGTAAGATCAGCATTCTTTGGATACCATAGTCCAAAGTCTTTAGTTCCTTGTGGATATTTGAATATTATTTTCACAGCCTGAAGATGAGACTCTTTTGGATTAGCTTGGAATCGTCCAAAAATCCCAACTGCATGCATGATGTCTGGTCTTGTCCCAGTCAGATAAAGTAGACTTCCTATCATAGATCTGTATTCAGGTTGATTCACCATGGGAGAATCATCATTAGAACTAAGATTACATACGGTTATCATTGGTGTACTTATAGGTTTGCATTCTTCCATGCCATACTTCTTGAGAATTTGTTTAAAGGTATTTGACAGCTTGTGATAAGAATATGCCATCTGCAGTTTGATGCACTTGCAAGCCAAGAAAGAATGTTAGTTCCCCAAGTAAATACATTTCAAATTCTTGCTGCATAGCATAAGCAAATTTCTGACTCATAGATTCTTCATTACTTCCAAAAACGATGTCATCAACATATACAACCACAATCAATAGTTTATCATTTTCGGTTTTTGTGTATAAATTGCTATCAGCAGACCCCTTTGAGAATCCTTGTTCATGAAGATATTTGTCAAGGCGATAATACCATGCCCTTGGAGCTTGTTTGAGACCATATAGAGCCTTTCTAAGTCTACAAACAAGTTTTTCATCATTTCCCAAAATGAATCCTTTTGGTTGTTCTACATAAACTTCGTCTTCTAGATCACCATTGAGAAACGCAGATTTGACATCCATTTGATAAACTTTGATTTGTTGGAAGCTTGAAAAGGCAAGAAACATTCTTATGGCTTCAAGTCTAGCTATAGGAGAAAAATTTTCTTCAAATTCTATACCTTCTTGTTGAGCATACCCTTTACAAACAAGTCTATCTTTATTTCTTATAACCTCCCCATTCTCATTTAACTTGTTTTTGAATATCCATTTTGTTCCAATGACATTTTTGTCATGAGGTCTTGGTACTAATTCCCAAGTGTGATTCTTTTCAATTTGATCAAGCTCTTCATTCATGGCTTGAACCCAACATACATCTTTGCTAGCTTGATTGACATTGTGCGGTTCAATAGTGGATAGAAATACCAGATAGCTAGAAGATCCCACAAGAGTCGTTCTTGTTTGTACACCTGATCCCTTATCTCCCAAAATTTGAGATTCTGGATGATTCTTTTGAACATATCTGGATGGAGCTTTTTCAGATAAATCATCTTCAGGTTCTTCGTTGGGTTCACTGTCTATATCATTGCTATTTGATGTAAAAGGACATATGTCACCATCGTCTTCATTTGTTGTTTGTTTTTCTTCTTTCGGGGCTGCAGGAGACTCATCAATAACAACATCAATACATTCAACAATCTTGAAGTCTTTTATTGTAACATTTGCATATGTCTGCTCCTAGAGGAGTAACCAAGAAGTATTCCTTCATCTGCTCTGGGTTCAAACTTGCCAAGTTTTTCATCATTATTTTTGATAAAAAATCTTCTTCCAAAAACTCTAAATGCTTCATAGTGGAAGGATTACCATACCAGAGTTCATATGGAGTTTTGTCACTGTTTATACGAACATGTGCCTTGTTAAGAATATTTACCGCTGTATGAGCTGCTTCTCCCCAAAATGTGTCAGGTGTTCCGAAATCATCATGCATAGCTCTGGCCATTTGTTGAACTGTTCTATTCATTCTTTCTGCTACGCCATTTTGTTGTGGAGTGACAGCTACAGTAAATTTTCTTTTTATGCCATGTTGTTCACAAAAATCAAGGAATTCATCTCAAGTATATTTTTCTCCTCGATCAGATCTAAGACACTTTATTTTTAGATATAATTTATTTTCAACCATAGCTTTGAAATTCTGAAATTTCTCAAATGCTTCATCTTTGTGTTTAAGCAACTCAATCCAACACATTCTAGAGAAATCATCAATAAACAAGATATAGTATTGTTCACCACGTGGTGATTTTTTCCTCACAGGTCCACATATGTCAGTATGAATAAGTTCAAGAGGCTTACCCGATGATCCGTCCTTGGCATTAAACTGTACTCTGGTTTGCTTACCAAATTGGAAAGATTTGCATATGATATTTTTGGGTGGAGTAATATTGGGAAGATCACGGACAACTTTAATTCTGCTTGATTTGTTGATCTGAGAGAAGCTCAGATGCCCCAACCTTCTATGCCATAGCCAGTTTTCTAAAGATTTACTCAAGTAACATTGTTCTTTTCAGTTCTTCAATACATACATTCAATACATACGAGTTGCTTGGAGTTCTTTTATTTTATAATTGTTTTACCATGTCAAGATCACGTACCACATTCTTTTGAACTAAAGACAACTTCGGTTCATTGATCACACATTGACTTACACTTAACGGTTATGCCTAAATCAACGGTTATGCCTTAATCCACATATATGACATCATTTTCCTTCACCTTTTCTTTTAGAAACACATACCCTTTTCCTCATCACAACGGAGTATCATTTCCAAATGTAACTTTCTTTTCCTTTTCTGAAAATATATGCAAGAAGTTTGTTTTTTTCACCTGTCATGTGTCTTGAGCATCCAATATCAATGTACCATTGATTTTCTTCACCTTCTGCAAATAATTCTATGCCACAATTTTCAACCTGTAATTCATTCTTTTTCCATACTTTGCAGCTTGAAGGAAAATGCTCTTTTGGCTGAACTTTTCTCCTGCATTCAGATTCTTCATGGCCAAAGTTATTGCAATAAGCACATTCAACTTCATTTAGAGAGATGATTTGCTGGGTATTCTTCTTGGTTTCAATATCAATCCTTTTCTTTCTCGCTCCTCTTGTCATGATGGTTTTATATGCAACACATTGAACAGATTTATGACCAAAATTGTGACATGAGAAACATTGTCCATTGAAGAAGAGATTTCTGCAATCATGAAATCTTCTACTTGAATTTACCTGTTGATTGTTGTTTCTTTGAAAGATATTCCTGTTGTTGTTCTTTGAATTGAGATGATCATGTTTTACCTGTAATGATTCTTTATTCCCTTGCTGAGTGGCAGAATGTTGTAAACCGACTGTAGCTGCTTTTAGATAATTTGGTGCTAAAGCCTGAGAAGATTCTCCGGTATATCCAAGACCTGTCTTTATAAGAGGAGAACATTGTACCTTGATAATCTCATCTAGGGTTTCTGATCCTTTAGCAAATCTAAGATTCAAAGTCTTTACTTTCTCAAATTCTTTTCTTAGACTTACCACTTCACATTCTAATTTCTCATTGTGTTTCTTCACTTCTTCAAACTGCTTTTCCAGAGTTTCTATGGTTATTTTCCTTTCTTCTAAGAGTATTTTACTTTCTTCTAAGAATATTTTGAGTTGATTGTTTTCTTCAAGAAAATCATTGTCCTCTAGAGCATCCACAAAAGTATCCTTTTCTTCTCTAGATTAAAATTCCATGAGAAGTCTAAGATCTTGTTCACATTCTTCCTCACTATCAGATAACCCATCACTATCTTCTTGAGTATAGTAACGTTTTCTAGTATTAAACTGATTCTTATTCCTTCTTGCTACTTCCTTCCATTTTGCAGGTGTTTCTTTATGAGGACACTTAGCAGCATAATGACCAACTCTTCCACACTCAAAACATTTGAAAGGAAGCTTACCTTTGAACCGTCCTATGCCAAGTTGGAGTTTCTTTACAAAATTTACCTCATCTTCTTTTTGAATATATCACGATCATACGATTCTTGTGCTTATTTCCCTTTTGTAGAGGCTCTAAAGACGGCTTATTTGACTTGAGATGGTCCTCCTCTTCTCATTTCATAAGCAGTTAGTATGCCATGGAGTTGTATGACAGTAAGATTTTGAAGATCTTGTTTTTCTTCAAGAGCAGAAACTTTTGACTCAAATTTTTCCATTAGTGATCTTAAGATTTTCTCAACCAAAGTATATTCTGCTATTGTTTCTCCCATGTTTCTCATACGATTTACAATATCATCAAGACGTAAAAAGAAACTAGCAACACTCTCATCATTATGCATCTTCAAATTTTCATATTCAATTCTGAGAGTTTGGAGTTTTGCACTTTTACTTGCCATCCTTCATAACGACATGATTTTGTTCATATCTCCTTTGTTGTATTTAGTTATAAATTTGACAGGTACGGTTCGATTAGACTTCCCGTTAGAAAATTGATTGTTGCCTTTGCATTGGTTTCATAAACCTTCTTTTAGGTCGGATTTGGTGGAGGCTATGGCTGGATATTGATATCATCGTTCAACAATGGCCCATGAATACTGCTCCCATAGCCTAAAGATAGGATCTCATCCTTGTTTTCCGAAGATTAAAATGCTTCATTAAAGAGCGAGCTTGATTCAAAAGAATCCATCTTGATTGCTCATCTTGCTTGATCTTCCTTCTAGCGGCTAAGCTTTTTCAGAAGGACCTGCTCTGATACCAATTGTTGGGAAAAATACTGAGAGGGGGGGTGAATCAGTATTTAGAGCTAACTGATAAACTTTTTACTTTTCTTTTCTCAAAACCCATACGCTACTTTACAGAACAAAACTAGCGTATATATGCAGATATCCTTAAGGAGACTCGCGTATGCTCAGAGCTCTTATTATGTATTTGATTCTTAAATCATTGCATCATTCATTCATCAGATGTTAAGCAGTAAGCATGTGCAATAAAAAAAGAATAAACCATCACACATAAGCAACACACATGAACACCAGGATTTAAGGTGGAAACCCAAGTCGGGAGAAAACCACCGCTGTCGTCGTCTCAGTATTCAATATTTATTATAAAGAAAACATCTTACAACCATGTACTGGCGCAGACTCATACCAGCACGCAGGCACCCACCTGCAGAAGGCTACAACCTTCTCCTGGTTGCAAATACTCTAGAGGAGCTACAACTTCTGCTCTATAGTTTACCCGACCTCTCCTGGAAGGGCTTCTTCTTACTGATATTAGAACAGCACTCTCTTTGGCCCGGAAAGCACCACTTTCATGCGGAAAGCAACCTTGAATCCACTACAAACCACGTTTCATCAATTTTCAAAGTATTTGGATCGAACAGCTTCAACACAACCCTTCATTAATCAACAAACATATTTTGCGGAACTTACGTCGACGGTGAGACTACTGTAGCACGAGAATATCGGAAGATAACTTGAGACTTCGAGAATATAGATATACCGGATGTAAACGCCTAGAACATTCATTAATAAAATGTCATCGCTGCTACCGACTGCACAGAACGCGTCGCTAAAACACCATGGCTACCAACCTACGCTCTTGTGGATAACATGTAGTGCATACGCTCCTTCTCCTCACTGAAGTTGCGTGCGTACGCACTTATATGTATGTGCATATACTTTTGAGAGTGCCCAGTTTTTCGGAATGAGATGTATTGTTAGACTCCTGTACCAATAGGTGTCATTTTTCATAATTGTCTTGATTGAACTATGCAATATGTTCAAAACCTTTTTCTTGAGCAAAGGTGTTCCATATTCTTGAAAAAAACCAAAAAATCAAAAAATTTAAAAAATGTAAAGAGGGTATACCCTAAAAGAAAGATCAAAGGGTAAGAAAAATAAAATGGTAAAAAAAAAAGAAGATGAAAGAAATGAACCCCAAACAAAATAGACCAAGGAAAGTGTGAAAATTCAAATGCCACTACTATTTCATTTTTGTAAATAAGTAATTGTGTGCAGTTTGTTAAACTTTTGCCACAATTTATGAAGAGTCAAACTGTATAAACTTGACTCATTCATTTTTCAATTTCATGTTGTAGAATAGAGAATAAATATCTGACCAAACAGTTTAATATTGGCAGATAAGTAGATAGGTAGAGTTAATAAAATGTGCTCAACAGTTTAATCTGAGCCCTTGGATGTAATAAGGGTAGAATTAGATAGAATTGCCATGTAAAAAAAGGAAAAAGATTGATAAGGGTTTGCAAGTCTAAATGCACTCTAATAAAGAAGAGAAAATGGTAGTGTAAAGTAGATAGGGTAGGTAGATGGTGTTGCAAAGTTTCATATGGTGAATAATGCTGCTAAATGTGTTTAATCTTTTATTTTCATCACAAGTACTGAAGTAGAAAATACATTGGAAAATTCACAGAAAGAAAAGTCACAATCATTAACTTCCCTCATCACTTTCTCCCTAAAATTTTCACTAATTTCCCTTAAATACTAAGGTATTTGGAGATTAAAGGGGCTCAAGGCATTTCCTTGACTTTTGGAGGGACTGAACCCTCGGCCTAATGATCAAAAAGCCCTAAGTACTTGAGATTATTTATCATTATAATCATTTACTTTTAACCTTTTCCTAAGTAAAATCCTATTTTACTTAGGATAATCATGTAAATTTCCATAATAATCCCTCAAAATCACTTGCTATTCTATGTTTAAGTGTTGAAATTGAGATGATGTAATTTACTTCAAAAAAAAATCTTCACTTTCCTAGATTTGTAAAGTATTTTGAGTGTTCCTTTTCCCTTTGTCATATTAACCTCTGATTTACTTATTAAATCCCTAGTAAAAAGACCTTATCCTATAGTACTTAACTCCTTTTACATAAATATCCCAAAAAACCCCTCTATTATGATTTTAACCAAAGTATTTATTTCCCATGCATTCAAATAAAAACCCACTATGCAACCCCTTTGGTTAAACATATAATTATGAATATTCCCGCCCCTATGGTAAGTCAATCATATTGGTTTATTTATCATATAATAAAATATACAAAATCCAAAGTTTAAACATATATTTTATGTTTAAAACAAAAAAATAAATAAAATCCCGAGTCTCCGTAACCCCGACCCTTCGTAAATCAATGGGATTAATTAATTACTTGGATTAATTAATAACCGATATCTCCACCAATCAGACGCCGCCCAGAATGATTAATTAACCACTAATTATGTCGGGCCCGCGCGTTAACTCCCCTGCCATCTCCCCGTCCTGTCATCCGTCCGATCTCCCGCTACGAGATCTTCGGCCAACATTCATTCCGCTAGCCTTCCAACATCCGAACGATAACCCGCGGGGGCACTGTGGTTTTGGAATAGTCCACCGGCCACGTGTTGACTTCTAAATGGAATCGTTGCCTCCCCGTTTAAAACCGCCATTGCCCATAAGCGGTGCGGAAATTACCACTTACCGCCCGACCCCTGCCACATGTCATCTCGTACCTCGATGACATCATTCCTCGATAAAATAAAAATCCCTTTTGAATTTTTAAATAAAACAAATTTCGTGTTTTTTCTGTCATTTTCATTGCTGAAAGCGACTGCGCCTTCCACTGCGAAATTCAAAATTTCACTGAAAATTACTGTTCTATCCAATTTCGCTCGAGAATTCCGTCGGACCAGTGTTCAAGCATCCTCTTGCCACCACTTGATACCTGTTAAATCCCAGTTTGCCTCCGAAAACAGGTATTTATTCTGTTGCGCTCCGAACCTTAAAAGAAACTCTGTGTTCCTTGTTTTTCCACTGGATCAGTGTTAAAATCTTATCGCTAAGATCATTTCCTGATTTTTAAAACTGTGAATTGTTCCCCCAAACCTGCAACTGTGCCATTTTCCCTCATTAAAACTAAAATCACGTCATTTATGTGAAGCAAAACCCAGAAACTTCCATTTTGAATACACAAGAACCAAAATGGAAGCTCCGGCAGCCCTGAATGTAACCCCATTGAATGCCCCTCACAGAGAGTTAGAATATTTGCCCTTAGTGGATAAAGACTTTCAAATTAAAGACTTAGTGTTTGATGAAAGCCCCCTTCGAAGTTATTGTCGCTGCAGAGACGATTATTCGAAGGGATTGGATGTCATTGGATTGTGGGAATCCAATTTCCCGAGATATCTCATCCCCTCAGTCCGTATTTTCCCAGAAATTATCCACTACTGCCATTCTAACTATGATCCGACTCAAAGAGCAGTGATGTCCCCTGACCAGAGTGTTCTTTTCCCTATTACTCCTCAAGATATCAATACAATGTTACATTTTGAACCTGATCAAGAGCTAACTCCCTTGTCTATGGAAGAACTGATTGAAAAGTCTAATCAACTGTCTCCAAAGAAATTGAAATGCATTTGCCAGACTTTTATGTTGCCTGAACATCAACCTAAGAGGCCACCTCCATATGGTTTTGCTTACTTTAATAATTTAGGCAGACTCATCCTGAATATGATATCCTTTATCATGGGTTTCAATACAAGTGAATATGTTGATGAAATCACCCTGGTATTGTTGTCTATCTTTACTCCTGGGCAACCTCCTGCAGTAAAATATGACTTTGCCTCTTTTATTGCCAATAAAATCCATGACCAGTTCATGAAGCTAGATAATGAGAAAGTGTTTAAATATTCCTCAGTCATTTACCATATCATTATCTATTATCAATCAGAAAAGTTCCCTTTTCCTGTTAAAAAGCTTGATGTAAAGGGAAACCCTAGATCTGTGATATTTTGGTCTGCCATAACTCACTCTTCCTATAATTCTCCCTATTCCTATGCTGAGTTCATCGATCTTTTTGTATACCCTGCAACTACCTTGTTGACTGGAATTCCCCCTCCAAGGCTCAGTAATGAGATTAAGAAGACTTTGCAGCTTTCCAGGACATATAAAGTTGGGGACTGGTATTTATACCAAAATCATTCAATCATCAGAATATATGGATGTGAATTGCATCCATTCAAGTTGCCAAAATATGTGCCCATGAGACTTTTTGCCTTGGAATATTTCAGGCAAATGAATAATTCTGATATGATTCATTTTTGTAGTGTGAAAAAGAAAGCCCAACTCAGGATCAAAAGTCAATTAGGTCCCTTCATATGCAACTCTAGGGATGCTGAGCGAGAAGCAGAAGATATACTACAAAGTAATTGCAAGTTCCAAAGAAGTTTCCGTTGGGTCCCTTATGATCCATTGAGAAATAAATGAAATTCTTTGGGATAATATAATTGAGTCAATAAAAAGTATTTGGTCTTTTGTTCAAACAATCTTTGAACAAAATGACTTGATCAAAGTAGCTCAGGAAGAAATAGCCAAAACAAAAGATGAATTAAAGGGCAGACCTGAACAAGCCAATCAACTTATACAGTTTCTGAACACCCGGACTAAGCAACAACTTTCAGAATTAGGAATTGATGACAGGACAGGCACTATTTTAGAAATAAAAAGAGTTTTTACTAAAAGAACTCTTATGCAGAATTTGGAAAGGAAGTGCTCAGATATTCTAGAAGAAATCAATGCTTTTAAAGGGAAATTTCAGGTTCTATTAGACAATGGGTTATCCAGTCCTATGCTCGCAGAGGACAAGATAATGGACCTGGAAACCTATGTTACTAAAATAGACATACATGCTCATAACACAACTGTTATTTCTGTCAGTTCGTCACAAGCAACATTGCCAACAGGAAGGAATCTCTATGACAGGGTGAAGAATTTGTTTCATCTTGAGCATGAAATAAAGTATTTGTTCCCTAGTCAGCCCACTTTTTACAGGTACACAGAGGCCGATGAGACATGGAGAAAACTTAAAATAACCATAATAGCAGAAGATCAATGGTGGGAATACTTATTGGAAATTTTGTAAAATTTATCTTCAGGCATAGAAATTTGTCTTTTACCATCATGTGAAGGATAAATAGTAAGCATAGGTTAAAGAGTATCAGTTGAACAGGTTAAAGAGTATCCATAAAAACAAAGAGTATCAGAAAAGAAAAGGAATTACTCAAAGGGACATCATCGAGCCCTATTATAGCACCTGCCTCCAGCACATCCGCAAAATGAGGAAACAACACACCAGCAGTTACATTTTATTCTATCTACGAGACCATCTTTCTCCTTTTTTATTGTAACTTATTTATTAGTCACCCTAAATTAAGGGCTAGGTTAGTGTGAGATATTTTCAATCATTTTTTGTATAAATAAACCCTCAAAGAGAGTATTGAGGGTGGATTCTACGATTTTGCTATGACATTGATGTTTTTGGAATAAAAGTGTTTTGGAGAAATTTATTTGTGGCTTACTAGATGACAATTTGAAGCTCAAGACTTTTTGTAGGATTCATGTGTCATAATGCAGTTCAATAAGTCTTTTCTATCCTATGTCTTAAGTTTTATATCCGTTTATAATATCATTGTGTCCATCTCTCGAATCATTTACATAAAGGATTGAATCGGACTTACTTAATTGTACTCGATTTCAGATGTGATTATTCTTAATGTTTTCCTCTAAATTGGTTATAAGCACGAATTCTTAAATGCTCGCTTTTGCTTAATTTAAACATTCTTGATTACTATAATAAATAATTCTTCACTACTTTTTGTTTGTAATCATTTCCATTTCTTTCTTTTGAACATGGAAAGATTCTTAGCTGCCTTTCATCCCTTCAAACCCATTCCATCCACTTAAATTTTAAGGATTGTTCTCTGTTTGGCTATCTTGCCTTGCAAAGCCATCTTGTGTGTAGAAGATTAATCCAGTAAAGCCATCCTTTTGACTCCATAGCCCAATGGCCTAAAAATATTCAACCTTGCCCTTAGTTGGCGGATTCCACCATTTCAAACAAACTCTTGGACTTATATCTAGCCTAAAATTTTCTAAGAATAAAGTTAAATCATAAAGAGAGAGCCCTCTCCGGATACAAATTGGCTAGATTCTGTATCCGAAGGTTGGTTTGTGGTTACCTCAGGTATACTTTCCTTTTCCAAAACTTCAAGGAAACCTCGATATAAAATGATCGCATCTATGTTCAGATCTGAAATCAGATTTCTGTTCAGACAATCTATCAATCATGCAGAACTGTTTATACAATCATTCTTCCTTCATTGAATCATCAACCAACAACCAACAACTTGATCTTTCATCAACTTAATCAGCAGCATAATCACTATTCAAACAACTCAGATCTGTATGAATACATCATTGACAGATAGCAAAAACAGATCAAACATTTCATTCCACATACTTCAGCAAAAACCTAGATTCCATACACGCTTTTACTTCACTGAACCTGCGTATATACGCACTTTAATAAAGACAAACCTGCGTATACATCTGCACACATTTCAGAGTTGAATTCATCTTCCATACGCACTTTTGCTTAAGACAACCCACGTATATACGCGCTTTCTCTGCCACGAACCTACGTATAGATCTACAGACATTATAGGACCACGCAATTCTTCAGACCAGATAAATAGCTCATATCTCACCCTTTACTTCAGCAAAGATTCGCCAGATCACAGATCAAAACATTCCATAAACAGATCTAGAAAATACATAGACATTTCAGATCTAGAGATCCTTCTTCATTATTTTCTTCATAGGTGCATTATGAATTCAGATCTATCAGCAAACTGTTACCCATTCCATGTAGATATACTTCAGAGTGAAGTATTCATTAAAACCCAGACACATGCACACCCTTGCACTATGATCTTCTTCTCCTTATATAGACTTAGCCTTTGTCAATACCATGAGTCAAAACCACTCAACCGTTGATGGTATTCCTGGACGGGATCAAATAGATAATCAAGCGCTCAATACTTTGGGTTAATGCCATGGTAATGTCCCCTGGTTTCCTAAATTTAGAGCGCAAATGGGCATACGCTACTTTTCACGTACATTTCCGCGTACATACGCGACTTATCCTTAACAAACCCGCATTTTCCTTGTGACATACCTTATTCAACATTATTCTGGCACTTTCTGAGCTACTTCTGAACTGATCTGTAGATACATCATATTTACATCATTAGCAACTCATCAAGGACAACTTCATCAGGCAGGTTCCATCAAAGTCAATATCAAGTAGGTTTCCATCAAGGACAATTTCATCAAGTAGGTTGCCATCAAGGACAACACTCTGCATCATATTGCCAACATATTTTTCCTTAATTTTTATTCTAATTTCATTTTTATGTGATTTAACCATTAGATAAGAATCTTATGGGAAAAAACATGGGTCGCAAAAACCTGGAGCACAAAATCCTCTAGTGAATTTATTATTTTATCTCAATTTTATTTTAATTATTGTTATTATTTTTTATTCTATTTTTTTTTAAATTAATGTAATTTGACCAAGTAAAAATGTGTACATAACATAATATAACATAACATATATATACTTATGATCCCAAAATTTAACTCTTGTACATATAACATCTAATGCCTACACATCTAAGACCTGCACATCTAACATCTAACGTATACACTTCTACCCCATAGTGGGTTCTAGGGCGCCTCTCAACACAAAAAAAATAAAGAAAACTTTTCTATAGTATAAGGAAAACATATGTTTAGGTAAGAAATTCAAATTTCAATAGAAGTTCCTCTCAAAATTTCATACTTCTCCTCTATGAGGGAACTCATTATTTTGAAATATTTTTGAATCAACCATTCAAATTATTCTATGAAGATCTTAAGACCAATGTTTAGAATTTTTTGGTGAAGTGTTGGTTTTCCAAAAAAAAAATGAGAGATTATAAAAACCCTAGTTCTTCTAGAACCCTTGTCAATGCCATGTTGATATGAAGAAAAGGATTTAAAGAACATTATAATAAATGTTTTCAAAATTTAAACAAAAGAATTACATCATGGTGGTGATGGATAGAATTGAAAAATATGATTCTTATTTATTGAGTATGTCACAATTTAAAAAATATATAATAGCCAGAATTTTCATGGAAATAGTTTGAAAGCTACGTGGAAACGCCAAAATTATTCTAAGTAATGGAGATCCTATTTTAACTAGTAATGTTGGGACTAACTGTTTTCTTTCTAGGTATTTAACTAGCTCATAGATCCTCTTATCATATCTAATACACAGGGAAGAATAAGATTGTAAATAAATTCCTAGAAGGTTATCTTTTTTTCTTTCATATAATAAATAATCACAAAGGGTTAAGTGGTTACCTTTGGAAACCAGGTGGTTCTATACCATACTTCATGCAAAATTTCTCTACGTATGGCACTTTAAAGTATCATCCTCTATCCATCATATAACATTTAAGAGGAGAAACCTATGATTCAATTGGTGGAGGATCATATATAGCACCAACAACATGTTAAGTATCTATTGAAGGACAACTTGGCTATAACAAAAATTAGGATGAAATGACAATAAGATAAACATGATTGTATTGAAAGGAAATTTAAGGAATATGGTTGGATATTTCTAAGGCCATAACCATATAAGTAGTTGTCCCTCACATAATAAAGGAAGATACACAAATTAGAATAATTATTTTTATCACATTTTCAACTTATTCCCTTATACTTTGACTCTAATTTCAAATGTAGGAAATTACTGAATGTGGAATTAGATTCTACATCCAACAAGTAAATACATTACATATTTTCCAAAGCATGAAACAATTCTAGTTTATTATTCTTATTGTATCAAAATTATGCTTTGGCGCATATGGGAAAGAAATACTATCATCACTAAATGTCAACTACTCTTTCAACAAAATATTTTACAAATTTATAATGCAACACTTATTTGTACGATAACCTCAAAACATTACAAAACCTAGTCTACATAAACAAGGCTAATATCTATGATGTCGCATAGTCCTTACCTCTGCCGCTATTTAAGTGATTTTTTTGTGCATAGTGTTTTTCAGTAATGAAGTATTCGTTTACCAATTGCAAAATGAGCTAAGCTTCACATAATAGGCTATAATATCTGCACAATGATCTAAGTTTTGTACAATATGCTATAAGCTTGATGTATTTGTTTTCCAATAATAAAATAAAATAAATAGCTTTGCACAATGAGCTAAGTTCTGCACTAATATATGCTATAAGCTCTGTACAATGAGATAAGTTTCACACAATAGGCTAAGTTTCTCACGGTAATAATGTATTTGTTTTTATTTAAAAAAGGTAATGATGTATTCTTTTTCCAATATAAAAATAAAATAAATAGCTTCCTCTAGACAATGAACTAAATTCCACACAATAGGCTATAAGTTATGCACAATGAGGTAATTTTTGCACAATAGGTTATAAGTTTCGCACAATGAGCTAAGTTCCACACAATAATGAACTAAGTTCTGCACAATGGGCTATAAGATTTTCATAATGAGCTAAGTTCCACAAAATAGACTATAAGCTTCGTACAATGAGCTAAGTTCCACACAATAGACCATAAGATTCACAAAAAGAGTTAAGTTACGCACAATAATGAACTAAGTTCCACAAAATATTCTATAAGTTGTGTACAATGAGCTAAGTTCCACACAATAGGCTAAGTTTCTCGCACATAAGTTATTAGTTGTTTTCTCGATAATGATGTATTCGTTCTCCAATAATAAAGGTAATGACGTATTTTTTTTCTAGTAATCAAATAAAATATAGTCTCTGCACAATGAGCTAAGTTCCACACAATAGGTTATAAGCTTCACACAATGAACTAAGTTTTTGACAATACACTATATTTTTCATACAATCACATAAGTTCTGCACAATGGGCTAATTTTTTTTCTTCCGCACAATAGGATAAATTTCTTGCACAAAAGTTATTACTTGTTTTCTCGGTAATAATGTTTTTGTTTTCCAATTGTGCGGAGGAAGCTTTGAATGTTTGGATTGCCTCACTTAGCACAAAAGGTTTTTTATTGTTAATGCTTTATTTAGTATTGGGTAAGGCATGTGTGTTTAATAGCATTGTCTATGCTTATATTATTTTTTAATTGATCTGTTATTTAATTGGTTTTTTTTGCATGGTGTTTTCTCAGTAATGATGTATTCATTTTCTAATAATAAAATAAAATAAATAGCTTTGAACATTGAGCTAAGTTTCGCACAATAGGATAGATTTCTCGTACACATGTTTTCTCGATAATAATGTATTTTTTTCCAATAATAAAATAAAACAAATAGCTCCCTATGAACAATGAAATAATCTCTTCATAATAGGCTATAAGCTTTGCACAATGAGGTAAGTTATACACAACAGCCTATTATATTTTCACAGTGACCTAAGTTCTGCACAATAGGCTATAAGCCTTGTACAATGAGCTAAGTTCCACACAATAGGCTAAGTTTCTCAATTCCACATAATAATCTAAGTTTCTCGTATAAAATTTATTAGTCATTTTCTCGATAATGATGTATTAATTTTACAATAATAAAGGTAATGACGTTCTCATTTTCCAGTAATAAAATAAAATAAATATCTCAACTAAGTTTTGCATAATAGATTATAAGCTCCGCATAATGAGCTAAGTTCCACACAATGAACTAAGTTCTGCACAATAGGCTATAAGCTCTATACAATGAGCTAAGTTCCGCATAATGGGCTAATTTTTTTGCTTCCTGTAATAGGCTAAGTTTCTTGCTCAAAATTTTTTATTTATTTGATCAGTAATGATGTATTCATTTTCCAATTGTGCGGAGAAAGCTTTCAATGTGTCGATTGCCTCACTTAGCACAAAAGTATTTTTATTGTTAATACTTAATTTAGTATTAAATAAGGAATATTTTCTTAATAACATTGTATATGCTTATATTATTCTTTAATTGATTATACTCAATAAGACAGAGCAAGGCTACATTTCATGGGAAAATCATAACATTAGAACAATACCCTATAGATCACCGTGGAAAGATACATAGTTCTGAAATCAAAAGCCCAATGCAATTTCTCTTCCTCTCAGTAAAGATCCCATCCTCCATAAATATTCATATAATATATGATCTGGAAATTTGTAAAAGTATCTCTGCAAAAGACATGTGTAGTTGGTTGCCACCCCACCCCCTCCCTTATCTTATTAATGATATTTTAATTTGTGTGAAAGTACGAAGAAAGTTCATTGTGTGGAAGAAGATTTCAATGTATGATAAATAATGTGTATCTATTTATCTCTATAGCTAATTAATTGGGGTTTGATCATCCACATTATTCCTGAGCACATGAGTAGACTATACTAGAGAAAGTAGCCATTTTAGTAAACCATTGACGTATACGAAATTATTTCTAATATTTTAATTGTAAATATTTTGAATATTTCGAATATATGTTTCTTCGTGTTCTTGTGCGAGCGGATATGTGCAGAGGAAGCTTGCAATATGTGGAACACCACACTTCGTACCAAAGGTTTTTATATATAATATTGTATTATTGAACAATGCATATTTTTTTCCTGCAATAAGACAAAAATTGATGTACAAAACTGCATTTCATTAAACAAAAGATTTGTTTGTATAGAGAAATTTCAATGTGCATACAAAGTTTTTTTGTGTGGAACTCTGCACTTTGCACTAAAATATTTTATTGATAATATTATTGGTAATATTTTATATTATAAAATTTAATTTTCACAACATTGAACACATTTGCAGTTCGCACTTCAATGATTAAATGAAATCTTAATACACACAAATTGTAGTTACCAATAATGTTAATATGTATTTTAATCAATAACGCAATATGAGATATAAACAAAGTTTCAAAGCATATGGCCAAAAAAAATTAAAAAATTTATCATAAAGTCGATATAGTCAAGTGGTTTTGAATGAAAATTAATCCTTGCAGTTCAATTTGTAAATAGAAATTAGTTCACAACATGTTTAGATTCAAGACATAGGCATTAAAAACAAATTTTCTCAACAAGATCAAAATTAATTGAATTTAATTTATATCTATGCGAAAGCAATTTGTTCTGCTCCACAAAAATTTTAGTTTTAGTATTCTATATATATATATATATATATATATATATCATTTCCAAATGTTCAATTTTGTTTAAAGCAAAAACACAACACTAAATGTAATAGAAAATTTGAAAGCATAATCTTGGAAAAATATATAAAAAAACACTATGTATGAATAAAATGTCAATGAGCATGGCCATAACTCATATTTATTTGAGAGAATATCAAAACATGGTCTTCAAAGACAAAATTCCTAAATAGAATTGCATTTTTCCAAAGAAAACTGTAAAGTAAATGGTTTTTTTGTAGCAGGAATATCTGCAGCTAGAAAAACAATCTATAAGATCTATTACGAGTCCATGACTCATTGAAGAAATATGTTGGATTAGGGGAATTTTGAGGTCTAAAATGGGCCTCCTAAGGAAATTATTAAATAATAGTGGAAATAATAAAATAAGATTTGATGACATCATCAAATTTTACAGGGAAAAAAGAAAAAACTACTTTTTCAGCTCGTATTTTCAACTTATCTCTCAAAGTGTTTATTCAAATTTTGAGCAGGAGTGCTCGTTGGATGGAAAATTCAATTCCTCATCCAAGGAGTACCCATGTTGCATACTTTTCATGGAACTTGCTAAACGAAAAATGAGAAATACATAAAAAACGTGATTACAATCACGTTTTTTCATGTATTTATCATTTTGTGCATAGTAGGGTCCATCGAAAGTATGCAACATGGATAATCCTTGGATGAGGAATCAAATTTTTCATCCAACGAGTACTCCCTCTCGAAATTTGAGTAAAAAATTTGGGAGATAAGTTGAAAATACGAGTTGAAAAAGTAGTTTTATTATTTTTATTATTTTTTAATATTTTTACCATTTTAATTAAAAAATGGTGAATCATCCCCCATGGTTGACATCATCATCTTGAATCATATTGGTTCTTATAAAGTTTATTTTGGTTGTACATTTTCCTTAGGAGGCCCATTTTAGACCTCAAAATTCCCCTAATGACTATTTTTTTAATGTTGTCTTGGTCGGGGGTAGCTGTGACTTCTATTTTCATGTTTTTGGTGAAAGTCTCATTTTCAATTTCTCTATTTTTTTTTTCACGTCGACAAACAACTTAGCATTATTCTTATTGACCTTGGCAAAAGTAATTAGCCATTTATAAATGTGTTCTACAGTAAAATCGATGATTCTATAAAGCTTTACTACCATTAATGGCAAAAACACAATAACACATTATTTGATATTATTTTATTATTATTACTCTTAGTATTAAAATTATGTTATAAAAGCTATATAAAACATAGACCCTTTGATTTATGATTTTCTATATAAAACTTAGACCCTTTAATTTATGATTTTCTATATAAAACTTAGACCCTTTGGTTTATGATTTATGCCAAAGAACCAGTTTTTGGAATAACAAATACAATTTTTCTATGACATAAAAAATGAATTAACGTACTTTTCACACATAAGTGCATCGATCTCGATTTGAAAGTAATAATGATAAATCAAACACAATAAATGCCTACTAGAAATAGAAATTCTTACAATCACACTAGAAATAGATAATTCCATGTTAATAATTTGGAGGATAGCTAAAGCAATATCTAGAATGAATGAAAGCTTATAATTTTTGTCACTCTTCTGTGGCCCAAATGCACTAAAATTCTCAACAAACAATCCTTGTGATCATCAAGAACCCCTACTCAATCACAATGTTTTGTGTTGAGAATACGAGCATATGATAAAATGCCAACGAACTAGAAATCATGCGCATGCCATTAATGCTAGAATCATATCCCCATATTCTTATCACATAAAATTATAATTGATAAAATGAAAAATTCAAATACATGGAATTGAATATCACGGAAGTAGACATCAGCATTCATTTTCCCCTTTGCATAGTTTTCCCACACACTTTTATTTTTCTTAATACTTATTTTTAAATAATGGAGCCCACTTAACATCACTCATTCAGTATAATGTATCACTCGATTTCATATTTATTTTAATTCATATGTTTTTTCCTTAGGCACAAAATAGTTACCCACAGTTGTTATACACGGATGCTACTACCAGCAGAGGAACCTTACAATAGATACCTGGAAAAGAAATTGCATAGAGATATGGAGCTATGCAAAATTGAAGATTTTCTTAGAAAAAACCTTATTCTTTCAATCATGCATAAATGGCATCTCTAAATATCATATAAAACACAAACGTAGATTGGAGATGTTATTCTGGCTCAATTGAAAATTGAAAATGATTTTTACAATATACCATTACTCTAGAAAACGACCACAACTTTTACTCCTTGAAAAGAGGAACTTTTATTTCTTCTCCTCATAGAGAGATAATAATTGAATTAGAAAAAAATAGTCGTTTAATCGTCCTCATCATTATTTGGATACATTTTTATCAGTGCAATATCGACACCTTACAACTAGGAGAAGTGACAGTAAGTAATTTAACGTAATTTGTATTTAAATACGAATAAATTACCATACTTGCTATAATAATAATAATGACAATTAAAATTAAATAAAGCAGTCAATGTTGTTTCCTAGTTATAATTTAATCGTCCTCATAGTTATCTCCATACACTATTATCTAGTATACATTTTTAACCATCACAATGCCTTCAATGCAATATTGACAATGGAAAGTCAAAAAAACTGACCATGAGCAATATCACTTAATACAAAACAATTACCATAATTTCTATAATAATAATGATTGAATTGAAATAGAATATCCATCACTATTCTTGAATCGATTGCTATAAATTTTAGAAATGACACATATAAGTTATGCTTATCGATCTCAACTAAATATATTTCACATATTTTTCACACATAAGTATATCTATATTGATCTACAAGTACCAATGATAAAGTGAGTGCAATAATAGTTTACCCAAAATAGTAACAATCACAAAAATAGTAGAAAATACCACGATATTAATTCAGAGAAGAGTTAAAGGAATATCTACAACGAATAATTCCTTGTATTGTTTTTTGATGTGTTATGATCCAAATGCACCAAAACACTTCGAAGAGAAGCCCTATGATTATCAGGAGCCCCTAATCAATCACAAAGTTCTATGATAAGTGTTAGTTAGAGGGGTCCTAACCCAGGTTCAGAGTGAGGTTAACCAACAAAACCCTCTTACTACTAGCCCTTTCAGTAGTGACCTGCTTGTGCAAGTCAGAGTCTCACCCGAAGTAGTATGGGGGAAATGTTGGAACCAGTTTTTTGCACCCTAAGAGAGATTTGGAATGATGTGGATGCCTTGAGATCCCAAACAGACCTTCACAACGATAGCCTTAACTGATAAACCCTTTACAGATAGATTTAGGTCAAGTAGCTTATCATGCATAGATTAACACAACGATCATAGATTAATTACTAACCCTTAACACATCATATCAGAGCTTTCTATCATTAGATCCATCTAGTCATATAAACCCAACCACAGTTGCACAGAGATCTAAGTGCAGACAATAGATAAAACAGAAACAAGATACCAAAACATTCATAACACAACCAATAGATGCAGAAAGGACTCAAATATCCACAACAATACTTCTTTATTACCAAATCAATTCATATCCTTCATACAAAACACTTTAATGGCCCATGCACACAGCAAGACTAAGGTCTCTGTGCACACAGCCGATAAGAGCCTTCTACCCAGATTGATCCACACCAAACTATCACAACTTATTCAAATATATTATCCGTGTTCTTTCTTGACTAAAAACTGACTTCTTAGACTAGATCTATTCACTTGTTTATATTATATATCCTTTGTTATCCTATGGTCTGCAAACCATGGTTTTTGGCCCCTTAATCCACCCTTTTCACCCATTACAATTCATGAGGGGTTTTGACCTGCCCCAAAACCCCTACGTAAGACTAAAGTATTACAAAATATGGAAAAATTGTCGAACTTAGGTTAGTGAATGCTACAATGTGTAGACTAGGGATAATATACTCCATGGGCATGATAGCTTCGAACCCATAGACCATCCTGAACGGTGTCTTTCCTGTCAAATTTTTACATGTTGTCCAGTAATCCCATAGCATAGACGAGATGTGCATGTCCCAATCGTCTTGGCTGGTATTTCATACCTTTGTAAGGTGTGCTCCAAAATCTTGTTGAACGCTTCTACTATGTCATTTTCTTGTGGATGATACAGGTTACTCTTGTTGTGATGGATCTGAAATTCCTCAGTCAAGTCTTCAATCCTCTCGTTGAAAAAATGAGTACCTTTTTCACTCATTAAAATCTTTGGGCACCCAAACCTAGTCAAAATATGCTCAAAGATGAGGTGTGCAGCAGTTTCTGAAGTAAAATCCTTAACCACCTTCGCCTCCACCCACCTAGTCACATAATCAGTTGCAGTAATAAGAAATCGTGCCCCACTCTTCTTCCCAAGAGGGTTGATCGGTCGTATGAAATCTATAGCCATTTTTCAAATGCCTGGAAGGCCATTTGCGGGTGAAATGGAATTTCGTCTCTATGTGACAACTTCTCAATTCGTTGTCAAGAATATCAAGCTCGAAAGTATGCCTACACATCATTATGCAGTGTGGGCCACCATGACCCAGCATGCAACACCTTCTGCATAGTGGCTTTCCCAGCGTAGTGGCCACCTACTACTCCTCGGTGAGCTTCAGTCAATATAGCATGTCTTTAATGTTCTAGCACCTATCTCCTTAATACTTCATATGTTCCTAATTTATACAACTTACCTACAATTAGGGTGAAATCCGTTGCATGCACAACCAATTCCTCCTTTTTCTGGACCGAATATTCCACAGGCATCGTACCCGTAGTCAGGAAATGAATAATGTTTGTGAAGTGCTCATCGACCACCTTGATAGCGAAGAGTTTTGCATTCGATAATCCTTCCTCCAGGTTGGTTGGTTCCTCCCTATTCTCAATCTGTGACAGATGCTCAAGTCCCGCATTCAGTCTTCTTGGATTTACAATGCTCTCAAAGTCGTACTCCTAAAAAAGAAACAACCATCGGCAGATCTTCCCCCCAACACAGGCTTATTAACTAGGTATTTTAAAGAAGAATGGTCAGTGAACATCTTGAAGTGCCCTCCCAACAAGTAGTGTATATATTTTTGTAGTGCATATACCATGGCTAGTCCTTCCCTTTATGTAGTGGAGTAGTTGCACTTGGAACCTGAGAGATTTCGACTAGAAAAAGCTACGAGGTGATCAATGTCGTCATCTCCTGGCTACACTAAGACAACTCCTATGGCTATGCCTGATGCATTCACATGCACATAGAACACCTTGGCCCAATCTGGGAATATCAAAATAGGTGCAATGACCATTTTTGCTTTTAGCATCTAAAATTTATTCTGACACTCGTCGTCCCAAAAGAATGCTACATCTTTCTTTAACAACTTCTCCATCGATGTCATGATTAGCACATACCCCTGGATAAACTTCATGTAATATTTAGTATTTCCTAGGATCGAGCACAACTGCATCCCAGTGGAACGAACTTCTAAGTTAATGATTACCGTGATCTTGGCTAGGTCCACCATCAATCCCCGCTGACATACAATATGCCCCAATAGAATCCCAAAAGGTATGTAGAATATGCATTTCTTCAAATTGAGGGAAATCTAGTGCTTTCGACAGGCATCAAGCATCAACACAGATTTGAGACATGGTTCTTTACTAATCCAAATATTGTCTAGTCATTGAAGTAGACTTCCAATAATTTATGCATAAATTCCTTGAATACAGTCATGACCACACGCGAGAAGATTATAGGTGAATTTTTTAATCTGAATGACATGACAGTATATTGAAAGGAACCCCATTCAGTGAAAAATGTGGTCTTGTTGTGCTCCTCTGGGGCAATGTGTATTTGATGATAACCTGAGAACCCATCCATGAATGAATAAGATTATTTCCCTTTCACATTATCCAGAATTTCGTTCGAAAGCAGAGTAGGGAAGGGGTCATGTACACAGGCATCATTCAGTTTGTGCAGATTAATAGAAATCTCGATTTCACCCTTGGTATTTTTCTCCTAAACCACCACTGGGCTTACCCAATCCGATTGCTCAAATAGTTCAATGATACCCACAACCACCATCTTTTCTAACTCCTCCCTCACCTTCTGCTTATACTTGGGTTCAATCGGTAAGGGCAATGTTTGACAGGGCTCCTGTCAGGTTTTATTGTGATCCTCATGACACCCAGGTCCCCCACAATGCCCTTCAATTCAAATAATTTTTTTAGGAAACAAATCCTGATATTCTGTCAGAAACTATGCAATCTTTCCTACTGTATCAGTATCCTAGTAGTCCCCAATCTCTGCCAACTTGGGCTACTCGTTTGTTCCAATTTTTACTTCCTTTAATTTCATAGGTTTAGTTACATCCACCATCTTTAATGTCAGTCCTCCTATGACGCACTCACCTTATGATTCAGGGATACTATTATTCCTCGAGTTATCTTCGTTATCCTCAATGGACAAGTTTCAGTAGTCAACTATGTTTTTCAGCTGTATATCCCAGGTTAGCGCAATGTGCTCCCACTGGGACCAAGACTCATTGAAGATTAGTGCATCAATGTCTTGCAGTGCTTCATCCATTTTTTCTAAACCTCCCACAGAGCCAAAGTTTGCCAGGAAGTCTTCAATCATTGTATACCAATATTGTATGCATGTGCATAACTCAACCTCTAGATATGAGGTTGTGGGGAGGGGTCCCAATGAGTGGAAAAACCTATGAACCCATTCATTACATGTCTTCTCATCCCATGCGTCCATCCATCTGGCCAGGTGTTTGTGCAAGTCTCCCCGTCCATAGAATAATTCAATGGCCGGCGTGGTGGAGGGTTCAAAGCATAGCATCATCATCTGTCTACATTCCTTCCAGTCCTGGAAAGTTCTTTTGTGTATCTCCCACCACCATCCTGGAGTTGCACGCATAGCCAATTCCAACACCCAGAACCTTCATTCCTCTAGGACAACATTTTTTAGTTGTTGGGCTAGAATTGTGAATTACGGATAAATCACGCTTCCCTAGATAGGTGATAGTCTAGAACAACAGGTGAAAGACTATATGACTATTTTTCCTAACTAGGAATAGATATATAAAAAGGATTAAAGGATTACTTGATTAGTCGCTTCCAAACGGCTCCTTTTGTTGCTTCTATTGCAGCTTTAAATTCAAGTGGTTTGTGTGAAATGATTCCTGCAAGAAAGAACATTGAAACAACAAAAGATGAAATAATTTAGATATCTATTCAAGCTAGTTAGCTAAATCAGTAAAGCATAAACCATATACATCAACCAAGATCTTGCAATATGGAAAATCAAAGTCAATACAGATGCATATAGGGAAAAATAAGCAGTACTCTTTATTGATGATAGAAGGAGAGGTTACAACCAAATGACTGATTTGAAGTGACACTTCCAGCAATGTCCCCAAACCTCATAAAATTATAAATCTATCCAGCAGCAGCTATACAAAGCTAGCTCTCAATTGAAAATTCTCTAGCATTTCTCTAGTCAAATTCTTCCTCCTCAAGCACTTAGATATGTGCTCAATTTATAGATGAACTGTAGGTTGTTTTGCAATCAATGACTTTCCAATAATAGGCAAGACATGTTTCCAGTCATGTAGATGTCAAATGGACACTTGGATCCGAAGCTTGACACATGTGAACTCTTCTAGAAGGAACTAGCCAAATGGATATTCTGGAACAATGAGAATTTCACTCCCAATGTGACCAACGCACCTGTGAATGTTGAGAAGTGCTTTGCAGAGAAACCTTGCATGGGGCTACCTGCATATGCAACGCAATTAGGTCCCTTAGAGATTGCGTTGGTGAGCTCTCATATGCTATATAATAAGCTTCAAACATTGAAAACCTTTGCTTGATGAAAGTCTTGCTTGATTTGTTCTTGTTTCTTGTCTTAGGGCATGTAGCAACTAAAATGATAGGGAATGATAGACCCTTGATCATTGGTGCTAGAGATGATGCCCAGTTAACCAGGTTATTGGAAATGGTGCCCAAATTGACCTATAACAATTGCCCCCTAAAGCATTTTTACACTGAAATTTGTCACCTTGACATTTTAGTACTCCCTTAGAAGTCTATGACAACAAAGTTGCTAAAATCAAGCCTTGAAATTGAGAGAAAAGCTCATAAAAGTCTTAAAACACTTGTACCACAATTTCTCTTAGCATTGCCTACGGTGCCGCACCTATTTTTTCTAAAGCATGCGGAGCTAAACACACTTTTTATTCATTAAGGGTGCGGACCCCTGTAAAAGGTAAAATGAAGGCACAAAGTAACATTTATAAGCCCAGTAGTCAAATCTGGAAGTTTCTAGAAGCAATTATCTGGTCGAAGGTTCGCTCCTATCATGTATGTTCATTCCTCCATTATGGGAGCCTATCCCTTGGTTTATGGAGCTTAATCCCTTCAAAAGAGGATTCCATCCCCTCTTACGTGGAGCTGCAACCTCTTCTCTTTTCCTATAAATTGAAGCCATAGTGCAACCTCTTGGGTGGTTAGATTGGAGTTAGACTTGGAGAATTTTTTAGGATAAATGTTGTAAGAGCTCAGATTCTCTTAACTAATCATTATGTGGGAATGATTACACACCCATGTGCATTTTAGTTGAGACAGTGCAAGGCTTGTCAGAGCAAAGGAAATGCCTGTTCCGGACCCCAGGAAGGCTTGTACGACATAAGGGGTAGACACGGTTGTAAGGCTCTTTCTTCATCAAAGTTAATACGAATAAAATCTATTTTCTCAATGAGTTCTTTTGATTAAGTAGCTTGTTTATCATGTTTTATCGATGAGTTATTTATTTAATTAACTTATTTCTTGAATTTCTTGATCATCTTGATGGATATATAATTCATGAATTAGTTTATACTATGCAGATGTTATTGATTTTTTCCATGTTTGTGATTGCATATCTTTGAAGATGACTCTTTCAAGCAACTAGAAAGAATATCATTACAAATAGCGTTGGACTACAGGTAGGTCTTCAAAACCCCTGTTGTAGCTAATTCTGAATCAAATCTTTTCTAGAGAAAATAGTTTTTGTTTATCTATTTGTTGCTAGTTGTCCATAGGACACTTGGGAGGTATGTCTTGTCCGCAAGAATGACTTATCCGTCAAAAAAAATGGTGACTCCGCTGGGGAATAGATTTTGAACTTTGATTTCTTTTACTTTTGACCTGTGAATTTATTTTTCGATTTTGATTAATTTATACTGTTTTGGGTAGTTTATCCCAATAGAACCACTGAGAAATGTTTTAGAGTTTTTTATTTTCTTTTATTTTTCTGGTATCCACACTTTTCTTTGAGAAACAGTGCGGGTATCGCCGCTCTTTTCTAGTTTAAACAGTGCGGGACCGCATCTGTTTACATTGAAAACTGCAGACCCTGTGAAATTTTTTTGAAAAAATTTAAAATTATTTTTTCTGGATCATTTTATTAGATTCTCAGTGTTTACCCAAACTTGTATTGTCTGTCAGAAAGCTTTGATTGAGTTTACTTCAGCATTTCTAAGTTTTGAATGATTTTCTGGAAGATTTGCATGTTATAGTGATTTCTACTTTGTCTTTATCCCACTAAAATATTAGAAGCCTTGGTATACCTTTATATCATTGGTGTTTCCTTGCTTTCTTGTCGAGTTTGAATTCATAGCCGAAATTATTTTATGAGATTTAGATCCCATTTTCTCATTTGCAAATCTTTAAAAAAAAAAAATTGTTGATAAGTTTGGAATTTCACTTAAAAAACCATAATTGGATGTTTTTTGAGGTCTTGCTCATCTAAGAAAATAATTTCTTAGTTAGATAAAAAGCTAAGCAAAACATCCTCAAAATATTTAAAGTTTTAATTCAGATCTATTCTTTAGAATTTTTAGATCTCAAAATTAGTGTTTTTTAGTTTTGAGTGTTATTTCTAGAAATTGTAGTCTTCCTTTGGAGAAAATTTTGTTTGTAGTTTCGATCTTGAATGATAAAGGGATTTCTTATTGAGAAATTGATCATTTTGAGTTCCCATGACATTAGAATTCTTTCAGTTATTCTTGTTTGAAGGAAAGAATTGTTTTAAAAGATTGCATTTCTCAACTCTTTCTTTTAGATAGAATTCATTGAAAGGAAAAGAATTGTTTCTTATAATAGATGAATTTTTAGTGTATTTTGAGTCGAGTCACTACATATCATCAGTTTCACTTTCGAACCTATTTTCCTAAGAAACAACCTATTAAAATCAACTCTTAATTTAAAATCAATCTAGTAATTTTTATATTTCTAGGGCTCTTCTCACCAATATAGCTTAGGCTAGTGTCTTGGAGTAGGGAGTAATTAACTCTCCAAGAAAATTAAAACAAACAAGTAGTTGATCTTGCAGTAGGAAAAATCCAATAGTTTCTTGTATGCTCTGGGAAGCTCCTCTTAAAGGAGTCAAGCACGAGGTCATATCTGAACCAGTGGGATAATCAATTCTATCTCATTAGGAATGATAGAAGATGTGTGTGTATTAACAATGGTAAACCTCAGATAGACCATTGTCCAGGAGCCTGGGGTCACTTGTCGGTATACCTTGGATTATTTCAAGGAGCCTTCAATGGTATTGAGCTTTGTTACTCTGCTCTTGCGCATATGTCGGATCATAGTCTGTTCCCCCAGGTATATTAGTTCCTGTTGGTAACCTTAGTGGCCATAATATTTATGATTCTTTCCTAAGGCGGTGGTGGAGGAAATATCCCACTATACCTGGAGCAGACGTCGACTAGACTCACTTGGACTCTCTGAAGGGTTATCTTCACTCGAGATGGTTTAAGTGGAGAAACTTGCACTAGTTTGTTTCATTAAGCAGGTTGTTGGGGTAACTGTTCCAACCACCATTTCTACATTAAATACTACGATGTTGGATTTCATCACCGACTAGTGTTTTTAGTGTGGGAATTTACTGTTTGTGTGTGTTTTGAACTCCTATATTTTTAGGCGTGTGATTCATTTGTTTGTTTCCTTAGAGACTTTAAGATTTTTCGTTGAAATTTTCTTTGATTGTGTGTGATTAATAATTTTTAATCGTGGCTGAATTACCAAGACAATCACATAGACTCCAAGCCAACTTGAAGGACTAAAAGCTTTAATCCCTCCAACTACAAGTGAAATTACATCAATAGAGTTAGGAGAATCATCCATAGTTATTCATCCTGATTATCAATCACAAACAGCATAATATATTCAAGAGCCAATTTCAATTTCTGAATTTACTGGTATTACTTCTCTAACTAGTCAATTAGCTGAAGAACCTGAAATTTCTGAGCCTGATACTAAACCTGCTGTATTGGAACCATCTTCAGGATTTGTTACTCCAACTTATAGTGATCCTAGTTCACCTAGGGTAAGACATCACATTACCAAAAACCTTCCTTCTAATCTCATATGTATTGAAGAACTTGTTGGTCCAGACGAAGATGTAGTTCTTCCTGAAAACCAAGAAACTTTGAATCTTAGGGAATGTGAATCCATATTCTACAATCCTTTTAGAACTAACGCTTAGTATTTATCATTGACATATTTTTTACATAACGTAGGTTTTACTTATTCACCAACCTGAATTCCTTTTTACCCTACACCGAGAGGTACTTGACCTTCATTAGCTATGTCGGGAGAGTCATCTATGTTTTCTCAATCTCCAGAAATATTTTTTTACGGTGGTCAGTCTGTTCCTTCGGGATACCAGTCACTCTCTGGTACTTTCTTAGGGGCAACTCCTTAACCAATTGAACAAGTGTTATCATCTGGTCCAAATGGAACTACAACTGAAATGTTGAACACAAAACATATTTTTATGATGTCTGGCAATATTCTGAATCCTCAACCTCAAGGAATTCAGTTTCTGACTGGGGGGAAACCTCAAGGAAGTAAGTTACCACCTGGGGGGAAACCTCAAGGTAGTTAATTACCGCTCGGAGGGCAACTTCATGGTAATTTTTTACCAGGTCAAACTGTGGGAAAATATTTCCTACCTGGGGAGAAACCTCAAGGTCAATATCAACCCCAAGGACAGTACATACCTCAAGGTCAACCCCAGGGACAATATATACCTCAAGGTCAACCTCAAGGACAGTACATACCTCAGGGTCAATATCAACCCCAAGGACAGTACAAACCTCAGGGTTAATTCCAACCCCAGATTCAGTACATGCCTCAGAGTCAATATAAACCTCAGGGTAAGTACCCAGCTCAAGGTTTTCAAACTCCTTTAGGTCAACCAGTATTACAAGGAGTTGGAAATTTTCCAATTAATTATAAAACTTACGTTCAACCTGGTTATGGTCCTTCATATGTACAACCTTCGATGGGTCAATATCCCAGAATTAATACGGTGTGGGATCCATCTCAAGTTCAACAGACTTTACAAACCAATGTGCAGTTACCTAGTTAACCTGGAGAGTCCATAGGTTCCAGTCTAACCCAGCAACCTATCCAGCCTAGAATTCAAGTTCCTGCACCTGGTTTTGTTCATCAACCTGGGCCTAGTACGCCTCAGACTCCACCTCAAACTTGTGCTCCTGTCATAACTTCTGTTCAACCTACCATACCTATTTCTGGAGTTTATATAGCTCTTGCTTCTACTACCCCTATATCAGTGAAAATTCCTCAAGTATATGTACCTCATTCAGGACCTACAATTCAGACTACGGTCTAGATGCCTTAAGGAAAAGCTGGTACAAGTATGATTCTCACTAGTCAACCAAAATTTACTTATCAAATGTACTAGGGGCAGTATCAATATGGATATACTACGCAAAATCCACAATATTAGTATCAGCTGTACCCTGGGTATACTTATCAAATATCACAACATTCCCAGTATGGTCTATTTAATGTTGTTTATCTGAGAGGATTCACAATTCCTAATGCAAATCCAATTCCAGGCTATCTTGGATATCCTGGATATCCTCCTCCTGGAACTGGTTTGATCACACAAGGTTATCAAGACCCTGGCCATTGGTTACCATTTATAGCAACTTTAGATTTACCTGATCTATCGCGCCTTATGAACGATCCTATCTTTTATCTTCCGTATTGGCCGCTAATGCCTAACAATTTTCCCAGTGATATTCCAAAGTTTTAGGGTAAGTTAGGAGAGGAACCATCTAATCATGTTATGACTTATCACCTCGAGTGTGCATCCAATTCACTAATCGATCATTCGATTTGGTTACGTCTTTTTCAGAGAACTCTCATTGGTCTAGTTTCCAAATGGTACATTGAGTTACCACGAGGCTCATTTAATAATTTTAATGCACTAGCTACTGCTTTCTTAACCCATTTTCAGTTTCCTATCAGATACGACAATGGAACGAAATTACTGACTTAATTAAAACAATCTACGTCTACATACATATCTGATCACATACAGGAATGGAGACGTAGGAGGCATTTAGTGAAGGTCTTTATTCTAGATCAAATTTTGGTTGAATGGTTTATTAAATCGTTATTGCCCAAAATTACTGAAGATGTGGCCAAAGGAGGCATTGTTATAGAAGAGCAAGTCATTGCTCAGGCTTAGTACCTTAACCTTGTATATACACAGTCAGGTACTCTGTATGATAAAATCCCTGATTTACCAAAACCTGGTCAATTAACTACAACTCCTTCCGGTTCTCATGTCGCTGATGGTGTAATTGGTTCTGTTAGTACTGGTAAGAGTAAGAAGAAGTCTTCCAAGATGAATTTTCCTATTATCACTTTACCGGATTCACTAAAAGGAGATTTTTCTGTTGAAACTTCCGCTGATATTCATGTTGTAGAATCATCTACAATCAAATCTAAAAATAAGAAAGGGAAGAATATAAAAAAAAAAATCTAAAGATAAAAACGATAAAACTAAACCAACTAACGAAAAATGAAAACCTCGTTATCCTTGTCTGATCTGTGACGAGGATCATTTTACAAAGGAGTGCCTGCATAGAGCTAAGGTATCAAAATTTGTTAAAGATTCACCCATACCTACTGTCTTTAAGGATCCCTTTCCTGCTCAAGATAGTAATATGATTTGATCTTCCTTAAATACGCTAGAGAATATCTTAATGGTTGCGACACGATTGCAAGATTATGGTAGTAAAAATCCTGGTAAAGAAGCAGAAACATCTAATTCAGCATCCACTGTTACACCATTTTTTGGTCATCTAACCTATTATCATTAGATGGACCCAGGTACACCATATAAGACCAATTTTACCCTGAGTAAAATTGCTTTCAATATGTAAAATAACTTAATAAAACACATTTATTAGGTTGTTTATGGTCTAAACAGGAAACCCCAAAAGGAAATATTAAACAAACCTATATTTGTTTGATTTTCCTCAAGGAATAATTAATTAAACAATAATTTAATTATTATTCTTGGTCATGTTTAACCCAAAACAAAGAAATTAATTAGAGAAATCTTTATTTATCTTATTATTTTCTAGGAATAATTATTTAAATCTTATTTAAATAATATTCCTTGTTAAATATGACTAAATCACCCATAAATAATTAAATAAATCATTATTTATTTGATTATCTTTCAACTACTTCCTTAAAATGATAAATAAATCATTTATTTATTTATTATTCACAAATAAAGGGATTTGACCCAAGTCAAATAATTTTTCCCTCCAACAAATATAATAAAATATTCCATAAAAGGTGGATATAGATTTGGTTAATGTTATTTTAATCATTCACCAAGATGTAGAATGACCCAATATTTTGTTATAAATAGGAGGGTTTTCTCCTACCATTCTTCACCTTTTGTTGCCTATTAGATCACTCTGGATCTAGACTCTTGGTCTGACTTTGAGCCATTATCATTGTCATATTTTCCATTATTTGCTATGTGAGCTTCCTTTGAGTTCTATCTTTGTCTGGGTTTTCTACACCAACAAGAGTGAGAAATGCTAGATCTGAAGTGCTGAGGACTTCCAAGAACCCATCCCATTGAGGAGAATTGGAAACACCTTCTTGTTTTCCTCCCAGGTGCCCTTAATACAAAAATTCTTTCAAAAACCATTGTTCTTGTCTTGTCTATTGGATGTATGGAGCAAAACCTTGTTTTTACTGCTTAATGTCTCTTTATGCATAGATCTGGTTTTTTGCAGCACTTGTCTTGATCAATTAACTGCAGATCTGAAGATATTGGCAGCCATATTTGATGTTAGGGCTATAAGTTATGTGTAGCTAAAGTGGTCTTTTTTCGTACACTTCGACAAAAGATTCATACTAACAATCACAATTCATACTGCTTTTCACCATGCATCACACAGTGTTTTTTTGTTATGTATTCCCGCATCCAAATGCCTACTCGTACCCTAGGGTTTCTTTTCAGCTGTTTGTTTTTCCTATTTTTATGTCGTTTTTCTCACATAAAACCCTAAAACACAAAATCTCTCAGAAATTCTCTGTGCGTGTTTCTAGCCCCCACTGGGCAGACAGAAACGCT